>JAQFVV010000069.1:5242754-6506102 GCA_028023455.1 Epiperipatus broadwayi
TTCAATGTGTAAATTATATTTAATGTAAGATATGATTTTACGACTACTTTTAATAAAAAAAATAAAAAGATTAATAATGTGAAGAAAACATTTTTGCTTATTTAAAAATCTAATGAAATGTTTAATAATTTCATTTTCAATATTCTATTTTTTAAACAAAATATATTTTCTGAGATAAAATTTGTTCACAATTTTCATTTTCGAAATTTAAAAAGTATAAGTTAAGATTTAGATTTTATTCTAGACAAATGCTTTTAATGTTTAGCAGTATGCACAGGAGGATTAGAGAGTAAGATGAAGCGGCTAAAAGTAATTTCATTAAAGCCTTAGATTAAGTACGCATCAAATTTACTAATCTGTTAAATTTAATTATATTTACTTAGATACATTTTTCTTTTTAACAAATCAAAGAATTATTAAATAGTATATATATTCTTCTAGATATTCTTAAATACTTTTATGTTTCAAACATACAGGTAAATACATAAAATAAAAATGTGCTATTGATACCTAAGAGGCTCTTTGATTCAAATTGATCTTTTCACAGATCACGTCAGACGTAGTTATATACATATCAAAAAATAAAAATAAAACAATTACTGAAGAGATTATAAAACAACACATTCTCGTTATTATTTTAGAAGGAAAATTAATTAGATTTCATATATATATATATACTCTTCTTGAGAATTTTTCTACACTGTTGATTACAATCCTATTAAAGACCTGTAACAATCTGATCCATTTTGTTCAGACTATGAGACATTCTCTCCATTGTTGAAGATGTATACACATATTCCAAAATCTTCACTATATGGTATAAGTATTTAGTAACTTTAAATACACATATTGCTAGGCTTTTAGCAACAATTTTGACTCAAATGTCATTTAAACTAACAATATCATATATTATAATAACTAGCTAGTTGTTTTAGTTTTTGAACATGATGTGTTATTAAAATATATAACATTGTAAAGTTGAGACAATGTCTCAGAAAATAGTCAATTGAATAGATGTATAAAAACTTTCTGCATATCTACTGAATGTTGCTATGACTAACAAAATAACTTAAAAATACTGATTGACAGATGATTAAAAGGTAATAACTTCTTCACTATTTCTTTCCAAAGATATGCTACAATTTTATTTTATTTTATCATCTACCTCAAAATGAGATGATAAAATTTAAAAAATGCCTTTTATTATTTTGTTTGTATGATTGTATCTTTGAGAGTTGGCACTAATTCATAGATCACTTTATCTTCTTTTGTGATGTACACCACTAATTCTATTTAACTTTCTTAAATTTTATATCATCAATAATATTATTCGTTCATTTTCTGTCTCTTCTTATTATTCATTTCATATGTCTTTTCATACTCTTTTAAGTTACTTGCAATTATTGTTTCATTATAAAATTCAAAGACTATGTTTGACATCTATAAATTAATAATAAAGAAAATGCTCCATTATTTTAATTCTGAGAATGTTTTTATCTTCTAGTCCATTAAGTCATTTTGTACTTTTTCCCTATTAATATAGCTTCTTAACACTTCTTGTATTAAACTTTCTGAAATTATAACTTTTATTTCATTTTTTTTCTATATATTTAATATTTTTCATAAGTTTTTACTACTATCTTCTCTTTTTTTTTTAAAAAAATCTATCCTCATTTTTGTAATGCATTTTTTTAATTAACATTTTCTTTCTTTGTTTTTAATTTTTTTTTAAAAAAACTGCTTTCTTTACTTTTTTATTTATAGTTATTTGTTGGTTAACCTATTTGTTTTTCCTTTGGCTATCTAAATATAATTTTTAAACATTTCATGTATTAGTGTTTTCCCCTCTATAATAAACATTTGCACCTACTTTTTTTTTTTTAATTTTATACTAATATTCTAAATGAAATCTATTGTTCATCTCTTTTTTCAATATTTTGCAATGTTTTTATTTTTTATTATTTATATTTCTGTTTATAATTTTTACTTCACTCATACTTATTTTATTCTGTATTTGTTTTTTAATTTATCATTAAAACTGTGATAATTTAGTAATAATTTTTTATACTAATTGATTAGCTGCTGCACACCATTTGATGTCACTAATTCCATGCAAAAGCACATAAATATGCCATTTATGCAGCCTATAGAACAGTTCTGTTTGTATTAGCTGTTAATCAGGCCTAGATGACATTGCACACAAATATTATGACCCACTTTTGTGCTTCATGGTACTATGCAAACAGTGCACCCTTCACTGATCATTACAGTATGATGTGAGGGTGTATAGAATTCAAGTAGCCATAACTTTTTTCATGTGCATTCGAAGTAATGATTTTTCACATGATCTGATATAGTTTTAGATAGTGAAACAGTAAGGTCTGCTCTGCAGATCTTCGTTTCACCTTTTCTCACCTACTTCCTACCCTCATACCTTAGTTTGAACCCTAATCTATCGTAGTGTGTCTGCAATACACTTATATACTGAAAATCCCACCTAATTTTAAACCACGAACACAATGCTCGTATGATATATATAACTTATTCCCAAATAAAATAAAATATTATGAATTATGTATTTGTTCACATAATTTACATTTATTAAAAAGTAAGTTATATAAGTCGTAATTGCGAACACACTATGATATCCATTTTAAAACATATCAAAATTATAAATTGTTAGTTATTTTGTTTGGATCTATTTACAAATATATTACGTCGTAATATATTTTGATTTAAAATAAAATTCATTTAGTAAATATTCGTTACGATTCAAATATTACAATTTAAAATAAAATAATTTTCGTTTTATTTAATAAAAATCATCCCAAATATTTCTGTTAAAATAAATGAGGGACAATAGTTTAATTATATAAGTTTATCTAAAAACAGCAGCTGTCCACTTAAGTTTTCTTTAATTAGTAGCAGTAATTTTAATTAAATCTAGTTTGTAATTCGAATGTCGACTGGGAAGTTAACAAAAGAAATTAATTAATGTTGAATTCCTTTAGACATTCGGATAGATTTAATTATAGCAGATAAATCCAATAATTTTGTACGCTCCAGGGCAAGTCTATTGTTAAGTTTTACTATAAAAAATTCTGAGTTGTTCTAAAATTCTAATAATTTTAAAAAGAATTCTGAGTTGTCTAAAGGTTTCTGAGTTATTCTAAGCTTCTAAAGAATTCTGAGTTGTTCTAAAATTCTAATAATTTGCTAACCTTGACATGTCCGAGTAGAGGCGTTTACGATGGCTATGTCCCCTCGGAATAGCCAGCCGCTGCTCCATACCATCAGAAATTATCACACGGATCCCGGAACTGCTGCTGCCGCTGCCAAAATATGAACATTCCAGATTTTGCTGCTGAATTATAAAACCTGCCGAACATCTACCTGCAAATGCTTCTCCAGAGGTAACCTAAATTAACCCAAGAGCTCTTGTGATTCCTAACTAACATGCTATAGCTATTTAACATTGTTTTCTTATATTTCACAACTTCATTATGTATTTATTTCATGTATTTAAATATACTCAACATTTTGCTCTCTATCCTTGGGTTAATATTTTCTATTTATAAAGCTTTCTTTTATTTTATTATGATAACGTGTCAGAATCGTCTTTGACCGAGTGAACTATTCCCTCTATTGAAAGTAAGACGCCGCTATTAAGGCATATTTTAAATTTATAATTTTCCAATTTTATTATCTTGCAAATCACTCGTTCGAGGGCGATTCTTTTCTTTAATGTAATATAATCACATAGTTTAAAATCTACATGCTATTGATTTTAATCTAATATAAGAGTATGTGCGAAGTCAATGATTTAAATGTGTCCCCAAATGCATGATTGCGTATACAAATCTATACTTACTTTTCAAACCCGCAAGCATGCATTTTCTTATTTTAATTACCGTGTTCTACTTTAATTATAAAGTTCATCATTGATGTCGAGAATGTGCGGACCCTTTTAAATGAATTTCAGGGAATTTGATTGGGCATTTCTCTTAATCCAAGTAAAACCCATTTAGTATGTTTTTATATACACTAGTCTCGTATTGCTGGTACATGAATTGGTTGTTGAGACCGCTTTGTTTTATTTTTCCAAGGATTCTTTACACGGCAAAGTCCGTTCTTTTCGCTTATTGCAAGTTTCCAGGCAGAGAGTGTTCACAAATGACACCCCTGGGAATTAAACGCAATCGTCACACAGTCGCTAAGTTTTGGCTGTTCGTCAAAATACTTTCCTACAGGTTAGCGGCGAGATGCCCTCCGTAATTATTCCGGATCTTCAATATTGTTTCATTTTATATTTATTTTACAAAGCATCTGTGACTTAAACGAGTCACACCCTCCAACTTTATAAATTCACTATCAGCAATACTGACCTCCCAATACAAATCTATTATTATTATTCTCAAATAAATGCTTTGATCCCATTCCCACGTTTTCTTAGTAAGCTTTAGTCCGCACTATTCTCGAAATCAATAAATATTTTAGAACATTTAATTTCAAATATTGTCTTAAACTTGTCTATTTACTCAAAGCACCTTGCACATGTTCCTATCTTGTCAAGCACATTATTGTAACGCTATTAGCCCGAGGAATAGAATATATCACTCTGTTTTAAAACCTTTTGTCATTACTGAAATATAAATGCCAACAATTCTTTAATACGCGTCCCTGTCTCATATAAGCAGACAGTGGCATTATATATATATATTTATATAAATAAATTGTGTGAAATTATTTAAAACTAAATGTGATCTCTTATTTTATTTGATTCCTATCACTGTCTCAGTCTATATATATATTTTCTGCATTTCTTTTGTAAATCTATAGACGTTAATTAGCCACCCAAACTTATCTTAGTATAGAGTCTTTTGTTTCTCCCTGACCACCAGGCACCGGTAAAAGGTTATACTAGTTGTAGCATCAGATGCGTTATCACGTAGGTGGCGCTGTGAAATTTGGACTTTAGATTCGAACTTAGTATATCTAGAAGGCAACCCCTCCTAGAATGTTCAGTTTAGTGTCTGGGGTTTGAATTATGCAGTGTGTTAGCGAGATAGATGATTCTGACCGTTACAATAGTAATAATTGTAAGCCTGTCGCTGCACTTCTGTGCACATCCTTTTAAGGTGAAACAAATTGCAAAAGTGTATGGCCCAGCACCATTTTACAGAATTCACATGAAAAAGAAATTTTGTACAAGAACAGCTATGAGACTACTAAAACAGCTGTGGTTTGTTATTGTTTTTAAAAGCATAAGCTTGGTTTGATCAGACAGTAATTTTAAAATGAAATTCTTACATTTTATTAAGTAATGTTGTTTCGTAAATTTTTTAAAAATAGTTTTCAAAATGTGGCACAGAATGTTTGTAATATATATATTGTTTGAATCAAAGTAGTGCATGTTTTGGCCGAACCTTTGGATTGTCAAAACCATCAGTTTTCCTCCCTGCACATTCCAGCACAATGCGCTGACATGTATAATATAATTTAAAAATGTAATTAGAAACTAATGTTTTCCCAAAAAAAAGTAAATGCACTTTTTTTTTTTTTTAAAAAAAAAAATATTTTAAAGAAAAATAAATGTAAATCCCTATTTAAAAAAAAAAAAAACAGGTGAAAGCATTATATTTATTTGTTTTTGAATAAAATAATAACAAAATTGTAAATCAGCCCAGTAATGTTATATGTGTTGGTTTTTGACTAGCATCAGAGCCATCAAGCAGCATGCAGTGGCTAATCAACTAGAACCATAATTTGTAATAACCATTCATTAGACTAAAGATTATCCATTCAATGAATAATATTTCTGTAGCTTAATTTTTACTACATCTGTCTCATACAAAGAGGGAATGGTTTCTATCCACTTTTAACACCTTGTAGCAGGATATAATCATAAACATATGATCATTGAAAATCATACAATTTTTTCACATGTCTTTGGTCATATGTTTATGATTGCACCTCTCCACAAGTCCCTACTTTGCCAAAAGTGGTGTAATGAAAATTATGCTAAAGAAATTTTTCATTAAGTGTCATACTTTAGGTCTGTTTTTCTTCCTCATAAAAAGTGCCATTTTCTATAGTTTCTCAATATTGGTTATTTCAATTCATTTCCTATTAATTTTATATATGACTATTTAAATTTTATAAGTTAATTATATTTATAGCCTGATCTATAAATTATTTACAGTATAAATTGGTTACACTCTCTATATATTTTTATTCCTAGTAATATTCACTTTCTCTTTTATTCTATTTGTCACTTCTATTTTCTACTAAAAGCTCATTAAAGTTTATGAGTAGCTCTAAAATCGAGAAGCTAGAATATAGCATGTTCAAAAAATGGCAATAGCAAATCATTATGAACGATAATCAAGTGTTTTCACTTTGTCATAATAATCTGTTGTCAGGTCAATACTTATATATTCCGATAGAGAACTTAACATACAGAAGATATTTAACAGGTTCCATTTAAATGAATTATTAGACAGTACTAATTCTTAAATAGCTTAAGATATATACAAGTGCAGTATTTATGAGTGAGCATATATGATTTTTGTGTGATTGTATTATTACTTATATAAAAATATTTTTATACATTTGTATTTAAAATAATTCTGCCATAAGCGAGTGTGTGTGTACTTATATTAATTGCTCTATTGATTTGTTCAAATGTAAAAATAAAAATTAGGCTAATAAATGATTTCGTTTTTGCAAGAGCGAAATTAAGTTGTTGTTTTTTTTTTAAACCCTGGAGCTAAGGAAAAATTTCTTTCAAAACAAGTGTATTTGTAGAAAGGCAATTTAGGAAGAAATTTCCATACTGTTGGTAAATAATAAAACAAAAGGGAAATAATTAATTATTGATAATTTTACTACATTTTCTGGTTTAACTTTAAAATTCTAAACATATTTAATTGTAAAACATCAATATTATTATAATTAAAATCTATTCACATAAATATACAATAATATTACTATTGTTATTATTTATGATTACAGATTTTTATAAATAAAAAAGTATCGGTTTAAAAATTTTTAAACATTGCAGTGTAAATGTACGAATTTTGTACAGATAAATTATCCAAGGTGGAGTTTATATGATTATACTCATAATATACTGATCTCTTTTATCAGAATTACTTTGCAAATGTATATTTGTATATATATATATATCTTTTTCTCTTATTGTGGTAGTTCTTCTTTTATTTATTTTGCTTTCTATTATTTGTATTGTAACATTTTATCTAATCTCGTCTACTATATAGAAAAAAACAACATTAAACCACCACATATTACGATTAAAATTATATAAATAGATTTTTATCAAAAGTCAATATCACTTATCATTTAGTGGCACATACTAATATTATTATTCTGCTGTTGATAAGCAATTATATATAAGTGGTACCATTATTGATTGAGTACCATTTTAATAGATGTTCTACAATATTTTTTTGATTCTAAGAAGAGCCACCAAATCACTACTGACATAGTTTTTAGGTCAGATAGGCGTATAGGAGATAGTTTGTTTGTAGTTACACAACTTATGGAGATGAGTAGGAATTCAGATAGATCGTTATATATGAGTTTTATAGATATAGAGAAGGCATATGATAGAGTAAATAGAAATAGATTATGGGTAAGTTAGCAAATTTGGGAATGGATGAAGCTTTAGTAAATATTATTAAAAAATTATATGAAAATAATTATTATACTTACAAAATAGGGGATATAGAATCAGTTAAAGTTAAAAATAGGATAGGATTAAGGCAAGGATGCCCTATGTCACCTACTTTGCTTTTGTTGTATTTGAGTGAAATGGAGAAAGCAATAGAAAGACTAGGAAGAGGGATAGAGATACCATTAATGGGTGGCAAGGGAGTATATATTTTGCCAGTTTGTGTGCAGAAAGAAAAGAAGATATGGAAGTTATGCTGAGGACATGTGCAAGGGTGGGTAAAGAGATGGGGATTAAATTTATAATGATGATTAATAATGGGGAAAGAAAAGATGCAGAATTTTTATTGGGCATATAAAGTTAAGTGTGGTGGATAGATATAGTTATTTGGGAATTATCTTAAGTAATCAGGAAAATTGCTTGATTGAATGGGAGAAAAAATTGGTAAATGAAGCAAAGAAAAGAAAGGATTTAGTAGCTATAATTGTACGGAAGGAAATTGCAATAGCAGGCTTAACATATGGTAATGATGCCTTATGAGTTAGTAAAAGGGTGTTAGATTACTTAGAGAGAGTACAAAGGGAAGTAGGAAGACATGCATTAGATGCAGAGGTATATGGATAGCAAAGGAGGCAATTCAAGGAGAAATGGGATAGCCGAGTTTGTATATGAAAGATGCAAAAAGTAAAATAAAAATGTTTGGTAGATTGCAGTTTATGGATAATAAAAGAATAGCCAAAATAGTATTTAATTGGGTTATGAGTAAAGAACAGGCAATAAGATGGGTGAGAAAGGTAATGCGGTATGCAAAAGGTTTGGATAAAGAATTTATATCAGTATACTTGTATAAAAGGTGGGATGATTGTGTTAGGAGGATTGTTGAGTGTTATAGTGGTAAGGAAGGGGATAAAAGAATAGATACATTAATAAAGAATAGGGAGTTGGAGAGATGGAAAACTAATATGGAGAGTAAAAAAAAGTTTAAATATATATAGAAGTAAACGGAACATTGGGTGCAAGTTAATTTATGATAATAGTAAGGAAAGTAGCTTATTGTTTAAGGCTCGAATGGGATCTTTAACAACAAGAGAATATACATGTAAATGGAAAATATGGGTGATTTAGTCTGCAAATTATGTAAGGAAAATATAGAAAATATTAGGCATCTGTTGATTGAATGTAAATGCTTGAAAGAAGAAAGGGTACAAATAATGAAGTTATGAAAGAATAAATATGAACAAAGTGATTACACAGAAAGTGGATTATTGGTTTTTATGCTGGGTTTGGGAAAAGATAAGGGGGATTTAGATATAAAGGCCATAAAGTTGACAAAAATTATGTTGTGGAAATGGGATGGAGCAGATTATGGGAAAGCTTAGGGTGGGGAATGGAAGGGGAAGGTAAAGTGGCTAACAGGTTTCTTTGGGCATAGTTGCTGAGAGATTTCTGACTCCATTTAATGAGAAGTCATGTCACATTACATCACATCACAAGTATAATGAAGTTATGGAAGAATAAATATGAAAAAAGTGATTATACAGAAAGTGAATTATTGGATTTTATGCTGAGTTTGGGAAAAGATAAGGGGGATTTAGATATAAAGGCTATAGAGTTAACAAAGATTATGTTGTGGAAATGGGATGGAACAGAATATGTGAAAATTTAGAGTGGGGAATGGAAAATAAAGTGTTTAACAGGTTTATCTGGGCATAATTACTGAGATATTCTTGACTTCATTTATGGAGAAGCCACAGTATATCACATCACATCACATAGTAAAGCAATAAATGATCTTAGATAATTCATCGAAAGTAATAACAAAGTGTTCCCGATATTTTATTCAGGATAAATAAAAAATGTAAATTTCGAAGAAAGTTAAAAAACAAAACAAAATATAGTAAAAAAAAAATAAATATGGCTACAATTAGCAAATATAAAAATCAAAATAATTTTACATATTTCATTAAAAATACCTGTAAACATTTGCATGAGTTTTGATAATAATAAAAAAACATTTAAAATATGATAGCAGAATACATGAGTAAATTAAGTAAAGAAGTGCAAAAACGTGGATTTAAAAGCCACTGTTTAGCAAATATTAAAATAAATTTAACAATTACAAATAAAACATTAAATACATGACTAAACTAATGTAAAAATGAATAAAATACATGTGCTTAAACAAAATCAAAAGTTAAAAAAGAATTTCATGAGAAATATTTATTTTATGTTGTTCATTTTTGAACAATAAATACATCAAATATTAAATTCAAAATATATTGTCAGGGATTTCAAATTTCACTGAAAGAAAGTTAGAGATGGAAAAGCATGGTGCTAGAAGATAAAATTTCAAATTTTATCAAATGTTAAAAAAACAGTACGTGAGAAATATTTATTTTATGTTTATATTTATTTTATGTTCATTTTTGAACAATAAATACATATAATATTATTTGCAAATACTTGTGCAGGAATGGGGGAGAATAGCTATAACAGACTCCTCCTTGAAAACATTTCAAATGATTGATGATTATTTGTGAAATAGGAAAAAATAAGTTTGGGCCAAACTTGATCTCTTAATCTCAAAGTAATAAAAAACAAAAATTTTAAGTGGAAAAAAAAGTCATATCAAAAATTATTAAAGTGTGTTTTATAAACAATTAATAAAAGTTTGATTTTTAATAGATTTATATAAGTTTATCCATCTATCAACCAGTCTATCTATCTATCTATCTATCTATCTATCTATCTATCTATCTATCTATCTATCTATCTATCTATCTATCTATCTATCTGTCTGTCTATCTATCTATCTATCTATCTATCTATCTATCTATCTATCTATCTATCTATCTATCTATCTATCTATCTATCTATCTATCTATCTATCTATCTGATTATCTTTCTATCTATCTGTTTATCTATTTTTCTGTATATTTATTTATTCATCTATCTACATTTCTTCATCAATCCATTCACTTTCCATCTATATATATATATTCATCCATTCATCTATCTATTTATCCATTCATTCTATTTACCTATCTAACTATATCTGACATTCTGTCTATCCACTCATCCATCTATTTATCTAATTATCTATTTATCTGTTTGACTTTCTATTTAATTATCTATCTAATTATCTGTCTATTTTTCTGTATATTTATCTATCTATCCATCTGCTCATCTATCTATATATCTATTCATATACCCATCTATTCATTTATCTATTCCATCATAGCTATCTACCTATTTGCTTAATTCCTTATCTATATAAAAGGATGGATTGATGAATGAATACATAAATAGATAAATGGATGGCTGTATAGATAGATGGATATATGTATAGATATAGAGCCCAATATTGTTAAAGAGACAAATATACAGATAGATGAATGAATGGATGGTTAAATGTGATAAATAAATAGACAAATAGATAAATAAATAAGTGGATGAATAGGTAGATAACTAAATAGATAGTTGGATAGATAAATAGATGAGTGGAAGGACATTTAAAGTCAGATATAATTGAGTATATAGATAAATAGATGGAGATATATAGATTATAGATTAATATGTAGATGAACAGTTGAATGAATTGATGAATAAAGATAGATAGATGGATAGATAGATAGATAGATAGATAGATAGATAGATAGATAGATAGATAGATAGATAGATAGATAGATAGATAGATAGATAGATAGATAGATAGATAGATAGATAGATAGATAGATAGAAAGGTGGGTGGGTGAATAAATAGACATACTTAAATAAATGTAGTAGAAAATCAAACTTTTATTGTTTGACAAAACATGCTTTAATAATTTTTGATATTTTTCTTTCTGTTTTAATTTCTTTGTCATTTTTAATGGTTTTAAGATCATGAGATCAAGTGGACCAAAACTTTTAATTCTCCATTGCCACCGCCACCACTTCATATTCTGATGAATATCGTTTGAATCATTTCCCTGTCATGAGGACAACTCTGACAACTTTTCTACTTCCTCTCACTCACATATTATATGTAAGAAATCACGCATATATACCTTTCTCATTAAATATTTCTCACTAATATTTTTTTTAACTTTTAATAAAATTTGAAATTGTGGCTATTTTTTTTTTCTAACTTTTTTCAGGAAAAAATTTGTAATAGTAACAGTTTATTAATATTCCTTAAATTGTTTTAATTTTAATATTTGCTTACTACAGGTAATATTTGACTGTTCAAAAATGAACAACATAAAATAAATCTAAACATAAAATGAATATTTTTCATTTAATGTTTTTTAATCTTTTGATAAAATTTGAAATTTTCTATTCCTAATTTTCTTTAAGTGAAATTCGAAATCTGTAATAGTTTTCTAAAATTGTTTTGATTTTAATATTTGCTAATTACAGATAATATTATATATATTTACTCTTCAAAAATGAAAAACATAGTTATGTTGGTTTAGTCATATTTGCTTTGATTTTTTAATCATGTTCACATAAATTAATTTTAATATTTATTAAACTGTAAATATTTTTTAAACCATGTTTTATTGCACTTTTCCTATATATTAGTTTAGGCATATCGTCTGCCTTCATATTTGAATATTTTTTTGTCAAAACTCATATAAGCATTTACATGTATTTTTAATAAAATATATAAAATTTTTGAAGCCATACTTTGTGTTTTTTTAACTTGCTATGAAATTTGACGTTTTTAATTTGCCCTGGACAAAATATTGGGAATACTTAGTGCATTTATGTAATTATCTAAGATCATTTATTGCTTTATTGTATTTAAAATGTTTTGGTATCTCCCCCCCATATCAAAAAATGTTCTAGAGCATCTACTAAAATGATATCCTGGATTGTTTTAATGATAATTTGCTCTTTAAATATATGTTTAAATAATATCAGTCCACAACAATAAAAGAATCTGTTTAAATGAAATTCAGTTTCTTTGAAGTTTATTGCATCTTCATATCAGGCAAGAAAACTTATTTATCTTATCTATTCACCTCATATAAGATATCTTTTTATGCCTTCTACAAGTTTTTGGAAATGCCATTTAAGACTGCATTTATTCAAGCTATTATTGCTTATAATATCTATTGTTCTTATAGTAATGTATTCTTCTTATGACTTCTTGCTAATCCTAATGTAATATGATTTTTCACATATTATTGTGTAATTTACAGTCCTATATGCATTGTTGAATCAACAGTGTAATTACTATAGATGTCAATTGATTAGTAGAGGTCAAACTTTAATGGTAAGGTGAACCAAAATTATAATAATAATATCTATAAGTTTTTATTATTACAAAAAATTTAAAAACATCTTGCAAAGAAATATGATATATGTAGTATATTGCACAAAAACTAGACATGTAAGATCTTGTGAGATTCTTTTGAATGTAATATTCAGTTTGTCTAGACTCAGTATATATTTTCATAGTAGTCTTTACAAAGACACATCTGCATTTAATTTTTTTTCTCTAGTTTTTGCTAAGTTTATATTATAGATTTTATTGTTTATGTTTTGTTTCTCAAATCACATGTTAATAATATCTATATATTTTTCTATTAATACTTTTATTTCTGTTTAATTTTCATTTATACTTAATTCATTGTAATTTTATATTATTCTTATAATGAGTTTCTTTTAAATAGAAATTCATTATTGTGCATTTAATATTAAATAAAATAAATAACTATTGTATGATTCAACATTGGTCTATTAAGTAAATGAAATACTCTCATTCCAAAGCACAAGATTTCCTTTATCTCAATTAAAATAATATAAAACAATTTGAAATATAGCTTTAATAAAGTAATATGATTGATTTAAAATCTTCATGTTTTTTCTTCAAATGCTTAAGATTGGCGTCTATATATAAATTAAGGTAAAGAGAAAAGATGAACCAATCTTTTACCTAACAAAGTTTTATCTTGTGCTTTGGATTGAGAGTATATCGTTTACTTAATAGACCAATGTTAGAGTGTTAATCTTAATATATTATATAATATTAACTGCTAGAAAGTTTATATTTAAATAACATTCATAATAAAAAAAGAAATGCAAGCTGGTAAAATAAAAAGAAAAGATTAGAAAACTTGTAGGTAGATGGAAATAACTAGCAAAATTATTGAGTACATGGTCTCAAGAGAAAAAAAACCGATATCAAAATAATCACGAAGTGGAGAATGGAGTCATCTTTAAGTGTAATTTATAAAGATTAATTTAAAAAGGAAAACTGCATTGAAAATAAACTAATAGAAATAAAGATGATTGTAAATAAAAAACAAATTTGGTAACTGATACTTGATAAAAAGAGATTATAAATAAATTTTAATGTCAATAAATTTAAATATATTTTTAAATTAATATAGAACCTAACTAATATAAGATCATCCAACAAAAAGAATTAAATTATATATCACTACTTCTGGCATTGAAATGTTAACAAAAAATGAATATTCAACATTTTGGTTAATTATAAAACACTTTTTTGCTGTTATTGTTTTTTATATCTCTTGGTTTTCAAAAGCAATACAATCAAAAATCAAAAGATAGAATTTAGTAAATGGAATCCAAAAATTCCCAGTCATGAAACATCAACTGAAGATATAAATGTTTTTATCATTTGGAAAATATTTAGAAGCTATTAAATGTGAATAAGGTAACCTAATTTAGAATATTGCATAAAACCGAATAAATAATGAAATAAATAAATAACATATATTTGAAATAATTTTGAAATGTTATGTTTTATATTCAAAATATTTTATTATTATTATTATTATTATTATTATTATTATTATTATTATTATTATTATTATTATTATCATAATCATCATCATCATCATCATTATTATTATTATTATTATTATATGCATTTTTTCCATATTTATTTTTTTGTATATATTTTTTAATAAATATATTTCTTTTTATTTAATACATTTTTTTTTATATCCAATGCTTTGTTTTGTAAATCATTTTAATTAAGTGTTAACAGGCTTTTCAATAATTTTAAAAGATGCAGTTTTTAAGGTATGTCTCAGGCCCCAAAATTGATCAGCCTGTTTCTCTTCCTATGAGGGACTGACTTATTTTGAGAAAATATAAACGATTTTGCTAATCCAACAGCCCTTAAATGTTTGTTATTTTTGTTCAATTAGTACAATTTATTTCGATTTCGTCATATTATATTCTTTTTATTCTTAATGTTGAAAATGTATATTCATATTATGATCATTATTTAAAATAAAATATATTTTATATTCCTAAAAATAAATATTTATTTTATAATATATTTTAGTTTTTATAAAATACGAAATACTTATTTCTACATTTCTATCATATACACATATATCTATTTTAATCGTTGTCCACAGGTTCCAAGAGAAAATCTAGTTAAGCCTCAGGTTACAAACCATTTATTAAAACTCTTTTTATTATTATCATAAACCTTATTTTCTTTTAGTATTAAATTATTTTCGCCAAAAATATTATTAGCTATTATTTAAAATAATCGTTAAAAACGAATACTGTTTAAGAGCATGTTATTCAAATATTCCTTTCTTTTTATTTGTACTCTTGAATGCTGTAATGTGTTTTATGATTTATTTCACTAGGCTAAGCCTTTGGCACATAACAACTTTATAATTGTTCTAGACTTCATTTAGCACATTTTGCCTAGTATAATATCAAGAAATATATAATAAGTATTATTTGGGAATATGTATTACTTATTATATTAAAAATGTGTGTAGATATAATTATAAAAGTTAGTTATACTTTCTTTCAAAAAGTATAATGTTATAATTTTGAAAGAAAAAACAAAAACATTGGACACAGAGAAAAAACTACAAAAAAGTTCTTCACATGACATTGGCAAGCGTGTTAATTCATAATATCTAGAAGTCACTCATTAACCTAGCCCTTAGGAAAAAGTAGAGAATAAGGAAGTCCCTCATAGATAAATATATGATATTTCTACTACGATAAAACAGCCTAGTTGATTAGAGTATTTTCTTAAATTCAATATTCATGAATCTAAAGATCATAGTTTGATTCCCATACTAGTACTGTCACTAATCATGTGATGTTTAGTGGTTTAACAACTGAAGAAGTAAGGAGAAGTCTTACATATATTTGCGCTATTATTAGTAGTTAAATATATTTGAAAAGTTTAAATTTGAATTTTTCTAAAGACATTTAATAATTAATATTGAATAATGGAAATAATTACTAATAGATTGTATTATATATTTCTATATTTTAATATGCAATTGTAAATTACTGTCAATAATACTCAAGTGTTATCATTCAATTATCTACCCTCTTTCCTCAGTACTTTTCACCTGATTACAATGATCAAGTGATATTGTCTAGTCATAGTACTTTTATTTAGTATCTTTAACTTGATTTCTATAAAAAAATTTAATGTATAGTATTCTAGTGGAAAGATTGTATTAAAAAGATAGCAAGCATTGATAAACTGCCACTGATGATGAATCAAATGCTTTTGTTTGGTCATAATAGTTATTGATTAAGAAATTCACATATCTTCAATTATGAAGCTTAATGTGTGTGTGTTTTTTTTTTTTTTTTAAAAATAAGAAATCAAAAGCTCAACCTTTTTAAAAATAAAATATTTTTACCATCTTTTTTCAATTATCTCACTTTAGAAAAAGGTTAGATGAATGCAAATTAGCTCCCATCATTTTTTAATATTGTGTTTCCCTAAAAATAAGCTCTAGCATGATTTTTCAGAATGCTCATAATATAAGCCCTGAATTAAGATCATCAGCCAGATAGACAATTTTTATTTGCCCATTGAAATACATGATAGACATATTAAATTATAAAGTAATGGATGTATAAATAAACAATATTATTGACATTAATACTTTAAATAAATGGTAATATAAATTATATGGTGTATTTTCATCTTGACTATTTTCAACAACCAATTCTACCTGCTTATGAATGATTCAACAAACTTAAAATTTTATTTTAGACAATTTATAATTTCATTTATATATCTTTTGGTACTTATTAGAATTCTTGATTTAGTTTTAGAGTTTCATCATAGTAAACTTTTAAATATTCAAGATAAAATAAAAATTAGTTTGATTTCTTAAACATTTTTTCTCCTTTTAAATGACTTTGAATAATGGAAGTGAATTTAATAATGCAAGTTTAGCTTAAGTCAAATCATCAATATTTCTTCTAAAATAAGTTTTTTAAAAGAATACCCAAGCAGGGCTATTATAGGCAATTTGGAAAGTGTTTACAATGTGCACACTCGATAACAGATAGATGTGGTTTTGTCATATATGAATCTTCATACTGTGTATTGTAAAGGTTTACTTTATGTGTATGTGTGAAATACAGAAATATTTTCTGAATTTTTGTGCCTGCATTTTTTTTATTGCTTTTGTGTGAACAAACCATTTTTAACTGTAATCATTTTTGTTACTATTCCTGTCTCATAAGACTTCAATTAACACTTCACCTAGTGATAAATTTAAATGGAATAATATTTTGACACCCAGATAAGATGAGTGCAAAAGAAAGGGCTATTCTGGGAGTACAAATGAAAAATTGTGGAGGGCTTCTGGGGTTATATTTGAAGTTTAATTTATAATTATTCTTTACAATTTATAATTATAAATTATAATTGTTCTTTACAGCTTTCTGTAAAGAGAAGAAATTACTTGAATAAATGTACATGAAAAAATAAGATATCCTCTGAAAGCAAGCCCTATGATGTCTTTCCGAATAAAAATTAATATAAGACCCAGTTTTATTTTTGAAGAAATACAGTATTATTCAACTATTGATAGAAAAAGTTGGTTGATAATATGATTAATAATCAGTATTGTTTCTCATTTTAAAAGCTTTCAATATTTTATAAATATAAACAATAAATTCATTTAAATATCAAATTTAATTACTGTTGGATGCAGTTTTAATTTTTTAATTTTAACATAAAATTAAACAAATAGTAATTCATCATCTAATATTAATTAAATGTTTTTAGAAAAATTCAACTTTATTTAAACTTTTTAAATACATTCAAACTGTTAATAATAACACTCAGGTTAGTACATAACATAATGTTTTGGGTGTTGTTATTCTCCTCTCTTCTTTGGGTATTATTGGCCTGATAGTGATAGTATTAACAGAAATCAAACCAGAGACTTATATTTATGAATATTAAATTTAAGATGATATTCTAACCAACTTATACCATTTTGTCAAAAGCAACAGTCAGTAAAAATTTCATATACTTAACAATGAGACTGTTCTTTACTTAGAAAGCATTGCAGATATTTCAGTGATTCATAAAAAGTAAATTAGTATTATATTTCAGCAAAATCCATAAGAACCACATTTATTAAGAGCTATTGTTAGTTGTAGAAACTAATTTTGTCAAAACTTATCAAGATTTATTTTTAAGTTTTTAGTCATTTGGTATGTAAGATACAATCTTTTATCAGGAATTCTAAGCATTTTGTGGAAATAATCAAAAGCATAAAAATTGAACATATTAGTAAGGTTTGATGTGGAAAAGTTATTTACTAATGTAACTTGTAATGAAGCATTGACTATTGTATGGAAAAGATTAAATGACAAAAATAGCTTACAAGCCAAAACAAGCCTTTTTATTGATAGTATAATGGAACTCTTAATATTCTGCATAAAAATAACATATTTTCAATATAAACACAGAATTCTTCTAATAAAATCAAGGTAGAGCTAGGAGTTCAACATTGTCATCTTTGATTAGTAACATTTATATGGAAGAACTTGAAGCCACTATCATAAATACTATTCCACATCCACCTAAAGTCTGAATTCACTATGACAATGTGATATATATGTTGCATGAACATATGTTGTAACACTAGTAAAAACAATACATATACACATCAATAATACATTCTCTTTGATTAAATTCACAATATAATCAGAACAAGAATAAATTGGCATTTTTCATTTGGTATGACTTCCTCATGGTAAAATCAAAACTATAGTCTATATTCACTCATGACAAAAGCACAAAATATAAAATTATACTACTACTATGGAACAAATCAAAAGAAGCTTGTTCAGGTATCAATGATTTAGAAAAAGAAAAAAACTATATAGAACAAACTTTCATGAAAATTGATTGTTATCAACTATCATTAAGAAAACCTTTAATAAACAAAAAAAAACTTGGAAAAAACTAATTATATATACTATAGTATATTCATACATACTTAGAATAATAGATTAACTAAAAAAAAATATCTGCAATCAATGTAACATCAGAACAGCTTTCCAGTGCTATAGCACATTATAAGAAATTTTAACCTCTACCTAAGTCTAAATTGGAAATACTGAAAAACAAAAACTACATCTACAAAATATCATGTAAATATGGAAGGATGTATGTTTTTAAAACCAGATACCATACAAGAAAAGCAATTGAAATAATATAAAATTGATGATTAGAAAAGGCAAAGCAAATCTATCTAGAGTAAAAGATCACATATGTACCAATGAACATATGTTCTATTGAAAAAAAAAACTAAATATGAGAAAAAAGTATAAAGAAGAAAATTTAAAGAAGCTGTTTATATAACAATGGCAAATAACACTATAAGTTAATCTAATGGGGCAATTTATATTTTTAAAAATTATTGATTAATTTTGTCCTTAAAAAAGAGGTATAAGAAGAACACCCATAGATAAAAATATGAAATTTTTACTGTATGTTGCCTTTGACAGATTAGTCTGTGGGTTAAAGCATCATTTTATATTTAATAGTCACAAATCTAAAGGTCCCTGCTTTGATTCCTATGCTAGTTTTGTCACTGGTCAGTCAGTAAAATTTGAAGAAGAGAGGAAAATAATACAGGTTGAAACATTATTATATATGATATTAACATGTATGCTACTATTAATATTTGAATATACTAGGAAAGTTTAAACCAAGATTGATATTTTTCTAAGAGCATTTATCAATTAATATTAGATGATGAAAATAGTCCAACATATTAATTATTGTTAAAATACCATCATCACAAATTTACAGACAAATAGAAATATACATTATTGTAATTAAGCAGTAAAAATAAAGAAACAAAAAAATTAAATATATTTTTATATATACAGTCAGGGATGCCATATGCAAGTGTGCAGGTCATGCAGAAAGATGTTTCATTAATGGGGACATCAAATCGCCATGATAATTAATAAAATTTATATGTAAATGAAAATGTTTAGATTTCTGAATCACTCCATTGTTAGAAACATGTTCTGATTGCAAATGTTTTTTATTTAAATATGAGAGGATTGCTTTTTTACTTAGAGACTTTTGTTCAAAATGTATTAAATATTATATAATCTACTACTATACTAAACTTAACAGACGGACACCATTTCATCACTGTTAATTCATAAAATTTATATATAAATAAAAATGTTTAGATTTCTGAATTACTTTTGTTTAAATATCTTTATTTACATAAAAAAAAAAGACACATTACTATTAATAATTTATTTAAAAATAAATAGTCTCATAATAATTACAATAATTTTGCAGGACAGTCATATAATAGATAATTACATTTATCACTTATATTTCAAAATTTTTGTTATAGATGATTTTGTTAGCCAACAGTAAAAAAGTTCTTCACTGGAATATAGGACATGGAAACCGATTCTGATCCTGCCTTGACATTTTTTTTTATTTTTAATATAGATATTATCTTCTTCTTTTTTTAATTTTAATATTGATATATATATATATGTATTTACATATTCTACTAATCTCTTTTTTGTTGGATTTGGACTTGTAGGTTTGTTATCTAGTAAAAACTTATAATTAAATATTAATCAAATATATCCAAAAATTGTTTTGGTAGGCCTGCGTTATCTATAATTGAGCTCAAATTCAGGAACAACAGTAAAAAAAATAAATCATTATGAAAGCAATCTAATAATGCTTGATTGAACTATATCATCAATGATTGCTGGATTATTTAGACCTATGGAAATTCTGAAACTTTATACAATTGGCAAAAATCTCATCGTACCAGCACCAATAAAAAATTGTGAATAGTCCAAAATAATAATTCCTTTTAAAAAAGTTCATGTGTTCAATGATACAATTAAAAGAAAAACAGATAGCTTTTCCAGCAATATCATGTCTACGTTATTATTACAAATCAACAAAGTACTACATTCCACTTAATGAGTCAACTGAGAATATGAATGATCCTAATTTAATGGGTTTTGTTAGACAACTGTATAATTTACAAATTCATGAAGATATGTTACTTTATAAAAATCTTTTTGGCACAATTAAAGAAACATATATATTTGAAAAGTCGAATAACTTTTTTAAAAATAAAAATTGAGCTTGAATGACAAAAGTGCATTGGGATTTGCATCAGTGAAGCCGAAACCATGATTGACAGGATTTCAGAAAAAAATGCACAAGCATATTTTTCCTTTAAATGTGATGTCAATCATTTAAATAAAAAAGAAAAAATCGGAAATAAAAAACTAAAAAAAAAATCAATTTAATAATAAGATCACAAATCTTGACAAGAAAATTGCCCCCTTATTAGAAAATTTGATTCTATTTTGTTGTAATCTAACTTTAGACTTACTATTTCTAATTTAAATTAAGAACTTGTAATTAGCTTATTAATTATTATTCTCAAATAATAATGTTAATCAGATTTCTAATTTATTATTCCCAAGGTAATGAAAAAGCTGAAAAGATGGGACAAAAATAAAGAGCATTCATTAAAAAGACTTTCATTTACTTTAATAATCTGACAATTATTAATTTGCATTTTAGAAAAGATTTTTACTCAAAAGAAAAAAGATTTACCAATAATATTAAATGTCAATATTGTATTTAAAAATTTTTTTTTTATTTGAAAAAAAAAAAAACAACAACCCCAAAAAACAACGTTACAATATTTACATTAAAAAAAACAACAACTTTATAATGCAAATAATATATATATATATATAATTTTGAATGGCTTTTGCAGACTTGGAAAAACATACCTGATGAAATTATATTAAAAAAATCTTTCTTAAAATGTTCCATTGCTAACAATTTAAATGCCCTAAAGATGATGTGCTCTGGTAGAGTAGTGAAGTTCTGAAAGCAAAGATATAAAAAATGAAAGTATGTCTGAAGAAGATTTATAATAAATTAGATGAGCTTATTGTATTTATATTAGTTCCTATTTAAATAAATAAAAAAATTCATATTTTTCAATAAATTCATTTAATTTTTTTTCTTCCAATTTTCCAATCTTAAAATCCTACCATGTCTTGAATTTAGGGGCTTCTTATATTCAAAGTAATACAGTATATATATTTTTAAAAAATTATTTTTATTCACATAAATGAACTAAA
This sequence comes from Epiperipatus broadwayi, assembly GCA_028023455.1. Lineage (NCBI taxonomy): Eukaryota > Metazoa > Onychophora > Udeonychophora > Euonychophora > Peripatidae > Epiperipatus > Epiperipatus broadwayi. The sequence goes on from JAQFVV010000069.1 coordinate 5,264,881, forward strand.
AGGTAAAAGCAGTTTATTTTTCTTATGGGTCATAGCATCAGCCAGAAAGCAAACCCGCTAACCCAGAACAACTGCTTGTAAAGCAGGTGTCATTTTTTGTTTTAGCTTTCACAAATAAAAGCATCAGTCATTCATATTTAAAAATAATCTTTGTTCCACTTTTTATCAATCTTTATAAACTTGTCAAGCAAGTTAAAAAAATATTACTATGATAATTCACAAGTCAGATTCCCAAAGAGTCATTTAAATAAATTTGCAATTAATGGCCACTTTCTTGTATCACTGCCAATCCATTTATCAGATAAAAAGATCTTTCATTATCTGACAAATAGATATTTCACAATCTATGTTTTTTTTTAATTTTAAGGATAATAGAATATTTCTAACTATGAATATTTTCTACTTCTATTTATGAAAGCTCAAGAAAATTTATTTTGTACTTTTTAGTGTATTTACATGAATAAAATCATTTTTTTAAAAATAATAATAAGTTATAATAAAAAAAAATCCATGTTACTAATAAAACAAAAAAATCTAAATTTTGTTATTTTTCATGAAAATACTTTAAAACAAATTATTTTTACTTCAATATTTTAATTTTGAAATATTTAATTATAGAAATATTAAATGAATACATTTTTTTTCCAAATACACTATAAAATTAAATCTAAAACTATTTTTAAATGCTTTCAAAAATATTGTTTTTTTCACTAAATCTCCTGCTTAAAAAGTTTTAAAAATGGCAAATAATATGTCTAGGAATAAATTTTACATGACAACAATATTAAAACTTTAACACTTTTTCTACCCACAGTGCTTCATCAACATGTATAAGCTAATTTAATATATAGCCATCTTTCTGGAAATTTATAAAAAAAATAGTTCATGCTACAAATGCAAATATTGTCATTTTGCAGATAATTTTTCTTTTTTTTAATTCACATATTAAAAATGCTGATCTGAATTATAGGATTTTTAGATATTACACTTTAGGTATATTAAAAAAAAAAGGTAGAAAAAAAAATTAAAAGAAAATGATAGATGAATTCAGAAATAGACACTTCTAATTATTTTATGTTATATTAAAATGTATTATTTTGATCCAACACTATTTTTAATTATAAAAAAAACTAGGTTGGTCACTATATTATTAATTACATTTTCTAATATTAGTTTGTAAAAAAAGTGGCCAAATAATTACATATACAATATATAATTTTTCATGTGATGTTTATATGTATATATGTGTATGTCCATATGAATTAAATCAATAGCAGTTGTATCTTATTTTTCCAATATTGTAAACAATTTTATTAAACTTTTCTTTGAAATCAACGGAAGGCTATTATTGCATCACCTAGTTATTTAATTCACAATACATCATTATGTGGCTGCAGAAAGGAGTTTGCTATTAACTGAAAGGAGACCCTTTGATTCCTCTTGGAGGATTTAAAGGAACAGAGCAGGAAAATTTCTAATGTCCACTCCATACATTCTTATCATTGCAGCTGCTATTACCATGTGATTATTTATATAGTATATGAACATGAATGGGCTGCTCACCAACACACATTAGCCAGCATGGTGACTTTATTGGCTTTTTACCTCTGAGTTTAAGATCAAGAAACACAATGGTCTTTCTTCTCAGTTACCTGATAAGGCATAATGAATGTTTGTGTAAATGATAAATATTTTTCTAATAGTTATATACAATTATGACAGACAAAAATAAAGCATGGATTTTATTCCCAGGAGGCTATAAAGTCACCAACCAAGGCAGCGGTTAGTGGCCAAAGATGAAGGATGCTAAGAATCCCCTGATTGCAGACCCAGGCTGCCATTTGATGACAACTTTTTATTTAGGTACTTACAACTGTAGATCACTTTCAAGTGAAGGAAGATTGCAAGAATTAGAAGAACTCTTATATTCAATGGGACATTATTGGACTTTGTGAAGTTAGAAAAAAAGATGAAGAGACAATGGATTTAGAAAGTGGACATGTACTCTATTCTAAAGGCACACATATTGGAAATACAAGTGGAGTAGGATTCATTATAAATAAAAAGTGAAAGAACAACATTGTGGAGATTGATGGTGTATCAGACAAAGTGGCAAGATTAGTTATACAACTTAATAGCAGATACCAAAATGCAGATAATTCAGGTTTATGCCCCAACAAATTCTCATAGTGATGAAGTAGTAGAAGATTTTTATATGGATGTACAAAAGGCTTTTGATAAGAGTAAACAACATTTTAAAATTGTTATGGGAGACTTTAATGCTAGAATTGGTAAACAAATGAAAGATGAAAGTGCTGTAGGTAATTTTGGTTATGGTAATAGAAATGAGAGAGGACATAGACTTGTGGAGTTTGCAGAAAAAGAAAAACTTTATATTATGAATTATTTTTTTGAAAAAAATGTTAAAAGGAAATGGACATGGAAGCATCCAAATGAAGGTACAGCAGAATTGGATTATATTTTGACTAACAGAAAATACATATTTCAAGATTGTAATGTTCTTAATAAATTTAACACAGGAAGTGATCATCGATTAGTAAGATGTAAGATATGTGTTAATGCAAAACTAGAGAGACAAAAATTATTAAGAAAAACAATATTTACAGTTGATATTTCTAATCTTCAGAAACATTCTAATGAATTTAAATTAGAACTTACAAATCGGTTTCAAGTATTAGTAGATTTTGAACATGATTCAGATTTGAATGAAATTAATATGAAAATAACTGATACACTTTTAAAAACTGCAACAAAGATAGCTGGTAGAAAAAAGCAGCAATTGACCAATAAAATTTCTACTGAGACTAGAGAATTTATGAAGAAAAGAAGGAATATGAAGATATACAAAAATGATGCATTAAAAAGGATTGAATATCTCGAATTTTGTAAAATGATGTGGAAAAGAGTTGAAAATGATATAAGAAAGTATAACTGTGAACTAGCAAGGAAAGCTGTAGAAGAGAATAAAAGTCTCAAGAGTGTAAAACAACATTTTGGTATTGGTAGGAAATTTATATCTGCAATAAGAAAAAAAGATGGAATTATTACTAAAAAGAGAGATGACATCATGAAATGGGTAGAAGACTTCTATCAAGAATTATATAGTAATAAAAAAACAAGTACCTCCTATATCTATTACATCTTCAGAATTGCCCAGAATTTTAAATGAAGAAGTGAAACATGCAATTAAATGTATGAGGAAAGGACATGCTCCAGGTAATAATGGAATTACAATTGATATATTAAAAAAGCAGGTGAAGAAATATATTTTTTTTAAAAATAAAGTTATATTCCAAATGTCTAAATGATAAAGATGTACCAGATGATTGGAAGAATGCAATATTAATATTAATATTTTAAAAAGGTGATAAAGAAGATATTAGAAATTACAGACCTATCAGCCTTTTAGCAGTTTTATACAAAAATTTTACCAAGATAATTAATTACAACTTGTCTACAGAGAACATTGGATTTCTACCAACCAAGAGAACAAGCTGGATTTAAAAGTTGTTTTAGTACAATAGATCATATCCAGGTATTGAGAGAAATTGTAGAGAGAACAAATGAATATAAGTTGCCATTATGCTTTGGATTTGTAGATTATGAAAAGACATTTGATTCTATAAACATTTCTTCAGTGATTAAAGCATTGGATCATCAAGGTATAGATCCAGAATATTGTCGTATTTTAAAGAATATTTATAAAAATGCAACAGCAACAAAAGTCAGCATTGAGAAGAGTGTAAGACAAAGTGATCCATATCTCCAAAACTTTTTACAGCAATGCTTCAAGAAGTATTTTGTGGATTAAAATGGGAAGTTAAAGGAGTGAAAGTAAATGGAGATTATTTAAGTCATTTAGATTTTGCAGATGATGTAGTTGTTTTTGCAAATAATGCTTTAGATCTGCAGGAAATGTTGCAGGAGTTATCAGATGAAAGTAGGAAAGTAGGACTAAAGATAAATGTTAAAAAGACTAAAGTAATGTTTAATGGATTTTCTCAAAATATGAAAATAAAGATTGATTATGAACACAGATGGAAACATATTGGATGAAATTAATCATAGAATTAAACTTGGTTGGAGTGCTTTTGGTAGAAATAACTTGATACTAAAAGGAAATATGCCTATGTGTTTGAAAAGGAAGGTTTTTAATAAATGTGTTTTACCAGTTCTTACTTATGGATCTGAGACTTGGACACTTAATAGAAGAGCAATACAGAGACTTCAGACCACTCAAAGAAGTATGGAGAGATGCATGTTGGGAGTAACAAGAAGAGATCGAAAACCCAATATATGGGTAAGAGAACAAACAGGTGTTACTGACTTCATTGAAAAAATTAAAAGACTGAAGTGGAGTTAGGTTGGACATATTGCTAGAAGAGATGGTAATAGATGGACAATTGAAATCTAAAACTAGATTCCAAGAGATTGTAAAAGACCTAGAAAGAGACCACATGTGAGATGGATGGATAAAATAAGAAAGTGTGCAGGGGTGGTATGGAGAAGAGAAGCTAAAGATCACAGAAGATGGATTGAACTTGGAGAGACCATCCTGCAGTGGATTGATAATTGTTGATGATGATGATGATGACATCATTATGTTTTGATGCTTGAATTGACATTATTTATCAGTATGCAATTTAAACTTGCATTTTTTTAATTTAGCACATTTATATAGTCATCAGATTTTAGTTTGTGAAATTTTATGTAGGTAGCAGATTTAATTGAAATATTCAATCTTCTCTGGAACTTCTCTTATCCCTTTTACACTTTGAAAGACAATATTGATGGATATAGATATTTATTTCTTTATCTATTTTTTATTGATCATAACAAGTAGGTTATATAATAATTATTTATGATTTTTTAAAAAAAAAATAATGAGAAAAGCTTATCTGTATATTATAGATTTTAAATTTTGAAAGAAACATGATATCTAACTTACATGGAAAATGTTAGAATTCGAATGTTTAGCTCTTATATTCATTATATTTTTACATAATATTTTACAAATAGTAATGTGCATATAAATATAATTTAAAACTTTTGATTTATATAAATATTTATAATAATGTATTTCAATAAATAATAAAGAAATAACTGCTTTTCTATATTAGATTTTTTGAAAGCACATGATCTTTCTTACATATATATACAAATTTGAAAAAAGTAATTACAATCATATTTGATTATATTTAATTTTCATTTATATTTTGAAATATAGAATTATAATAATTAATTTAGTTTTTATAAAAAGAATAATGTAAATATAAAGATCTGTAATAGACAATACAGAACAGAAAATATACAATAGTTTGGAAACCAGCACAAAAATGGAGAAATGAAAAGATCTGTGAAAGAACTAATAGAGAAATTTGGAATTTATATACTGGACAAGGTTTGTTTATTAAATGCACTATAAAATATTTGGTTCCACTTCACATATTATGTATGTATTTTATATGAATACATCTATGACCATCATTTTATGACTTCAGTAGTAAAGATAAATACATATTAGTTTTATTGATTTTAGTTCCATTTTAATTTAACAATTTTCAAATTGTTCTTTATGTATTAGGCTGCTTATAAATAACACTGAAAAAAAAAATCCTCGTTTGACTAAGCTGACAAAGTAGTTTCTAAAAAGAATTCTAAAGTCAGTCTTTTTTTTTTTTTGTATTTAAAAAAAAACTAACTTATTGCAGTTTATATTTTAACGCAATTCTTTTTGAATACCCACTAAATTATTTTAGATATGACTATTGTATTAATATTAAAATTATAAATATGAAATTTTAATTATATTATCAAATCTTTCCTATCACCCATCTGTAATATAAGCATTAAGAAAGCGACTTGCTAATGCCACTTCTCATTACCCTCTTAACAATTTATTTTAGCTTTATTATAATTTTTGATTATAATTTTATATTTAAAAAGCCCTCAAAAAAATATAAGCTTCTGCTCCAAAATATAGATCTGCCTCCAATATCTCGCATCATAAAGTTTGCAGAAGATTGAATGTAACTTAAAATAAGGAAATGCTTTACATCATTAAAATGCATTATTTATTTCTACATTATTTATTTATTTTTGCAAAAAAAAAAAAAGAAAGCCAAATAAATTGTTAAACCGTAGTGCAGTATTTGAAACTCCCATTTAAAAAAAGCGAAAGAGAGAAAACTTTCAAATTTCGAGTAATAAAATAATTTTATTAAAATAAACATTTAAAAAAAAAAAGCCATCCAAAAGAAAAAGTTTTTCGGAAAACAGTCTCTTCTTTGATTCAGAAAAAAAAAAAAGTTTGACCAACTAAATATACATAAAGAAATTACTAACAATACAAATAACATAAAACTTTTTCATATTCAATCAAATATTTAAAAAGTCACACACACACTAATACTTTCCTTTTTTAAAATAAAAAAAAGAGGGGGGGGGAAGCAGGAAGAATACATTTCTTTTAACACATATTGCTTTTACAATAAATAAAATGATTTGCAAATAAAAACTAATTTTCATTCAATCTAAAGTTGTCGCACAATCTTTTTCAATAAGGAATTTTAATGTGTACTTACCGTAATTCGTAGTGATGGTGTTAAGTATCCGTAAATCATGAATTTTCATTTGTCTGTAATAAATCATGACACGCGAGCATTAAATGTAAATAATAGAATAAAGTTTGTTTTGCTGAATAAGGTTTCATTACTATTCCATGTCCGTATGTTAATAACTTAACAAGCAGTGGTGAGTCCACTTAAACAATAAATGACAAGTAAAGTGAAGCTATTTACTATGTGCACTTTTCTCAAGCACAACTATCAATCAAGTAGCACCTTGCGGCCTTTACTTCATTCATTTCATTGGAAGTTAATGGCTGCGGTGAACTTAGTAGATAAAGGTCATATGGTTTTTTTTATTACTCTTTAGGATGGGCTATTGATAATATTCACAGAATTCAGCGATAGCTCAATGGCTTTAAAAAAGAAAAAAAAAGAATAGTGATTTGAAAAAAGATTATTTTCAACGTCATTGTCGCAATAATAATGAAAAATATTATGAAAATCACATTTATTAAAAGATGGGGGTTTGATCTGCACAGATGACAAAAACCTGATATTAATTTCATTTAATATTATTTTATTTATAAAAGGCATCTTTAAATTCTTATTGTATTGTAATTAATGCTAATTAGAGTAGTTTATATAAATTGGTTGCTTTCATTATCATTTTTCTTATGTGGAAAATGGCACATCTCACAAACAAACTCTGTAAGATTACATAACTTGGTCTACTCCACAGGCTCTTCCAATATATCTTTTATAATTCCTTGACACACAGTAAATTATCTTTCATCTTGCAACTTCCTCAATAAATAATCTGTTTTAAAATATACTTTTAAATTTATCTCCATTGCTAATTTAATTCTTCTAATTCATCTTTTCTATAAATGCAAGTATCTTTTTGTAATTTTTCTTAATTATTCGTGCTCTTAGTATAAAATCATCTCGAATAAAACATTTAACAAATATCTTTAACTCTCATTATCAAAGAAACATTCAATTAATAACTTTTCTAACTATATTTTAAACAAAGAAACGATAGATAACAATTCAGCGTTACAGTTTTTCATATATCTGTCTTTTTTATTATTAATATTATTTGTAAATATAATTTTATTGATAAGCCGACTTTCTCTTAAGTGTTTTTTTATTTCAATCCTTATCTTTTTTTAAATAAGGCAATATCTATAATATGTAACGGTGCCCTAGATTTGGTAACAATTAAAGAGCAAAGTTTAGGCTAAATAAATTAAAACGAATTTTTGTTATCAATTTAATATTATTATTGCAATATAAGTCACATTTATTATCAATTCAATATACTTAGTGTAATCCCTTCTTAATTATTTGATATTCCTAAATTTAGAAAATAAAGCAATATATATTCCTTTTGTATATCATCTCTGATCTCTATATATTTTTTCATTAATTAATTTAATTAAACCTAAAGCTGATGATCATACCTATTAAAACCAGGTCATGGATGTACTGCAAATATTTCGAACGTTATTTTTATAGCAGTCAAATTTAACACGATTGTACTCTAGTAAGCTTATACTAATTACTGTAGGATTTTAATATCTTAGCAGTCATAATATCTTTTTTTTTCATGTGTCATAACATCAGCCGGGAAGTGAACCCGCTAACCTGGGATAACTGCTTGTAAGGCTGCTATGCTGACCTCTCGACCATCAACGCTTGACGATAATATCTTTTAATCACCGCCTGGGTAATCATTATCATACAAAATGTATACATTAGCAAACTTTAGAAAATATATTAAATTCATATACAATATTAAGTACATAAATATTAAGCATATCAAAATTTCTATAAACATATGAACATGCATACATAATTGCTTATGATGCGTATAAACTTCTTAAAGGCATCCCAAATATTTAAAACTATTTCTGAATGTATAAGCCATATATGTAATTCCAAAATGAAATATTGATAACAGCCTTTTAACTAGCAAATAATTATTTATAATATAAACACACTCTCAAACTTTATTTTCAATAAGCAGCAATTAACAAGTTATTCAGCTTTTCCCTCTTTAATATTTGATCAAATAGATATTTATATATTTGATTTCTTTTTTATTTAAACTATGCTTTAACTTGCAGCTTAATTAGGAACAATCATAATAATTATCAAAATTTCTAACTATGAACAATTTCTGGATTGATTTTTTTATTATAACCATTAAACTAAAATAAAATTATTTGGAATTGTATTTCCATATAACTAGCTGTCATTTCTAATCTTATAAACTAAGCAATTTCAGTAAAGATTTTAGTAAATAAATTAAATAATTATAGTTAACAGATAAATTATAACTGTTAATTAAAATCAAATGTAAAACAACAAAACACCCAACTGACATAATAAAATATTGTATTAGAAAATCTTTAGGTATAAAGAAAGTTCATTAAATTTAAAAATAAAGACCAAAAAAAAAAGATTATAAATATAATGACTTTATAAATTTACCTTCACTTTCATATGAATAAAGTAGTTTATCATTCAGCAGATTTTCTAACACTTTATAACTATGGTTTGAAGTATATTTTAATTTTCATTCATGTACTTATATTTAGAGCTCACATATGAAGAAAATTGTAGTTGCAACTTATAATTCAAGATCTTGTGACTTTCACTTATTATTCTTAGTTATTTAAGTCACAATCAGGTTTTCATAATTTAAAAAAATTAATTTTGTCATGATCAGGTTTTCAATTTGCTTGGATTTGATAGTTAGTACTTTACCATATTGTTATGGGTACCCCTTATATCCCTCCAATACCAATTACACACCATATGACCCAATCCAAATCCAAGACCTATGATATTAGCATTATTTATTAATCACTAGATTAATAAATAATAAAGCACTAAAATTGACAAACCATTAATTGTAACACACACTTTAAACGCCAACTCAATTATAGTATAAATACATATTGTAATTGATTATAAGACATACACGGAAATTAATCCTTAGCAATTATTATTACCTTGTTAAATGTGTTATAACTCCAACATAATACAACAATGCATAATAAATAAGATGAGATAAAATGAATGTAATCAAGAAATGAAAATTAATATTAAAGTAAAGAAACATAAAATTTTATTGTTATTAATAAATCATATATTAATATTCATTAAAATGATGACAACAAAATACCTAAATGATAAACATGAATTTGCTTTTCTTTAACAATGAGCTTCTTCTGCAAAGAGAGATAAAATTTCTTATCTGCTGTATTACCTATAAAAATTTAGGTAGAGGATTTACATTTACAATTTAAAGAGAAACATCAGCCAATTTTGACTTGAAATAATATTAAAAACCAATATCTGAATATCTAAGAAAATGAAAACAAACACATAGAATTAAAGTTAGCTAACAAAGAAATTCAAAATTGAAATCTTCACAAGTAAATTCATATCATTTGAATTTCCAAAGTGCCTGTAATTCTAAATTATAGGTCACAATATCTAAATTCAAGAATATACAATAATACAAGAAATATTGATATTACTTCATTCAAAATAAGTCATTAAATAAATATATAAATAATGATAAAGACAAATATGCATTGCTAAGTGAAAAAATGACATCAGGGAAAGAAAGTTATCACTCATGGAGCTATAACTTATCAGAACTGGAATGGAATTGACTTAGCACTTTACATCAGTGCTACAACACTCGATTCTTAATGAATTGCTACAATAACTCTCCACTTCAGTGCAGAAATTCCAAAGCTATAAAGGCACTTATGACCTAATGGATTTTTTAGAACACTCACAATTTCTTATCTAAACCTGAAATGAATTAACAAGGATTGCTAGAATGGCTCGCTAAGACATTCAGCATCATAGTTTCTTTCTGTTAAAAAAAATCTGATTAATTATAAAATTAATATGATTTATTTCAACATGTGGTTATAGGCATATATTGTAATTTTTATTTTAGATGTAGAACTTATAATCTTTTAGTATTTTGAAATTATAAGGTTGGTTTGATCAATTTTAAGTTATTTCAACATGTGGTTATACACATATATTGTAATAAAATTTGTATTTTAAAAGCTTTCAAAATTATAAGCTTGGTTAAATCACACTTCTGCAGTTTTTGGACAATATTTTATATCATCACAAACATCCTTCTATCTCCCTATACATGTGAGTGCTTTGCATCATTATTATCATAATAAAATTCATATTTTATAGAAGTTATTAAGTTTTAGTATTTAGACCACACTCACTGCCATTTTGAATTCTAAGGACGACCCAAAACTACTGCTGACACATGCAAGTGATACATGACATTGAATAATCCATGCGAAGTTGCTTGCCCAAGTGGATTATTTGATGTCATTTATCACTTGGATGTGTCAGTGGTAGTTTTGGGTGTCATTTATTACTTGTATGTGTCAGCAATAGTTTTTGGTGGTTCTTAGAATTCAAAATGGTGATGAGGGCAGTCTAAATCAGTACCAAATTTTGTTTGTGTTTACTTCTACTTTTCCTTTCAACTTTATATATATGCACACACATTGCTATGATTTTGTATGCCATGAGACACATAAACATCAGAAATTAAATATGTTAAATGAAATTAAGTAAACCAAGTATACTTTTGATTGTATATATGAAAGACTGTTTATAATAGTTTATTACCATTATATTTATTATGATTACAATTTTGTTTTAATTAATGGACATTTTATATATATATATAGTTTATTTCTGGGAGATTCAGTGTAATAAAAATATAATCACTAAATAGCAGACATTTCAGTACAATAACAAGTATTTTCCTCAGACCTTTCTCAACTCATAAGAATGTGTGTAGTGAAATTTAAAATTATTTTTTTTCTTTTATTATTTTCTCTTCATTCTTAAATTCTATTGGTTGAGAAGTTTTAAAAAATATTTTATCCTCCCATAGTTTTTTCCAAATATTGTTAATTTTCTTTAATTCACACTTTTCATTTATGCTCTTAGACCTTTTAAAAATCTCTATAGTTTCCCTTAGCAATCTCTGATCATATTGTTCAATTATTGCCAGAATATATGTTTTATTAAAATTGATGTCATGGTTTGTTAATTTAATGTGTGATTAAATAGCTGACAAATTAGATTTTTCTCTAACTACCAAAATGTGTTCTTCCTTTCTTATGATTATTCTATGATTGGTCTGCCCAATGTATAAATGTAATCAAACTCTGAGTGGAATTTCATATACACCATGAAACTCCAAAAAATTTTTATCTTTAGGGCATGTAAATACTTCATTATTTTTTTAAATAATAGTATAAATTGTGTGAATGCTATTTTTCTTTAAAACATTATCAATTTTATCAGTTACTTCTTTTATATTTGGCAGAACAGTCTTAATTTTTGAAGTATCAAAATCTTTTTTTTATTATATAAAAAAGCTCTATTAATAATCTGTGATCAAAACCATTATCAGAAAACATTTTTTTAGTAGCATAGATATCTTAGTGAAAGTAACTGTCATCAGAAAGTCTCTTAATTCTATCTATTAATGTCTTTGCTACTAAAAATAATTGCGCTGACTGGTGATGAGAAGAAAAATGTAGATATCTCCCAGTGTGTGTTTACTTTCTATATATACCATGGGATAAAGAACCATCCTTCTTTTTTTCAATTATAAGATCTAAGAATGGAAGTTGATTATTATTGTTTACTACCATAGAGTAAATTTATATATATATTGTACCAATATCGTGGTTGGTACATATAATAATTTTGACTAAAAATTATTAAAATAAAATTATTCATTAAAAGAAATAGTATGTAAAAGCTTAAGAGTTTTTTTATTGCAATTTGTTTTTGAAAAACATAAAATTAAAAGTCAAAGCATTTTTTGGAAAAAAAATTACAATTAATTAATTAGAAGGGGAGTTTGCTTTAGAAATGTCAAACTAAAAGTTTTATAAAAGAAGTAAAGAGTTTATTATTATTATTATTATTATTATTATTAGTTGAAATATAACTTAAAGTTTAAAAATATAAATCTCTTTTTATTTAAGTTAAAAAAAAGAGGTCATCTTAAAAACTAAATAGTGAATTGATCTTAAATTATATATGTGCATAAATGACGAATTAATATGAGTTTGTTAGTAAAATATGTATGTGTGATTGTAAATATAATAAATGTATGCATAGTAAATATTTAAAAAATGATATAGAAAATTATCATCAAAAAAACACAGCGATGGCTAATAAGTTAAACAAAAACAATGACACTACATTTGCGATGGTTGCTAATTAACATCTCCAACAACAGGATTAAAAGCTTATCTCAAGAAATGCAATTAAAAACAAGGAAGGAATTTCAACAACAGATATTGCTGGCAGGCATCAAAATGACAACAGGCCTTAAGTATAAATAGTCCAATTTTTCATCGGACAATCAGTTGAGATTGAAAGTTTAGATTGAGCAGTTGAGATTACAGTTAGATTGAGAGTTGAGATTGAGAAGTTGAGTTCTTTAATCATTCAATCAATCAGTGTATCCAGAATCAAAGATGCAGTGCTAATCAACATTGGAATTATACAACTTTCTTTAACCTGAGTCCAGTGAACATCCAACTTGCCCAGAAAAAGATAATGCTTGCATAACAACTTAAAATCCGCCATCAATATTTAACTGTCTCCAAGAATAGTGCCAATGAATAATAATAAAACTCCTCAAGAAAACATCCCAGCTGGCTGGAAATATTCTCACTAGAAACAGCAACCAGAAAAAAAAAACCCTATTAAAATAAATTTCACAGCAAACAGCAAGAAGTCCACGTTCTAAAATCCTAGGTAATAACATTTTTCTTATTCTCATTTATAAAGTAGCCATCACATTAGTTGAAACCTCCCAGAGTCAAGTAATATGAACTCTATAGCATACATAGATGAACTATTAATGTGTGTAATGTCAATATTTAATCCTTTGCTATATGATATTATAGTGTGTGAATTAAGAATGTGCGTGATCACTATACCAGTGTTATGTTAGTTAAATAAGATTTATAAAAGTATTTAAAATTAGTATAATGAATGTTAATTAAAATAAATTATCTCTTAAACTTAAAGCTTAATTTTGTCAGTCAATTCTTTTGCCACTATGTTAAGGAATAAGTTGTTATTGAATTAAAAATAAACTGAGCTAGTTAAGGGATTTTTCGGGTGCTGGATTATGGGTCTATTATCTGAACATGTTAGTTTTAGAAACTAGCTGGCACCCAGGGTTTACTCTAAAACAAGTAAAGTGTTTGGATGGTAGGGGTTTGAATCTAGCAGTCGAGGTGGGCTACTATCTGGAAATGTGATCGTGTTATGCATTGCATAGCTCGGTCTGATCGTGGGTGTTGTTAACAGCTCTGTTATCAATAATATTCTCCACTCTGCTTGAATGGCCAGTTCATTCATATAACACTTATAATATAAGATTATAAATTTATTATATATAAGGTTTAAACCCAGCTAAACTTAGCATGAAGAGTATGTTGGATCGTCTATGGATCGAACCCGGTACAATATATATATATATATTTGAGATCATTTATCTTTTTTACATATGTGTGTAGTCATGTGTATTAATTGTATGAGATAGAATGGATGACTGAAGAAAGCTTGAAAGTCTGGGTTCAAATCCTCTATATTACAACTAGACTCCAGATATGCAAAATATATTTATATTTAAAATATTATATATGTGTGTGTGTGATGATGAAACAGTATATTCTTGCTCTCATATCTGTTTCACCTTTTTTTTCCCTATAGTTCCATCTATGACAGATTTAAACCTCTCTGAGTGTATATATATTGACATTTAACACAGTTATATGTGTATTATCATATATATATATATATATATATATATATATATATATATATATATAGGTGCTAACCAACTGTACTATCAGATTTATATATATTAAAGCTGATATATGTTATTTTGAAAATCTAACCTTGTATAATTTACGTAGTACCTTGATACATATATAATGCTATGTTATTTAACAGTTTCTAATAATTCTACATTTAAACTAAAATAGTAGTAAACAAAAATCATGTCACTGCATACCTGTGTCAATATAGTATGTGAGCAAAATCTTAAATCTTATTTTTGCAATAATATTTTTCCAAAATGTATTTTATGAATAACAAAATCCACTGAACTGGAACTATTTTCAAGTCTTTGGGAAATCAAGACAGCCCAAGTTAATTTAAAAATACTGGGAAACAAGTGCTAATGGATTTACCAGCTGTAAATCCATTTTGTTGACAAAATGTTATAGGATCCAAAAATCATATAAATATTCTAATTTTTTACATCTTAAACTTACTCGGTAAATTTTAAAAACTTTGCTATCATAATCCACATCCATTTTATTTTTGACATGGTGGAGTAGGAGGCCATAGATTTGTCATTTTCCTGCAGAAATATGGTGATCTCAAACCCCACCCTAAGTGCTGCAATAGCATGTAATTGTCATCAAAGA
The DNA here is from genome assembly GCA_028023455.1 of Epiperipatus broadwayi. NCBI lineage: Eukaryota > Metazoa > Onychophora > Udeonychophora > Euonychophora > Peripatidae > Epiperipatus > Epiperipatus broadwayi. The sequence goes on from JAQFVV010000069.1 coordinate 5,280,011, forward strand.
GATGAGAGACTTTCCAGCAATATTCTGCTGCCAAAAAAAAAGATATCTAAACAACCTATCCAGAGAAGAGTGCCACTATGCCTACCATCTGATATGTTCAAAGTATTAGCTACAAAAGAAGATTGGTAGCATTTTCCTTAAAAACTGCAGAATTCTTAAGCAGTTTTTAAATCTGTAACTATTAATATTATAGCTAGCTAATGTAATGTAATTGAACACTTATATTTTATTTCTCAAATTCTTTTTAAAATAATACAAATTAAATCTATATAAATCTTGCCTGAATTCATTTCTGTAACTATAATTTACTTTTCTAAATTGTATTAACTGTAATTAATATTTTTATCCATATCTCTTTACTACTGCAGTTATGCCTATATCTTATTTCAATTATTTATTTCAATTTATCTTATATATATGTTATAATATTCCAAGTATTTCTAAACAGCAAACACTGTTATTTTAGTAAACTTTTAAAGGGGAGATAATTATTAATATCTCCATTTTAATATTTAAGTGATGCTACTTAGCATACCTGAGCACTGTTTTGAAAACCTATTATGTTAGATAATAATTGATCACTCTGTACTCATTATTATCATTGATTTATATTACCTTATATTTCTTATGGTTTGCCTAGTTAAAGTTATTATAAATTGTGATTTTTAACATCTGTTAGTCATGATAGGTTAGCTAGAGATGATATTAAGGTATATTTGTTGATATTTATTAATACCCATTAAATATACTTTTCTTCCTTAGATTATGATTTAATGTGCAGATTCAGTGTATTAAACTAGATTGATAATTTAGTTTAGCCCTTTTACTTAGCATGATTAATATGCTGTTTTAAAGACGGGGTTGTGTTAGTTTAGCATATAGAAGCTACCTATTTTTAGGCACAATTATATGTATACATATTTGTATTTTACTTATGCATTGCAAGTGTGTACATTATGTCTTGCTATATTTCTGATGGTTTTGAAGTGGAGATCACTCCTTTCCACCTTAGTTTGGGTGTGGCTATCCTTTAGAACTGAAAGACGAAGGTCCAGACCATTTTGTAAAGCCTATCTGAGTTCTTAAACTAGATATGTTCGTATTAATGGTAACAAGCTATCCAGTTCTAGGGAACCATGTATCTGGTATGGAATCCTGTGAATAATTACTCACTCACACTGAAAACTCATTTCTTAGTATTTATTTAGCACCATAGAATATATATGCAAATCTAAAAGTAACAAGTTCTTTCGTACCTATTAATTAACTACTCAGCCTTAGACTGAAACCCAAATCTTGGTTGCTAGACTGAATCAGAATTTTTCTTGAGCATAAATGTTTGCTCAACCATAATATATATGTAACATCCATCTTAGTGCTGTATATAATAATCATCTAGGCTAGATTATTCACTTGTATCATGGGCAAACAAATATAAATAGGTTTGGCATATTAATTAAATATAGGCATAAATCTTATTAACCATGTAAATGTACACACACATATATATATATAAATGTTAAGATGAGATCACTGTAATAATTAACTCATTCACTATGTAACGCCTGCATGCATTGACCCACATATTAGTACTCTACATTTATTATCATTATTGTCTGATTTATTTATTGTTTTAATAAATTTATTTAAAATTTAACATTCATTTCATATCTTTCTTGCTCATAGTCTAACATCAGTTTTGTTTAGTATTATTATATATGTATGATATGCATTATAGTTATCATTAGATTAAACTTAATTTTAAGTCATTTGCATGGTATATAATCTATTTTAACCCTCTAGTTTAATTATTTGTTCTTTTGAATCTTATGCTTCTCCCTGTTCAGAGCTGGTTTGCAGAAGAAATTGAGACCCATGTGCAACCTTAAAAATGTCATTAATAACGTGTTAAATTATGGAGTACTGGTTAATGAGATACAGCTTGGAGGGATCCAGGATTACACCATCTCATTTTGGTCAGCTTTGGTATATTTTACATGGACTCTGGATTTTGTTACATGAATGTACAAATCTGACCATTACAATGTGTGTATGTGTAAGTGTGTGTGTATAAACATTAAGAACCTAAGTCAGTCAATAAAATAACCAAAATTGCCACAATATTCACAACTAAACTGACTAGCCAAAGAAAATAAACTGTAAAACACAACTAATGGTTTCACTGCTTCAAGCAGACTTCTCAAGTGTAAAGAACTAAAAGATAACAAAATTTTTATTAAATATTGCCTATAATTCCACTTACACCTTGCATCCTCTTGATAACTTTTAAACAAGTTAATTGCTTCAGAATCATAAATTTTTAATAATGAAGATTCTTCTTGAGAAGTCTTCTTGTCGCAATGGAACCATTGCTTATGTTTTAGAGTTTAATTTCTTTGGCTAGTCTGGTTTAGTTGTTAATTTGGGGTAATTTTGATTATATATATGTGTGTGTATATATATATATATTTACAAAAGTAACTAAATATTATGAAAGCTTTACTTAGTAGCTTCTAGCAGGTTCTATTCCTTTTAAATTTGACATGTGACATTGTTTTTGATGTCACATAACTTAGAGAGAGGTAGTAATTTTTCAATTACAGAGATTTAAAAGGTTTGATTATTTATATATACATAAGGTTACCCAAAAGGCATGTTCTCAAATTACAATATATTCAAAAAGAATCAAATTCAAAAAATATTTTAAAGAATAAATAATTTCATTTTTGCAGAATACTAATTATAGCTAGAGTTATAAGGATGAAGAAAAAGTACTTTAAAGTATAAAATTTTGAAGAGCAAAATACATATTAAGTCTGCTTGAGAGATTAAAGATGAAGAGAAAATTTAGTTATCTATTGAAATACAGAATTGGTAAAAAGTCATGAGAAGAATGCAGTATTTAAGGTGAAATAATCACAAAAAATTAATGTCATCAGACTGCTTTAAAATTGACAGTATTCTGATAGATTTTTCATCTGGAATACCTTAAAATATTATCTGAAAATTGATTTTGTTTTTTACTTTTCACAATTTAAAATTGACTACAAAATTTTAGTTTTTGATTATACTATTCTGTTACTTTGATTGCACTTAAACTAACATTAGATATAGTAGTAGATAATAATCTTAAACAATAAATAGAGAGAGAAATTTGTCTTAAGCTTTTAAAAGAAATAATATGTATTGATATACTTGATAGGGTTTGCTGGTCCTTATAATTATCAATTATAGGCAGATTTAAGAATAGATGGATAGCTGGATGGATGGATGGATGGATAGATAGATAGATAGATAGATAGATAGATAGATAGATAGATAGATAGATAGATAGATAGATAGATAGATAGATAGATAGATAGATAGATAGATAGATAGATAGATATTGTGTGATTGATTAAAATGTAATGTCTGAAAATAGTAATGTTGTAGAGCCATGTTAAATTGCTTATTTTATTAAAAAAAACCTATTTTGATATAATATAGCTACTTCTTATCATAAAGCATTATATTAAAGATGTATGTCACTACACTGAAGCACCCTGTAACAGTTTATTTCAAATAATTTTCCTATCTTCAGCAATTCTAAGTTAAACGTGATACTAAAATTAATTATAGCTGATTTTCAAGGTAAAATACAAAGATAGATAACAAAAAAAAAATCATTAATCAACATCAGCAATATAATTTGATATTATTAATAGTAATAATAATCTGTTTTAATTGACTGGAGTTGATGTAAAATAGCAACTGTTTTAGGAATTCGTGAAATTGTTAAACCTTCTGGACTTAATAAATCTGAATTTAAAAATCTTTTAGATTGGTGATATAGAACAGATTGTGTTTTCATGCTTAAAATTGGTTAATGACTTTTAATTAAAGAGTAAGTGAAGATATTTATTGTTAGCCAATAGTTTCAATTAAAAGATTAGCAGAAAATGGATGGATGAAGTAATTTTAATTCAATGTAGTCATTTAATTTCATTGAAGTAAAATTAAAAGACAAAATATTTTTGTAAAGATGTTTTTGCTTGATATTTATGATATCATTAATTTATTAGCGTTAGGCCAACAAGATGAAAATTTGGTTAATTTTATAATCATTCGTCATAAATTATAGCCTAACATTGAAAGAAAACTGGCAAATATATAAATTGAAATTAGAAAATGTCAAAAATCAAGAGACATCATTCCTTGCATAAAGTAATATTATAATAAAGTAATATTGAAGAAAAAAAAACTGAATATAAAAAGATATAGAAGCGATTGAATTGTGATTCTGATGAAGATTTTTAAAAGTAATATAATAAATTCAATTTACATTTCATGATTTGCTCTTTAAATGGATTTGAACTGATTAACTTCCCTTTTTTTCAGCCATTTTATTTCAAATATCTTTAACAATATCACCTTCAAAAGCTTTACTATGTTTTTAAAAGATAATTATTTTTTGTAATCATATTATAACACTGTTTAATTTACAAAAAAACATATCTAAAGATAAAAGATAAAAAAAGATAACCAGCAATGAGATTAATAAGTTGCTGGAAAGCAAAAAATAAAATAAATAGTAATAATCATTCAGGATAAATGTTATTCATATGGATCACCAGAATAGTAATAATCATCCAGGATAAATGTTATTCATATGATCACCAGAAAACATTGCTATTTTATGCATCAGTAATAACAGGTTTCTCTGGGCATAATTGCTGAGAGATTCTTGACTTCGTTTAAGGAGAAGCTACAGTACATCACATCACATCATCAATAATAATTATGAAAAGTGAGTCCATGCTTGAATTGAATAAATATACTATTTAAAAACCCTCCATTCTATCCAATACTCCAACATACCATGATTAGCTGAGCAATTAAATAATAATAAGTATAATAATATTACATTTGTTGTAGAAAAAAAAAGGGATTAAAATATTTAGACTTTTATTTAAAAAAAGATGTAAAGAAATATATATATATTGTAAGAGTACAGTCCCAACCTATTAAAAACAAGTTATAATGTTGGTACCTGTTAATGATATTATAAGTAGATTGTGACATCGTTCTGTTTGTTTGTTTTCTAATTTTTTTTTTTTTTGTTATGTTAAGTCTACAGACTACAATATGAGAGAAATTGATACTCAGTTGACCAAATTGCTGAATTTAATATAGGAGCGTAACAAAGAAGAATAGGATCTAAAATTAAATTATTACATTAATTTTTTTAAAAAAAATTATTATTATAAAAAAGATTAAAAATTAAAACTCTTAAACAATGGGAATGCATGAATGATATATAACACTTGCAACACAGACTGCACAAGAAAAGAAACCGAATTATTTTAATCAAGACAAAAATAGATAACAATTGTTTTTTTTAAGGTATTAACACTTATAAAAATAATTCTTTGAAATGAATTAATGTTCGTTTTATAATTTGATTGTTTTGTAAAAGAACAAATTATTTCCAAAAGCTAATAATTTTATATAGAATCTGCAAACATGAAGAATTTTGGCTGTTGAAGAAGTTTTATTGTTATTATTGTTATTAAATTATTAATAATTTATTGATTATTAGCTGGCTGAAGAAACCAAAAAGGAAACCACACACCTTATTTATAGAAGATTAATTCTAATGAACATTAAGGAATACAAAAGGATGTGGGGATAGAAGACTAATTAAACATTGCAGATGGGATACTGCGTCATATGCCTATTAATTCAACCTTATAAGCTAATAACATCAGTAATGTCTTCACCATCACCAGGAGACAGAAATTACCAGGATCATGGAAAAAGCAGCAGTAAACATAGGAATATCATATGTATGCTGGAAAGTCATCAAGCAATTACTTAGAGGATGACTAGGCAACATCAAATAGATCACCAACTTCCAAGATTGAGGAATTTCCTAATTTAAAGGGAACCAGCCATCTTATCATCTATGCACCCATATACTGTAGAATTGTTAACTACCCTTGGGTCTTGTTTTATGCGGTAGATAGGTTCCCCAGAAAACCCGCATTAAAAAAATCACATAAAAATAGACTTAACTTACCGTGAAAATGGGGAATAAGTTCTGTAATTTTCAGAAATAGCATAAAAGCAAAGCAACAAGGAAAAATTATTTTAAAATTTGCATTAAAAAAATAAGTAAATAAAGTATGAGTAATAAAAAATATCAAATATTTGAAAAAAATTGATGTAAGACAAACTTTTTTTACCTTTTTTTATTAACTATAGTATTTAATTTTATATTTTTTCATATGTATTTTAATCATTATCGCTATTTGATGATATGCGGTTTGTTTGTAAACTGATAAGAAATCAGATTCATCACAAGGTTTTCTGTTGACAATGTAATCGGTGATTAAACTTTAAGACGGTGATTTTACTAATTGTTTATAAAGCTCGTGATATCCAGGCATATAACTATTTAGCTCTCATTGAAATTTAAGAGGTTGTTCATTGCAGGAAACTCACATTTCAACATTTTCTGACATTTGTCTTTGTCTCACACATCAACGTAAAATCTATGATTAATTGATTTTTACTACTGAAATAAATTTTAAATGTTCAAGATCGCAATCAAAACAACAAGATTATACATTATCATTAGAAATATTATTTTCACAAAATCAATAAAATCTCTGCTATTTATTTAAAAAATCTAAGATTATTTATTTCTGTTATATCTAACAAAATACGTTTTAAAAGTTTAAAATTTTTGAATATTTATTGCGATATTTTTATACATAAGTATAAATCTATTATTATTAATTACTCATTAGTATAAGTAGATTATTTACATAGAAGCTAAGATTGTAAATACAGCTTTAGGCCATATTCATGTTAGCGCTAATATAAGGTTATATTTTTGGAAAAAAAGTATTTCAAGTCAAAAAGTTATTAATTATTTAAATTTTTTGATATCTAATAAATATAGTGAAATATGAAAGATATTAAGAAGAAACATGAATCGCATACCTTAAATCACATTAAAATAATCTCCATAAAACGAGATCCAGGTGTACATGAACTGTCTATTTAATATATTTAAATTATATCTATCATGTAGAACCCATTTTTCTTTGCTGTACAACTCTTTGTTGTTATTTTTTTGAAAGAATTGATGACCCAGCTGTATAATCATCAATAATAATGATGTGGTGACTGACTGGTATTGAGAAGATTTTATCTATAAAACATTAAATGTTCACACTAGTACAGTACAAATTTATGTTTATTGTTATTGTTAAATTAACTTAATTAGTATTATCATTTATTATTCTGTATAACTGACTAAATATCTTGTATGAATGGCTATTGCTGTTATAAATACTGGTAATTCTAAAGGGGGAGGGACTTCATACCCAAGGATGACAGTCAGTAAATCATTATGTACTTGGTAAATTATGATGCACTACCACAGAATAAGGTTGCCAAGTTAAAGCCAGGAAATAGAAGAGTTGGCCAATAGAATGATCATATCAAATTAATCATGAATTATATTGTTAAATTAAGTAAACATTTAGAGTGAGCAGTGAATGACCATCCTACATGGGGTCCAAGATTAGAGAATAATCATAGTATTATGCAATACAAATGGAGGGTGATGGATCTGATCTATCCAAATGTCAAATTGATTTGTTAGAAAAGGTTGTAAATCACTAATGAAATAAAGTTGTTAATGATTTATTTTATTTCATTAGAATTTGTGTATATTTACTGTTTATCTGACTTTCCATTGCCCATGCCACATCATTTACTCGACTTTGCATATCATTTATCTATCTCTACATTAGCAATGTCATATTATTTACTCAACTTTCCATTACCCATGCCATAACACTTATCTATCTTTCCATGAGCCATGCCATATCATTTATTTAACTTTCCATTGCCCATGCCATTTCATTTATCCAATTTTCCATTATCCATGCCATACTGCACACCTAACTCAGAAGTAAGTATTTTTAATTTATATCAAACTTATGATAATCATCACCCTAGTTTATTAGGATTGTGCATATAACCATGGAGTTTGAGTACCGGGGAGTGACAGCAATATGAGGAGAACCCATGATATTAGTGAACTAAAGGGCAACCATATGATATAATATGTATTAGAGCTGAACTTGGCATACTATAAATGTGATACATTTATAATTGGCAAATATAGGGACTCAAACTCATTCCATGGCACCAATGTACAAATAAAACGAGTAGCACAAATAGCTATTTTGTTTTATTCTGATTCAATTAATGACCTAGACACTGTTCAATTGTGTTGGTAGAAGAATCTGGTCTCATATATAATACTGTTCCATTACAATTGACACAGCCATTTATTGGGGCATGAACTCAGATGGTTGTCATATTTGATCTGTTACAAATGGAGACCAATGTGTTGGGGCAAGATCATTTTTATTACAATATATATAATAGTTCATTAAGGATAAAAATATTAGAGGGATAATTGATTCTAAATCATATTAGCCATGGTATCAAAAATGGTAGCTTTGTAAGGATTTAAAAATTAGAAATAAAAGACTCACTTTAAATAAAAAAGAGGCATATATGCTGAAGTTAGAAATTGAAAAAGAATATACTAAATTGGTTTTAATGGGAAATATATGAAAACCAGGCACTCTTTACAAACCTGGAGCTTAATTGTAAGTATAGGGGATTTGAACTCAGAGTTTCAAACACCCTTCAACTATTTACACTATCTCATACAACTGATACACATGACCACACACATGTAGAAAAGATAAATAATCACTAATATATGTATTTCATGCTAAACCAGCACTTATCAGTTGGTGATTATTTATATTTTTTACATGTGTGTGGTCATGTGTGTCAGTTGTATAAGATAGTGTGAATAGTTGAAGGGTGCTTGAAATTCTGAGTTAAATTCCCTAAACTTACAATTAAGCGCCAGGTTTGTGAAGAATGCCTGGTTTTCAAATATTTACACATCAAGCTTGTATCCTGCCCATCCCTCTTCTATGTATTTAATGGATACAGTCTTATACATGAGGAGTTAGTGACTTGAGGTCAACATGGGCATGACAATAATATTGGCATCAGCATGGGATTTGGGTTTTCATCATCAGATTTTCAATGATATGGATGGCTGAAAAGATGGAGGTTGGGGTATATTGAAGCCTGTCCAATAAAGTATGAAGATTGGCTATCTTAATATAAACTGAGCACTGATTATATATATGTGTGGGAGATGATAATCTGGACCAACTGATGAGTGCTGGTTTAGCATGAAATATGTATATTGGTGATTATTTATCTTTTCTACATGTGTGTGGTCATGTGTATCAGTTGGATGAGATAGAGTGAATAGTTAAAACAGGCAAAACTCACTATATATATTGCCACACACAGCAAGCTAGAGTAATCAATGTATGCCAGAATGCCAGAAGGCTTGTGTATAAAATCCCCATCTAGTGCTTACTCATCCAACATCCCCAGACTAGTTTCTGTCTTATGGCCTTCATCAGTGAGGAGCCTTGGATCTGAGAGCACAGCATCTAGATCTTAGGATCTAGATGCAAGGCCATAAGCCAGAAACTAGTCTGAAGATTTTGGATGAGTAGGCACTAGATGGGGATTTTATGCACAAGCCTTCTGGCATCCATTGATTACTCTAGCTTGCTGGGTGTGGCAATATATATAGTGAGTTTTGCCTGTCTTAACAACAGTTATACACAAGCATTAGAGGAGGTGGTCATGTGATGTTTACTGTGAATAGTTGATGGATGCTTGAAAATCTGAGTTCAAATCCTCTATACTTATAATGGAAAAGTAATTTGGAAAATTTTAAATACCAAAAATCTAAGTTATATAAAAGGGAAGAATGAAAGAGTAGATAAAGTTAAGAAGTGCATTTCAATTCCATATTTTGCTGAAGTATACATGATATTGAATAAATATAACTTAAATGATGAAATAAATATAGGATGTAAGAATAGTAAATATTTAAGAAAATGGATAAGCAACACAGAAATAAATGATAGTATTGATAATGGAATAGAAATTGTTTCTATGATTACATGTGACAAATGCAATGATGTATATATATTGTAACCTAATTAAAGTATCATCAAAAGATATTACTATACCTGAGTTGTCTACAATATATAAGAAATAATCATAAATTCAAAAATTAAATGATGATCAAAAGATATTATTATATCTGAGTAAAGGAGTTCAAAATATAACACTATCAAGAATTATAAGCAAATTATTATAGCAATGTATTATAACTCAGGTATACAGGCAGTAGATCTTATCCACTTTCATTTCTTGGTTTGATGTTAAGTGCATGTTTAAACAAATACTAAGTGAATATGGTCTAGCAGGGCGCCACTAGATTATCTGAATCTAGACACGGTTATATCTGATAACCTTTCACATGTACCGGGTTTGAATCCCTTTTTGGTACTTTATTTCTAATAAAAATGAGAGATTTTGCTTTTTGAGCCATATCACTATAAGCACTAATATTTAGGTAAAAGTAAAACATCTTTAAACCACAGTGGAGTTCATTGAACATAAATCATTTCTCAGATCTTAACATAACAAATGTGTTTCAATATTTTTATAAGTTCACTAGCTCAGATTATATATAACTAATTTAGGATGGCAATTCACTCATCCTTGCATGAAATAGATGATGGGATGTGGTTATAATAATACTAAGAGATCACTAAATATTATAAAATCAATATTTATTTATGGCCTTTAAACAGTTAAACAGCTCATTAATTAAAACGTTGATGACGATGATGATGATGATAATAATAACAATAATGACAAGGGTTTCAACTACAGCTCTAGGACTAAGCCTAAACATAAAACTAATTTTTATAAAGAAATTCATAATTATTGCTTAATTTTAGCATATTTACTTATATCTTAAATAACTAATATTCAACCATTGATGATGATGAATAATCACACTTAACAAAGACTACACTTAATGAAATATATACGCCTCGTTTAATAAAACAAACTAATATTTATTACTACATTTCTAACATATACATAAAAATTTCTAGATAAATATGAAAATTGACATGAATAATAATAATAATAATTGATTATATAACAATCCTCAGATTAATTTTAAGTTCTTCCCCCTTTCCCTTCAAATGTATTTTGTATTAAGTTGGACGTCACATTGACCATGATTTTCACTCCATGAGAAAAGTATTTCAAGAAAAAAAAATATTATCTGCTCATTAGCACACATACTTTAAAAATCTAACATGTAAATAGAATGTAAAAAAAAAATGTTAGTAGAATTGAAAGAGCAAGTTTTAGAAAAGAGTTTTAAATCATTATCTCCCCCTCCCTTCTACCTCTGAAATGCTATACTTAACTTGAAACAAAATAATCTAATATTCTAATACTACTCATTATTTCACATTCACTCACAATTATACACATATAAAATATCATTATGTATGTGCGTGTTTTATCCCATGATAACAAAATATTATTTAAAACCAAAATAATAATAATATATTAGTTAAAACTAAAATCATAATACCATAAAAAAAAATTGTTTTACACATTAATATTTTTCATAACTGTAAAATTAATAAACAAATAATTTTCATACATTCAAGATCATTTATGAAGCTCAAAGTTATTTTTAGTAAGACATTCTTGTTTTAATCGATCTGAATAGTCTTTAAAGGTTCTTTAAATAAAATATACCACTTTATTGCTAAAATGTTTCTTAAGACTGATATCATAAAGAAAATAGATATAAAAAGTCATATTACCGATCTTTTGTTTGTGGCGAATTTCCAAGGGTTCAAACTTGTCTTGTATAAGGTTTATATTTCTGCAGCTACCATTTCCGTCTTACTGGGAACAATCTCTTTCTTGAGGTGTATAACTATTTGATGATGGTGACTCTATTGAGGTTATTTGCTTTAGTGGATAATTTGGAAATCATTATATTAATTTTTCTTCTCTTCCTGTCAAGCATGTGGATGAAATACAGCAGTTGTTTTCACATTTGTAAATTTTCTTGAGTTTAAAATCAGTTGTTGTAACAATTAATTGGACTTGATGATTAATATTTATCAGTAGATTAATTCATCTTCTTTGAATGCAGGTGAATGCTTTCTATTGAGGTTATTTGCTTTAGTGGATAATTTGGAAATCATTATATTAATTTTTCTTCTCTTCCTGTCAAGCATGTGGATGAAATACAGCAGTTGTTTTCACATTTGTAAATTTTCTTGAGTTTAAAATCAGTTGTTGTAACAATTAATTGGACTTGATGATTAATATTTATCAGTAGATTAATTCATCTTCTTTGAATGCAGGTGAATGCTTTCTTCCTTCTATTAAAAACATCTTATTTCTCTGGTCAGTTGAAAGGTGTAGAATATTATTTTAGACACAACATCTTTTCTTTCCTATGTGATGTGCAGCTTCCCCAGATGGTCCGGAACCGATGGGACATACATATAATTTTTCTAGCCAGACATTTCTTATATTTTCAGCATTCAATTGGATAGTTTAATAATCTGAATCATAAACAATAATCCTAATAATAATTCAAGACAGCTTTTTATATCCAATTTTTAGCTAACTTAACCAATCAGAGATAGCATCACTTGCTATTTTTGGACAAATTTGTTTTAATTAGATCTCTAATTTATTTTCAACTATATTATTTTTCAACTGAAAAGTTTAATCCTTTTTCCAGACACTTTTGTTTAAAAAAAAAATAGACTCAATCCTTATTTCCTTTCTTTTCTTTTTTTTCTTTCTTTTTAACATCCAGGTAACACTTCAAATCTTTGAGCTTCCTTCTTTAGATCTTGAGATAAGACAATTTCAAAATTTAGAGCTCTGACCCATTATAAGCTTCCAAAGTGAAACAATCATTTACAAAAAAAAATTGCTACAAAGATCGATATCTGATTAAACAGATTTCCTCTTTTAACAAAAAAAATTGTACAAAAAAAATAATTTGACAGATTTAATACTTCCTTTTCTTTCAATATTTAGGAAATGTAAATTTTTGTATGTAATGTACACACATCCTTCATTCTTTCAAATCATTCATAAACTAACCTTAAATAATATGATTGCTAGCTTAGTAATTATAACCCAATTATTTAATTAAGTCTGTAACTTTTAAATCCCAATTATAATTAAAGAAAAGCAAAATAAAAGTATAGAATAAAATATTAGAATTGATCAAGCATAGGTTAGTTTTAAAGAAAGTTAAAATGTTTAATATTTGAAATATAAAACAATTAAATAATTTACACATACATTGCCTATATGTATGCATTATAACTTTGCTTTTTAAAGAAAAATTAAATATTAAATAGTTTAAATGTGTGTATTACCTTTCTATCAACACACAAACAAGTAAAGCATGTAATTGTTGACCCATTCTTTCTCTGTTTAAAGCTTTTAGAACTGGACCTTGTAGGGTTTGAACTTGGATGCCCTACAGCTTCTTTTATGGTTATATAAAATTGTGATGATGATTTTTGGTTTACCTTTTCTACATGCACATTACTATAAATTTAGCTAGTGACTAAATTGTAATGGCACAATATATATAGATAAATTATAAGTTTTTGGGATATACCGTGTCTTATTTTCCATTGAGCACCGATATTTCAACGGAATAGCAACCGCCATTTTCAAGGTTAACTTTTGAAAGAAAAACCGTTAGATCTTAACAAATAATGTGACTGTGTGCGAGATGAGAAATGAGATTCCAGTTCAGCATTCACAATATGAGGCTTATCAAAATGTTTATTTTTCTCAGTATTTTTACCTGTTAATTTTAAGTTAATATTGGATAAAAAAAGAGGTTTCCACATAGCTGGAATACATTGTGCTTCATCAGTTCTATTTAAACCAGTAGGTCTCTTTAATATTTCAATTGACTCTCTCATGGTTCTTAAATCATATCTTTCCAAATTAGCAAGTAGTTTTGTATTGTCAAAATTAGGTTTGTGACCAGTTTCTAAATAATGGGAAGTAAAAACTGATGTGCTAATTTTTTGTTGAAAAGCATTTTTATGTTCCTTAATTCTGACATTAATTCATCTATTAGACTGACCCATGTAGCCTCTTGAGCACTGGAAACACGGAATTTCATAAACTCCTTGGTGTTCCAAAAGTATTCTGTCTTTAGGTTTATACAAAAAATCACCAATTTTTTTGCCAGTAGAAAAAGTGGTCTTTATATTAAAACAAGATAGTCTTCTACTGATTTTATCAGTAACCCCCCTAATGTAAGGCAAAATTACTCTATTAAAAGAGGAATTATCAATTCTATCCTCTTTTTTCTTTTTAGTATTAATATTATATAAAGCCTTACATATGATGTTTTTATTATAATTATTAGAAAGCAGAATACTTTTTGTAAGTTTTATTTCTTGAGAAAGATGTTCTTTATCAGATAAATTATAAGCTCTAGTGAAAAGATTTTTAGCTACAGAAAAAATTTGTGCAAGATGATGATGAGAATTAAAATTAAGATATCTGTTTGTATGAGTGGATTTTCTGTAAACTGATATTGACAATGTTTCATCACATTTTCTTGCAATTAAAACATCCAGAAAAGAAAGTGATCTGTTATTTTCCACTTCCATAGTAAATTTAATATTTGGATGCCAATTATTTATAAAAGCAAGAAAAGAATTTAAAGAATCAATTCCATGAGGCCATATGACAAAAGTATTATCCACAAATCTAAGCCAAATAGAAGGTTTTTTAGTAGCTGCACATAATACTTGACTTTCAAAATTGTCCATGAAAAGATCAGCAATGACAGGTGACAGTGGGGATCCCATAGAAAGTCCTTTAATTTGTTTAAACAGTTGAGAATTATAAACAAAAAATGTATTTTCAAGCCAATGTTTTGCTAAAGGAATAATAAAATCAGGTAAATCATTGTTCTGAGCTATTATATTTAATGCTTCTTCAACAGGAATATTAGTAAACATAGAAGAAACATCAAAACTAACCAACAAATCAATTCCAGTTAGTTTTAAGTTTTTAATTATTGAAATATTAAAAACTTATAATTTATCTACATCATATAACCGTGAAAACATTAAGTATAACACACACACACACATATATATATATATATATATAGGGCAGTCAGGAAAAAGTACAACTGAAAGAGCTAAAAAATATAATAGGGCAATAACAAAGAAAGATACTAAGTCTGGATCAAGTAATTATTATTTAAAAAAAGGACATACAATAAATTGTGAGAAAAATATAAAGATAATAAAGTGTAGAAAAAAACTTTAAAGAAAGAAAATATTATAAAACATTATATATATATATTGTAAATTTATATTTGTGCATTCACACAACAAAATCCTGAGTCCATGCAAATTACACCAAAGATGATCTAGATGAAGTTGTAACATCTTGAGGCTAATCATATTTCAATTCATTTACCAGTACTCCATGACTTAATACCCTATGAATGACATTTATGAGATTACCCTCGATCTCCAATTTCTTCAGCAAGCTGGTTGAGCAAAGAAAGAAATATGAAACTCAGGGGAAAGATTAATAACCTAACTATAATTAAATATTAAATGAACTACTCAACATGCTATGAAAGGAAATGCATAATATGTTAATAAAGAATTTGGGTGATTTGGAGTAGATTGCAATAAACAACATTAGACAAATGATAATTTTAAATGTGTTTAATAAAATAATGATTAAAAATTAATTAAAATAAAACAAAAGAACATAATTATTTAGCATTGGTTGAATGGATTATGCATGCAGGCATTACAATAATTATGAGATGGACAATGATACAGTGGTCCCATCTTAATATGCAATTCAATTTATATATTTATCTGCGCTCTATGACTCATGCCTAATATTGTTATATGCCAAGCTATTCTTTAGGTTAAACATTTACCAGGAAGATACAGATATATAGTGATAAACTACCAATTTTAATATATTACTTACAAGCAATTACATATGTTCAAAATACAGATTCAGTAGGTAAAACTAGATCCCAAGTTAATGCTAAAGTTTACTAATAAGGAGACAATGAACAGGTTACTGTAGATTGGCATCTGAGACTATGGACTATAATATTAAAATTACAGTTCACAGTGTGAATGTGCAATTGCTCAGGGGCTTCGGTGTCTAGTACTTGGTGTCCTTGGACTGAATGGCTTGCTACTGTATTAAAGAGCTGTTCAGGCCCATGATGTTCCAGTTTTAATAATATGGCCATTCAAATTGTAGTATGGGCAGCTTGATACTGTGAAACATCTTAAAGAGTAGCAGTAAGACATTAGTGCATGCTATGTGCTTAATAAAGACACACTCGCAATGCTTAATAATAATACTAATACATATTTAAAATAACTAAGTAATGCTTCTAAATCTATATATTTTCAGTCTGCTGAAACCAACTCAACCCAGCTCATAACATAGCATATAGTAATTATACTAAGAAAGAGTTAACTAAATATTAAACTAGTTTTTATATATTGCAATTATTTATAGTCAAATTAGGAAGGAGAAAGCATATTTTGAGCATTATAACATTTACAACTATGCTTTTAATATCATCCCTGGTCATTATATAACTAATAAATATAATTATGATTTAATCTGCTTAGGCAAACCTTAATAAACATACTAACAAATATTAAAATAAATAAATATAGATAACAATGAGTGTGTAGCGATCTGTTGTTATCTCATAGAATAGGATTTCAAAGCAGCAATTTCTACCACCTAAAAAGCAATGACAAATATTATGCTGGAGAGTTAATTGTCTTTTCCAAAAGTTTATTAAATTAATCACTCACTGCTTTGAAACATTTGCATATCATAACATATAAAATCAATAGATATAATAAAATAATCAAATAGAAAAATAGTCATGGCCACAGATTATAAGAGATTTTAAATAATAACTGATTACAGTCAAATGAATAATTATTAATATAGAGACAAGTTAATGGTTACATTTAGACAGCTTTACTTTAGAAGAGTTTTAATTTAAATGAGAATTTATAGTTTAAATGAACGTTCATAATAGTTGGCTTAATAAATGTATTATAGATTTTTAAAATAAATTTATAGAGCTCTGGGATGAAGAAATATTACCAATTTTCTTCTTGTAGCTAAGTCATCTGGCATTTGGGAGTAGGCACTGGCACTTTTCTCTTGATAGGTTACTTGTTTATGATGTCCTTCCTTGGCAGCAGGTGGTAGCTGGAATTCTCCATCCAGGTGGTGATGATGGTAGACTGTGGCAGCATGTAGGATGGGTTCGCAGGTGACCATTTTTCTGTAGGAAGAAATGGCAAATATGTCCTTTCCAGCCACTCATTCTAAAATTATGACTAACAGAGCTTTATGCAGCAATATGCTTGAATTATAGAGTATGTATTTTTCACAGTGTCAAAATATAGGTTTACATACTAATTTTTACCTTTATATTAATTACATTTGCCCTTAAGCTAGGTTTGCAGCATAAAAATCCATTATATTATTTTTCTATGATAAAACCAGTTTTACTTAAAATTACAAAATTTAGTTTTTCTATTGTTAAATTTTCTAATCACACAATTTCATCTTTGTTTAACCAATTTGATTCCCAATGGAATAGAAAATGGTGCTGCTTGATTGAGTTTGCTTTCACTAAGTTGTACATTAAAATTTATAATTGTACATTTTATATTTAGCTGCCATGCAATTTTACAACAGGTGCATGTGGTGTGATATCTGTTAACAAGATTGATTTTAAATTTAGAAATTAGCAATTTATTACATAAACATACCATTATATATGTATGCTGGACATGGATGAAATTGTACATATATGCAATCCTTAAGAAAAATAATGAAATAAACTTATATGTCTAAATTTATAATAATTAACGATTTAAACATTTAAAGATAAATATGCTGTAGCTTCACTAAACCTATTACATTACATCTTGTACTTGCATATATATAGGTGTGCTGGTACATATATAACAATGTTTAAACAGATATATCTCTAAACAGATATATATATATATATATATATATATATATATATATATATATATACAGTTATATAGATATAGAGATAGATATACAAGCACTCTATGGGGTTTAAAGTTAATACAAGTATTATTAGGGATACAGTATGTGAAACAGGTAGTCTGAAGGAATATACCATCTCAATATATATATATATAAATGTATTAATAGGATAAATAGTTCTATAAAATTGGGAGGGAAATGGTTATTGTTGGATAATTGGAAGCTGTAATATATATGAAAATATGTTTCTATTTATGAATATGTATTGATAGTTTAAGACAGATATTAATTGTTTGTTTGATGGTAGATAGTAATTATAAAGTAGAAAAAAGAAAAATGAGAATGTATAATGGATGCATATATATTAATAGGGTCAATAGATCGATAAAATTGGGATGAAAGTTGTCAATGTTACAAATTTTGAAACTGTAATATATATATGAATGTATATATACATATATGTTTTGATAATATAAGTTGGAAATTAATTGTTGATTTGATGGTAGATAGTAGTTATTAAGTAGAAAAAGATGATTAGAGAGTGTATAAAGCTATAAAATGTTTATTGTCACATTATTAATTTAAAAAATGGCATCTTGAAAAAATTCATGTATGAGTGAAAATTGATTTGATATTAATTTTAACTAAATACAAACAAATTGTCTATTATTTCGATTTAGTTATAATTCGATTGATTAATTGTTTAATTTATTTACTTTTTATGAATTATTTAATTTATTTATAACTGAAGTATTTATTTTCAGCTTATTTCCCATAACTTTATTTTGTAATAATAAGGCATTGTCAAATCTTAATATTACAAGATAAAGAAAATAAGCAAAAAATAAATAAGTATATTTGGTTGTTTTCTCATCCCTGGTGTTCGCCACAGGATGACGTTGGTGCTAATCAAAAACATATACATATAACGATTCCGGGCGGACCTAAATGATCGATTTGATCTAAAAAGATCTGATTTTTTAGATTTATAATAAAATATTCTACTAACTAATACTGTTATATGATGTTAGTTTTTTTCATTTTTGTAAATGTTTATTAATCTTATCTTGTTTTTGAGTTTGTGTGTGTGTGTGTGTCTTTAAAGTTACAGTGTTTTTCTATTTTTTTTTTTTTTTGACTTTATGTGTGTCTTTTTAAAGTTACGGTCTCTTTTTTTTTTTTTGCAAGAGTAAATCAATAATTTTATTCAAAAGCAAGATGTAATAAGTAAATGTTTATTAATCTTATCTTGTTTTTGAGTTTGTGTGTGTGTCTTTAAAGTTACGGGGCTTTTTCTATTTTTTTTTTTTGGACTTTATGTGTGTCTTTTTAAAGTTACAGTATTTTTTTGCAAGAGTAAATCAGTAATTTGATTCCAAAGCAAGATGTAATAAGTCAATGTTTATTAATATTAGATTGTTTTTTAGTTTGTGTGTGTCTTTAAAGTTACGGGGCTTTTTCTCATTTTTTTTGGACTTTATATGTGTCTTTTTTAAAAGTTACGGTATTTTTGGTCAAGAGTAAATCAATCATTTTATTAAAAAAGCAAGACATAATTCTAAATCTATCAAAAGTAACGTAATTTATATACTACAATTTAAAATTGATACCCGACTATTATTAGTAAGGACCGTCATTGAAAGACTCAATTGAAAAATGATACCCAACTAATTTCCATTTTTTTTTTGGGGGGGGGGAACAGTAATGAATCAGAAAGTGGGTTGTTTTTGTTAAGTCTGTCTATATAAAAAGGGTACCGTTATTGAAATATTAAATTTAAAAATGATAGCTGACTAATTTGCGTTTCTTTTGACAGTAATTAATCAGAAAGTGGGTTTCTTTTTTTTTTGGTAAATATTGTGTATATATAAAAACAAACAAACCGTAATTCAAAGACTCCATTGAAAAAATCAAACCCTGTTGAATTTGCTTTTTTTTTTTTAAAGACAGTAATTAATTAGGAACTGGGTTGTTTTTGTTAATGTGTAGATATAAAAACTAATCTTATTTTGAAATAATAAATGTAACAAAAAAAAAAAAATACCCGACTAATTTTATTTTTTGGACAAGTAATTACTAATAATTAGACAGTGGATCGTTTTTGTTTGTGCGTATATATATAGCAAAAGTAACTGATCACGGACAAATTCTCGTGAAAACGGTACTTTTCGCATGATCCTTCAATTTTTTTTCCCTTCAGCACCCTTAAAAGCAATTTTTTAGGGTTACCCATTTGTAATGGAATCTTCAGGACATTATTACTAAACTTACAACTGTAAAGTAAGTTACAACATATTAAAAAAAATAGACATCTTATCAAATTTTAAAAAACTACGACTGCTTCAAATACACACACTCTCACACGAAACTACAGAGAAAATAGATATTCTAATATTATGAGAAAATGATGAACAAAATCAATTACTATGGCAGCCAATCAAGGCATTTTTTTCTCTTTCCTTTTAGCATAGAAAAAAGCCATAACCGGCAGCCGTCGGGAACTCTTTCTGTGTTTTATCGTGGAAAGAAGTCTCTTTGTGTTGGCTTCTGTCACCGCCACCACCGCATCCTCTGTCCAACATAAAATGAGGACTCTTTTATGCATTTATAATGTAGAACAATTTCTCTTTTGTTGGGTGAAGGCCGGTGAAACGGTATATTTCTGGGAATTGACCTAGAAATAGCGACATCTTGAGGTGAACACCAGGGATGAGAAAACAACTGTATATTCAAATCAAAACAAATTTTAAATAGTCTACTTCAGCTAAAGGCTTTCCCAGAATCCTTCTACAGAGAATCATTAAAGAATAAGATAATCACTCATTAAGCATGGCAAGTTTTACATTCTAATTCAGAATACCAAGTTTCCTTTTATCAAATGATAAGTAGATGCTAATTGCATAAGAACCAGTTTAGTTATTCACAAAGAATTCTAAGATTGCCTCAACTGTTTGATAAATGTCTGGATAATGTCAATATTCAAACTCCAAATCATGGATGTTCTAAATGATCCTCTAATCACTAAATCACAGACACCAATGATCTACATTAATTTGAGTAAAAGTAGCTGTATTTTTGGATTTTATGAATAAAATTTTTTAATAATTTCAATTTATCTTTAAAATTAATTATAAATCATACAAATATGTATTACTTTGGATATATAGTGTATTTGTACAAAATAGATGCAGTAAATTCCTATCACAAATTCTATATCATTGATCAAAACTGAAATAGACCCAACTCATAAGATATGTTTTAATTGATACAATTAAGTATAAAAACAAATTGACATTGCAAGAATGTTTGGAAGAATACAAGTTTTTAGAAGGTTATTTATTAAACAAAGCATTACATGACTCTATATTTCACAGTCATTATCTTCATTACACATTACTCACTCTATTCCTCTATTTCAGAGACATCTATTATGAGGTTGAATAGTTAATAGACATTAGATAGTAGTGCCAAGCAAATGCCCTGCCTAGTTTCTATTTGACATGGAATCATTGAATTTGCACATATCCATTCATCAATCACTTTTACAATTTTTGGATTATCCAAGATAATGAACTGAAATCCAAATATGTTAATGGCACTAAATTATATAATTTTTGCTTAGTTTTAGACTTGTATAATTAAACAAGTAAGTTGACTCTAAGACAATAAAGCCAATACTCAAAGCTTTAATATGTTTACTAATGTTGCTGCATTATTAATCTCCCACTCCTTGGTCAAGTTGCAATCTTTATTGTCTATATAAACATATTAGTCCACAGATAAAGGTAGTATCAGGTTGAGATTGTTGATATTATAAGTTGACTCTAGTTCAAAATTTCAGGATGTTTGAATCTTAGGTATTTAACTTGTGCAGTTAAAAAGTTAAGATGTCTACTGATAGATAAATGTGATTGTCTTCAATTCAGTGCTTGTTATTTTTTTAGAATTTGATTAGCATTACTATAGATGGCTCTGTAGTAAAATAAAAGGGTGGATTATTGTTTCTAATAAAGAAGTTTTGTTTGTTTTATGATTAACAATGCCATTATGTAGTCTGATATAATATGCAAAAGTTATTTTATATAAGTATAATATAATGTAAACATGCAGTTATTGTAATAGATTTTTGTAATCAGTGACGTAATAGAAAGTGGTGATTGTCATAGAATAATGATGTTAATAAATTTAATAGTCACAATATAAAGAAGAAATATTTATTATCCACTCCACAAGAAACAAATACTCCTTAACTTTTATGAAAATAAAAACGTTTGGCACTTAAAACAATCTTTGTGAACTATTTATTATGTTATATGATTTAAGTATAACAAATGAGTGGGTATTCCCAAATATAGTTTCTTTTTGTTATTGTTGTTAATTTTATCCAATAGCCATTAAGCTAGTAGATCTCCAAAAATAAAATTAAAATTTTTCAGTTTGTAAAAAAAAGAGCTTGATTTTATTTTAAAATTTATGAATGATTAAGTTTGAGATTAAAAAAAGACAGAAATGTTTCAAGGAATAATCAAACACATGATTATTGGCTAGTAAATAAAAATATCATCAATATATAACAATGCTTTTATTGTGGCTCCAAGTTAAACAATATTTAGATATCCTGTAGCTATTTGAAGATAAGTAAATTATAAATAATAATGAATCTCAAAAATAATCCATAAAAATGCACTTAGTTGAAATCAACTGATTCAACAGGTAAATATAATTTTTAAATACTATATTGTAGTTAGAAAGAGATTTTTTTACAATTTTAGTCAATGTACTTTTTATTGAAAAATAGCAAGGCTCAGCTTCAAGCAACAAAATCATATGCATACTAGAAATCAATTTTAGCGCAACCCCATCTGTGAGCTTATTATAGAATTTTTTTTTTTTTGTCTCAGTAATGTTGATGTGGATGCTGATAAGTAAACTAAATCTCTAATATAATAATGATTATTTAGAATGGACTAGTTTACTAAACTTTTTAAGAAGTAGATGAGCAAATATATTTAGATCTAGTATTATATGAGTCCAATCTTCACAACAAGGCATAGTATTTATATAGAAAGTTTCTTCATATAATAGTCAGGATGCATTTGAACTCTAAGGAAGCAAACATTTTGGGCAATTGTTATAATTCGACCTCCATAAAATTTACAATTTTTTTTTGCAAATTATGCCCTATAGCATATTAATAAAAATAATACAATGATTTACTACAGGCAAAAGCATCTCCATTATTTTCTATCCCATCATAGAATAATAAAGAAGACATTATTGACCAGATTGCCATAGATATAAAAATGTGCGTGTTCCTTTCGATTAAAAAAAAGGCTAATGTTTTAAATTAATTTTTATATATATAAAAAAGAGATATATTCCAAGACCATTATAATAAGGACTTTTTTTGTTTATCGAAAGTTGATAGAAATAAAAAATCATAAACGCTATTTGTTTTCATTTAGACAAAACAAGTCTCAAGCACTGAACTTTCTATAATTTTTAAAGTTTTTAAACAGAGCTCCTTCCTATTGATGATGAACAGAAAAATCAGAATGATTACTTCGTTTTAAAATGCAATAAGAAAAAAGACTTTAATTTTAACAGGAAAATATGGCAAGTAAAATATTATGAAACAGATTGTATATATTTGTGGATAAACTTTAAATTATTCTTAAAAATAACAATAAGTTCACTTGTTTAACATTCAAAATATAATTTGAAGAAAATGAAAATTGTAATGAGTATGCATTAAAGCCAAAATAAAAACCAAAATAATATTAATTCACAAAATATTAAAAATATAAAAATGACAATAAGTTAGAAAAATCAAGAAAGTATAGAACACGAATAAATTTGCTATAAAATTTCAAAGAATAAATTATGATTAAAGTAACAAATATTAATTAATACAGACAGAAAAAAGTAAGATGAAGAATATGTTATAAATATATAATGATCCTTTGATGGTTTCAGTTATATAGAAAAACTCTGGTCTCAAATAATAAAAAAATGAGATCAGACCCACCTTGAAATTATTGCAAAAAATATAAGACTACGGAAATTAATGGACTTGCTGACAGAAAAAATTTCATATAAAACTTAAGAATAATTAATGAAAGAACTCACCAAAACATATCAATTAATATTTAAAAATATTCAATGGTTCACAGATTAAAAAAATAATTTTATTGATGGAATACGTAAACTTCTGTTCAATATTTATTGTATCTCATTCAAATAAGATTAAACTAAAAATATACAAGTCATTTTTAGAAATTGTTAAGAAACAAAAAATGACATATGTACTAAATAATTAAAAAGTCTAGGAAATAATAAAAATAAGTTAATATATCATTTGTTGATTACAATAAAACTTTTGAATTAATGTGGACAAATATAGAAAGGTCTTTAAGAAAATAGGTTTAGATGATTTTGTTTAAAACCAGTTTATAACAGGTTTTACATTGGCAATGTTATGATTACATATTTTACTATATTCAATCAAATTTAGCTATTGAATATATGACAATCATATTGAATGAACACAAATATGATTCCATAATTGTGAAATGAAACACCAATAATTTAGATATGCTATTGACAACCCACTTACAAATAAAGAACAAATTGAAAATATTAAATTATAAATAAATTTAATAAAAGATCATTATAATAAGAAAGCAACCGCTATTTTTAAAATTGATGGCAAAAACCAAAAAAATTGCTATTTTTTGTCTCTTTGTATTGCACTGGACTTACTTGAAATAAACTAAAAGATCTAAAAAATGATTGTTAGATGTTGAATATATCCTTAAAATGAATATCAAATATATTCATTTTCATAATATTATCTACATAAATATTGGACACTGGAGAAGGTTCTGGAAAACCACAAAAAAAAAAGCAACAAAAAAAACAACAACAACAACAACAAAAAAAGAAACATGTTGGAATTTTTATATTTAGTCATTTTATGAGATTTTCTAATTTTTTTTGTAAAAGTATATAATTTCATAATGACAAGAAAAAGAGAATAATCATTTACGAAATGAATATTCTTTTTTTAATATAGTAGTAACAAAAGGGCTAACTAAAAAAACAATAAACCAAACAAGATAGATCATTACTGAATAATTCCATTCGAATGGTTTCTAGAAGTCAATGTCAACTACTAATATATGGTATGGCTGAAGATCTCTCAGCCCCATATAGCTATTTGAGTTGGATAGCTGGGTTTGAAGACATGTAGGTGTCTAAAAATTTCAGATTTTCTACTCAATAGATAACTTTTAGATAAATGCTGACTTTGGGTTGGTATTTTTAGATCTAGTATCTGAACCTATGCTAGCGCCTCTCTGAGGAGTGCCAAAGCACAAAACCATGGTCAGAGGTTGGGGGGGGGGGGAGTTTCCTGACGGATATATTTTAAATGCTTTTTCTGGCTAAGCATTTATCACAAAGCTTGTTGAGGAATTGGCAATCCTCATTGTTCATATATATAATTTCTTTTAGAATACGCATTAGCAACTGCATTAAATGTTATCTAAAAAGTACCAATTTATTTATTCACAAAAATCTTTTAAACTTTTCGTTTTATTGAAGGATACTGTCAATATCCATAACTATTTGCATAATATCATATCTTAGTTATACCTGTTAATTTTACATTATTCTTCTAATAATTTAATTGTCTATCTGTATTAACGCGTAGAATTAAAAGTCATTACAATTTTTATTTATAATTGGACATATATATAAAAACAACCAATTCACATATTTTTATTATTGTTGAAGCTTTTGGCAGTACAATATTTAGAGTATCGATAAAATAACAATTTTACTAACCTGTCACTCAAATCATTATTTATGCAAGGATGATTTTTAAACAAATGGTAGATAATAGAGGAACTTTACAACTTGTTAATAATTCTTCTTGAATGTAGTAAATATTTTTGCTACTAACATCTATTTTGTAATTTTCTTTTTTAAAAAAAAAAACAAAAACAAAACAATGATAAGACATTTTCGATATATATGCACACATATATTTCTATGCTAAGGCGTGAGCATTTTTTTTTAGCTATTGATCAATCATATCTTATTATTTTAAGATTTAAAATTTTGAAAATATTAATACATTTTTGGTAAATTTTAAAATATTTCACAATAGGTGTTTAGTTATTTATTTATTTTAAATATTATTTTCTTTTTAAAGTGTAATAAACAGTCCAAGACCTTAAGGTCTGAAAACCGCGCCTCCGGTTTTGCTCGCAATGAATAAGCAATCAGATTAATTTAAAAAAATAATTTCTGATGTTTTAAAATGATAAGATGTATTTAAAATGACGCGATTATTTTATTTATTGTTTTTATTTCACCTCAACTCTATTTATTTTCTTGCAGAAAAGCTAACTTGATTTATAAATTCTTATTAATATTTAAAATTAAAAAGTATATGTTTTAAAGTTTTGATATTTAAATGTAAAAGCCTGGGAAGAAATGGTAAAAGAGCCTGGGAAAGAAGTGACCATATCTATGCAGTGCTTTCTTTGTCCGATATAGGGCAATATATCTGTTTAACGTTATCGAGCCTAGAGCTATAGGTCTACTAAGGCTGTAAAGGAACTCCTGGTAAAATATATCTGTTAAGATACTTTTAAGTTTCTCACGTCATTGTAGGAATTTCCTCGTTTGAAATTTAAGCCCGCCAATTTTTTTTGTTGTTATTTGTTTGACATTTAAATCTAATAATATAGTAGCTAACATTAAATTTTGTTATTCTTAAAAAAAAGTAATATCATATTTATTTTTATGAAAGTAAATATGATATATATTTTGCTGCCATTTTTAATTGTACTTATTATTTATCATTGATATTAACCAAACTAGTATTATTCATTTTATTTAGTATTTGGATATATTAACTATATTTAATTTAAACATTTCAATAGTTACATGAACTTTTGAATTTAAGTGTCAAACGCATTCACAAAGTTCCCAAGCAAAAATGTTAAGTTGGCAATTTATCTAACTTAAGCTTTTTTTTTTTTTTAATTATCTACTTAAAATAAATTAATTAAACGGGAGATTTAAATTAATTGCATCATTAACCTTAAATGATCATTCTGAAATTATTGGCGTTTAAATTCCTGAGAAAATGTTTGTTCCTTCACCTTAATAATAATAATAATAATAAAAACATTAAATAGTTCAATAAATATCTCATTTTAATTAATCAAAAGGTAAATGTGAGAATGGTTTTCAATATTTAAAAAAGGATAGTTATTGATGTAATAACCTATTAAAACTGATATGCATTTGTAGGCCAAATTAAAATTCAATTCACCATTATTAATAAAAATTCATTTTGGTGATGCTAATTTAATTTTGTATCTACTTCTTTAAAATGGAAATATATAATTTGGCGCCAAATTGAAATTGGTTGCAATTCTATAAACCTTCAAAGCTAGTAATAATTTAAAACTTTTGTAATAATAATTAGTTTTCGGATTATCTGATATATTAAATATTTAGTTCCCAAACAACAAAATATTAAATGTAAAATATGATTTTTCTTAATTCAAGAGGATATTCTCATAGATGTTATCACTAGCTATCATTTAAAAAAAAAAAAAAAAATCATTTAAATTTCAGAATAAAAATAAAACAATAGACAAAAATTAAGTTAAAAATGAGTTTTGCGAACTTCAAAAACATTACATATATCTCATCCTGGTTCTTTAGCCTGTTTATTTGATATCTTGAGAAGATCTTGAACTTTTTAAAAAAGATTTAAAGTTCGACTCCATTGTATTTAATACTATATCATATTTTTCTAATTAAAGCAATCTATATTGCATCTCTTTAGAGCAGTGTTTCCCAATCTTTTTTGTGCTATGCCCCACCAAAGTCTTTCTAAAATTTTTATGTCCCCCTGACATATATATATATATATAAGTTTTAATATTCAAAAATTGAAATGTTCATTAAAAAAACTTGAATGATAGGTTTTAGGATGAAATAACTAGGAAATTATTGAGCAAACACAATAAGTGAATTTTCAAAACATATAAAGGAGAACTGAAATTCAAGTACAAAATAATTTTAATAAAATATTTTTTTATATTATTTTAATTATTAGTAATTATTTGTTATTTAAATTTAGTGAGATCCTTGTGCTTGATGCTTGCTGCAAAGAGATTTTATGTCAAGTTCCAATTTAGTTAACTTCAGCCTCAAATCTCCCTGTTTTTTATATTCAGCCTATTTTTTTTTTTAGCAGAAATCATTTATGGCACTAAATCCGCATTCAGCTAAATATAAAGATGGAAATGACAGCAATAATTCTCTTGCACATTTGGTTGCATTTGGATATTTGATTTCGGTTTCCTCACAAAGCCATGCCATCGCTCCTTTTATATCAAATAAAGTTTTAAATGACATCATTTTGCATTTCTGCGAGTTCTTCTTGATATTGCATATTTGAAATGTCAGACAAATCCACTAATGTTGGCTGCATTATCCAAGTTGGAAAATCAATTCATTTCAAATCTGAAAATATTTCTTTTAAATCAGTCAATAAAATTTTCAGATGATCGACAATAACATGTATAGCAATATTGTAACTTCACATTTTTGGAGCCAATGAGACTTTTCAAAATTTTTGTTATAAATATATGTTTGACATAATTCAATAACGATAATAAAACCAAGTATCTTCGCTTTTGCATCAACAAGAGTTTTATTTGTTCCTTGAAGTTGTTTATTTAATATATTTAATTTTTCAAAGATATCGGCTAAATAACTCACAAATGCCTTACCATCAATTGTTAACAGATTTTTCATTTCAGGTTTGTTGCTTTAAAAAATCACTAAATAGTTCCATAAATCTTTTCAAGCAGTTCCCTTTTGAGAGACATCTTACTTCAGTGTGAAGTATAAGTTTCACATGATCTTCATTTTGTTCTTCACAAAATAACTTAAAGAGACGTTCACATTTGGCATTAGCTTTAATACCATTGATACACTTTATGACTAAATTTA
The DNA here is from genome assembly GCA_028023455.1 of Epiperipatus broadwayi. Taxonomy (NCBI): domain Eukaryota; kingdom Metazoa; phylum Onychophora; class Udeonychophora; order Euonychophora; family Peripatidae; genus Epiperipatus; species Epiperipatus broadwayi. The sequence goes on from JAQFVV010000069.1 coordinate 5,309,165, forward strand.
GCACTTCATTTAGAGCAAGAGAAATGTTTTTAGCTACCATGTTTTCCCTGTGAATAACACAATGTACAAGAAACATTTCTGAATTCTCATCTTTCATCACTTTTAAGCAACCATTGTTTTTCCCCATCATATTAGGAGCACTATCTGCAGCACACGATATTTATTTTTCATTCGTATATTATTGACATCTAAGTAATTTTTTAGCTTACTATATATATCTTTGGAGATAGTGGTGCTTTCTAATGATTCACAGAACAACATTTCTTCAGTAAAATCAACTTTATCATAAGTTATAAATATGGCCTCACTGCCTCTCAAAGTTGATTCATCCATTTGCATTGAGAATTTTCTTGTTTTCAGCTTTTCAACAAGCTATATTTCAATATCCTCAATCATTTCATCTATTCTTCTTCTAACAGTATTTTTACTCAGTGGCATAGCTTTCACGTTTTTATCATCTTTTTCCAGAACTGTTTTAAAAAATACTGATATTGATGGTTTAGTTAAATTTTCTCCTATAGTATAACTTTTCCCAGATTTAGTGATGAGCAATGAAATTTAATAACTAGCCTCAAGAGAATGATTGACAATTGCATTATAAGCAGTAAATAGAGACCTTAATGTTATTCTTTTTTCAAAGTTTTTCTTTAAAGTTTGAAAGTAATTCAAATCTGAATTAATATGAGCATTATGTTTCACCTTCAAATGTGCTTCAAGATGACCTCATTTCATTGATTTGTTAGTCAAGCATTGTTGGCACAAAAGACAAAAAGGTGTCCATTCATCATTGACAGCAGGTATGAAAACAAATTTTAAATATTCCTCGAATACTGACGAATTTTTTTCTTGCTTGTTCCACTCATTTCACTATGGGTTGAAAAAAATAAATATATAATTAATTAAAAACTAAAAAAATAATATGAATTGGAGCAAACATAGACTAAAATTGCATATTTAAATATGTATAACACATTTACTTCACCGCAAAAAACATACTTTTTCATTTGACAAATTTTGCTGGAAAATGATGCTTCTAAAACTGAAATTAATAAAAATTACCAATTAAATTTACTTACCATTTATATATCATTTATATTTATACAATGTATATATATTTTAAAACAACGACTTTTACAACAATTTAAAATGTGCTTATTTCAAATTATCACCAATTGTAAATGCTGAGCATTACTGCAAAACACTGCCAAAGTGCAATACCAGCATAATCAGTAGTTCAATTTAGTGTCTAGCAGTGAAATCATGGCTACTAACATGATGGACAAAAATTACTTATACTGGACATTTACCCAGCTCTAGTAGCAATTGAGAGTCGTCACCATACAGTTAACTTAAACTCTGGATGAGTCCATTTTTGACTTGCGCCCCTGTGGGGCATAGGCCCCATGTTGGGAAATACTGTTTTAGAGTGTCTTTGAGATAATCATTATAAAGTAATAGAGGCTTCCTTTCTAATGATAACCGTGTTTAAGTTCATTATAAAATATTTTTAAATAAAAAATCTGTTACAGTAGATTCATTCACCCAGTAAAAATATGCTTTTATAATAGTAAATGCAATAGAATTAGATCTAGAAAACTGAAAAATATAATGATTAGTCTTATGATTTTTTCATTATGTGTATAATCAAGTGTGTCAGCAGTATGAGACAGTGTGAATAGTTGAGTGTCTTGTGAAAGTCTGAGTTTAAACCCCCTATATATTACATATTGGAGTGCAGGTATGAAAAAGCCTGTACTGTAGAAAACAAAATTCATATATTAAAGCATCCTTAAATTTTTTTTTTAGTTCCTTGTATTAAGTCTCAATTTTACATAATAAATTGGGAAATGCAATAGCTCTATGTATAATTAATTTCTTTGAAGTAGTTATATATTACTATAGTAAATTATCCTATTTTTTAACCTATTAAATATAGCAGCACAATGAAATCCATATTGCATCTCAATCCCTATGTAAAAGATCACCAAGATATTTTAAAATCAATTCACATTCCTAGTAAATAATTATTCAAGCTAAAAGTTATTGAATATTTTGTTCCACCACTGCAGTTTCATGGAAATAACCAAAAGGAGGAGATTGAGATGATGATGATTATTATTATTATTATTATTATTATTATTATTAAGTTTCAACAATAGTAAACTTTATTGATCCAATAGTTACATAGTATTATAATGCCATAGCAAGATACATGTTGAATCTTATTATTGTTAGTTCAATTTCAAGTCTACAATATTCATTTTTTTAAAAGTACATATCTGTACAGGTAATTTTACATGATTCTATCCACTTTATCAATGTTAATTAATCATATTATTGTCCAATAGGAGCATAATCAGGACACTGCTTTCTTTAATTTTGTTTTTATAGCTTTGCTATTTGCCTGAGCAGGGACCAAGTAGCTGCATAAATATCCGGGCTGGTGATCTGCTTGTCTCTAACTTGAATTTTATTCAACTTATTTTCAAATGTGGCTGGATGCCTTCTGGGGTTATTACCCAATATGAATACACACCTAGTGCACCAAAGTGCATATAAAACAAACGTTGAGGCCCTTATGGCTGGTATAGACCTACCTTTGTAATTTGATATAATTTGCATCATTGTAGTATTTTTTTCCCTGTATTTGGCCTGCAAAATGCATCTAGTCTGCTCCAAGGCCTTGCAGTTGAAAATTATATGCTGTAAAGTCTCCTCAGCCATATGGCAAATGCCACATAATGGATCAACTGACCTGTACATTCTTCTGTGATGTAAAAAATACTTAGTAGGTAAAGCGTTCAAATTCATCTTGATTATAAAATCTAGGAACTTAGGTTCTAGTTGCTATTTTTTGTATTGCTTGATCAGATATTTGTTTCCTATTTCTAGTATTGATGGGATCTCCTCATTATAATTATTTTGATGTATAAACTTATATATTTCCCAATATTTATATTTTTGGTCCAATTGATCTGGAATTGTTCTTTCTCTCCTGCATTGGTAGATGGTAATTGCCAAAAAACAATCTTTTGGAGGAGGTCTATCTGTAGGTGGTATCTGCTCTAGGTGTCTTAATTTAGGAAATTGAGTGAGTATAGCAATTATAGCATTCCTTGTTTTGAATGTTTGAAATGTTTGTAAGCTATGCAATCCCAGTTCAGTTGCTATAAGAGGGCGATTCAGTTTTGCCATTGAAATTGCCACAATCTTTTTCCACCAGATGAGCTTGCAACATATGGAATTAATGCATGCCATAAATTTTTTTGAAAATTCAACTACAGGCATGTAATTTTTTTGAAAATTCAACTACAGGCATGTAATATGTTATCTTGGTTATTATAAGTTTGTTAATCAGTTGCACCTGTGCATATATGGACAAATATGCCTTTGAGAGTGATTCAGCTATGCTTTTGACTTCCTCTTCGAGCTTGGCTTGGATCTGACATCTCATTCCAGTGGCTCCTAGAAAAAAAGGAAAGCCTAGGAATGGAGCTGGTTTTGCTCGATACATTGGTCCACATGGCTTTCCAGTGAGTAGCGTCCAGGCCGCAGACTTTTCTGGGTTTATGCTCAATCCATATTGCTTTGAGAATTGTTCAAGCACTGCCTGAAGCTGTGGTATTTGCTTCTTTGATGTCAAAAAGACTGTGATATCATCCATGTATGTGAGACATGCAATCTTCTGTGTTGTACCAGGTATTTGAACTCCAATGAATGTGCTATTGATTTTTTCAATAAGAGGATTGATATAATAAATAAACATTAATGCACTCAGAGGAGACCCTTGTGATAGTGATTGTGTTGGGATGAATGAAGGTGAATTTCGGTCATTCATAGTAACATACAGTTCTCTGCTCAGTATCAAGTTTGCAGTCAAATATAGCAGACCTTTGGGTATTTTAGTCTGCTTGAGCATATTCAGTAACACAGGGATTTTCACTGAATCAAAAGCTGAAGCAATATCTATTTGCACCACTACTGTGCTGTATTTCTTTCTAACCCTGGTGGCTATCATCATGGTCTTGAATAACAATGCTGCTTGCCCTGTTGATGATGTCTTTTTTGCAAATTGTGATTCACTGATGGTTGGTAAAATATAGGGTTCAATCTTATCTTTTATAATTTTTTCCAATATTTTAATAGGAAGTGGGCCCATAGATATTGGTCTAAGCTCATTTGGCATTGGTATGCCTTTCTTTTTCTTATTATATGGCACTATTGCCATGGGATATATCCCTGTGGTTGGTTTAATTTCTTGAGCAAGATAGTTTGCTAAATCCTTGAGGTATTTAGCTGTAAAAAACTTAAGTGCTTGAAAATAAACAGTGGTATCCCATGGCCACCTGGGTGACAAGCATTGCTGATAGTTCTCATTTTCTCTATTATATCATTTTCACTAACTGGTAATTCACCCTCAACCTCTCCAAACATTTTTGGCTGAAAAAAAAAGTGAGGCTCCGCACTTAACTTATTTTAAAAATATTTGAACAATGGCATAATCATGTTATGGCCAGTGAACATACCATCCTCAGTCTGTATGGCCATTGGCACTTTTATGTCTGGTACATAACCCAAAGCCCACTTGATAAACTTGTGGGTCCATGTGTGCTGTTGTGCCATGCAAAGCTTACTTTTCCTTATCTTCAGATATTCTTTCAGTGATTCACAGGCCTTGTTATAAGCATCAGTCAGCTTTCTTATGTGTATTTGGGTGTTGTGTGTTGGAGTCATCATCATTAGTCTCTGATGTAGCTGATCAGCATATTGCAGAAGCCTTGATGGTGATGGTTGATTTCTTGTTACATGATCAACATTGAAAGACAAGATATTTATAAAAGTCAGGTATTGCTGTATAGGATTGAGGCTCATCCCTTTAACCTTCTGCAACAGAATATATGTCTCTGAAAAGAGGAATTCTGTCGCATTTGTTGGGATAAGTACTCTTATTGTTTTTGTTAGGTTGTGATTAACTGCTTGTAGTTTTCCTATATTGATTAGTGGTCGGGACCAATTTTACTTCCATGAGGTGATGCAGCGATGGTGAGTAAAAGACAAGATCTATTAATGTTGCAAACCGACCATTATGAAAGGAGATAGCCCCTTCTGGCAGAAAACCTTGTCCACTAATCAATGGTATGGCTATTTTATGTAGTGATTTCTGTATAAATTCTTCATAAGATGAGTTGCATAAGATGAGTTGCAGTCCCCAACCAGAACAGTGGGGCTTGCATTCATGGCAAGAATTGAATTTATATTATAAATTATAGATTCTATCTTTTGCTTTTCTACTGGCATATATACAAGCACTATATTCATTGTAATTATTTTTTGAGTCAGTGTTATTATTAGAAGGTTTGAATCAATATAAAGTATTTTGAAATTTTCAAAAGGACAATCTTGAGCAATTACTATTCCAGTTCCTGCAGATGGGGAGGAAGAATCTCTGGAACATGCAGAGAAGCCCTGGCCCCTCAGGTAGATAGCTGGGTCTATTGCCGAGCCTGCATATATCTTCATTTCTAATAATCCTGTTATATGCGCTCGTATTTGATTTATTTAATTTCTGACTTTGAAATTTTTATTGATTGCATTAAGTCCTCTGACATTTAAAACAGCAATTTTAAGTTTTATTAATAGTTTTTTTTCCTTTTGAGTTTAGGAATTCATGTCTTCCTATTTTTCTTCCTTGATTTCCACTGCATCTTGAAACACCAGGCCACTCTCTTCATCCACTGCTACAGCCCAATTATATATTTCCTGCTCACTGTGAGGATTCTCTTGTTCAATTATCACCTTTTTATATCTTCTATCTTGTTTTGGTGGACGCCTGGTTTGCGCCTATATTCAGTGTGCATTTCTATTTGGGTAGGCAGATCTGGAGTAATAGCCTCCATCATTTCAGCAGATGTTTTATTAATAAGTGTTGGCCATGGTAAGACTTTGTTTGAAATTTTGCATCTTCTATCTTCTTCAGTTTCAGTCTCAAGTGCCATAATTTGCATGTAATCTCTATTTGCAATCTTTGATTGATTTTGTTGGTCACATTTCATATGGATTACATTTGCTGCAATTCTTTTATCCTCTTTTTCATTGTTTAATCTCTCTTGCTCATAGAGCTGAGCTGGCTTTTCCTGTTGTGCCATTTTAAGCTTACTTTGGTTATTATTATCTTGTATGTTGTCCAGTGGCTTATATTCTGCTTTTAAACCAACTAGTTCATGGTCAGCTTTAATGTGTTTGATGTGTTTTATGTTCTTGTCTGCCATTGCTTCCATTGTATCTTCTTTATCTGCTTTTTGCTTACTTTGTTTATTATGTTGTATGCGATCCAGTTATTATTTTTCCCTTTTATGTCATCTATTTCTGGGTCACCCTCAATGTGTTTGGTGTGATTTAGTTTTTTTTCTATGCTTGTTTTATTTTCTGTGGCTTCAATTATATCTTCTTCATCCGGTTGGTTTATTTCTCCACATTTTTTATTATTTTTTTGCATTATTTTTGATCTTTGGTGTTCATCAGGTATATCTTCTATTCCAGTATCAGATTCCAGTCTTTGATTGTTATCTTGATTTCCTTTTTTTGATTGTTTTTTTTGATGAGGCTTTATCTGTTTTGGACTGACTTCAATTCTTTTGCCTTCTTTTTAGTGGTGAGTTTGTCTGACTCAACCAGCTGTGACAGTACTGACTGATCAGCAACTTTCAGCAAACTTTGTTTCTTATTTCTTTGCATATCATTCTATTTGTTTATAATTTTTTTGCATGTCACCCATCTCTTGGTCACATTCTTCATGTTTGGTGTATTTTCTCTTCTTATCTGGTCTTGGCTGATTTCCTGTTCCTCCCTTTGTATATTCTTTATCTGACATTTCTTCCCATTTTTTTTTATTTTTTGCATGTCATCTATTTCTCGGACAGTCTCTGGGTGTTTGGGATTTTCTATCTTCTTGTCTGGGTTTGCTTGATCTTCCGGTTGCTCTGTTGTGTATTCTTTAACTAATATTTGCTGTGTTTTAGCTGTTGACTGGTCATTGCTGTTGTGTTTTCTTCCACAGTCTATTGCCAGGTGATCTCTAATTCCACACACAAAACATTGTGGCCTAAGCCCATTAATTTGTATAGTCAGTATTGCTTCCTGATCCTTTATTATGCTTGGGATGTCTTCAGGTCTTATGCCTTCATTCATTTTGATTTTGAAATAAAACCTGTTTGAATAAACTAGTGTAGGTGTGTCTGAGCGATATATTGGCTTCATGTATATTGGTTGCCCAAAGGGTTTCATTAATTTTGTGAATCGTGTATATTATACCCAAAATAGGTATTTTTAATAATGCCAGTATGATAGTTTTGCATCTCTCTATCTACAATCACAAGAGCATAATTTTCCAAAGTTTTAATTTTTTCTTGAAAATCTGTACATTGCGTTTCATTAATGAATTCTATCGCCATAATATCTTGAATTGGTATGCTCTCCTATGGTTGAAACTGAGCTCCACATTTTTTTGTTAGATAACTCTTTATATAGTATTTCCTTTGGAAACTTGTAGAGAGAGAGATTTCTATCTGTTGCTGCTAAGACTATTGACTTCTTTGAAAAAAATCTCTTAAATGACATGAATAATTTTTTCGGTATAGTTTCATTAAATTGGCGCTTTATTTCTTCCACTTCTTCTTTTAACCAAACGTTATGTATAGGCACATCGGCAACATATCGATTCATGTTTATATCATTTACTTCATTCAGGTCATCCTGATTAGCCCTTCTAAATCTTGGGATTTGTTTTGCATTTTGCAAATTTAATTCAGCTATGTTCGCGTATGTTGTCTGTGCTCTAATGTTGCTATATATTCGTGGTCTGATTCGCGCCAAACTTTATCTTGGAATCCGATGTGGACGCTATATTGACAATATATAGCGTCTGAATAGCACTTAGAAAAACAAAATTATAAGCAATAAATCACTTACTTTGTGAGTAAAAAGTCCGTTTTCCCTGATAGGTGTGAATATTAATTATCTTCAGGTGATGTTTTAAGCAACTGTTTTTTGGCAATTCAGTAATTTTTATATACCCTTGTTGGAAACGTTTATCTAATTCATCTAACTAAAGACACAGCAGGACCGCATATTATTATTATTATTATTATTATTATTATTATTATTATTATTATTATTATTATTATTATTATTATTATTATTATTATTATTATTATTATTATTATTATTATTATTATTATTATTATTATTATTATTATTGTTGTTGTTGTTGTTGTTGTTGTTGTTATCATCATTCTTATTATTATTAAAGTGAATTATTTATTATCTAATCAGAATTATGACAATCTTTGCAGTAAATAACGTTAATACCACATTTTTAAAATTTCAGAATATTTGTTAGACTTTAATTGCTAAAGCCAGGTTTCAGTTAAAATTAACCAGTAAAAAAAAAAGATGATATTTTGGATAATCAATGCTTTGTGTGCAAAATTAATCAATTGTTAAAATTCTCAAATGAGCATTAGTTAATTTTAAAAACCTTAATATTGAAACTAAATCTGATATTAGAAAGTTAACATTTCACTATTATCACCAGCTACTCAATAACAAAAATGTTTATTTGAAATAGATAATAGTCAGTTCTTTGATAAAAAAAATCTAATCAAATTAAGTTTATTAAATATAAAGTAATAGAATTATAGAGTAATGAAAAATACATAGCTGATTTGTTTTAATGATTTTTTTTTTTAATGTGCCAAACCCAGAACAGATTTTGTCTTCTTATTTGTGTTTAATTCTTTTTTATTCCTGGATGTTTCTGAATCTTAATTGTATATTTTAATTGATGTCCGTTCTTCTAAATCAAAAGCTTAATACGATTCTAAAAAAATATTAAATTAGTTTTCATGCCAGTTCTGGTTGATTTATTTAGCATATTGTATCATTTATTTCTGGAGTGTTTGAAATTTAATGTCATTATTAAATCTATCTGTAAAAAGAGTGATTCCACATTTATTGTTAACTATAGTTCTATTACTATTATTTTTGTTATTTTTAAATTGATTAAGGATAAAATCTCGTATTTGATAAAAAAACAAAATTTTATCCGAGAGCTAATATTTTTTTTATTCCTGGTAGAAGTATTTTGAATGTTTTAAAAATCATGGATATTATTATCTAACATTTTTATTAAACCATATACTCAAAGTATTGACTATTTAGATTTGTCTAAATCATTTGATTCTGTTAATCATAACATTTTAATTATTTAGATTTGTCTAAAGCATTTGATTCTATCAATCATAAAATTTTAAGTAAAGACTCTTATCCTGGGTGGTTTTCATGGTTCTCTTGATTTTTGGCTGGAGAGTTATTTAAAAGGTAGAAAACTGTTAATTAACATTTGTTCTATTATCAGTAATGTGATCATAATCAGTTTTTGATCCTCTATTGTTTTTAATTTACTTCAACTATGTATTTTCACTGAAACTAGAATCAAGAATTTTTGTTTTCACTTATGATATCATCTTATCTTGTAATGCTAATTCTTATTGCTGTCTTGAAAAAATATCAAATGAAGATTTAGGTTAGATTATGATCTGGCCCATCTTATGAGTGCTGGTTCACTATGAAATATGTATACTGGGGATCATTTATCTTTTTCATGTATGTGGTCATGTGTATCAGTTGTATGTGATAGATTGGATGGTTGAAGGGAGCTTGAAAATCTGGATTCAAATATCTTATAATTACATATAAAAAACAATTCGTGTCAATTGTTAATACAGAGTTTAATATAAATAAATAAAATAATAACAAATAATATTTCCAAGCACTTTCAACTCTTACAAGTCCTTATCAATTCTTAATTATTTATGTCTGACAATTCTTTTTAAGAATAAAGAAAACAAAATAATATTTTTATATTATATACAGAAGTATTATTTATTTACTTATAATTACATCTAAAAACTGCAGGCATATAAAGTAGAGCTATATTTTTAAAATGTAAATGACTAGATATAATTCTTTATTGAAATCTAAGTAAGACAAAGCTATCCATTTTTCTTATATGACTAATTCTTTCTCTCCTAAAATTAAAATTTATTGTAAAATATATTTTGTATTTTAATAACATAGATACTTCTGAGAATATCCCTTTTGTAAATAATTATTGTTACTTGGGAATTTATATTGCCTCTAGATTGTTCTGGTCAAATCATATTATATATCTTTGTTAGCATTATATAAGTCAAATTTAAGATTTTTATTTAACTAAATTTTTTTCTAGGTCAGCATTTACTTTTTAACCTGCATCAGAATATTTTATTTCACAATATCTCTATTTCAAATAACTGTTCTCTGTGTATTTTAACTTCTTTATGTGTTTTACAAAATTATACTTTGCATATTATCTTTCAACTTCAGATATATTCATAGAGCAAGGTAAATTTGATGTTGCTCAATCATTTATGACCTTTATTATAAAAACTTTTTTTGCATCATAGAATTTTTTATTCTTAATACTCATGTTTCTAATAAATTTCAATTAGATTTGCCAATTTTTTTCAAAAAATCTAGTATAAGACAGTATATGTATTCTGGTCCTAAACTATTTCATATATTTATATATGAGTATTCTATAGATTTGAAGAATATTTTCCATGTATCTTTTTAAAAAGCATTTATGCCAATGGTTGTGCAATATATGTTAATTTTATTATATATTTATATTTATATTAAATGCTTTTATTGAAGTTGAAAACTTGGTTCGTTTGTTTATTTGTTAACTCATGAGAGGATGCTATAAAGATTTTTTTCTTTTAATTGATTTAAAGTAAAATTATATGTATTAAGTGAAGTTCATTTATAGACTATTTTTGGTGAGCATTTTTTTAAATAAAAAATTTTCAGTCAAAGTAAAAGTATTAAATACTTTTTACTTAAAATAATATTTCATATTTTAATCACTTATATACACCTATATTATTGTGCACACATAGTAAATATGATATATGCATAAGGAATATACATTTTAACTTATAACAGAAATATCTAGTGATACATATTGTAAAATGTCATTTTACATCCCAACAACAACCATTAAACACCATTAGCTATTTCAACTCTAACACTCACAATAACAACATTCCCTACATATAATATAGAATAAGTTATATGTATAAAGAGAATGTAAACCAGATAAAATGTATTCCTGATGAAAATGTTCACAAGAATTGTAGTTGAGAAACATTTATTTGCTTCTACAATTAAATATTTAACAAACACATGACAAAATATATAATCCAAACTAAACTGTAAAACTTAAATATTGATACTTAATCTTATTATAAAAATCTCTCATTAATTATTGTTTAATCTCCACATATTACCACAATTTAAGAAAAAAATGATCAAATTTAGTTGCAAGTGAGAAAATAAAATGTAAAGGAAAGAAATAATAAATAAAAGCATGACATAAATAATTAACTCAATGCATAACTCAAAAATGCTATTTGAAAGAGTCACATTAACACTAAAAAGAACAACCTCATTTTGCTGATCAGCAAAATATATATACAAATAACTTTCTCAAAAGTCAGATCAAAATATCTTATCATCCAACTAACACATGATCTGCAGTCATCAAAATAAAAACCTTAAATGAGAATATCTCATAGAATATGAATAAAAGCTAGAATAAAAGTGTACAGATTTAAATCCAGCAAACTAAGTGATTTTAAATTCTAAATCCCAGAAATAGCTTTAAATTTATTCGATACTTGAGTATTTTTAATCTTGAGCTGGAAGGTTAGAGCAACTTTAACTTGAGATTCCCAATAGCCAATACTTTGCTATTCAACAAACTTAGGTTTTTGATCAATTATGTATATAGAAACACAGACAACAATGTGCTGCTAAGTGTGAAGCTAACATTTGACAAGAGATTTTTCACCCATCCCATGGAGCCATAACTTCTCAAACTGAATTTGATTTGACACAGCATCTATGCTGAAAACACCACTAACTTTACTTGGAATGAAGCTGTAAGCTTAACATCTCAAGGCATGCTATATGGAAGAAAGAAATTCTGATCACTATCATATATGTTCTAGAACATTCGAACTTCACCAATTAGATCAAGAATTATAGCAATCAATATATATATATTGTGCCAAGGCCAAATTGGCACATATATAAAATAATTTTATCTAAAAAAATTATTAAAGTAAGGAATCAACAAATCAATAAATAAATTACAAAAATCTCAAGTTTCTTTATTAAACAAAATGTAGTTTGTTTTCGTAAACGTAAAGTTAAAAGTCTAAGTAGTTTTTGAAATAAAAGTTACAATTAATTAAGTAAAAGAGGGGAGGGGTTTTTTTCCTATAAAAAACAACAACAACTAAGAGTTCTTAAAGGAAGTTAAAGGGTTTCTATTATAAATTAAAAGTTAAGATATAAATCTCTTTTCATTCACGATTGTAGAATAAAATATATATGTGCGTAAATGTAAGTTTGGTAATAAAATATATAATAAATGCGTATATATGTGCGTGTTAAAATCATATTGAGAAAAACACATGAAAACAAATATTGGAATGAAATGTATTTAAAAACACAGTGGTGAGCTATTAATTAAAAATATAAAAACAACACATTTATGAAAGCTACTAGTAATTAAATAGTCTGCAAAAACATGTTGTCATAGGATTAATTACTAAAGAAATTTCGACAACACCTATTGCACATTTGCCGGAGGATATTAAAACAAAAACACTTTGCAGATATAAATAGCCAGATTTTTATCGGAGTTTTTATTCAGTCTAGTTTGCAGTGACAGTCTTGTGCAATTTCTATTATGTATCAAGAAACAAAAATGCATTGTTGAGCAGCTTTTGGAAATATACGCTCGTACTTCAGCGTTTTTAGTCCAACAAGATCATCAAAACCTGCCTGAGAAATAATGTCTGCATTACGACTCAGAAATCCTCCATCAAATGTTCAACTGTCTTCAAGAATAAGACCAATGGATTCGCACAAAATCTCTTCAAGAAACGTCCAAATCTAACCGGTTACATATAATCCATCAGAAGCAGCCAACAACAAGCAATATCCACATTTCCAAAAATCCTAGGTAAACATTTATTTATTATCATTTATACATAGTAGCCACCGCTGTAATTCGTAAATATTCAAGATTCAAATTATATGAACTCTATCATACATAAAATGAACTATTGATATGTGTGTTTAAGTTTCAAATGCTATTAATACTTTATTATTATATTTGTGAATGCTATATGAGTTAATATGTGCGTGATCATTATATCAGTGTTATTAGTTAAATTAGATAAATACCAATGTTCTACTATTAAAATCTACAAGAATATTTAAACTAGTTTAGAAATGTTAATTTAAAAATGTGCGTGTATTAAATTAGATTATCAAGATGTATAAATTTAGAAAATTAATGTTTGTTTATAAATTATCTTTAAAACTTAATTAATGTTGATTAAAATAAATTATCTTCAAACCTAAACTTTATTCGTCCGTCAATTCTTTTTATCAATTCTTTTTCTATATTTTATTACTGATTAAAATTAGACTGAGCTAGTTTTAGGGAATGTTTCGAGCACTGGATTATGAGCCTACTGCCCGAATACGTTAGTCCTTGGACTAGCTGGTGCCCCGGGGTTTACTCTGAAACAAAGTATTTGGATAGTAGGGGTTTGAATCTAGCAGCTGAGATGGGCCATTTTTGATAGTTAAAGCTATCAATAAGATCTCCCATTTTTCTCGAACATGCCGGTTCATTCACGTAACATTTATAAGATTATAAATATATTAGGAAGGAGTTTGAAACTGGCCAAAACTTATATATATGTATAAGTAAGTGGTTTCAGCAGTTCAACCCGGTACAATATATATATATAATCCTTTTAGGACATTTTCCTTTATGGACTTTCTATTTATCTTAGGTTGGCTTCATATTCTTATTTTATATATCTATATTTTTGTTTATTTTTTTCCTTTACCATAGATTGAGGGGGTATAAATTCTTGATATGTTATTAGCCTTAATTTTAAATTGAAATAAAATATAGGGTCATGTATCAACTTGCATGCGGATGAATTTAATCATCACCAGGTTAGATGTAAGATTTTATATTCTTGCATATTAAATACCAACACTTGTACAATTACACTTATTTGTTGTTTGTTGATATTAATGACTTCATCATTTATTTATTTATTTTCATTATATATGACTAAAATCACTGTAGAAACAAATCATAATACAATGGGGAATTCCATATCATCATCACATTGTTAAGATGAATTAATCAATAAACCTGGAGATAATAAATTATAATTTTACTAAAGTCTAAACTAGCAAGCAAGTGTATATATAAATAATAACAAGTTTACATTTTTTTGTTAGTATTGATATTAAAAGATTACTCTTTGAGGGAAAAATAAAAATTGGATTAATAAATATCAACTGTATTAATCAAAGAATGGTCATAGATATCTCAATGAATTATTTGCTTTTTTATAATCTTTCATTAAATAAATTGTAATAATTGTGAATAAATTTGTTAAATATATGATTTTAAATCAAAGACTATTGTTTGCATTTTTCTTTATTCATCTATCAATTGATCACATGCTTGCACAATAAAGATAGCAATATTAATATTCCCTGAAGTAGAATATTATGTGTATTCTCCCTAAGCTCTAATTCTGGGATAAATGGAAATTAAGGATGGAGAAAAGAGATGGGTATACATGTAGATATTTGATGTATGTTCACATGTTAATACATCATCTAGAAGTGAGATTGGGGGGATATGGGTCTAAAAGTTAAAAATCCTAGATATAACTTTTTCATCCACTCTGGTAGCCTATCAAATCTATTGTTATGCAAGGCCAGCAGGACTCATTTTGTTACAATATATATATATATATATGAATATATATGCTCTCATTTTGTTACAATATATATATATATATATGAATATAAGTGCTCAGTCAATTTAAAGTATGATGTAGTTTTACATTTTCATTTACTGTACCAATACTAAAAACTTAAAAATAATAGAGATAAAAAAAAGTTTTTTATATTAAATGCTTTTATTGACCATGCACTCTCCATAGTTTCATTTCAAGTTAAATTTTAAAATCCCAATTATGGTTGAAGAAACATTTTTTTATTTTTAGCGCACAATCAATAAAAGCATTTAATATAAAAAAATTTCTCTCATTTATTTATTTTATCTATGTATTTTATTATTTCTACTAGGATTGTGATACTATTGTTTTTGTTGTTTGTTTAATTTGTTAATTTTTGTCTCACACAAGATTTTTCTTGTTTGGAGTTTTTAAATGATTGTGACTTACTTTGTGATTACATCATGGAATAAAGTGAATTGACTTGAATTATTATTATTTTTGTTGTTGTTGTTGTTATTATTGTTATTATTATTATTATTATTATTATGATGATGATGTTTCAAAAGGCCTTTATTGTCTCAAAAGAATTACAAATTTAGCATTTACATAGTTTGTCTACATATAATATCCTGGATTATCCATTATCATTTGAACCCCATTAGCAAATCAATCACTTATAACAGAAGGGAAAAAATTGTTGCCAAATTGTCCTTGTTGCTAATTTGACATGCATATCATTCTAAGTTTTCTTATAATGTTTAATTTTCCCAATTTACAATGTTCAAACTCTCAAGTGTATCCTATTCCCAAAATTCACTGATATTGCAAGATTTCCGGTTTTCAAAAAAACACACTATACCAGTTCCTAAGAGTTTTATCATTTTTGTCACTATAACATAGATCTAATCTTAAGTAATGACCAGGTTGCTGCATAAATGTCAGGTCTGGCCAGTGTCTTTATCTCTTTTCTGTATCATTGCAAGTTTATTTGAAAAAGTAGCTGGATGCCTCCTGGAATTGTTACCAATTAGGAAAGTGCATCTAGTACACTAGTATGCATATAGCACAAAGGTTGCTGCCCTGACACTTGGTGTTAATCCCTCTCTAAATGCAGAAATTAATTTATACATTGTTACATTAGACTTCCTGTAATTGCTAGTTATGAGATTTCTTATCTGCCTAAGTCCCTCATAGTGATATAGGAGATGTGATAGGGTTTCCTCAGCTCGATGGCATAACCCACAAAAGGGATCAATTGACGTATACAGTCTTTTATGGCAAAGAAAATATGTAGTAGGTAATGCAGATAAGTTAAGTTTTATTAGAAAATTGAAAAACTTTGATTCTAAGGCCCATCATTTATATCTTTTAACCAGTTGTTTATTATTAATTCCCAGTATTGGTTCCAAAGCAATTGTGTTATTATGTATTCATAAATTTCCCAGTATTTGTACTTATTAATAAATTGCTCTGGGATTTTTGATTCTGTTTTACAAAGAATTGTTCAAAATATGATAATTTTTTTGGTGGTGGTTTATCAGTTGGAATGACCTCTATGAGCTGCTTAATTTTTGGAAATTGTTTAACAATATCAATTATATTGTTCCTCATTCTCTGTTTGTTAAAAATACCAATATCATGTAACCCCAAAACAATTTTATTCAGTGGCTGACATAGTTTTGCCATTGATATTGCCACAACTTTCCTTGGCCATAGTAGCTGATTGCAAATAGTCGTAATTTTGGAGATAAAAGCTTTTGGGAAAGCAACCACCAGCATAAAGTAAACTATCTTAGTCATCATCAAACTATTAACTAATTGAATCTTAGAATATACTGACATATAGGTATTGGCTAGAGAGTCTGCTATTTGCTGTATTTCATTTTTCAATTTGTTCTGCAAATGACATCTCATTCCAGTAGTCCCTAGATGGAATGGAAATCCAAGGAATGAACCTGGCTTTGCCTGGAACATGGATGTACTTGGCCTTCCCGTGAATATTGTCCATGCTGCTGTTTTTTCTGGATTGAAACTTAGTTTAAATTCCTTTGAGTATTCTTCTAAAATCATCTGTAGTTTTGGTATCTGCCTTTTTGATTTCAGGAAAACTGTAATATCATCCATGTATACGATGCAGGCAATTTTTGACCTGTTCCTGGGATCTCCATTCCCTCAAATGCCTGTTGTAATCAGACAAGAAGGGTATTTATATATAAAATAAATAAGATGGCACTAAGTGGGGACCCTTGTGAAAGTGATTTAGTTGGTGTGAAAGCTGGTGAATTTCTGCCATTTAGAGTAATGTGTAGCTCACGATTTAAGAGTAAATTTGTTATAACATATATATGTGATTTTGGCATTTCAGTGTCATTCAATAATCTCAACAATATAGATATGTCAACATTGTCAAAAGCCGAAGCAATATCCAGCTGTACAACAATCGGGCCATATCTTTTCTTTTCTCTAACTGATGTCAAAATAGCCTTAAATAACATAGCAGCTTGTGTGGTAGATGAATGTTTTTTAGCAAATTGAGCTGGTGAAATCATCGGTAAAATAAATGGTTCTATTTTATCTTTAATTACTTTCTCTAAAATCTTTATGGGCAATGGACCCATTTATATTGGCCTTATCTCTGATAACAAAGGAATGGGCTTCTGTTTTTATTAAACGGCACCATCACGATTGTATTAACTCCCTCCATTGTTATTATTTCCTGCGATAAATAATTTGCTAGCTGACACAGGCATTTGCTAGTCAGCTTGTCAAAGTGTTTTAATATGAACAGTGGAATTCCAGGGCTTCCTGGGTGACAGTTGTTGTGCATTTTATTCATTTTCATTATAAAATCATCTATATTATATGGTGATTCAGTCTCTGCTATTCCAAATACATTTGGCTGGTATTGTATCAATTTTCCTGGTCCCAACTTATTTTTAAAATAGTTAAGAATTGGTAAAATCATATTATTTCCAGTAAATGTTTCATTGTTTATTTTAATTGCTAATGACGCTTTGATTTTAGGTCCCCTCCCTAATGCCCATCTAATAAATTTACAAGTCCATGTATGTTGATGCATTAGCAATATTCTACTTTTTTTATTTTTTAAATAGCTCTTCAGTGTTTCACATGTTTTGTTATAAGCATTTGTTAATATATGTATACGTTTCTGTGTGTGTTGATTAGGGGTTATGGCCACAATCCGTTTATGAATTTGTTCTACAAGCTTCAACAACCCCGAGGGAGGTGGCTGATTTTTCACTATATGATTAATGTTAAATGACAAGATATTAATGTAAGCTAAATATTGCTGTATCGGGTTAAATGTCATTGAAAGAATTCCACATAATATAAGTCTCTGAAAAAAATAAATTTGGGTGTTAAGGTTGGAATCAACATTCTTATTGTTCTAGTTAATTGCAGTCTAGAGACTTGTATATTACTGAGGTCAATTGATATGAACTGAGCTGAGTGATCAGAAATTGCTGATGGGATTAACTTCATGCTTATTAGATGATGAAACACTGGAGAGTAAAAACAAAGATCAATTAATGTTGAAAATCGGCCATTATGAAATGAAACAGCATCTTCAGGTAAGAAACCCTTTGCACTCATCAATGGAATTGATAATTTATGTATCCACTTATTTACAAACTCATCATATGTTACATTGCAGTCTCCAATCAAAATTGTTGGATTAGGAGTAATGGCTGGTAGTGCAAGTATCTTTCCTGCTTGATTTACGGGAACGATTGTTTAAAATAAAAAAATTAAAATGGGGCGAAAGAATAAAAAGAACGAGAATACCAAAGTAAGTATTTGTGAAGTTAAAGATAAATTTAAAGTCTTAGATACTAATAATCTGGAGGAAAATAAAAATCATAATGAGAAAATGGCGTTTAAGTCTCTGAGAAAAGAAAGTAAATTAAGGAAATATAATAGTGATACTTCTTTAAATAAACATAGAGAAGAAAATGATAATAATAGTGATAGTATAAATTTAAAAGAACATACAAATAAATCAATAAATCAAGAAAACAATATAGCACTTATGGAAAAAGCAATTATTAGCAAAAAAACTGAAAAA
The DNA here is from genome assembly GCA_028023455.1 of Epiperipatus broadwayi. Classification (NCBI taxonomy): domain Eukaryota; kingdom Metazoa; phylum Onychophora; class Udeonychophora; order Euonychophora; family Peripatidae; genus Epiperipatus; species Epiperipatus broadwayi. The sequence goes on from JAQFVV010000069.1 coordinate 5,328,206, forward strand.
AGCCTAAGTAGTAACGTTGGCCTAGAAAATCCAGAGTGCGTAATACTAAATAATAATAAAAAAAGGAAAATGGATAGCGATAATAATTTTGACTCAAGTGAAGTTTTGAGCTTACAATCTGATGCAATAAAACAAGCTGGATTGAGATCAAAATTAATTAAAAAGGGAGATGTAGTAGATAATCAAATAAACTCGGTGAATAAAACTCAATTTATTGATGTTAATGATAACTATGCTGATAATATAAGTAGCAAGAAACTTACAACAAAATCTTTTGTGAAATTAAATGAATACTGGAAAAAGATATTTGTAAAGTGTATGTCACCAAGTACATCAATTTTTAGCTTAATTATTCAAACTAATATAATAACAGGGGAACATATACTTGATAAACCAGATATCGATGAATACTTAAAGGCTCTATATTCTCATGAACTCATTAACACGGTCAAATATACTTCTTTTTTTCCCGCTAGAGGGTTCGTTTCAATTGAATATTTCAATAAAGAACAAAAAGATAAAGCTGAAAACATAATTAAGCAAATTCAAAATAAAAAAATTTACTATGTTACAAAAGATTCCAATCCATTGGTCTATGGAAGAATACTGCATACACCTCCAAGTTTCAATGTTGAATTTTTTAAAATCCAACTATTGGATTATGCTGAGATAATAAATTTGGAAAGAGAAATGACACAGGGCACAGCCTTCCAAATTCCGTCAAACTCATGGACAGTAGTACTTAAATTAAAGAAAGGGGTAACGAAAGAACAGATACCACATAAAATAACAAAAGATCAAATGCCCATTTCCATAATAATAAAGGGTAGATCACCATTGTGTTTTAAATGTAATCGAGTGGGGCATATTGCAGCAGGCTGTAACACTGCTAACTGCATGAAGTGTAACAAATTTGACCGATTAAATCACCTATGTAATGTATCATCATCAATTAAGACATGGGCTAATATAGTTAGTAACACAGGAGACGAGCATTTATTGTATGAAGAAGAAATTGATAAATTAAAAAATATGGACATATTAGATGAAGTTGAATTGTTACCAGGCCAAAATGATCTATTGCAGGTTGGAAATGTCACAGGTATTGATAGTCTTATAGATTCATTTGATGAGAATAACACAGACTCGCAAATGGAAAATGAAAATGAAGACAGGGTTATGATAACACAATCGGTAGAACTTATCAACCAACAAGTAAATGATAATGAAGATAGTATCAAAACAGAAGAACTTAGCAACAAGCAAATAAATGGTAATGAGGATAGTATCAAAACACTCAAAAGAAATACACATCAAAAGATAATAATGGTGATAATCAAATAATGTTGAATATTAATTTGGCAGAATTAAACAATGACTCCTATGATAAGAAAGATGATGAATTAAAAACTAAGGGAAAAGATGAGGATGTGGGCTGTAATATGCTAATAAAATGATTATTAAATTATCAAGATATGAAGAATTCACTAAATATAATATCTATGAATGTTAGAGGAATGAATGCAGGTGATAAAGTGATTAAAATTATAGACTACATTGCTTCCCAAAAATATGACATTATAATCTTATCAGAAACAAAGATTAGTAGCAACACACCAATTTGGATTACTGAAAGACTTGCAAAGGCAAATGTGTTTCTGTACAGAATGAATACAAAATCAGCACAGGGAGTTGCATTACTAATAAATATGAGATCAATACAAATAATCATGTTACAAATAAATTTTATAGTGATTTCCTTTACCTTTTGTGATAGGCTTCATTATCTAATTGCAGTATACTCGATTAGTAAAGGTAAAGATATTCCTAAGCTAATTCATGGTATACAACATAAGTTAATGCAGAAGCCAGGCATTGTTGTGGTTGGAGGTGACTTCAATTGCTCCTACTGGGATATTCCTAAAAGTCTGGAAAACAAACTAGAAGCTCTTGCAGTATATCCATTGGAAATGAAATATGGTAAGGATGCCTACACATTTTTTAACAGGTATATGTCACTAATAGATTTGTTCTTTGTGTCAAATGGTAAAGTGAAAGACTCATTCATTGAAACTTCTCTAGTAGGCTTTTCTGATCACCTAAGAATACTATTGGAGATAAAAAATTATGATGCAATAAAAAATAAGGCCTATGTCTTTTCTATTAAAAAGAACATTATGAGTCAGATAAACTTTACAGTTGATCAAATGTCTAACATTTTGATAGTATCAAACTACTATACAAGCCAATCAAAGCTACCTCCATGTATTGCATGGAATAAAATGAAAAAAATTATCTCAAGCCTATGCCGTAATAACACAAATAATATGTTAACACAAAACCAAATGAGAAATAGAATTATTGAAATCAATAAAATACTAATTACTATATCTGGCCTCAGAGAAAATAATGATTTAGTGAAGAAGCTACAACTGGAATATAATGATATATATAAAAGAATGCAGGAAGAAACATATACACGAAGAATAAGAAAATTAATCCCAGATCTTAACAAAATAGTGAAGCCAACAATTAACTATGCGAAAATATACATCCCTCACACCAATGGTATCCCATTGATGATGACAGCTGAAGACTCTGTGATATCGGGTGATGAGGTAGATCAATATATGGTTGTGAGATTAAAAGAAATCATGGGCGAACGAAGGATTGAGAGTGAACAATTCTCCATTCAATTAAGGCAAACTATGAATGGTTACATCTCGCATCAGGAGGTCTTGCTTGAAATAAAGAGATTAAAGTTGCAAACAGTATTAGCAAATGACGAAATCCCAGCATCAGTGTATAAGTAAATTGGTTATCTTCTGATTGGCCCTTTATTAAAATTTTATAATCAAATGTGCTCAGAGATTTTTGATTGGCCATATATTAACAACAGAATAATCTTCAGCATTAAAAAAGAAAAGAATATGAAAATGCCCCACTTTGAAGAACTGAGAAATATAACAATTGAGGATATATTGATGCTAAAATCATTGCTAGAATATTACAGAAAAAATTATTTAGAAATGTCAGTAACAAGATATCAACGGCACATCATGCAGTAAAGGGCAAGAGAGCAGTAAATGCAGCTATTAAAATCCAAGAAGCTATTAAGCATGCCAGGATGCATAATCTAACACAGTATTTCGCATTGCAAATTGATTTTAAATCTGCCTTTGACCTCGTGAACTGGTCTTATCTATTTAATACCCTAAAGGAGCTTATAGCGGATGATCCATTCTTATTGAATGCAATAAAAAATTACATTATGAATAATAGAATTTCTTATAAAAATTTCATGAGAAGATCAGAGTGTTTTGCCCCAGATAGAGGAATTCCGCAAGGATCACCTTTGGCAGCACTGTTGTTTGCAATTTATGTAGATCCCATGATAAAAGAAATAGAGACACTAATAAATGGAATTTACCTGCCCCAATTGGGAGTTTCAGTAAAGGTCACGGCATTTATAGATGATATTGTAATAATTTTTGAAAACTGTTATAATATTGATGTTGTAATGAATATAATCAGAAAATTTCAGCAGGCAACTGGAGCATTAATTCAAGTAAATAAATCAGCAGCTTGGCAATTGGCAACAGGCAAAAGAATTCCCAATGAGTTTGTAGCCCTACCTAAGTCCTTCCTTGGCCTTCCATTATATTTACCAAAAACTAAGATGAATGGACTATTAAACAAATTAGTCACAAGGAAAATTGAGGAAAGAATTAATGGTTTTATGCCTTTTAAACTCTATGAAATAACTAAAACCAAAATATTTAATGCAATTGCAATGGGAGTGCTAGGATATTATGGCCCATGGTTAAAATTATATAATAAATCAAACCTAAAGATTATACAGATGGCAAAAAAATTTATATGGGGAAAGAAAACTTATCTCCTCTCTACCTTGCTTTTACAGCTTCCAATAAATAAGGGTGGTCTCAATTTAATTGACCCAAAAGCTTATGTTCAATTTGTTACTGCTAAAGCTTATATGAATGTAGCCAAGGATCAGTCATTTAATCTCCCAAATGGTGACATATTTATGATTAATGGATTGGGAGCTGAAAAAATATCGTATCTTACTGACATGTTGATGGCATATAAAGATTTGCAAGATGAACTTAATGTAACCACCCTAGATGGTATTAGATATAAAGATTTAAAAAAAGCAAATTACCAAAATGAAAATAATTGGTTGAGTTGTTCAATGAAAAATGTATTAAAAAAATTTCACTCAATATATATACCTCAGACATCAATGAGATTTATTTTTAAGTTAATCAATGGGATTCTACCTACAACTACCTATATTAATAAAAGACTGGGATTGAGTTTGAATGAAACCTGCATTATGTGTAAGAGTCACAATGAAACTTTTATGCACTTATTTGAAGAATGCTATGCCTTTAGAGAAATTAGAATGAAGGTCTTTCACAGGCCTATAATAAATCTCAAATATCTTATGAAAAAATATGTTATAAACTTTAACCCGCACAATGCGAATGTAATGATCCATACATTGAAATCATTGTGGGCAATAAGATGTTCACTTTTATTTGATAATAAGAAATTCAATTGGTTAAAAAAAATGGATAGAGATTGGGAGAACTACTTCAACTTATGCCTAAAATATTGGCCCCAAAAAACCTTCCAACATGTATGGGGAGGAATTGCTCTCTCTGGATGTGAAATCTGGGAGTAAAACATAAAATAAAGAAGGGTAATGTTGTTAAAGAAAAAGGGTCTAAATCGTAAACAATGAACAGGTAACAGGAGAATTAAGTGAACGTGTTGCAATGTGTATAATGGACAAGTGAAGGATAATACTGTTCTTTTTTTTTGTCTGTACTAAAAATTGATCTTGTAATTATGTAAATATGTTGTGATTTAATAAAGTGTGTTACTTAAAATAAAAAAAATAAAAAATTGTTGGATTAGCTGTAGATCCCAGTGTTGAATTAATTGTGGCAATTATTGTATTTATTTTATATTTTTGCAATGGCATATAAACAAAGATTACATTTATTTTAATTATTTTGTGAAATAAAGTAATGATTAATAGATTTGCATCAATGTATATGATTTGAAAATTGGTAAACTGGAAAGCAATAGCTATCAAAAGACCTGTCCCTCACTATTTAGAAATTTTGCTGGATCAATTTGTGACCCTGCATAAATTTTGGTTTCAAGCAGTCCCATTATATGAGGTTTGTTTCCTTGATCCATTGTTTCAACTTAAATATTTTTTCTATTGAATTCAAACCCCATACATTAAAAGAAGCAATTTTAATTTTCATTTACTTTTTACTTTTAATTTATTTGAATTTACTTTATCTTTAATTATACTTATTTTAGGCTGCCTATCAATTGTAAATCTGTCCATTCGATACCGTTCTCCTATGTCATCAAACATAAGCTCTCCTAATTTTAGCTTTTTTCCTGTTTTCCTGTTTTTTGAGGGTCTTCCTGGCTTTCTCTTCTGTTCACTATTAACCTGAGTAACTTGCTGCATATTTGGCATTATTGCCTGAGTAATCTCAGTATTCGTATTGATCCTAGTTCTTTGTTTTTTAGATAATTCCAGTTCTTCATCCAAATTCATATTCTTTTTATAATATTGCTTCCCATCAACATTTTTTTTCAATGTGTGTTTGTCTATATTTTTTTCTAAAGCTTTAACCACATGCATTTGTATATCATTCCCTTTTTTTCTTTTACTTTTGTAAAGCAAATACTGACATCGGATGTGAGAACTCAAGGAAGTGAAAAGAAAAAAAATTCTATAAACACATATGAATACAGAAAAGCAAGAAAATGAAACTGCAAATGTAAATAATGATGATAGTAATATTGGGGAGATTCTAGATTCTTCATTAAGGTTGGAGGAAAAAGTATTATTATTATTATCATCATCATCATCATAATCATAATAATAATAAATCAGCATTTATTTTTATAGCGTCTGTATACAATTGTAATTACATTCATATCGGCCTTTCAAGCCAAATTGTGCAAACGCTTTTGCGAGTGTTAAATAATAAATGAATACCCTCTGACCAAACAAGATATAGAATTTATGCAGGAATAAAAGGAATCCTCTTATTCCTACGACTCAAATATTTATATATGAGCAAATCTGAAGTACTGGCACAGAAGGTGTGACTATAGAACAGTCACTTTAAATTACTATATATAACGTATGAATGAATGACGCTGATGAAATTTACTAGAATTTACTGAACGTCATTCCAACTGAAACTTAATCATATATATAAATCAGCATTTATTTTTATAGCGTCTGTATACAATTGTAATTACATTCATATCGGCCTTTCAAGCCAAATTGTGCAAACGCTTTTGCGAGTGTTAAATAATAAATGAATACCCTCTGACCAAACAAGATATAGAATTTATGCAGGAATAAAAGGAATCCTCTTATTCCTACGACTCAAATATTTATATATGAGCAAATCTGAAGTACTGGCACAGAAGGTGTGACTATAGAACAGTCACTTTAAATTACTATATATAACGTATGAATGAATGACGCCGATGAAATTTACTAGAATTTACTGAACGTCATTCCAACTGAAACTTAATCATATATATAAATCAGCATTTATTTTTATAGCGTCTGTATACAATTGTAATTACATTCATATCGGCCTTTCAAGCCAAATTGTGCAAACGCTTTTGCGAGTGTTAAATAATAAATGAATACCCTCTGACCAAACAAGATATAGAATTTATGCAGGAATAAAAGGAATCCTCTTATTCCTATGACTCAAATATTTATATATGAGCAAATCTGAAGTACTGGCACAGAAGGTGTGACTATAGAACAGTCACTTTAAATTACTATATATAACGTATGAATGAATGACGCCGATGAAATTTACTAGAATTTACTGAACGTCATTCCAACTGAAACTTAATCATATATATAAATCAGCATTTATTTTTATAGCGTCTGTATACAATTGTAATTACATTCATATCGGCCTTTCAAGCCAAATTGTGCAAACGCTTTTGCGAGTGTTAAATAATAAATAGTCACACCTTCTGTGCCAGTACTTCAGATTTGCTCATATATAAATATTTGAGTCGTAGGAATAAGAGGATTCCTTTTATTCCTGCATAAATTCTATATCTTGTTTGGTCAGAGGGTATTCATTTATTATTTAACACTCGCAAAAGCGTTTGCACAATTTGGCTTGAAAGGCCGATATGAATGTAATTACAATTGTATACAGACGCTATAAAAATAAATGCTGATTTATATATATGATTAAGTTTCAGTTGGAATGACGTTCAGTAAATTCTAGTAAATTTCATCAGCGTCATTCATTCATACGTTATATATAGTAATTTAAAGTGACTGTTCTATAGTCACACCTTCTGTGCCAGTACTTCAGATTTGCTCATATATAAATATTTGAGTCATAGGAATAAGAGGATTCCTTTTATTCCTGCATAAATTCTATATCTTGTTTGGTCAGAGGGTATTCATTTATTATTTAACACTCGCAAAAGCGTTTGCACAATTTGGCTTGAAAGGCCGATATGAATGTAATAATAATAATAATAATAATAATAATAATAATAATAATAATAATAATAATAATAATAATAATAATAATAATAATAATAATAATAATAATAATAATAATAATAATAATAATAATAATAATAATAATAATAATAATAATAATAATAATAATAATAATAATAATAATAATAATAATAATAATAATAATAATAATAATAATAATAAAGATGATGTTTCAAATGGTACTTTATTGGTACTTTATAGGATATTACAAATTAGAAATAAAGATTAATTCTGTATAACTTGACAAATTTTGCACTACATTACTGCAAATTGTTAAAAAAAATGAAACCCTATACATGGTAAACATATATTCATATTTAAAGGAGGAAACATAGTTAGTACATCCCACTGTAGGTTACAACTCAGATATATAAAGAATTATGTAGCTACAAATATGATTGGTGGAGTAATTGTTTTGACTCTGCTTTATTGGGCCTATTTTTTTTCAAATATGTTAGGATGTCTTATAATATTATTATTATTATAAAGTATATCCTGTGCACCACAAAACATAGATTATGAATATGGTACTTTTTATTTCTAAAAATTAGACTTTTGGAAAGGACTTAATGATTAAATAGATTATGAAATATTTTTTATGATGTATATCTGAACATTCTATAGGCTACTAAATTAAAAAGAAGCATAATTTTGATTCCCTTATTCATTGCAACATAGATCAATATAGTTTCTATATTGATATAGAACATGTAAAGACCATATATTTATTTGATTACAAAATCAAAATATTTTGGTTCAAGAATCTAATATTTACATCTTATTATTAAGAATTTATTATTAAGACCAAATATTGGAAAAGATGCACCTTCATTTACATTTGGATACAGAAGTATGAGTTTTCTAATAGTATCATTTATCTTGTGAGTAAATTATTTTAATGATTATTATAGGTCAATTGATGCTGAGTGAATGTATTTTGTATATGGATGAGGTTTATCTATTGATGTTATTTTGATTGTTGTTTTGAAATGTGGAATATCTTCTCATGGATGATCTGAGATAGTTTTTTTTTTTGTATTCTATATACATTGAATATAATCCTAAGCTTTTTGAGTACTATGAAATTGTAATTTTTTTCTTTCCCATAAGAGTTTTCTACAGTAAATGAAACAATTTATACGAATAATTTTGTAAAAATTAGGATTGATAAGTAATATGTAATCTTTGTAGTGATAAGCATGTTTATGAGAGCTACATTACAATATAGTAAAAGGTACAATTTTAAAAGAAATAATATGTTGCATTCTGTTGCATGCAACAATTTATATTCTATTCACTTTCACATAGCCATATTGTTCAAGAGAAATAGGAATCCTAAATATATCATTGGTTTGCTCTGGAATGTATTTTGTATGTTTTACTCATGTATATATATCTTTCCCATAAATTATCATAAGTGGATTCAAGTTTATGGTAGTTTATGATTTTTTCAACAGTTTAGTTGTAATTTATAATTATGTTTTTGTTTATTGTTAGATAAACTGTGATATTGTCCATATATGCTATGTATGCTGTACTACAACCCATTGTGTGTATGTATATGCCTAGAAAATGTTTAGGAAAACTGTGATATTATCTGTGTATATTAGACTGATGCAATGGGGTGTGCATAGAAAATGTTTTATTGTTGTTGTTATTGAGGAATGGATTATATATTCATAAATATTCAAGTACTGTACTAAGTGGTAATCCTTGTGTTATCAATTGGCATGGATTAAATGAGGGATGCATTTCTCTATTTAAGATAATAGGAATTTTTGTTTATTGATAAATATGTAAATAGTATAAAATAGATTTAGGTATTGTAGTTTTTTTCCATTGTTTGTATGAAAATACTTATTGATACTGAGTTAAAAACTGTTTTTCTGTCAAGCTGTTATTGCTGTTGGACTATATTTCTTTGCATTTTACAAAGTATCTTAAAGAAAAATGCTGTTTGTCCTGTTGATGATTCGTTTTTTGTAAATTGTAACTGAGACAATAATGATAAAAGATATAACTATATTTTTTTTTTTTTTTTTTAAAATATCTTTTCAAGTAATTTTATTCTTAATGGGCTCATAGATAGAGGTCTTATATTTTGGATTGTGGATGACGATATATGTTTTTTCATGACTGGAAAACTTATTCTCAGATGAATATTCTGAATTTCATATATTTTTTCTGATAGTAAATTAGCCATGTATGCAAAACATTGAATGACTTAGGTGTGTAAATAAAAACTTATTACCTAGTCCTGAAATGTAAGATTCAGATGTATTATACAAACTTTGTAAAAAAAAAAATCTTGTAACTTGAATATTATTTAATAAACAATACCCAGAAAAAATTACAAGATGTAAATACTGTTTTTTTGTTTAAGATATCCTTAAATGATTGGATTAAGCATATTATAACTGATAACAACCATGCTCTTATGCCATAAGAATTCTTGATATAGGTATCTTGACCTAGAGCCTATTGGACGTATTGCCCTGATCAAGTAAGTGTATAATTGAATAATTAAGAGGAGTTTTTTGTAGTAAAATATTCTTCTAATATGCCACATGAGGATTTATAATTTTTAAATTTTTTATTATAATAATAAATTATTGTCAGCTATGAATGTGCACTATGTTCATCAGCAAGGATTAAGAACCTTGTAGAAGACATTGTGGACCTAGTGACATAGTTTATGGTATGTAAAATTATATGGATGAATGACATCTATTTCTAAACAAATTTTTTTATCTTTCAACTTCTAATAATAGGAATTCTCATTTTTGTTTTATTGCGTTTTTGTATGACAAATGTAAGATTGAAAATGGCTATTATTGCTGAATATTCTGAGAAGGAAGTAGAGGCAAATTGGATTTTAAATGATTAATGTAGTAATGGCAAATACAAAACTAGATCTATAAGTGATGAGTGCCCTGGTATTATTAAATAAAATTACATTATTTGGAAGAACTCCTTATCACTCACTAATGGAATATTATGTGTCATATTAAAATGAAGTATTAGTCATATTAAATCTCTTATAATCAGTAGAGAAAGTAAGGTAATTGTGATATTGAATTTAGAATTTAAATTATATTATTCCTTTTGTTTTATGGTATGATGGAATATATGTAAAACCTAAATTTAAGCTCATAGTAGAGAATAGTCATTAATGTATAGTATTTTAAATGAATTAAATGAGCAGAACCTCGTAATAGTTATTATGTTTACTGAAGATGCTGATGCCATTCTATAAAAGGTTGAATAACTCATTCTATTGATGTAGATCTAAGGGATCAATCTGAAATTCATTATACATTTTTATTTCTACAAACTGGATATACCGTCTAGTCATTTCATAGGCTGGAAATTTCCAAGGATTGAGTTCAATTCTTTAATATTAAGCGTACTTATTTTTAGTTTCATAGTGTGTTCTTACCTAATATATAACCTCAATTTTACTTTAATATTAATGTAGAAGACTTCAAGTAACATTAATTCATTTATTTTGTGCTAGTATGTATTATATTGTATGTGTAAGTTAGGTCAATGCTATCAAATGCCTGTCTCTGGGATACATACTCATTATAATGCTGTCTGTAAAATATAATTACTATTTCTCTTGCTCATTATATTGTTTTCTGGGACATACGTGAATTTCATCATTCATCAGTTTTCAAGATAGTTTTTTTAATGTTCTTGTTGTGAATAAGTGTCTTCATTTTTGTTGGTGTCTTGTAATATATTTTACTTTATCCTTCCACATTGCTTTTTTGGTGGTCTGCTATATTTTCTTTTATTGTGATTACTATTTGAATTTATTGAAATACATGGAGTTAAAGAGTTATTGACAGTTGTTATGTTTTATTTATTATAGTTCAATACTATTTAATTATTAGCACGCTCTTAATTTTACATATTTGTAAGTGCAAGCTATATATAAGTCACGTGACATCTGACTTCTTGTTGTTGTTGTTATTATTATTATTATTATTATTATTATTATTATTAATTAATTAATTAATTTGTGTAATTCTCATATTAATTTTCTTTGTGGTTATTATTGTGTTTTGTGCAAAACTGTATTTTAATTATTTCTAGATTTTCTTTTTCTACAAAGATAAAAGCAATCTAGATTATACATCTGAAGTTTAACTTTGGAGCATTGATCTATGGGTATGTTAATCATTTTATTGTATTTGCATTTTGCACTAGGAAATTTCACTGCCAAATGTCCATAGATGCTACATTGAAAGCACTGATGCATAATACTTCTAATAATTATTAATAACAATGTTGCTTTTTGATTTGTAATTTGTGTTGATATATTTTATGGTCAATGTTATTAAATAGTCTCATTCTTACTGAAGGGCTCCATCATCTTTTTAAAGTCATTTATTGTGTAATTTAGATAGGCATTTTTAAGAACTCCTGTAATAATGCTTTGCCTATATTGATTTGTCATGACAAGTGCATAATTTATAAGTGTAATAATTTGTCTTTTGAATCTGTTTTTTTTTTTGTTGCTTGATAAAATTTTAAAGCAATGTTTTATAACGAATATGCAATATCAGTGACATCTAAAAATAGAAACCTATCATTAGAATACTGTTTGAAGAAAGTGAGTAATTCTATAGGTATTGTCAAGTATAAAATAGTCTGTAGCATTTCTTCTGTTCATATAGAAGGTCTTATATTATCTTCTAAAGACTTATTCATGAAAAGGTCAAGATTTGGAATTTCTTTCAACATGGTCTTGTAAAACTTAGGCATAGTATTTTGCTTTATATTATGATCTTAATTTTTTATTAATATATATAGTGATATGCAGTGTGCTTATTTCTTACATAAATAAAATAAAATAATGTAATAAATAAAAAACTCTGGAATAAGTGCTATAATATTTAAAAATACTAATATACAAAAATAATAACTATAGCTAACTTAGCATACACGCCATCTTGAATAGAATTTAATGCTGTTCAGGATTAGACATTCCAATTATTCATCAAACTTTTGATTGATAAATAACTATCTTATTTAAAGAATAAAAACATTTTAAAAATACCATCTATCAGAAGCATTCTCAACAACTGAATGAATTATATTATTCTGGGTTGGATATGTTCGATATTTTTGAAATTATCTGTAACAATTCATGTACCACCCAAAGACTTTTCTTCTTCAAAAATTTATAAACACACTTTCCATTTGGAATTAGACTGAAAATTTTTATCATGCTATAGCATCATGATACGTTTGGGTAATGTCTTTTTTTATTATCACTATTCTTTTGTAAAAAATGCTGCAGATATTCTCAATCTTCAGCAGACTATTAAAAATTTATTTTAACAATAAATATATATCATGAGTCTGTTTTGTTATTATTATTGTTTTTGATTATTTTATAATTTATTCAAATTCAATATTGATCCTAATGCGTTTACGTTAAACTGATAGCAATACGTAAACAATACATTGATATATAACAAATTCTTATTAACTTTGACATTACAATAAAATAACTAGCCAATCAATTATTCCGGGATGAATGTTTCACAGCTTTCAATCTACTTAAATTCAAAGAGGCTATTTTGTTTGTTCAAAAGCCTTAAGGAAATAAGATAAGTATCTTTTAATAATTGCAAAATATAATATATAATTAACAATACTTCAGAAAAAAAAATTTAGTGAGAAAAGAGATTTTTTTTAAAAAAAAAAACAAAACAAACAACAATATTATTTTAGGCCTTAAAATAAAAAAAAAAGTAATATTTTTATTAAAGGTTGACAAAATGTATTTTTTTTTTTTATCAAAGGTTTTTTATACATTTGTGTACGCTTATAATTGGGGATATTTTAGTTCAAGGATATATTTCGCAAATATAACGCAATCTATTAATATTTTCAAGATATTATTTACTTATGCTGATGTAAAATTAGATTTGGGTATTTATTCTGGTAAATGATCTAGGATTTATAACTATACCTAAATTATAAATGATCTTCCAAACATTTTTAGTTGACTAATCATACTCATAGTAATTTCTACAGGTAGAATTTATCATAATTTTTCTATTAGCAAGATAGTAACTCTCAGGTGCTGCTAGAGCATGACATCGGTTCATCTATGAGGAGCTACATGATAATAATGATGAATAAAACACACTTACTTGGCATTTCAAATTATTATGTATTTAATTTTTTTCGTAGTTAGATATATCAAGCACTTAAAAGTATTTTTGAGGCTATCTTGCTTTACCATAGGCTATTAGATATATAGTTAAATGGATTAGCTTTTCCTTTTTTTACGCAAGAATTCTAATAATAATGTTAATCTAATGGCATTTGATCTCTTTCTCTCTCACACAAACATTTTCTTTTTTTTATAAAAAGATTTTTAATGTGTTCATATTCTCTTTTGCCAATTGATCATAAATAAACTTCAGCTCATATTCCCTCCAATAATAAATTTGGCCACAACTTTATTATGGCGTAATAATGAATTAATTAATTAATCATATATCTCAAAATTTAGATCGAAACAAAATCTTACTTCAAAAAGAAATCTCTAATTCCATTTCAATTTTTTTTCTTCTGGCATGTAAAAAAAAACATTGAAAAATGAAAATACCATTACAAATTATAACAATTTGATAACACTACTGCAGCTGATTTTATTTTGATTATTTACATTTTTACTATAAACTTAAAATACAATTAATGAATTTTATATGTAACATAATTATATGTATAACAGCATCAAATTAATTTTCAAATTAAATCGTTACAATTTAGTTATTTATTATATTAGCGATTTTTAATTTTTTTTTCTATTGACCCCTCTCCCGCCCAAATTGACCCCCTCAATGTTATCTACATCGACCGTTTTGGAGCCCCTGCTCTAATTGAATAAAGACTGGTTCTGAAACAATCACTATATATATATATAGTGAGCTTCTGAATGGGCACAAGTAATTAAACTGTGTTGGATCAGTAATAGATAACTGCATTGTACTAAAAAAAATGAAATCGCCTTAAAATTTTAAAATTTTTCTATTAATGGTTCAAAACCTCATATGTGGGACAACTGTGCATTTTGGCTAGCAATTTTTCAAGCATTTATTGTTATTATTATATTTTGATAGTGTTTAATATAAGGAGGGGGGTGGATTATTACAGAAAGTGTTATGATAGTAGTTGGATTGATGCAAAGTTTGTTTTATTTATTTATAAGATAGTGTTGGTGTTTGTTGAATGGTTTTCTGATTTATTGTTCATTGACACCCATCCCTTTTACTAATATTATAGCCAGGTTTAATCCGTAGACATATTAGGTATGTTTTGGCTAGAATAATTTAATATTCACATAGCAGCGTATATGTGTATGAATGTTGTCATTATCTCATTTTCATTTCATATTCTAATTGCAATAAACCATATTACACTTATAATAAAACATTTAAATTACAGTAATTATCTTTAATAATTTTGCAGGAATATATTTTCTTTAATGATTAATGGATATTTGAATTAGTAAATTATTTGACCAATTTAAATAATATTATAAACCATTTATTTAATAGCTAATTGATATTCATTTGTTTTAAGTTTGTAAAAAGCTATTTTTTTTTTTTGTTTTATTTGACTTGATTTAATTGTGAAGGTCAAAATAATTTTTTTTTTAGAAAATATTTTTTGAATATTAATTAATTGATTAAAAAAGAAAAAAAATACGGGAGTCAAGCTTCTGCTAATCAGCTGACCTTTTTGATTGGTGGGGAAATATATTTTTTTTAACTGTTAGCTAATAATAGTAATAAAAAAACATTATCTTTTATAATTTCAACAAGTGTACTTTTTGTTTTCTGCTGCTATCGATTATATCACTTCCAAAACAGTTTAAAGTGAAACTTTAAAACAGCCTTTTCATGAAGCTCATTATTGGAACTCCAGACATTTAAGCTTTATAGGGAAGAATGGCTGAATAGAAGTATAAAGATATCAATCTCTCCTCCTTTGTCTAGTTAAACATTTGAATTAACACTTTCATTTTGTTTAAAGATGTGCTTTTACGATGGTAAACTTACTTTATTTCATTTACTTTTATTTATCTCCATTAAAAAGAATATCAAAATGCAAGAACTTTTTAAATTTTGAAGTCCCATGTGTGATGTTTATAATGTTTTGTCATCATGGAAGTATATGCAGATTTTTTTAACAAAATTTACCTCGGTAAGCTCTCTGTTTAACTTATATTTTACGTATACAAAAGTGAAGTTAAAATTTAAAAGGATATGTGTACTTGATTATGTGTTTGATATTTAATAATTATTGTGGAATGTTAACTTTATATCTTATTTTATGCTTATAAAATAATATGTGTTTTATTAAAGAAATATAGATATGACTTAACCAGAATAATTAATTACTACTACTTACCAAATATAGATGTCTAAATCGAATAGAAGGACTTTAATATTACATATTTTTGTTCTCTTCAATATACAGATATATGTGTTAATGTTTAAGGAAATACAAATTGCATGTGAACAATTATCAGCAACTTATTAAAGTTAATAATGTAAATACCAATCTATAAATTATGAAAGTGAATATTTTCTGCAGAAAAATATGTTAAGTTATCATTGAATTAAATACCTTAGATGTGCTTAGAAATAAATAACAGAGTATATCAATTAATAGCTGAAACTGTCTTTCCACATATTTATTATTACAAATATTTATCGTTATATGTGATGTATAAGTAAGCTATTAGCTTATGGCTAAAGGACATTGGATGTTTACTAAATTAATTGTGAATTATAACTGTTTTGTCATACAAAAACTTTTTTTCTGTTTCATATTCATATTTAAACATGCACTCATTTTGGGATTCATCTCCGGATCATTTAGTAAGCTTGAAAAGGAACTTTGCAAGTGAATTTTTTTTTTTGTTCAAATTAAAAGAAGAATGACTCTATTTTTTTCCTACCATTTATTGTTAATAGTATATATCATAGATTTAGTGTTGTATGTATTTAATATTATATGTGTATTTAATTTGCGAGCTTCGAGAACTTCTCAGGATAGCATATCCACAAAAATGATGAATATGCTGGTAAAATCTTATTGCTTAAATATGATTTGTTTTCTTTTATTTGAAAGTGAAACATATATATTTTGGGTATATTATTAAAGAGGATTTAATCTTATATATCTCTCTTTTAACTCGAAGTGAGAGTTAATTTCAAGAGTAGCTAGAAAATAAAATAAAATAAAAAAAGAAGAAAAAATATTGTGTTAGAGGTAATAAAATTTAATGTATTAGATTATTGCTGTTTAAAGTATAATACCCGTTCATAATAATTAACATTATTTAAATTTGAAGCAATTGAATGTCTCATTTAAGATAAAAAAATTATATTTTAATATGTTATTTATCTGTCATAACTTTCGCATATTATATAACTTAGAATTGTTTTTCATACTCGTATTTATGCATGTGTGTGTTTATTTTGTGCAATTATTATATTTACTTAATAAACATTTAGTTTTTAGCTTTTCTCAATATAAATTTCGGATGTTGTCATATTCTAAAGAATTTAAGGAATGAGTAATTTATCTGTGCGTATTTATCTGCCAGCATATAATGCTAGATATGTAGAAGAGCTGTGAAAAAGGAAGTTATTCTTGATACGTTCTATGTTTGTAAGGATGAAAGATTTTTCCCCTTAGTATATTTTTAAGTATTTTTCCATGAGTAGAGCCTATTTTCAATTGCATACGTACGTATTATGGGATGATATTTATGAAGTCAAGTGACATTTTCCCATTGTTTGTTTGGTGATGAGAAAAATTCCACCAATAGTGTATTTCAGATTCAAATAAGTTATTGTTGATATATTAGTTAAAGAGTTTGTTTGCTCCTCATGTGCTGGACCCCTCTTGAATGTATAGTTTGTATTATCATAAAATATAGCTCTGTGTAATTCAGTCAGTGGTCGGATAAATAGTTAATTTAAATAATTTATTGAATATTAGAATAGATATAATGTTCTATTTGCTGGTAGGTGTATGACATTGTCCGAAATTAAATAATTATTTAATAATTCCTGAATAAATTGATAATGTGTAGAAATATTGTTTTCTGTTATTATTGCATGGGATGTAACACACACGCATAATGTAAATAATGTCGCGGATATAAAGGTATAATATTGCTAAGTTTATATATCTGAAAATAAACATTATACAGTATATCATGTTGAATTTGCTATAAGTTAGAAATCATCAAATCATCCGTATGATTAGTATTTGTTTCATATTTTGTTTTGTATGCCTGAAATTGTAGGTATTTAAAATGATTATTTAGTTAAGATTGATAGACAAATGTATTAATTTGTTTTATTCCAACGATTGATAGTATATTCTCTCCAAAAGTGTATATTGTGCCCAATAATATAATGTATGATTTATTCAGTGTTGTATTTTGATAACAATTATTTAGATAGCCTGGATATTCAAAGTCCGAATATTAAGGTATAATTTGTTAGCTAATTTACGTTTATAAATACGTCAATAATAAATTGTGTGATATGTAATGGGGGTAATCCTAAATTTCAATTAATAAATTTACTTATAAATTTTTAAATTAAGACAAAAGTCTTATTCTGATATTAATTACTTTTAATCAAACTTAAGTGTAAATAAAAGCTTTGTTTATTATTTAAAAGTGCGTCTCTAGTTGTTCTTATATGCATTCGAATTCTGGTTTCCACATCTCCATATTTCATACATCTATTACAAATATTAAATATATTATTATATGGCTTTGATATTAAATATGCTAAGATCTGATAATATTGTTTTCTAGATCCAAACATTACATGAAATATTTTATCACGTGATAAACTTATAAAAGTGTTGCCTAGTTAAAGTATTATCTGAATGATGATGTGAGATTAAAAGATACCCTATTTCCTTCACTATCTAATCGTTAGCCCAGTAAACATTATTCAATTTATTTCATTGTATCTTATTATAATTTAGAGTTATAAATTACTGGCTAATATAGTTCTTAGTCTAACTGCGTTATAGATTCCCTGAGATCTGATTTTGTGTTCCTAGATCAACATTGATTCAGCTATTTATATTAAGATGTGCTGAACAATAGAGTTATTTAGTGTTGTGCTTTTCTATTCTGCCAGAGTTATATTGAGCTATTATAGAGTGTAACTGGATGATGAAAGAAATCAAATTGAAATTATATTTTGTTGGAGGGAAAACTCTGCTAGCCTATATCATTTGGTTAATTAATAAATAAGGTTTATATTTTATTTGATAGCTTATAGTATTTCTTCCTTCATTTATTTATATTCTCTATATGTTATGAACTTTCTGTAACCTCCCACTGAGTGAAGCTGTAGAATAAACATAAGTAAAAGAGTCTCAGCATTAATTATGAATCAGATAAAATGATAAATCGTTATATTTATTAATAGAACTGGCACCCTGGGCATTTGCTCATATAATGTACATGAGTTGGTGATGTGTGAGTAGGTTATAATATATATCGGTATCACATTTTATATTTATTGCATTTTGTCATTTTCGTTTTCATGTTACTATGTTGAAATATTTTCAATCAATTCAGAACTATTTTCTCTTAATTTTTGAATATAAATTTTTATAACTTGATTTTCTTGGACCTAACATCCGGGCATTCAAACTTAGCTCTCTATAATGCATTTGTGATTTGATTTCATCCAATCGCAATATCTCTCTTTTCGAAATGAGGAAATAAAATGATTGTACAATTTTTTAAAAAGAAATTATTAATTTTGAGTTAGACCTATTTGTTTTGATAATAGAGTATGTTTTTACTAGCAGGTATTCTGTTTTTATTATTTGTAAATTATTCTTTCATTGATGATTTTTATTACAATTATTGCACATGTTAACACTACCTTTATAGCATATAGTGATTGTCCTCATGCTCTTCGATGACAATACTTATTATACTGAGACTGGAACACAAAATATAGCATTATTTCAAGGATTTGACATGAGTAAATTTTTAATTCTTTGTAAAATTTTGTTTTCATTGCTAGTCTCACACTTGAAAAGAAATGTTTGGAATGACCATTATTCCCCAGCCCATTAGTTGAGTTCATGTTCTCTCATGACAAAGCTATATCTTTGGATACTGTCATGTTTCAGCATTGTGAACTACATATGATAATAATTATGCTTATACAATCACATTGTAAATAATTCATGAATAAGTTTATTGACTTATAACTATCCATCAGATCACATGTAACTGATGCTTCCACATAAGAGAATTTGATTGTAGCAGAAAATTATTGACTAAAAATAAATATGTTCAAAAACTGTTAAGTGATGAAATATCTTATATTCAGTCACATTTTAAAATTATGAATTACATAATATAGTATTTATTTTGCATATATAATATATACTTTTTCTTATTTGACAAAATGGAATGAGCCCATTTTCATAATCATAAGAAAGAAAGAGTACATAAAAAAAACAGCAAGGGAACAAAACAATGCTGTGATTATGGTGCTCAAAAATTCACTTAGCCAAATAATTAAAACTTCAAGCAGAGAGAAAAGGAAAAAAATATCCCATTTGTCATGTGCATATAAATGTCATCACATTGTAAATAACTCAACAAATGTATTGCCTTACAATTACTTACCAGATCATATAATTAGTGCTGTGACATGAAATAATCTGATTATGCCAGAAATTATTGGCTCAAAAAATATTCAAGTGTTGTTAACTGATGAGGTGTCTTAGGAAGTGTACGCAATTACCTTGGCACTAAACATTAATTTTTATATCGCATGATAAATTTGAATGCATAGCTTCACACCCTCTTATGGTTGATCCTGCTGAAACATATGTGAACAATGCAAATAATCATCTTCCTAATGATTGTGAAATTTTTTTTACTAACATTCTATTTTTTTTTTTTAAGAGACTTCTTTTGAAAAAAAAAAAGAGCCTAATATTATAATTGTCTAAACTCTCTTGCTGTTATCCATCTAAATGTACTGAATACTGTAATCTGGCAATTTTGTATGGACCTTCTTAACAGTTTTTGAATTTTTTTATACTACCCTGGATAGTTTATATATGATGTCTTAATTAACACTAGGTTATTAATCTAAAACACACAAAAAAATTAATTGCCTCAACTCTCTTCCCATTATCCACCCACAATGCATTGCAACATTGTCATCTGGCAATTTTGTAAGATCCTAACACTTTTTGAATTTTTTGTATTATCTAGGATGTTTTACATGTGATATCTTAATTAACACTAGTTAATAATCTAAAACACATGATGATTTATACTTTACTTTTTTCTTTTCATCTGCCTTTGCTACTTATTAATCTAAAACACATGATGATTGATATTTTACTTTCTTCCTTTTATCTGCCTTTGATTATAATGAGAATTGATATTGTCAGCTTTTGTATTATCCTCTTGTATCCTTGACAATATAAAAAAATAGGATTATATATGCCAAACATCAGGTGAATATGGCAACTCCAATGGATTTATTTATTGGTTATTTGATATATCACTTCTTGCACTCCATTAATCTACTTTTGATGAAAGGAATTAAAATATGCCTAGAATAACTTTCCAGACTTCTCATTCCATGTTATCATGGATTTGACTAGTAGTTCTGGATTGAGTTGATCGCTTATCAAATTGTTTATTTTGTTAATCACTGATGTCATTCTGATGATATGAATGAGAGCCAGTATTCATGATTAGTTGTTTTTTTATTGTGACAAAATGTTGAATTTCAGAACATAAGTTATACATTTGGTATTGCTTGTATGCTACTGTAAATTTAGAAAATATATGCAAAGGTAATGATCATGTATCTTATTCTTCTAAATGGGAGTACATTTCATAGCCACAATAACTTTAGATTTTTCCAGATTAGAAGACTATAATGATCTTATAAAAATTATTAACAGGTGTAGTTAGTAATATATTCTATATTAATGTACAGACTATGTTGCAGTACATATTTCCCAGAAAATCAATTGCTTAACCAATTCTCTGTCTTCTGCATAATTTCTGCATAACCAATGAAGACCTTTATTAATCAGTTATGCAATATTATTTTTTCCTTTGTATATGTAACTCTTACATATGTGTGTATGCTTTATGAAATGATTTTTACTTCTTTTCTTAACTTAGTTGAGTGCACTTTCAATGATGAGTACCACAACTATAGTGGTATTATTACTTTCCATGCATTTATTTCATCTTGTATTTGTTATATGAAAACCTGATCTTCCATATTATAATATTTTTATTTAAATATTTGGTTATTTTTCATAAACTGCACAACTGATTTATTTGTATATATTTTAGAAATTAATTCACATTATTATTTTTTTACTATATGTCAGATAAATGTCTTAAATCACTTTCCATCAATACATTATTAATCAAACTCCTTCAAACCCTCAAGAAACTGTCTGAATTTTTGAAATGCCCAATTATAGCTAAGACTTTTTTCAGTTAGTGATACTATTATCAATTTTGGGATAGTTCAGTAATCACTTTATAAAGTTGAAGGCCTTAGATTGGACATCTTCCTGGATTAAGGATAACATGATCTCTAATTTTTAACTACTACTGCCTGTTAGAACATAAAAGAGCTTTCAATGTCAGGATAGATTAACTTGGCTATGTTTAGATTTTATGTTATATAATGAGTCCCTAATAGTTCTTACCAAGCTTTTCTGAATATCCCCATACTCAGACCAGTTTCTAGCTCAGGCTGTCATCAGTGAAGTGCTAGGACATTCAGATATCAGATTTAAAAATAACAGGTCAAGCCCCAGCATTTATTTAATAGTTACCTATTAAGTAGAAAATCTGAAATTTTCAGATATCTACATATTTTCAAGTCCAGCTATCTAACTTAAATAGCCATATGGGATTCAACTACTTAATAGATAACTATTAAATAAATGCTGGGACTTGACTTGGTATTTTTAAATCTAATGTCTGAATGCCAGAGCTAGAAATTGGTCTGAGGATAGGTATATTCAGAAAAGCTCGTTAAGAGCTATTAGCACGCTCATTACATAACATTTGTAGTACAAGCTTATTAAATTAAGTCATGTGATATGATTTTATTTCTTTGCAATTATTGTTTTGCTCTTGAAGCTTTGGTGATTTTATATTACTAAAGCTATTATTATATGGTGTATCTGAAGACATATGAATGTCTAAAATTTTCATATTTTTTACTTAATAGGTAACTATTAGATAAATTCTGGGCTTGAACTGGTATTTTTAAATCTAATATCTGAATGTCCTAGCACCTCACTGACAACAGCCAGAGTCACAACCTAAGAAAAGCTTGTTAAGAGCTATTAGCATGCTCATTATATAACATTTGTAGTACAGGCTTATTAAATTAAGTCACATGATATATGACTTGATTTCCTTGCGATTAATGTTTAGACCTTCTACAAAATTTTCATAAAATCTATTAAGTAATAACCTGTATATTTATACTTTACATTTGTCTAAATATGATAATATAAATCATGCTATCACACTTACGACATAAAGCTGTAACAACAAATAGAATTTGCATATTGTATTTATATAATGATTTCAAAGAACAAGTCATAACTGTCTATGATTATGAGAAGTACATCTTCTTGAAAGCGCTCAGCCATTTAATTTATTTTACTATTTGTTGTTACAGCTTTACATCATAAGTGTGATAGCACGATTTATATTATCATATAAAATCTATTATAAAAACTGCAGATTCTAAGGAAGATCTTACTTGTTTTGTTTTTTTTGGTTACAAAGATAAAAAAATTGTATTGCTTATATTTTTCCAGAATGTGATCCAAATAATCCATTTTAGTAGTTGCTAGAGTATTTTTATATAAAATTGTTATCCCTTTTTTTACATTTTTTAGAATAATAATTATAAATGATTCAAATGTTCACTTACATCAAGTGATGTAACAACCATATCATACATCTAATATTTATATGAGATGCTTGTCTTAAGGTGATAAAATTTAGTCAAAACATTTCAATAGGCCAAATAGCATTGGAATAAAGTGATAGAATTAATCTCTTAGTGGAAATCTTAAGAATGGAGCCTCATCTTTCAACAAATTAATATCTGATTGAATAAGGTAAATATATATTTTTCTTTTTACATTTATTATAAGCTTAAGGATTGATAGTATGATTTTTCCATCAGATATTGTTACTGTAGCTACTTGGCATACAGATAAAATCTCATTCATCCATCTTTTTTTTAACTACTAA
Organism: Epiperipatus broadwayi; assembly: GCA_028023455.1. Classification (NCBI taxonomy): domain Eukaryota; kingdom Metazoa; phylum Onychophora; class Udeonychophora; order Euonychophora; family Peripatidae; genus Epiperipatus; species Epiperipatus broadwayi. The sequence continues at coordinate 5,352,193 of JAQFVV010000069.1, forward strand.
AGCAGAGTTGTAAGATAACAATCATTTTGAAATGATAACTTGATTCAATCATTTGTATGAATTGTTTCTCAGCTTTTTCTTTATATTAATAAACATTGAATATGACTTAACCTAATATGATTGGTCATGAAAATTTTGCTTCGTTGCTTATAAGCTTTAACAAATCTATGTATTTAAAAGCATTCTTTTGAAATTGATCTAATATAGTCTTTAATTTGACTTGTTAACTGCCTTAAGCAAGTTTTTGTTTTTAAATGTTATATTTTCATACTATTACGTGTTATTCAGGCTTAAATGGATTGATGTAAATTACATGATAAAAAGTTTAAAAGCATTTTTATTCCAAATAAGCCAATCTCTAACAGAATTCAGGGCACCAGTGATTTAATACATAAAATCAAATGCAAGTATCAGGTACTGAATAAATCCATTCAGAATTTATCAATGAATAACTGAGTCTACATTTGTTTTCAAAGTAATACTTTCAAAAATTAACTTTATCTTTGTACATGCTTTTTTGAAAAAAAATGTACAATTTAGTCTTTTTATATGCCATGTCAATTGTTGGTTACTTGGTTATATCTCTCATTTCAAAATAAAGAACTTTCTATCAATGTTCTTTTTTATTTAAGACCCTATACTTTTGATTACTTTTTAATATTTTGGATGATGTGGAATGGTGACATAGTGATAATAAATGATGATGTTGATTTTGAGTTGAATTACCACTTTCCACCTCTTATCCATTTTCAATTGTTTTCTGGACTCTTGTTGACCTCCTTTTTCTTTTCCTTTCATAAAGTTTTTATTTTTTATTTTTCTGCTTTATATTAATAGTGTTTATATGTATTTCTTCTTTATCCTTGGCTATAGTTCTGTTTTGTTGATTAAAACTTTTCTCAGCATATAAGATCATCTAGTTGTTAAATTGCTTACTTTCATGTAGTGAGTAATTCAATTGCCTCCTCAATAATTTAACTGTTTATGCTAATAAATATTTGTTCCACTTTGGCAGGCAAATTCTGTCAAATAATATGAACAATTTGATTTCCTGACAAGGAATTTAAAGTTAAAGCCCTTAATTTTGACACTTTATTATGAAAGAAGAATATATATTATAACAGTTGCATTACATGGCACACAGTAACATAGCATGTGCACAAATATATATAAAGTTGAAAGGAAAAGTAAAAATAAACATGGACAAAAAAATTTGTAGATATTTTCTACATCTCTCTGGAATAATCATAGTAAAAGATTAAATAATTTTGAATTTAAAGTAAAATTTTATTATAAATTAAGAAGTTAAAAAGCTTTAATTAATATTGTATTCTGATTTTGAAATTAAAAACAAGCATGTTTTATAATAAAATAGACCTGATAACTGTAATCTATTTTTAAAAATTTTTGTAGATTATATTTTGATTAAAATTGCAAAAGCAGCATTTAATTAAAAGCGATTTGAAAACAGTAAAAAAATAAAAAAACACTGTAATTAATGTATTTTTGTCACCTCACTCTGGCTATTAAAGGGTTAAAAAATTAGTAGGGGATATATAGGTTGTTGTTTTCAGATGAGTTGGCCAGTAATTTGTTATAGTTTGGTATAGTTGGTTTTTAGTTGCAAGAGTTAGCTTCAATACATATACAGATAACTACCATGGATCAAATATAGCTGAAGTCAAGTCAGAGAAAATGCAACTTCTACTAGTTCACTATTCTGGAGTTTGGATTTACCTAGAAGGAAGACCTAACTTTTCTAGTTCTTTATAGCTGCTGTAGTATTACATGGCTGACCTGAAGTGTAAGTAGAGCTGATGGAATGTCAATAGTTATCTGGACTATACCTTTCCCAAAGTTGACAATTTCAGACTAGTCCCCATCAAGAGAAATTCATTAGTTGATGAATAAATAGTTATACATATGTTGCTTTATCTATATGCAAGGAACCACAGATAGAACATATGTCATATTTATATAAAGTGCATCTGGTAAATTCTTTTAAGTAATTTCTTAAAATGTCATTTTAAAGTACAAGTAAATAATTTTACTTAAGTTTAAAGCCTAAAAAGAAAGATTTAGTTTATAGACAATTTTATATTTGTTTTTTTTTCAAGAGAATAAGTGAAATTTATATACTTTCAACATAAAAATAACTGTGAAAAGATATTTTAATAATCAAAAATGATAATATTTTTAATCATTTATTGAAAAAAGAGACATCTAAATTTAAGAACAATTATAATTAATTAATCAACTATAATCATGTCAAGACTGATTTTTTTTAAAGAAAGAAAAAAATACTTTTATTTGACTATAAAAAGAGAGACCAATTAATTATTTTAATTCATATCATTTATATTTTTATAGATACATATGTATGTATAAATTTTATGTATATTTTTCAAATGGAATTAATTATGAAAGATATTTGTAATAATTTTATTTTTTATAAATTCAAATATAATAGAAGATGAATTTCATTTACATGTTAATCAATTATTGTACCATACATCTGTGTGACAGTATATATATGTTTAAGTAAATCTACTATGAGACTTAAATTTTTTTTTGTTTTATGACCATTTAAATATGTTTATTTTAGATGATACCACATATCTGGGTGGATATATATATATTTATGCATTTTATGTAAATCCATTAAGAGGTATTGAAAATCATAATAGGTTTTTTATATTAATCAGAATCAAAAGATTTATATGTGTATAGCCATATTCTAAAGACCTTAATTTCATTTTTATTGTTAATAAATTTGTATTCAATTGTTGAAATTATTCCAGTAAACTTATAAGTTTTAGATATTTTGTATGCTATGTCATCTCTTGATGATAGTAACAGTTATAGAGCTTATGTTCTCTGAGTTTGATTTAAGCATAACAACCTGATATATAAAAGGGGATGTATATTAGTGCAGGGACATCCAGTTAACATAATCCTGTTTGATATTAAGAGTGTATTTTTTAAAAATCTATGCTTTACATTTTATTTAGTTTAATCTCTATTAGAAATTAAGCTTATAGTTGGCCAGTACTTTAATGGTATTAAATGGCCAGAATATGTGTAATGATCAGCAGCTTTTAATATTCCAGCATTGTTGTTTTTATGGTTATATATTCTAATGGAGCACTTAAGTTTGTGCATCCAAATTAATATTTTAAAAATTGCCCCAAGCTGGCAATGGGATAAATAGATAACCTGGTCTACAGTAGACCCATTTCAAATCCATTCATAAGATTGACTGTTGATATATTTTGATTGTTGATCATTCATGATGATGAATGATTACTACTTATAATTACTTATACTTATTTATAATGCTGTTGAATTTTAATTATAATTACTCTAGTGAGTTAACTAAACTGATCTCAGAGAGATCTATCAAAATCTCATGCTCTTACAATATATAACATTACTTATATCTTAAATATTTTACTTATATATATATATATATATATATATATATATATATAAAAAAACAAAAAAATAAAGACTTATAAATCCAATAAATAATATAATATTTCAACCAGAGGACTGGTTTTCATCAGAAAGAAAAAAAAATACACAGTAAAATGGCGATAATCAAAAATTACAGATTTGGTAAAAGATTAAAAATTTAACAAAACCCCCCTGATTGGTCACAAAATCTAACACAGAATATCTACCCAATCAATGACAAAATTCAAACAAAAAAAAAAACTACATTCCCTCCTAATCAAGCTTAAATTCTATTTAAATTAAAATAAATATAAAAATAAAAAATCCAAAATTAAAAATTAAAATATTATACATATGTGCATACATAGAAAAATTAAACTATGCTCACACACAAAAAATAGCTGTGCTCACATTAATATTCATTAAAAACTAAAATACTTATACATTTTAATCAAAAATTATAGTTAGTGCAAAGTACAATAATTTATAACTAATTATTTATCTATAAACCAATTAAACACAGATATTAAACATCCATGTAACCAATCTTTACATAAAAAACTTCATATAAGAAAATTTTCACATAAAAAACACACATATAGAAATCATTTAGGAGACCAGGTAACCCAGAGATGTAATAGTTCCAGTGTTCAAATTCAATCCATGTGGTTCTAAGGTCTTGAATTTAAAAATAAAAAAACTCTCCTTTTGTTTCCTCTCCCTTGTAGAAGAAAAACCTTCCTGAAGAATCACTACTTTTAAATCATCAATTGAATGATTCGGTAAGTTAAAATGTTTTGAAACCGGTCTATCTTTATTCTTATGCAAAATGTCAAATCTATGATTAGTCATTCTGACATGTAAACTATTTGCTGACTCACCTATATACTGGTTTAAACATCTACTACACTCTATCAAATATATCAAATTAACACTTTTACATGTAACATAATTAGGAATATACCATTTGAAATTACAATTCTTAGTACTAAAGACCACTTTTGTCACAACAATATGTTTACATGTAAAACATCTTTTATCTTTACATGGAGAACATCCTTTTTCCTGTACAGAACTACTAATAAAATTTGTTTTGACAAGTATATCTCTAAGTGATCTATGTTTTCGATATACAGCCTTAGGTGGATCAGAAAAAATAGATTTTAAATAATCTGTGGACTGTAATATGTTAAAATGTTTTGCCAATATCCGGTTAATATTAGGTAAATCTCTATTAAAAGTAAGAACCAATGGTGGAACATCTAATTGTTTTTTACTCTTTTCAGATAAAAGAAGTTTCTTTCTATCAATTAAAGAAGATCTCCTTACTGCATTATCCAACAATGTCTTAGGATACCTCATATTGAGCAATCTATTATATAAAATACTATTATTTTGTTGAAGAAATTTCTCATCATTACAAATCCTCTTCATCCTTAAAAATTGACTATAAGGAATATTAGCCTTTAAATGTTTAGGATGGTTACTATAAAAATGTAGATAGCGGTTATTATCAGTTGGTTTCCTATATACAGTGGTAGTAAGAACTCTATTAGTGTAAATAACTTCAACATCAAGAAAATGAGCAATTGATTTTGAAAAATTCATTGTGAAATTAATATGTTTATTAAAATTATTTAAATAACTTAAAAAATTATGAAGTTCAACTTCACTATGTGGCCATATCATGAAAATGTCATCTATATATCTAAGCCAAGTGTGAGGTTTCAGCTTAGCATTATCAAGTATAGAGGACTCCAGTTTTGACATAAAAATATTCGCATAACTTGGTGCCATCTTTGTACCCATTGCAGTACCTTGTTTCTGTAAATAGTATCTAGAATCAAAAGTAAAAAAATTATTTCTTAAAACCAAATATATTAATTCAACCATAGTAGTAATAAGACCATGATCATACTCTCTATCTTGTAAAGCACATTTAATAGCCTCAACTCCATCATCATGAGGTATATTTGTGTATAATGATACAATATCCAAAGTAACCAAAAAACAATCAACTGGTAATTCAGATTTAATATTTTCTAACACACAAAGAAAATGAGTAGTATCTTTAACATAAGAATTAAATGATGGTGGAATAAATTTAATAATATTATCAACATATGCTGAAATATTTTCTGTAGGACTACCAATACTAGCTACAATAGGTCTGCCTGGACAACCAGGTTTATGAATCTTTGGCAAAATATAAAAACTACTAGGATGAATTTTGGTTGGTACTAAAAAGTTATATACATTATTATTTATAAGACCCCTAGCTCTCATATCTTTTAAACTAAAAAGTATACCCTTGAATAATGAATTAATAGTGGTTAGTGAAATAGGCTCATAAAAAATTTTATCATCTAAAAGCTCCAGAGCTTTTTTAACATAATCATCTTTATTCATAATTACTATTGATCCACCTTTGTCAGCTGGTTTTATAATAATATCCTGTCTTTTCACTAAATTACGTAATGCATTCATCTCTCTCAATGTTAAATTACTCTTATACTTACTATGTTGTTTAAGTCTAATTTCATTAATAATATCCTGATATACATTATCAATGTACGTATCTAATAACACATTCCTTTGATGTGGTGGTGTCCAATCAGATCGTAATTTTCCAATAGTATCACATTCTTGGTTTCCAAAAATTCTCTTAATCTAAGTCTTCTTGAAAAATTATCTAAATCCTGATGAATTTTAAATTCATTTTTTTGATAAAATGACTGAACTGTAGGGCAAAAGATAAACCTTTATTTAACAGTGAACATTCTGCCTCACTAAGATTAATGTTAGTTAGATTAATCACATTGTTTTCCTTATTAGCTAAACATAAAAAGTCATTGCTATAAATATTTGAGTTAGATTTATTAGTATTTGTATTTCCAGAAACTAAAATATTGTTAGTGCATTCAGAAGAATCTGTAACTCTATGAACCAATGCTAAACCAGCATCACTATTAAGAACAGATGGTAACATTTCAGCACAATCTAATGAATGTGAAGATGATATAAATGATTGATCAGTATCAATTGGAATCATATCTGATGTAGAAATATCTGACACAGTATGATTATCAGAAGTCATACAATTAATTAGTGTTTGTGACTGATTAGTAACTAATTCAAATCTTGGCTCATTACCCATAACTTTGAACCAATGATATATTTTATTATGAAATTTCTTCACCAATAACTTCTCTCTCAAAAAAACCCATTCCTGTAATTCCTTCTGTTCATCTATATTCATTAAATTACAACTACCAAAATGTATAATTTCTTTTTCAATTAATTTAAGTTTTACCAAAAATGCATCTTTCAAAATATGTATTAATGCAACAGATGCATTTTTGGTAAAACTTAAATTAATTGAAAAAGAAATTATACATTTTGGTAGTTGTAATTTAATGAATATAGATGAACAGAAGGAATTACAGGAATGGGTTTTTTTGAGAGAGAAGTTATTGGTGAAGAAATTTCATAATAAAATATATCATTGGTTCAAAGGTATGGGTAATGAGCCAAGATTTGAATTAGTTACTAATCAGTCACAAACACTAATTAATTGTATGACTTCTGATAATCATACTGTGTCAGATATTTCTACATCAGATATGATTCCAATTGATACTGATCAATCATTTATATCATCTTCACATTCATTAGATTGTGCTGAAATGTTACCATCTGTTCTTAATAGTGATGCTGGTTTAGCATTGGTTCATAGAGTTACAGATTCTTCTGAATGCACTAACAATATTTTAGTTTCTGGAAATACAAATACTAATAAATCTAACTCAAATATTTATAGCAATGACTTTTTATGTTTAGCTAATAAGGAAAACAATGTGATTAATCTAACTAACATTAATCTTAGTGAGGCAGAATGTTCACTGTTAAATAAAGGTTTATCTTTTTGCCCTACAGTTCAGTCATTTTATCAAAAAAATGAATTTAAAATTCATCAGGATTTAGATAATTTTTCAAGAAGACTTAGATTAAGAGAATTTTTTGGAAACCAAGAATGTGATACTATTGGAAAATTACGATCTGATTGGACACCACCACATCAAAGGAATGTGTTATTAGATACGTACATTGATAATGTATATCAGGATATTATTAATGAAATTAGACTTAAACAACATAGTAAGTATAAGAGTAATTTAACATTGGGAGAGATGAATGCATTACGTAATTTAGTGAAAAGACAGGATATTATTATAAAACCAGCTGACAAAGGTGGATCAATAGTAATTATGAATAAAGATGATTATGTTAAAAAAGCTCTGGAGCTTTTAGATGATAAAATTTTTTATGAGCCTATTTCACTAACCACTATTAATTCATTATTCAAGGGTATACTTTTTAGTTTAAAAGATATGAGAGCTAGGGGTCTTATAAATAATAATGTATATAACTTTTTAGTACCAACCAAAATTCATCCTAGTAGTTTTTATATTTTGCCAAAGATTCATAAACCTGGTTGTCCAGGCAGACCTATTGTAGCTAGTATTGGTAGTCCTACAGAAAATATTTCAGCATATGTTGATAATATTATTAAATTTATTCCACCATCATTTAATTCTTATGTTAAAGATACTACTCATTTTCTTTGCATGTTAGAAAATATTAAATCTGAATTACCAGTTGATTGTTTTTTGGTTACTTTGGATATTGTATCATTATACACAAATATACCTCATGATGATGGAGTTGAGGCTATTAAATGTGCTTTACAAGATAGAGAGTATGATCATGATTTTATTACTACTATGGTTGAATTAATATATTTGGTTTTAAGAAATAATTTTTTTACTTTTGATTCTAGATACTATTTACAGAAACAAGGTACTGCAATGGGTACAAAGATGTCACCAAGTTATGCGAATATTTTTATGTCAAAACTGGAGTCCTCTATACTTGATAATTCTAAGCTGAAACCTCACACTTGGCTTAGATATATAGATGACATTTTCATGATATGGCCACATAGTGAAGTTGAACTTCATAATTTTTTAAGTTATTTAAATAATTTTAATAAACATATTAATTTCACAATGAATTTTTCAAAATCAATTGCTCATTTTCTTGATGTTGAAGTTATTTACACTAATAGAGTTCTTACACCACTGTATAGCGTCGAAACCAACTGATAATAACCGCTATCTACATTTTTATAGTAACCATCCTAAACATTTAAAGGCTAATATTCCTTATAGTCAATTTTTAAGGATGAAGAGGATTTGTAATGATGAGAAATTTCTTCAACAAAATAATAGTATTTTATATAATAGATTGCTCAATATGAGGTATCCTAAGACATTGTTGGATAATGCAGTAAGGAGATCTTCTTTAATTGATAGAAAGAAACTTCTTTTATCTGAAAAGAGTAAAAAACAATTAGATGTTCCACCATTGGTTCTTACTTTTAATAGAGATTTACCGAATATTAACCGGATATTGGCAAAACATTTTAACATATTACAGTCCACAGATTATTTAAAATCTATTTTTTCTGATCCACCTAAGGCTGTATATCGAAAACATAGATCACTTAGAGATATACTTGTCAAAACAAATTTTATTAGTAGTTCTGTACAGGAAAAAGGATGTTCTCCATGTAAAGATAAAAGATGTTTTACATGTAAACATATTGTTGTGACAAAAGTGGTCTTTAGTACTAAGAATTGTAATTTCAAATGGTATATTCCTAATTATGTTACATGTAAAAGTGTTAATTTGATATATTTGATAGAGTGTAGTAGATGTTTAAACCAGTATATAGGTGAGTCAGCAAATAGTTTACATGTCAGAATGACTAATCATAGATTTGACATTTTGCATAAGAATAAAGATAGACCGGTTTCAAAACATTTTAACTTACCGAATCATTCAATTGATGATTTAAAAGTAGTGATTCTTCAGGAAGGTTTTTCTTCTACAAGGGAGAGGAAACAAAAGGAGAGTTTTTTTATTTTTAAATTCAAGACCTTAGAACCGCATGGATTGAATTTGAACACTGGAACTATTACATCTCTGGGTTACCTGGTCTCCTAAATGATTTCTATATGTGTGTTTTTTATGTGAAAATTTTCTTATATGAGGTTTTTTTATGTAAAGATTGGTTACATGGATGTTTAATATCTGTGTTTAATTGGTTTATAGATAAATAATTAGTTATAAATTATTGTACTTTGCACTAACTATAATTTTTTAAAATGTATAAGTATTTTAGTTTTTAATGAATATTAATGTGAGCACAGCTATTTTTTGTGTGTGAGCATAGTTTAATTTTTCTATGTATGCACATATGTATAATATTTTAATTTTTAATTTTGGATTTTTTATTTTTATATTTATTTTAATTTAAATAGAATTTAAGCTTGATTAGGAGGGAATGTAGTTTTGTTTTTTGTTTGAATTTTGTCATTGATTGGGTAGATATTCTGTGTTAGATTTTGTGACCAATCACGGGGGTTTTGTTAAATTTTTAATCTTTTGCCAAATCTGTAATTTTTGATTATCGCCATTTTACTGTGTATTTTTTTTTTCTTTCTGATGAAAACCAGTCCTCTGGTTGAAATATTATATTATTTATTGGATTTATAAGTCTTTATTTTTTTGTTTTTATATGTATTTCCTTTGGTTAGTTTGTTATATATTAATATTTTGATATATATATATATATATATATATATATATATATATATATATATATATATATATATATATATATATATATATATATATTAACCTATCATGTGTATACTTACTTCTGGGCAATATAATATTAAATAAAATGGGTTAGCTCAGTTACAGATTACATTTGGTTAAATGCAAATAATTGATAAATGAAATATCCTGCATTAATATTAAAACATTCTACTATCAAAATAATGAAAAGGTTCATTTTATAAAATAAATAAATAAATATTTATTATTTCATGAGACTTGCAAGTGAAAATACAGATGACAAGAAAGATTACATTGAGCCCATATCCCACAGGATACTACCTCAATGGCATAAGAACACTACCCCCCCTATTATTATCTCCAGTAAATAAATTTATAGTATTCTTACAACTTTAATAACTCCTACTCATTAAGATTAAACTAATAATTAAATTTTAATCTTTTATCTCATAATTTAACTCAATAAAATATCAGGTTCATAAAATTATTCTAAAATAATCAAATCACCGTAGTAAAACATGATAAGGGATTTTTATGTCATACTCTACTATACTTAACTACTAATAATAACAAATAATAATATTCTTCATTGGATGAACTAATTTTATGTATCTTTTCTCTTCACTATAATTTTTTATTATCATAATAAAACAATAAAATTACTATAATATAATTTTTTATCTTCCTATAATAATGTAATAAATATGTGATAGCATTAGATAATCTGAAAAATATATGTGTGGCAAGTAATAGCATATAATTTGATCTACTATTATGTTAATTAATATATGACCATAAGATAATGTAAAATGTGATTACTTAAATAAATAAATACCAAGAAAATATTCAAATTCTTAAAATAATTCTTTATTTATTTCTGTGCAAAAAAAATTATGTTTGATTTAGTGACTCTGTGTTTTAGATGCATTGTGATGGGAAAAATAAATAACCATAACACACAAATTTTTAAAAAATGAATTTAACAAAGTTTTATTATAACACTAAACAAAACAACAATTTATTTACAATATTTACATTTTAGCATCCTAAATTTGCACCATTATACATTTTTTATTTAGAATCTAGTTAAGTCTTCACTCTGACTTAAAGTAATAATTATAAAACAATACAATTTTATTGATCCCTTTATGATCAATCTTATGATAAAATTATATTTATTTATACTTATTTAAAATATATTATATCTTTAACTATTATTTAACTATGTTCTTTTTTATTGAAACATCTTGAAACATAGTATGGAAAAACAAAATAATAATAATAATTGAGCATGGATATTTTTCACTAGACAATTTCATTTTGCAATGTTAAAAGATATCATAATAAAATATCTACTGATAATTTATTACTAGATTGTGTGGATATCGTTGTTCACTACACTATGTTTATTAAATATAATATATCCCATTTAATATTACTTCAATTATATAGTTGTAGTCATTGATATATTCCTTATTATTTAATAAATATAAAATTGTACCTATGCTTATTGTTTATATCATTTTACTTTATAACAGTATATCTTAAAAATATACAGTACTCATTAAAAAATGAAATAAAATATTTAAAAGTTATTTAATATTTCAAAAGCAACTTTACTTTACATATTTCATTCCTGAAATTTATTTTATTTCCAAAATAAAAATCTAAACAAACATATTTTATGATTCTTTTTTCCTTTTGGATTTGTTGGATTTTCAATTCCAATTTATACAAATTATACTTCTTCTTACAAGTAAATGAACTTATCTCATTCAGACAATATCATATCTTAAACTCTAGATTATCTATTATTTCTTTTACAATATACCATACTGTGTGATGTAGTTACTTTGGAAATCTAGATAGCAAATAGACATGTAGGCTAGGGAAGAAAAACTAGAGTATAACTGATAATACATATCTAAGAAAAATACCATGGCACAGTGTATCTATAAGAAATAGAGGCATGACTTATTCTATCTAATGTCCGTCAATACTAACCATGATATCAAAGCTATTCCTTCAGCTTTATTGAAACATCAATACTTAAAAAAATAGACACTATCCATAAATAAATATATACCTACAGAGCTTTGTTAACTGTATTGTATATCTAATCAGATTACTAAATACTATTCATATTCCCTTATTACATCCTACCTTAATATCATCTCCTGTGTTCATGTTCATAAGATTACAATCAAGTCACTATCTTATCATTATTTCCTAAAAGATTTATCAAATCTTACATCGACAAATAACTAACTTACATATTCAAAATAATAAACAAAATTCCATTATAATTAGAGTGATCTCACTAATCCACAAGAAAAATTTGCTTTACTTTCTTATTTTATATTCTAAACACATACAAACTAGTCATATAAATACTTTGAACATCCAATAATATGAGTTTTTTTAAAAAAATCACATAAATATTCATCATCATGTTGTGTTATATTACTAGTATAAAATTATAGTATGCATATTCTCAAAATAAATCCTAATCTCATAATTTAAAAGTGTTGTACAAAATGTGTTTGCATATAATTTAACATTTATACTTCCATACATTATAATTCATAGGCAATCTGCAAAAAAAGAAAACAAAAAAAAATACATCATAAAATATATCAATATTAATTAACTATTACCAAGTGATATTGACTTGTCATCACTTTTGCAGTTTTCTTTTTCCATCAATTAGATACATCATTGCATACATAAAAACATTCATACTTTTATTTAAATGTTCTTATTTAAATTATTTAATTATTCTACTATAAGATTATAATATTATCAATAAATTAATATTCATGTTCCTACTCTTATAAAAATAATATTACACTTTAAAAAAGTTAATAAATAAAAAAAATCAAGACTATAATTACGTATATCTTCAATTAACTCTTCAATTGACGAAGGTTCTTGATAAAGTTCAAAAATGTTTTTAATTTCTCAAGAGTTTTTTTTAAAATATTCTCCTCAAGAGCAATTTTTAAAACTCCCCCGTTGCTATGCGATGAACAAGACAAAACTGTTTCCAGCAGTGAGCGAAGTTTAAAAATGAATAATAAAAAATATGACGTCTTTTAAAATCTTGAAAAATTAAATAAAATAATCATCGATCCATCCTGGAAAAGTTTTATAGAATAATAGTTTATATTCCTATTGTCCAAAATGATGATTATTAAAATCATAACAAAATCATAACTTTTAAAATAATCCCGTGAAGCTTCTATCCTAGAATATTCTATGTCGGCCTAATGATGCATCATGTTCCATTGGCTTACCTCAAACTATCTGGATAAACCTTTTGTGCAATATAAAATATTTCCATAATTCCATACTTTTATTTACTTATGTATTCCTTTTCTTTGTAGGTTTCTTCTTTAGGAAAATTTATTGCTATTTATTACCTATTTTTAGTGGTTTCATTCTTGTCTTAAAATTCAGTTTTTTAAACAATTTTATAAACATGTATAACCCTATATACCTCAGGTTTTATAATATATGCTTTTGTAAATATTTCCATTGGTCTTTATTTAAAATAATTTCTTGCAAATATTTTAAATGTTTCCTTCAAAAAGGATATAACATTTATTTCTATAGCATTGTTTTTTATAAAATATTATATAATATACTTGTCATATTACTTACTAATCTTGGACAAGACTATCTTGCTGTTATATAAAAATAATGCGTATTTTACTTTTAACCTGCAAATAGCTTTTCTATTAAGCTTCCTGTACAATGTCCATAATAATTTATTCACTGGAATAGTTCTCTGGGTTAATATTATTAATATCATATTTACAATTACTATATTTATCTTTAAAATTTCCATTAAATACATTTTACTTATCGGCATTTCCATATTTTTTACTGCGAAGTTATCTTAAGTTTCTGATGAATACTCCTGGTAACGGAACTTTTAAAATTAACAATGCATATTAAAATGAAGTTACTAAATTATATTTATTTTACACTCTCTTTGCAAATACATTAAATAAATATCCTATTAGTTTGCAAATATATTATACGAGAGCAACCAACAACACTGATCACCCCTTTGATACCCCCATGCAATCAGTATTTATATTCTAGAAAATATCTCATCCTATTGGTGAATTATTACTTTTCATTTGATACCAAATTTGCATAATGTTACATTTTTACACAATTAAATTTCAAAATAAAAATAATGACGTATTATAACTTTAAAATTATTTAAAATATTACTTTTACATCATTATTACTTTACTAAATTAATTAAATATTTTAAAAGACTTTTAAAAATAATATTTAATAATTTATCCCACCTTTAATATTTAATTTATCTATTTTATTTTAAAATAAAATATTTAACTTTTATTAGCTATCTTCGTTTTATAACATTATTTAAAAATGTTTTATGACAGCTAATTTAATATTTGCTTTTGTGATAAGTAAATAATTATATCCAATTCTATAATGCAATTTTAAAATATTTTGAACTTTGTTAACAAATACTAGCAAGCATGTGTGTATAACCATATATTATAGAAGTCACATGACTAATAGCTGAGACAGATTATCCGATTTTCTATCTGGGAATAATAAATAAATTGCAACACTTGTTGTATTAAATAAAATACAATAATACAAAATTTGGAAGAATAATTTGGAAAATATAGAATTAAATATGACTTTCACTACCATAAAACTTACTTTTAAAATATATAATATTAATTATAATTATTAAATATAATTTATAAAAATAGATACAACATTTATTTTACTATAAGTTTAAGACTATTAAAATTGAACTTTTTAAACATACTTTTAAATATTTATAGCTGCATTATTTATTATGGCCAGCTTTTCCTACTATATGTAATAATATTTTTAACTTTACTTAACTATTCTTAAGTGATTTATCATAATTTTATGCATTACATAATTTCATTTAGCTTCAAATTGTACTTTTAGAATATTATTAATACAATATAACTAACACATCAAGAGAACATTATATTACTTTAATATTTTATATTAAATTTTAAATTTGTGTTGAACTGAGAATAATGGTTTGGCATCATACCATTAACTTCATACTCCCTCTTTTCCATTCTGTTATAAATGGTGCCCAATATGGAAAAGAGGAGGTCTGAAGGTAATGGCTTGGCATAATTTTTAATTGCTCTACAATTATTTGTGCAAGAAATTTCAGGTATCCTTCTAAGTTTATGTATCACTTCCAGCTATACCACGATAGCTAGCCTTTATGAGTAGGTATCCAAGAGAATTCTGACTGTTCTATGATAACTTGCCTCATATCTGGGGTATGTCTAGACATTTCCAGTTTTAATGTGAACTTGTTCCACTGATTATTCATATAATGGACAATGTGTATACTTCTTTCAACTTTGACAGTAGTTGTTGGACTTTACCTATAAAATGGATTGACTATTTATGACCAGATCTCCATGAAAACAATTGGAAAGAGTATTTATTCAATATCATTACCTATTGCACCATTCTTACCATTGAACATATGTTTTCTAATTGGATTTCTATTGGTTCATGGCAATGAATGCTCAATCCAATCAAGATAAAATGAAATCTGAACTAATCAATTATTTGAAGATAATGTGAGATATAACATTGCTTTCCCCTGGCTAATATTAGCCCAGAAAAAATGTAGTCATTCAGATGCTTTGATGGACATCTTTATTGCTTTTTCACTTTCTCTTATTTGGTGACTTCAACATTAGGTTTTCTTTATTAATGAAACATTTAATTTTGACACATTATTGCTGGCTAATGTATCATCCCCATTAGCTGGCAAATCTTTATTGATGGATGATGACTCTTCAGTGATGGCTGATATGTCTAATTCAACTTTAGCTGATTTCTGTATCTGAGATGTTGTTGTCCATTGGCTGTTTGAACTACTATTGTTTGTGATTCTTTCATTTTGATCACAACTGGCCAATTCCATTTGATGGTATATTTGAACATATGGCATAGTATTTGAGCACCTACCTATGTATGCACTATTGTTTTCATGTATGATTCAAACTCATTTTATTAATAACTACTTCTGGGCACATCCTATCTGAATTTATTTTTTGTGAGCTGATTCATTTTATTCACTGCAACACCTATGTGATTGAATGAGTCATGGCCTAATAAATTGGACTGCTTACCAGCAGACATAACAAGAGGCAAATATATTGTTTTATTAGATATCATAACTTTAATTCTTGTTTGACCCAAGAATGGGTGATATTTGAGTGTCTTGGTAATCAGAGATTGTTTTCCTACTAGATTGCAACTGATATTTATTTTTCCTATTAATTATAGACCATGTCTTTTTTGATGTAGTGTATACTGCAGATCCCATGTCTAGTTTTATTGTTACTGGCATATCATTTATGATAATTTTGTATTTGAAAACTGAATCAATGTCTTTCACATTAATTGTACAAGCTGAAAATATTATTGTATTTTCAATTTCATTCTCATAGTTTTGTAGTTACATAGAGTTAAAAGGTGGCTGCTGGAGGCTTGCATTAAATCCTAAGATCTAGATGCAGTGCTCTCAGATCCAAGGCTCCTCACTGATGAAGGCAACTAGTCTGGGGATATTGGATGTGTAGGCGCTAGATAGGAATTTTATGCACAACACTTCTGGCATTGATTGATTACTCTGGTTGGCACAGGATGGCACTACTGTATGGAGAGAGTTTTGCCTTGTTTGAAGCTTTGATGTTTTTTATGTTGGTTTCTGGATTTTTGGAATGGTCTCTTCCATTCTTTTGTTAGCAACTTATTTTTTCCTTGCTTTTGTGTCACTGACATGCTTGCAATATCTACACACTGTATATCAGTATGGGCATTCAGGGTCATCACATCTATAACAATGTTTTTTATTCATTAGTACCAATTTATTCATGCAGTGTTTTGTATTGTCAACTGGCTATTTGTTTGACCCAGTTTCCTGACTGATAGCTTTAATGCTGCAGCCTATTTTTTCAATGGTTCTGCCTGACTTACTGCCAATTTACCTGAGAGACAGCTGAATCAAATGTGATGTCAGGGTCCATTAATAATATATATTACTTATAGTACTTCATTCATATACCCTTTAATGCAAGTAATTTTCTTAAAAACTTCTTTATTTTCTTACAGTTTTGACTGTCCAGCAGTCTTCATCAGAGCTACAAGATTTGAATAATAAAAATACATAATTATCATTTCACACACACACACACACAAATATATATATATAAACATTACAAGTTTTGATTATATATATATATATTCATCATTTTACACACATATAAAATATACACACATATACACTTATATTTCCTTCATATACTACACATATAAATCTATATCGCCCCTAGACATATATATATAATTCATATCTACATCTATATATACATATGCATATCAAATACATAGACATATCTCTTTTAAACATACATCTATACACAGATATACATACATCTATAGCAATGGTCTTCAACCTTTTCACATCTGCGGAACGGTAAAAATAAGGATAAGGTTCTGTGGACCAGCAAAAATAAGGATAAGATTTCACAGACCAGCAGAAGTCTATAGATAAATTTTCTTAAAGATAAGCATAATTGTTATAACTGATCAAAACAACAATGTTAAATATATAAGATAAAGTTTTATTTATATATATATGGAGTTTATATAATAAAAAACTTTTTTTTAAATTTTTTTAGAAAAGTAATAAAAAATTTAATTCTACCCCCCCCCCTTTCCATAAACTTCTGTGATAACTAGAAAAACAAATTAATTTATGAATGATTGATTAGATTTTGTTTTCATTCTGTTTTCTTTTTTTTTTTAATTGGGTAAAAATGAGATGAAAAAATAAATAAAAATTGGCTATATTAATTAAAAGTTTAAACTCTTATTTATTATTACAAACTTTTTACTGCCCATCTAGCACGCGGACTTGCAGAAAAGTTCCACGGCCTGGTGCCGGGCCACGGACCAAGGGTTGAAGAACACTGATCTATAGACATATATACAATCCTCATAAAACTTTACAAATACACATCTATATGTATATTCTACCTATACATATATAAATACAAATATATATATAAAATCTTTTGCGGTTCACGAAAACTTTTCAATATACTGACGTGCTTGGTCCACAAGCCACCACAGGTTATAAAAGTAGAAAGGCGGTTGTAGAGGCGCTACATCACTGGTTTGAATAAAACATTAAAAATCCCACCATCAAAAATGTTAAATTTAAGAATGTTTTTTAAAGAAATCTTCCAATGGGGTTTGCCTCCCGCTTTGATACATCGGCCTTTACATGGCTCCTGTTTGTTTCTGGTTTCCAACTTTTTTTTTTTCCTATATTCTTCATTCTATATTTCTTCCTCCTCTTTTTTTTTTCTATTTTGTTTTTTTGATAGGTTTTTTTAAATTTGTAATTATAACTTCTAATAAAATATTAATATTTTTTTTTTTTCTTGAAGTTATTGTTATTTAAAAGATTTTGGTACAAATATCTGAGTTGTTTAGATATTATTTTCTTTTTTTAAAAAAAAGTAAATATTTGGTGTTCTGGTGACTAAGAAAAGTTTTCCATTCTAAATTTAATTATTATTTAAATTAAAAAAAATTCTATTATTTTTTCTTTTATGAAATTTTATGTATCCAATAGAGTTTTAAAGTTTTCTAAACTATTTCTATATATTCCAAATAAACAGCTATTACTCCTAGATATTAGTAAATTTCTTATTTTGTATAAAATATGTATTTAAGAGAATGTTTACAAAAATAATATTCTGTAAGATTGAGATTATATTTAAAGTTTAATTGTTTTGAAAAAAGAAAACAATTCTAGCATTAATTTTTAAACTTTTTAAAAGAAAAAATAAGAGATTTTTAATATATGTTAATAGTGGATTGTAGGTTTCTAACGTAAGTATCTAGCTAAAATATGAGTTGGAGAACCTATTGCATTACTATTGGAAGAGGGGTATCTGGTTTGTGAATTTTTGGAAGTCTAAAATTTTGGAAGATTTTTACGAGGGATTATTTTATTTTTTATCTCTGTTTCATAGGTGATTTATTAATAATATTTTGTTGTTTTTTAATATTAGTATGATCTCTTTTTGATAGTTTATAAGTTTTATCACTAAGAGTCTAAAATTTTATTATGTAAACCGATCCATTACAACTTCTTACCTTTATCGGAAGTAAAATTGATTTGTGATTTTATATTATTTATCTTTCTTTCTTTTTTGAAAATTATTTTTAGGAAGCTTATTTTTTAAAATATTACAAATCTCAGCTCTAGCTAAATCAGGATTAACAATTTTATCAAGAGCTATTCACATTAAAATTTTAAAAGGTATGGAGGTTAAGCAAAATTGAAACTTTTTTAAAAAATTCATCTGTAGAGAGGGTTTTTAGTAAATGTAAAGTTTTTTGATTTGGATAATAATGTTTGGGGATTGTGTTCTAATTAGCATTTGAATTTTTCTTTTGCTTTGTGTTACCAATTCGAATCTTTAAACGATGAAAACTTGCAATAGATCAAAACTAGTCACATAAAGGATGTATTTTATTACTAAGGAATAAATAAATGTAGCAATAGTTTATAATTTTGTCTAAATTTTTCAAGTTTCTTTAATAAAAGAGTTTAAAATAATATTGTGGTTTTCCTTAGAATTTTACTAACATTATAATTGTTCTTGTGAAAACATTTTACAAAGTGGGTATAACGTTTGATTTTTGCACCTAACAAAAAGATAAATTACAAGTAACTTACATTTCTTACTCACGTTCTTTCAAATATACGAAGCTGTTTAAAAATTTCCTCCCGTAGAGGTTAGTAATGTTAAAACAAGATTTCAGTTAAATATCTCTTTCTATTTACGAAAGGATACACCAAAAATATTTACATTTCCATTCTCATCATCACCCAACTAGATAGTTTCTGTAAAAACTCTTTTAAATAGAGCAATTAACCTTTCAGATGACACATCTGAAAGAAGAAATAAATATATTAATAGTGTTTTATTAGCAAATAGTTATAATTACAAATTTATAAAAAAGCCTTATTTCAAGCCCAAAATAGACAAAATAGGAAAAAAAATGATAAGTCAGTATTAGGATTTGTGATCATATGTAAAAGGAACTAAGACAGTATGGTATATTAAAATATAATATAGATACAGCATTTTCTTATAAAAGATCAGAATATAATAACCAACCTAAGGATTCAATCCCTCTTGAATTCATGGTGTCTATCAAACTCATGTAAAAATTGTAAAGCTTCTTACATAGGTATGAGTAATGTCGCATCAGTGTTAGGAGAGATGAGCATGCTAATGAGTTAAAAACACCATCATCATCAGCACTCTCACTCCATACTATAGATTCAGGATAAAATAGATTTTTCTAGTACCAGGATCATATCCAGATTATAATCTCTACCAATGCAAAATCAGAGAAGCCATTGAGATACTTAAAAGGCCAGATTGTATAATAAGAGATGATAGTAAACTTCCTCCTATTTGGAAAGATTTCTTTAAAAAACATTCTTAAATTTAACATTTTTGTATTGGTGGGATTTTTAATGTTTTATTCAAACAGTGATTGTAGCCTCTACAACGTCTTTCTACCTTTTATAACTCTGTGGATGTTTGTGAAAGTAAAAGTATATTGATATTAAAAGTTTTTAAAGGATAATCCGAAAATATGTATTTTATATATTTAAAAACTTGTTTAAATATATATATATATATATAAAGAAGAAGTGTCATTAAGATCAGTGATAAATGGGAAGGGTGCCTATTTTGATAAGGAAATTAAAGAAAAAGTTAATAAGTATGATAAATATAGGTTGACAATGATTAAGATATAGTGTCGATGTACACGAATTTGGATGCAGATAAAGTAATAGATTTAGTTATTAATAAATATATGGAAGATGAAAGTAATAGAAATACCAATAATTAAATTAAAACAAATTCTAGAATTGTGTTGTAAAGAAATAACGTTTGAGTTTAATGGAGAATATTTTAAGCAGAAAAAAGGGTTATTGATAAGAGGGGCATTGAGTGGGGTATTCAGTTGTACGTATATGGAGGAAATAGAAAAAAAGATGATAGATGAGGAAATTGGACCAATAATGTTAAAAAGATATGTAGATGATTATCTATTAATTTTTAATCAAAGTGAAAGACAAATAGATAAGTATTTAGATAAAATTAATACCTTAGATAAAAATGTTAAATTTACAGTGGAAAGAGAGAAAGATAATAAGTTATAATATTTGGACATATTGTTAACAAAAACATATGTTAAAAATAGATGTAGAATAGAAATATCAGTGTATAAAAAATTGAATGGGAATAGTAATATAATGAATTGGAATTCTAATACAGATAATAAATATAAAATAAGTAGTATAAGTTCAAGAATATGTAGAGCTAATAATTATTGTTCAAGTGAGAAGAAATATAAAAAAGTAGAATTAATAATAAAAAAACCCATAGGAGGTAATAGTGAAGAATATAAAATTAATAGAAGGAAAGTATAAGAAAGGTAATAAGGAAAAAGAGAGTGTTAAATATAAAAATAACAATATAAAGGAGTATATAGGGGTTAAGACATAGTAATAATATAGTTAAGAATGTTAATAAAATTATTAAAAAAATTAATAAAAGATATAATAATGTAATTAACTATAAGGTAGTAAATAAAAAACATTAATGAATATATTAGATAATAAATATATTAAATATATATGTTAATGTATAAATGGTGAATATCAAATAGATTGTAGATATTAAGAACCAAATATGTAGGTGAGACAAAGAATTCTATTTTTATGAGGTTAAATCAACATAAGTATGACAAAAAATCACTGATTTATTTGCATATTATGGAAGCAGGGCATGTATTTGACAAAGAGAGTATAAAAATGATAGGATATGCTAATAAAAGGAGATAGAAAAATAAAAGAAGCAATACTAATTAAGAGAATAAGGCCTAGTTTAAATAGAGATGAGGAACTCAGAATGTTGTGTTGGTAGGTTTAGTATAGGATTTATAGGGTTATTAGTAATTAAAAATAAGTGTATATATACATATGTTTTAGGAGTATATAAATATGTAGATGGGTAGGGAACTATTGAATATAAAATTAAAATATAGTTTGAAAATGATATTGGTGTTATAGCATGTTTATTGTTGTGATTGATTATTAATAATAATGGCAATAATAATAGTAATAAAAGAAAGTAGGTTAAAAGTTATAATATGTGAATATAAATAAAAAACTTGTAAAGATTGTTAATAAATATAGGTTAAAAAATAGAGTTATAAGTTTTATAAAATTTATAACAGAGGGAGTTGATAGTAATAATAAATAATGAAAGGGTAATTTTTATAAAATTTTGTAAATTTGTTATAAAAAAATTTTAAAAACTAGAAGTAAAAATAAAATAGTTTTAAATTTAATATAAAAATGGTCTATTTGGATAGGTTTTGTATTATAGATAGGGAAGTAAAAAGATATTATGTATTAGATAATAATTAAACAAGATTAATAATAAAATGAAAAACTAACAGTAAAAATAAAATAGGTTTTAAAGGTAATATATAAAATGGGGTATTATATGGGTTTTGTATATTTATATATGTAATTTATAAGTAAGTTGAGTATTTATGTGGGTGGGTATGTATAAATGTATAGGAGGATTGGTATATGTATGTGTATCTGTTATGGGTATGGGTGTATATATGAGTATGTTTTAAGGGATATAAGTATATCTTTGGATATACATATGTGTGGATGTATAGATGTAAGTAGGGATTTTTTAATTAATTTTTTTAATTAATTTTTTTAATTTTTAAATCATTTATTTTTTTAATGTTTTATTTTTTAATCTTTTATTTTTAATATAGTTTTTTATATATTGGTTTTTATATATTATTTTTAATTATATGTCTAGAGATAATATGAAGATGTATAAATATATATATATATATATATATCAAAACTACCCAAATCCAAAATTAAACCAGACCAGCATAAAAATAATATATAAAAAAACACAACCTAAGGTTTCACTGCTACAAGCAGACTTCTCAAGTGTAAAGAACTACAAAAACTACACAATATATATAATATTAAAAACTACCCACAAATCCATTCACTTCCCATCCACCCTTAATATTAAAAGAACTCTTAAATAAGTTAATTGCTTCAGAATAATAAATTTTCAATAATAAAGACTCTTTAATTTTTTTTTGATTTCATTTCTCTCAAAGAAGACAACCTTAGCTTCATCAAAATCAATAGTGTGGCCTGTATCTTTTTCATGGACATACAAAGCAGAACTAAGATATCTATTTTTAACTCTACTTTTATGAACCTTTATTCTTTCATTTAAACTCAAACTACTCTGACCTATGTAAACCTTCTTACAAAATAAAGAAGGAATAAAATATACTACACCACCAGGAATAGTCTTTCTATCAAAAAAAAAAGTAGAGTTCTGCTTTGTATGTCCATGAAAAAGATACAGGCCACACTATTGATTTTGATGAAGCTAAGGTTGTCTTCTTTGAGAGAAATGAAATCAAAAAAAGAATTAAAGAGTCTTTATTATTGAAAATTTTATTCTGAAGCAATTAACTTATTTAAGAGTTCTTTTAATATTAAGGGTGGATGGGAAGTGAATGGATTTGTGGGTAGTTTTTAATATTATATATATTGTGTGGTTTTTGTAGTTCTTTACACTTGAGAAGTCTGCTTGTAGCAGTGAAACCTTAGGTTGTGTGTTTTTTTATATTATTTTTATGCTGGTCTGTTTTAATTTTGGATTTGGGGTAGTTTTGATTTTATATTGACTAGTTTAGCTTTATGCTTGTAATGTTTATATATATGTAGGAAATATAGATGTTTGATATGTATATTTATATGTGAAATGATGGTTAAGTAATTGTTTTATAATATTTGAATATGGTTAATGATTATAATTGGGAAGCTGGAAGTTTTAAGTAGAATTATAAGTTTATAAAATTGATAACAGAGGGAGCTGTTTTAAATGAATAAACAAGATAGAAAATTTTGAAATAATAGTCGTGTTTAGTTAAAGTTAAAGCTGAAATGAAAATAGAGGTAAATAATGTTAAAAAATATTATTTAGTGATATAGAGATAAAAGTTATAAAAAGTAAAATTAAAGATAGTAAAGTTAAAAGATGTTATATATTAGATAATTATTAATAAAATAATAAAATAGTATTAAGGATGTTTTAAAAATAAAAAGTAAAAATAAAATTGGTTAAAAACGTAAAAAATGTTTTGTATTTATATATGTATAGGTAGAATATACATATAGATGTGTATTTGTAAAGATATATGAGGATTGTATATATGTCTATAGATGTATGTATATCTGTGTATAGCTGTATGTTTAAAAGAGATATGTCTATGTATTGGATATGCATATGTATATATAGATGTAGATATGGATTATATATATGTCTAGGTGTGATATAGATTTATATGTGTATATATGAAGGAAATATATTGTGCCATTACAATTTAGTCATTAGCTAAATTGGTAGTAATGTGCATGTAAGGAAATGTAAAACAAAAATCATCATCACATTTTTATATAAAAAGGAAGCTGTAGGGCATCCAAGTTTAAACCCTCCAAGATCCAGTTTTAAAAGCTTAAGGCAGAAAGTGAGGGGGACCACAGTTATATACTTTAATTGTTGTGTGTTGATAAAAACTCAAAAATAGTAGTACACACATTTAATAGTTAATTTTTTTGTTAAAAAGTAAAAGTTATAACGCATACATATAGGCAGTGTATGTGTAAGCTATTGAATTGTTTTATATTTCAGATATTAAACTTTTTTTAAAACTAACCTATGCTTGATCAATTTTAATATCTTATTCTATACTTCTATTTTTGCTTTTCTATAATTGTAATTTGGATTTAAAAGCTAAGGATTTAATTTTAAATATTAGGGTTATAATTACTAAGCTAGCAATTAGATTATTTTAATGTCAGTTTATACATGATTTGAGTGGTGGAGTGTGTGTGTTACATCACATAAATATATCTACATTTATTAAATATTGAGGGAAAAGGAAGAAAATCTGTTATATTATTATTTTTTCTTACTCAACAATTTTTTTGTATTCTAAGGGTTGTTTTTCTGTTGAAAAACTTAGAGACGATGTGAGAAGTCTAATTTTAAAAATGTCTCATCTTGAGATCAAAAGAAAAAAGCTCAAATTTGAGATGTTACATGGGTGTAAAAAAAGGATTAAGACTATTTTTTCCACCAAGACAAAAGTTTGTCTGGAAACCAGGTGTGTGATTTTTTTTTTAATGTTTCTAAAAAGGATTGCACTCTCCAGCTAAAAATGAATTGGTCAAAAATAGAAATAAAAATCAGATATAAAAGCAGTCTAGAAAATCAGTTGATATTGTTATAGAGACTTTTAAAAATTATTGAAACTAAAGCAGACAAACATTTTTGATTCTGCTAGATAATCTTTTTTTTAAATCATTTTTTTTAATATCAAGTTTTGAATATTGAAAATATAAGGATGGCGAGCTAAGAAAAATTAATATATATCTCGTCTGTTGACCAGACCATCCAGCCAGTACATCATATAGGAAAGAAAAGATGTCTTGTCTGAAAAATAATATTCTACACTTTTCAACTGACCGAGAGAAATCAGATGTTTTTAAATAGAAATAAGAAAGCATTCACCCATATTTGAAGGCAATCAGAAGAAAAATGATTAATCTACAGATAAATAGTAAATCATCAAGTCCAATTAATTGTTCCAGTAACTGAGTTTAAACCCCAGAAAATTTATAAATGTGAAAACAACTGCTGTACTTCATCCACTAAAAGAATCATGCTTGACAGGAAGAGAAGAAGAGTTAATATAATGATTTCCAAGTTGTCCACTAAAGCAAATAACCTCAATAGGATCATCATCATCAAATAATTATACACCTCAAGAAAGAGATTGTTCCAAAGTAAAATGGAAATGGTAGCTGCAGAAAGATAGACATTGAACAAGATAAATTTGAATCATTGGAAGTCGGGGCCAAAGAATGGAACTGGTAATATGAATTTTTTTTATGTTTTCTTTATGATATCAGAGACTTAGTAAAATTTTAGCAACAGAGTGGTATAATTTTGTATAAAATGAAGTTCTGCAACATGAGAAAAAGGGAAAAAAGATATAATAGATCTGTATCCTAGAGGAATAATGAATATATATTTGGACAAGTGTAATAGTTCAATAGATAATCCAATATTGGTTGAAAAGAGATAGACTTATTTTTCTTAAAAAATACAGTAAGATTTAAAGCAACAGATAAAAAGAAGGCAAGAAAAATTGGAAATTCTTGAGCATGAACTGGGATGTGTAGAAGCTATGTTAGAAATAAAACAATATCATATAGAGAAAAAGATGGAAGATCATCATCAAATTAAATAAATAGAGACAAAGATACAAAAGGATAGATTAACATATAAATATAAACATAGAATTTTGGAAGCAAAGTAATCAGAATTCAACATGGTTTGGGAAGAGATATAAAAAAAAAGAGGCAAAATTAAAAAGTTTTAAAAAAATACAATATGCTATTAAGAGATTAAATACAAGCAATAAAAAATGTTGAACATGGAATGAAAGTGATCCAAATTAAGGTGAAAAGTTTGGAAAGTGATCATACAGATAAAAATAGAACATAAATTAAAATAATTAAAGATAAAATAAAATTAATAAAGGAAAAGGTGGCAGAAAGTATCGAGGGAGAAAAAAACAACTACAATCTAATAATGGAGAACTTTGAAAATGAGAGAGCTTCAAAAGATGTTAAAATTACAGAAGTATTTAAAAATAAAATTGATACAAAAGTTGAAGTAGAAGTTGATAATGTGGAAATGGGAATATCAGAAAATATTTCAGGGAGACTACCAATAGAAATAAATAGAATAGATGTAGGTCTGGAAAACAAATTAGTTGATCATCAAAAAATTGAAGATGTTCATATTTATTCAAAAGAAATAAATGGCAATAGAGAATGTCTAGAGAACAGAGAAGAGCTACCAAATACTCATCAAGCTATAGTGAAGGAAGAAGGAAATAAAAAATTAATTAGGAAAGAAAATGAAAATTTGAAATTCAATATGATGAAATAAAAATTATGCCTTGGGTAAATTTATTGAAGTTCGAAAAAAATATTTTAAGAGGACAAAAAAAATAGATAGAATATACAAATTGGCTAAAAGATATGAATTAAAGACTTATTAGAAATAAAACTGCATTAAGGTATCTGAATAATAGTAATGATCAATGAGTACAGAAAATAGGTAATGGTAAAACAAAAGAAGAAAAGATTTGTAGAATGAAAAAGTATAAGTTGCACTTGGCAAGTTTTCCATGGATACAACATTTAATTCAGTCACTAACACATGGTTTTTGGCTTAAAAAGATATATGATGATATAGCCGGGCAGACAATGCTAGATTTAAAACCTAAAAAAATAGCATTGTTATTATAGCTGAATACTGTGATATTGACCGACTTATTCAGCATGTTATGTAAATGTAATGTGGGAAATATTTCAATATATAATTAAAGAAATTGGAGCAAAATTTTTGTATATATTGTTACTAATAAATAGTTATGATTATCAGTTTTATAACATTTTTTGTTTGTTGATGAAAAGAGTTAAATCAGAGTATGATGAAAATAAAACAAAGCAGAAATATAGTAAAGCATTAATATTTAGTAAGTAATTCTAAGTATATATTTGCTTTCTTTATTTTTTCTTTTAAAAAAGTGGGAAATTGAAACTTTTTTTTTTATTATTAAAAAGGAGAAATTTATTCTTGAAAATAAAAATACAACAAAATTGTATTCAGTTAGAAAACATTAGTTGATGATAAATGGTAAATTGAGTAGTTTGTTAATGTCAGCACAAGACTGTAGTTAGTTTTATGCTATGGAATGTCTTGGGTCTGAGGTTAATTCTTGTCCAGGTTTCCTGGAACAAAAGATCTGGAGCCAGAAGTTGGTCTCTATGACAACTGTCATGATTGGCTTGGGAAAAATTAGCTCACATCTGGTAAGTCAAACTGCAAAATGGAGGAAGTCTGATAAATGGAAAAAAGTGCCATTTTCTATGGATTTGCTGGTGGAAAAAACATCTGTTATTCGAGATGACACACTATTAACAATGAAAACATGAAGTGGAGCTAGAAAAGAGCAAAGAATAGAAAAGATGCTGGATCATTTCATTATCAGTCTGGTATAATTGGCACTGTGGATTAATCTTTGTGAATCCACTTCTCCAAACCAAGAAATGATTGGTGGGAAGTGAGGAAAGATTGAATTTAAGTATAAAGTCAATATATTTGGGTTCAAAGAGACAGTTCTTAGCATGCCTAATGATTTGCTTGTTATTTATTCCCAGTTGAGAATGCAAAATAAGTTGGTTTGGATTTATAAACTTATATGTCTCCCAATAAGATTTCTTGTTTTGTAGAGTTTGTTCTGTGATGTTAACTAGTCTGTTAGTGTGTATGAATAAATCACTAATCCATTTACTTGCAAATGGTGGAGGCATGTCGGTAAGGTTTGAAAGATAATTTGATGTTGGCATCAGGTAATTCAAGGTATATTGAACAGAGTAATCCAATTGATTTTTGGGTATAGAAAATGGCTATATAACATAGACCAATACCTCCTAATTCTCTGGGTCTCTGCATTTTAGTTATGCTGATGGCAACAACCTTACCTTTCCAAAATAACTTTGAACGGATTATGTGTAGAAAATAATTGATTTTGAAAAAGATGATCATATTTAAAAGTGTATCTTTTCCAGGGAGTGATGAGGAGATTGAAGAAAGGGATTTTATTATTTGCCTGTTTTTGTCTAGAATGGACTGCTGTATTTGCTTCCTTATTGCAGTAGTCGATAATGCAATGGGAAAGCCGAGAAAGTTTTGATGCTTGGTGGTGAAAATTGAGGGAATGGTTTTGACATTGCAGATTTTCCAAATGGCTGATTTTGGCTGGTTGTTGTGAAGATTATATTTTGTGGCATATTTGTCTAAGATCAATTGTAAGCATGGTAAATATTTGATGGAGGGAAGAAATATAGTGAAATCATCGACATAGGAGATGTGATGTATCTCCTCCCTCAAAAGAGAAATATAAATTCCAGGCAGTTTATTTTCAATGTCTTTAAGGAGGAAATTGAAACTTATAAACTCAATCTAAAAAATTAATAGAGATAAATCATTATTTTTAAAAATTAATAGTAATTAATCAAATTACTAGTAAGTTTGTTCCATTAATTCCCTTAGTGTGTTTAACTCACTAAAATTGCAAATATAACGACACAATAGTTGTAATAATATGTATAGCACAATTTTTGCCTCAACTGTGAATGTTTAGAAAGATTCTGAATAAATAAATGAAGTGCACGATATTTAGCCATTTAAACACATATAATACATATCGGCCAATTAATATATCTATTTTTAAACAAATGCTATTATAAATAATAGATTTATTATTTCAGAAAAGTAATTAAAAAAATCATGTTAATATATTATTTTTATTTTAAATAAATAATATGTAAATAAAATATCAATCTATAAAAATGTACTTATTGTCCACGTAAGAAAAGCAATTTTAGAAACAAAAAATGTGAAACTAGCATTCGTTCTAATACAGAACAACTGAGAATAAAAGTTACAAAGTTGTGTGTTTAATATATATATAAACAAAAAAAGACTTATAAATCCAATAAATAATATTATATTTCAACCAGTGAACTGGTTTTCATCAGAAAGAAAAAATACACAGTAAAATGGCGATAATCAAAAATTACAGATTTGGTAAAAGATTACAAATTTAACAAAACCCCCCTGATTGGTCACAAAATCCAACACAGAATATCTACCCAATCAATGACAAAATTCAAACAAAAAAAACTACATTCCCTCCTAATCAAGCTTAAATTCTATTTAAATTAAAATAAAAATAAAAAATCCAAAATTAAAAATTAAAATATACATATGTGCATACATAGAAAAATTAAACTATGCTCACATACAAAAAATAGCTGTGCTCACATTAATATTCATTAAAAACTAAAATACTTATACATTTTAATCAAAAATTATAGTGCAAAGTACAATAATTTATAACTAATTATTTATCTATAAACCAATTAAACACAGATATTAAACATCCATATATATATATATATTAGTGGATTACTTATAAACATCAGCAGACTAGAAATAACAATGAGAAATTGGGAAAATGTTTTCTTTTCTTTATTAACTATATTTCCTAGGAATTGGAAATGATAGCTGAAGTTTCAAACATTCATCTTTCTCATGGCGATCTACAAATGTCTAATCACTAATGCAATTCAAAACAATGGGAAATCTGAATTAAAGCAATGAGATTCAAATATATCAACTGTTATTATTGATATATCACTTGTTGAATATGGTAGAAGAATGAAGAACAATGTAGAACAAAAAAAATGTCATGGCTATAAATGGGGACAATCTAAGATAAAGATGATTTGAATGCCTTCTCTTGTAGTAGCATTTATCATAATAAAAAAAAAGCTTGTTTAGAGCGTTAGCATGCTCTTAAGTTTACATACTGGTAATTGCAAGCTATATATAAGTCATGTGACATCTGACTTTTTATTATTACTATTAATGGAAAAGAGTAAAATATTCTATTAATTTTATTTATTGTTATCACAGTTAACTTATATTTGGTCTAATGTTCTGCAATAGTATAAAAAAAAGATAAGAGAAAGTGAACTAAATCTAAAAGATAACATCTGGGAATTAAAATTCAAAAACAAACACATACCTCTTGTTAGTGCATATTAATCTCAAAAGCTTTTATTTGTGAAAAATAATGTTTACATACTTATAAAAGACAGAAAAAAATTATGTTTTACACTTCATCAACAGTCTGGGGCCATTTGTATATTGATTATCTTCTGATAAATAATAGTAAAATGATGTGGCTTTTCTATTCACCTATCAGCATTGATGCAAAATGAATCTGTTATTCATCTTTTGCTTAGCTACTAATGATTCGGTGGATCTGGTATTTTAAGTAATTCCACATTTCATTATACATGAATTTTGATGCAATGATAAAGTCTCTGTTTTTTTTTTTACTTTTTTAATGTTCATGAAAAGACTGACTGGTTCAGGGACAGGCACTGTGAACAATAGCTTACATCTGACATTCCATATAGCATGTACAATAAAGATGGAAAGTCTAATAATAGGAAACTGTTTAGTTTGTAAGGCTTCCCTTATAGACATGATTTTGTAGTAATCCACCCTTAAGTTTTGGTATATGGCTAAATTTATTTTATTGAGCCCAGGGCATGAGTATATTATATGGTTGAATGACTCTTCTTGCCTTTTACATATTTGACAAAAAGGGTCTATCTTATTGTAGAATCTTTTGAAATGAAGGAATTTATTTGTGGGCATGGCTTCTAAGTTTATTTTAATAATGAGATTAAGGTATTTAGGCTCAAGAGTGAGAAATTTAAAAATTGTTGTTAATTTGTAGTTGGTGAAGCCAAGATTTAGAGCAATTGTGAGAGAATTTGGATTAATTTATATTGTATGCCTCCCAGATGGTAATTTTTGATTTTTGTAATTTTTGATCTATAGTTAAATGCTGGTTAAGCATCCAGAGCAGTTGATCCAGCCAGCACATTTTACGAGGTGGAGGACGGTCTGTAGGTTGAATTGGTTCACTGAAAGTTATTGATTCATGTTTTTTCATCAGGTTAATAATTAATGTAAAAGATTTTTGAAAGATAATTGCATCAATGGAGTGGAAGGACATCCCATTGTATTTACGATGTACTTGCATTCTGGACATGCTAATTGATGTGGTGGTGTTCTTCCAGAAAATTTGGAGCATAAGCTGTTAATCTTTTTGGAAAAGGCTTTTGAAATGGTAATGATCGGCAGATAGTATGCAATTCTCGACATGACTTTCATGTCGAGAAGTGCCACCTTTCCTTGTAATGACAAATATACTTTCGAGAGAGTTTGAATTATTTTAGAGGTAGAATCTATTAGAGTATTTTGTATTTGTCTTGACATTGATGATTGAGAAAGATAAATAGCAAAGCCCAGAAATTTTTGTGGCTTGGCGAGAAATCTTGAGGTTATTGTTTTTCCCGAAAGAATTTTTTACAATGAGGATTTTTTGGGGTTGAATTTAAGATGACAATGAGAAATTGTCTATTATTTGGTAGTGCTTTGGTAGGAATTTTTGGTATGGAAGAATAACCAAGATATCATTCATATATGCGAATACCTTGAGTGATCTCTTAATTCTGGGTATGTATTTTCCTGGGAATGAATTTTCTATGTTTTTTAGAAGTGGATTTAAATAACAGATGAACAGCAGGGTGCTGAGTGGGGAACCTTGTGGAATGGAAATATTGGGTTGAAAACCATTAGTATAGCATCCAATCAGGGTGATGTGAATTTGTCTATTGTTAAGCAGATTTTCTATGATCTGAATAATTTGAGAGGGAATGTTGATTTCACTTAATAGAGCAAAAAGTTTGAGAATGTTGACAGAGTCGAATGCCTCTGATATGTCGAGTTGAATTGCAATAGGCTTGGACATTCACTTGGATCTAACATAATCAAAAGTGTCCTAACTTCACCAATTGCCATCAAAGGTGAAGATCCTTTCTTAGCATATTGGGACTGAACAATGTGGTTAAGAATTGCCTGCTGTATTTTTTCCTTTATTACTCCTTCAATTACTTTGAGCATAATGGGAGTCATGGAGATAGGTCTTATGTTGTTGATATTGGTAGTCTTTATTTTTCTTTATGTATGGTACTAGTGCTATTGGGTACAGATTGTGTATTTGTCTTTTCCCAGTAGCAAGGTGGTCTACCATACCCATCATAATCAGGATTGCAAAATTACTAAGGTGTGATATTAGAAATTTTGGTATGTCATGCATCCCTGGATGAACACTGACTGGAAGAGCAGAAAGTCTGTCCTGCAGATCAGAAAATGTAATTCCTTGGCTAATAGCATCAGAGTGAGTCTGCCAGTTACATTTGGTTGTAGTTTGGTTATTTTGTAGACATTTTTTAAAGTGCTGGCTTATGTATTCAATCATACATAGACCGAATATGCTGCTTCCATTTATTACCAGTGATGTAGGTGTAAACTGTTTTTTGATAGCACCCATTTCCCACTGCAGATAACTTCTGGTCCAGCAATTCTGGGCTGTGAGATAGTTTTGTGCTTGTTTGATGGAAATGTATTCAGCAATGGCAACCTGCTTAACTTTATATTGATGTTTAAGTTCCAAAAGCTGAACTGTATGTTCCGGTTCAACATGGCAGCCTTTTATTTTTAGATGAATATCATCTAGTTCTTTAATCAGAGTCGATGGGCCTTTTGTTTTTTTGGTGAAGTGTGCAATCAAAGTTTGTAAAATTCCAATGAATGCAAACCAAGCCTCTTCAGGGGGTCTGTTTAACAGGTCAATCTTATGGAAAAGAATGTATGCTTTGGAAGGAATAGCTTCCATGATTGATGCTTTAGTTAGCAATCTGAGTAAATGGTTAAGATTGAATGTAACATAGTTGCTAAGCTGTATGGTTGAAGTAATAGCATGATGGTCTGAGAAGGCAACTGGTTGAAGTGTGATCTCCAGACCATGGTATAGTTCAGCTGTATAGAAAATCTAATCTATCAGTGTTTGATATCTATGTGTGTAGAATGAATAGGTATTTTGTGGAAGAAAGTCACAGCCATTTATAAATTTTCTATTTAGCAAGTGGAGGTATTTAAAAGTAAATTGGTCATATGACATGTTGAAATCTCCCATGAGAATGGTTGGTGCACTATTGTTGGCAGTCACCATGTTAATTGTGTTAATGATTTGGATGAAATTGGAGTGGTTGTTTGGGGAGTATATGTAAATTGCATTAATGTTACTACTTCCATATGTCAGGTTGATGCTTATAATGTTCTTGTCCTGATATGTAATTTTGAATTTATTTGGGGGATGCTTGTCATTAATAAGAACACCAACTCCCCCTGAAGCAGTGAGGTTAATTGAAAGGTATGCATAACCAAGTTTACTAAGCTTGGAAATGATGTGAGGATTAGAGTTCATGTGGTTTTTCCAAAGAACATGACATGAGAAGAAGAGGAGAGGAACCAATGTTCAATTGTCTGAACTTGAAGCATAGAATTGATTCCCCTAATATTAACCCCAATAATAAGGTAAGATAAATTAGACAGTAATGAATAGTGAATTGGATTCTACTGCTAGATGGTGGATTTCTGGGTGAATAATGACAGGGTGTGGATAAAGTGGGTTTTTAAAAGAGGGAATAAGGTTAAGATTGTCATCTCTAGCATGTTCATCAGGAGGGAGTGAGGTAAAGGAAGACACTATCTTTCTCTTTTTTTTTGAGGCTTGTGAGATTGAAATTGCTTTTGAAAGGGACCCATAATTGGTACACTGAAAAAAAGATGGAGCATTCTTATCTTCTGAATTTGACTCCTTCATGTGTGTTGATTTTCTTTCCTTTTAAGTGGATAAGCCAATCATCAGCTCCACTTCAGAGTCAATATCAGTTGAAACATCCTGAATGATGGGAGATGAAAGAGAAGAAGCTGGACAAGGTTCCAGACCACAATTCTTTATGGAGGCACAAATTTCAGCTAGGTGAGCATTGTTTGTGCTGTGACAAGATTGTTTAAGGAGGCTGTATGTTGGTTGTAAATGTAACATGTTTTTGTGTTGTTTTTGTTGAAGAGAGATGCTGGTAGAATTTTCTTTTGATTTGTATCTGATGGAGTTGTTATCCCTTATATCATTTAAGGATGCTTCTGTTTCATTGCTTTCAGAGCATCTGGAATATGAATTTAAGTCTGAGGATATTCTTTGTTTGCTTGTATTACTCAGTGCCAGATTATTCCTATGTGAAGTACTCCTGAAAGATATATTCGCAAGCTTCAACAGGTCAATTTTGGTGTTATCAATGATTTCTTTGTTGGGGTTTGAGGTTGATTTTTTTATTTTGAACTATGCAGGTATTGTACTGGTTGATTAGCACTTCCTTGCATTTATGTTGTCAGTTTTTGTTTTCCCCACAATGATTGCATATCCTAGCCAGGCATTCTTTAATTGTGTTCAATGGCCACAATAGAAGCACTGGGGTCTTATCCCTAGGAATGACAATATCATGGATGAATTATAGTGTTTTCTAACTGTTGGTATGTCTGCTGGGTTTGAACCTTTCTTTAATTGAAGTTCAAACACACCTGTGTTAGAGAGCATGCTGGTACCAGTTCTTTCTTCTGTTAAGTATGTAAACCGCTGAACTTTTCCAAAAGGTAAAAGCAACTCCTGAAGGTGTGACTCCTCAGATCCAGAAGTGCAGTTTTTAATTTTTCCATGTAGAGTGGAATTTCTATTAACATCAATGTGGATCAGGAATTTATTATCAATTGTTTTATAAGAACTCTTAAAATTGTTGCGGTTTGCCCAGCTGCTAAATTCCAGCACTATGTAACGATCGTTTGGGTGAGTAAGTAGACAGTGAATTCCTTCCCCAATCTTGTGATGTTTTATAAGATTGCATAGTGATTCAACTGGAAACTTGTAGAGACAACAGCATGAATCTGTTGTTGCTAAAATCAGGCTTTTGTTACTGTTATAGTCCGCGAGTGACTTGAGGAGTTTAGGTGGAATGGTTTGGTTGAATTCGTGTGAAAGATTGGTATATTGATCTTCGGTAAAGTTGACTGTTGAAAAAACAACTGAAGTGGTATGAAGCAAATTAGTGTTTGTGATGTTGATGTGTTGATCAATTAACTCTAATATTATAGACTCAGGTGACTGATCATTAGCATTAGAATCTTTGCGTAATTGCTTGCTGTGCGAGTTCGAGTATTTTTTGGTTGAATTTATGCTTGGATTTATTAGCTTTGAGATACCTGTTTTTCTAATATTTGCATATGATGGCTTTGATTGATGATTAGATGCATTTATTAGATTGGAGGATTGGATTTGTGTGGTATTTTGTGAATTAATGAAAGAGGAATTGGTTTCAGCTAAATTATTACTTTTATTTTGAATATTTTTTGGGGTTATAGGAGGCATTGAAAATAGCACCTCTATAGGACAGTTTTGAATTTCAGAATCAGAAAACTTCAAGATGTATTTTGTCAAATTAAGCATATCATTTTTTATTATTGTGTTTTGAGAGGAAACAATACTGTTAGTGCATATTATTGGATTATTATTGGTAGTATTTAATATATAAAAAAGCATAATTATAAATATTAAATATTATTAATGCATAATAATGAGCATGCATTTTCAAAGAACTATAAAATATTGAATTTATCTCTATATTAAATTATTTAGATAGATATAGTTTTATAATCAAAATCTTTTGATTAGGTTAATGAAGAATATAGTTTGACATTATATTAAATATAACATAATAAAATTGAGATGGCAGTGCTTAATGAATAAATTAAATAATTGTGCATTATTAAACTTAGCACATAAATAACCACTATCTAATGTATATAATATTTGTAATATGTTTGTCATATTAGTACCCTGAGCAGGTAATATTTGTATTTGTCTTATATATGAAGCAAGGTACAGATATATCTGCAATGCTAATATTTTAAAAGGGAATATTTGAGAAATAGTTTAAAATATTTATTTAATATCTCTGCCCAAATTTATAAATGAACATTCATTCAAATCATTTCACTCATAAATAACCTAAATAAGGAATATTTGACAATACAATTTAAAATACATGTTTTCACCTTACAATTAATTTATGTGTGTGAACTTGGGCAATGACACATGATTTTATTTATACAGAAGTATTTTAAAACATCTTTCAAAAATAGTAGGAAACATTAAAGAAAAATCTTATTTAATTCTATTAAGCTATGCATTAAGCATATTTTAAATTCTATGTCTATCAAATATTTATTTATTTGTTTATTTTATTATTGATATCCAATTTCTTTTGTTGTTATATTACTTACATATTTATGACTATCTTTTTATATATTTTATTTTGGTCTAATAAAAGCTTATTAATAACTATTATTATGATGGGCTTTTTCTACAATTCATCATGATTCTATTAATTCTCTAATATAATAATAGAATTCAATGCTAGAATCTATATTGCCAATTTGTGGCCATAATGGACTAAATATAATGGATAGAGGAATTTAGCAGAACACATATTAGTAGATATTCTGCTTTACATGACACTAAAACATTAAAAATATTTATAAGTTTGAATAAATACATGATTGTGACTTATTTCCTCATGCTCTATTATATACCCTATGTTTGCTTGTATTTGTCTATGCATGTATTGAATTGAATGAGTGTTGTATTGTATTTTTACCCTTTCTTGTGTTATAATGTATACATCTCTCTCTCTCTCTCTCTCTATATATATATATATATATATATATAGAGATATATATATATATATAAGGGACTTGAACTCAGACTTTCAAACTCCCCACAGCTATCCAATCCATCTTATACAACTGATACATATGATCACATACATATGAAAAAGATAATTAATCTTCAATATTCATATTTTATGCTGAACCAGCACTCATCAGTTGATCCAGATCATCATCTCCCATGCACATATATAATCATGGTTTAATTTATTTTATATAGACAATATACATGTATTTAAATATTACATATACAGCCTGTATTTTGTCCATCCTTCTTCTATATAATTAAATGGACATATTAAAGTTCTATGTATGAGGAGTCAGATTAATGTAAGGTCAACATGGGTATGCTAATAATATTGACATCAACAAGAGCTTTGAGCATTTCATCCTTGGATTTTCAATGATATGGATGGCTGAATAGTTGGAGAGTGGAGAAGATTGAAGCTTGTCCATTTAAGTTTGAAGATTTGCTATCTTAATATAAAATGAACAGTGATTGTATATATGGGTGGGAGATGGTGATCTGGACCAAGTGATGAGTGCTGGTTCATCATGAAATAAGTATATTGGAGATCACTTATATTTTTCACGTGTATGTGGTCATGTGTATCAATTGTATAAGATGAATTAGGTAACTGTGGAGAGTTTGAAAGTCTGAGTTCAAGCCCCTTATAATTACATTAACTTTAGTATAACCAATATACGTATATTTGAATATTATATATATATAATAAAGCTAAAATAGATATTATAGTATGATCAATATTTTTAGAATACAAAAGGATATTTTTTAACTTTAAAGAAATATATAAAGTTTACACTGAATATGATGACAGGAAACAGAAAATTAAAGAGAATTAGTTTATCAATAAATAGACTCAGTAATGAATAGAAAAACTAATAGTGTACTGTTGAGTGCATTTTGTAACATATGCATTTAAATGTATAATTTTGTACTTCTGTTTTTACTTTTATTTTAATTATAATTGTCGCCTTTGACAAGATTGCTCTAAAAATGCATTAAGATTATTGATAATGTTTTCAATATTTTCTTTGTGTATGAAATAACGTTAGCATTGTCTTTAATTTGATGACTAATTTCAAATTTGCAGTATTCATAAAACTGGCTGAAAGCCAAATTGAAACAAAGAAATAGACACAAAGAAGTTATCTAGATAAATTTAATTACCAGAAAGACTTTTCATTAAAATTATATTTATTTGTCAATTGTGAAATCATCTTTTTATATATATTGTATATATTTTAATATTCTGCCATATTAATATTAATATAAAAAGAAATATTAAGTTTAAATATATTTATTAAATTATTAGCACCAAGTATTCTTTCAACGCTTTCGTGTCATGTTCATGGTTATTCTGCTGATATATATATATAAACAATTGAGATTATACAAAAAAATAGATATTTTAAAATATATTCAAAACTTATTAATAAACCTATAGCAAAACTACCATCCATTTTTATTTCCACTCTTAAACCAAAGATGCTTTTTCACATGTATAAATTATAAATATTATGACATAATTGATGAGAAATTTAAGTGTGCAGTAATGATGAATGAGAAATTTATAACCGAACTATTAAGAACAACTGACTGATACAATCTTAGGTTAGTTGTATCTGGTTTAATCATTGTCACTAGAAAAGAAATTAAAATTCTTCTTTTATTTATGGAAAAATATGCTTCCTACTACAATATAAATGAACTAAACCTCTAATATATATATATCACAATCAGTATTACTTTTGTAGGAAAAAGTGTGTATATATTAATAAGCTTGTGTGTATGTGTATGATTTGAAAAATTCACAATTATAAAGTTATAATTAGATCAAAAAGATTTCAGTGATGATGATCTTGACATTATACATGCAATCTCAGATGTCAGCTTATTAACATCTGGGTAAGAGGATATCAGAGAGCATACTATGAATTTTAGTGAATGTCATCAAGCTGAGATACTTTAGATCTTAATTTAATAACCTTTGTACATGGATACTCTCTATTGTTGATGCTATCTGATGAATGTCTTTGAATTCATCATATATACTTTTTTCACTTTAACGAGTATCTTTTAATACAGAAGCATTCGTAAGTCTACCCCATGCTAATTAAAAAAATATATTTCTTATTATAATATATTTCTTATAATTATAATTATCTATTAATCTATAGCCTAGCTCATAAAAATAATTCTGAATAAAACAACAAAATTGTATTTATAACAAAAAAATAAGCAGCAACAAAGCAAAATCTTATCCAATAAGAATTAAAATCCCAAATAATAATAATATAATTAGTTTCCATACTCTCTTTCTCATCTCAATTTTCATAAAACCAAAAGAATTAAAAAACACCACTCATGTTTTGAATAGTAACTTAAATGCTATCTATAGTTAAAAATTATCTCACTTAAAGACTTACAATTGACTTTAATTAAGAAAAGCATTTATAAAGATGTCATCATCATCATCAATCATTATCAATCCACTGCAGGATGAAGATATCTCCAAGTTCAATCCATCTTGTCCGATCTTTAGCTTCTCTTCTCCACATAACCCCTGCACACTTTCTTATTTCATCCATTCATCTCACATGTGGTCTCTTTCTGGGTCTTTTACAATCCCTTGGAATTCAGTTTAAGATTTCAAATGTCCATCTATTATCATCTCTTCTAGCAATATGTCCAGCCCAACTCCACTTCAATCTTTTAATTTTTTCAATGAGGTCAGTAACATCTGCTTGTTCTACCCATATATTGTATTTTCGATCTCATCTTGTTATTCCCAACATGCATCTCTCCATATTTCTTTGAGTGGTCTGAAGTCTCTGTATTGCTCTTCTATTAAGTGTCTAAGTAAAAAGTGGTAAAACACATTTATTAAAAACCTTTTTTAAACATATAGAGATGTAAAATATGTTATTTGATTCAGAAATAAAATTAATATGTTTTGTTATCAGATATATTTATGTAATATTTTAATAGACTCATAAATATTATTACTTCTAGGCAAAGGGGATATTTGGTATTATTTTAGGGCATTATAAAAAAGAAACAGGAAAATAAGTCTATAATCGCTTTAAAAAAAATTTAAACTAATTAATACAGTTTGCTTTATTAAATATAGGATTTGCCTCATGAATAAAAAATATAATTTTATAAATAGTATAATAAGACATTCATATTATTAATCAGCTAAAACTAAATTGAACTTATTAATAGAAATTCTTAATAGGTGTGCGTGGATAAACATATATATTGTGTAGAAGGAATTTGAGTACTTATTATAATGTTTCGGAAATGAATAATATTATTTATTAGATATTAATTAATTGCATGATTTAATAATTTTTGAAAAGATTATAGAGATAATTAAAAAGTATAAAAATGTTTATTATTCCACTTTACTTAATTGCAGTATATTTAATGAGAGAAATAAAAATAGAAAGTACTGAGAAATTATTTTAATTAATATTTATGAATGAAAAATAATTTATCTTCATTATCAGTATTGTACATATTTGTTTATGTCTGATGTTGAATACACATGCAAAGATTTAAAAGATAAATTGCAAAATTGTCAATGTATATTCATGTTTAAAAAGAATATTAATTATAATTTAGCCAATCATGTTTGAAAAAAATATATATTTGTTGAAAATTATGTAAGTTTATATGAGTCCCTTAGTATTTTGCTATAAGTACTTAATGTTTTTGCATCAAGCCATAATAAAATATTACACAGATTAGTATTTATAAATGTTGTATTGTTTGAATTTTTCTTAGCATTTTTTCATATGCATTTAACATGTTCTATAGTACATGCAATATAAAAATATCTTCTTTGAGATATTATTTTATACTTACCATAGTTTGGGTATAGCTTAATATGCTTACATTTTATCATTATCATATCTTGGCATTATTTTAACATGAAAACTAATTAATTATTAAATAATATAGATGTCAATTGTGAATCATTACTTAATATTATTACTACTTTATGCTTATGAATATTTATATTTGATTACTTGATTTTCTATTGTTATGCAGTTGCTGAATAAATAAATAAAAATATTTTTTTCAGCTATTTTAATTGTATTTATCTTAAAATTATGATTATAATTATAATAGTCTTATTTAGACTGTGATGGTAATCATAATTTTACTAAGCTTTATTTAGACTACCAGTCAAAGTTCAACATTTGTTTTTAACCTGAACTATTTATAAGTAATTTAACTTGGCCATTCTTTATGTCTTCCTATTTGTCATTTTAATGAAACATCTACTGTTCTTTGATTATCTGGATTTTCACTTAGCATTACTATTAATGCAATATTGCCATAATAATTGGCAGAGTGAGATTATAGCCTTCCTGCAGTTCATGCTGCAAAAAGCATATTTATTCATGTGAAAAAATGTTTCTATTTGGAAACCACACTTGATGTTATGGTTAATTCAGGGTTAGTTAGGTAGAAATTTATGAAATCACATAATAAACATAGAAACAATACAAGTGTGAATAGTTTCTATACCAGAGTTTCAGAAATGAAGATTCTAGAGTTTGAAACTGACAAATGAATATATGTTGTTGTTGCCACCCAAATGCTAGGTATATTCTCTGAAAAACAATCTTAAATTAGCAAATATTATAAAATTATTTCAGTTAAACATTGAGAATGTATCTCAACCAAATATAATACTTGTCTACAAAGTAGTAGTCTAGAATGAAGTTGATATAATTGTTTTTCAGGATATTCATCATTTTCCCCACACAGCACCACCACCTATTGTAAGCTTTAGTAACCAATAAATGTGAAAAGATTGTGCATAATCCCTAACTGAGAACAATATTATATTCTTTTTAGATTGAATGACTTTAAATAATATATACATACTTTACAATGCCTAGCAAAGAGGTATTGTCTATTTACAAGTAGAGTATGGAAAGATCCTGTGATTTTTGTTTTGCTTTAACAAATTTTAGACATTGATGATCTACTAATATTTGGATATTTTATTATAGTCAACATAAATTAAGTCTTATTACTCTTAAAATCCCATCTTCCCACAAATGAAGGTTATCCAATATCAAAATGGAATTTAAAAAGGACTGAAATTAATATATTGGATATTTTGAGGGAAAAAATTACTTGAATCCAATTTTTTTCAAATTAAAACAAAAAATATGCTCTTTACAATCAGTATTTGTTTTCCAAAAATTCAAAAATTACTATATCTTGAAGATAATAGAAACAAGGAGAGCTACAGAAGAAATAAGACTATATGAAATACAAGAAATTCTGCATGGATTTGATGCTATATAAACATCTTTAAAAAACTATCACAACTACTAATAAAATTACAAGTCTTATATTTATCAGACTGCTACTCTTAAGATCAGATGAGTTATAAGCTTCTCTTTCACAACTAAACACAATCAAATCAGAAATAACTCTAAATACTGATAACTTATTTTTAGAAGTTTTTAATAAATTTTAGGACCTAAAGTCAAAGACACGATTGGTATGACTCTATTATTAATATAAAAACTGTTATTAAAAATAATAATAAAATTCTCTATAAAAATTTAAAAAGTTTGAAAATGTTTTTCAAAAACTGAGGCCTTGATCTTAATTTTAAAAAGACATTACTGTCAATTGTCTATCTAACTATAGGGAAATATAAAATGAATATAACTTTTTGCAATAATATGACCGTACTCTAATGACGTAGAAATAATTTTGACCAGCAATTGTTTTATTAACTTAATTGGAAAATTGGCTACATTTCTTAGGGATATGATATTAATAGTCTGAGTATAGTTTTCTTAGTGGTAGCACATTCTAGTGATAAACATTGTAATCCTATCTGTAATTTTAATTTTTTATTTTTCGTTTTATTTATGTATTTATTTATTTATTGATAATATTGTTTGTATTTTTTCTTAGTGGCTTGAAAAAGACTATAAGGATAGAAATAGTCGAAACGTTGCTTATTGAATGTAAATTTTTATATAGTTAAATAAAGAACAAGTTTTTTAAAGAAATTGGTTGGTGAATCTATATTGGATAATATTGGTTTTTATGGACTATATTTTTTAAAGAAAAGAAGAAACATTTTTTCGGGTTTTAAATTTAATTTAAAGATATTTTATCAATTAATAAAAAAAAAACAATATGAAAAGTTTAGATCACACAATATAATATAAACATATTTATGTTGTTGGAAATATTAAGAAGTAATTGAAAATTAAATATATTGGTGAGAAAATTATGGAGCTGATTGTAAATGTTCTGTGCATTTTTTTTATTTTAAAAATGACAATAAAAAGACAATGGAAATCTTAATCTTAATCCATGATTGTTAGAAATCTTATAAGAGATATATGTTGGAGAAAGATAGATGAGATAAGGAAATTTTCTGGAACAATGTGAAGAAATAAACTATGAATTGGATTAAACTGGGGAAGACATTTATTCTACAATAAAATAATAATAGTTGAAAATGAAAAAATAGTGAATTTGGTTTTCCAAGAAAATATTGCGAATGAAGGCCAGGTTGGAAATAAATTTTGTGATTAAATAATGTTTACATTTTTATGCTAAATAGTAATTAATGTAATGCAAATAGGCAACATAATTAATATTTGTTCACAATAAGATTTACTATTTTATTCTATCAT
The DNA here is from genome assembly GCA_028023455.1 of Epiperipatus broadwayi. Taxonomy (NCBI): domain Eukaryota; kingdom Metazoa; phylum Onychophora; class Udeonychophora; order Euonychophora; family Peripatidae; genus Epiperipatus; species Epiperipatus broadwayi. The sequence goes on from JAQFVV010000069.1 coordinate 5,396,712, forward strand.
TTAAAAAAAAATATATCTCCAGCACTTTTACTCAACTACAGAAATGAAAAAAAAAAATCAATAGTTATTAAACTAAAAACAAAATAGTCAATAAAATAAACAATCTGATCATAAAGAACTGACTTAGAATCGCATGAAAATCTACAATCGCCATGTATTTAGGAACATATTCTCTAAACAATCCTTAACAATCAAATCACGAATAATCAAGCAAATATTCTTAGGTCAAGAAACAAAACAACACTTTAAACAGAGTATGAAATTATATCTTGCAAAAAGAATGTGAGCAGTAAAATCAGTGAGTTGAGCTTTCTGCTACTGACTTTCATTCCTTGTTAAATCTATTTTTTAATTAAAGCTAATGGAATTATAACAACTTGAACGAACTAATGAAGCTATGCAATTTTCTCTGTAAACCTTATTATTATTGAATAATGTTATTTTTTTTTACATATAGACCTGTATCTATCCCAAATAAAATATTGCTTATTTGATATTTTTTTAAAAGAAAAAAAAACTGAAAATAGATATGCAGTTAATTTCAAATATCGACTATGAATCAGCTACTGAAAAAAAATAGTAACCTTTGTTAATTTCAAATTATGATCAAAACAAGTAAACGTACTAACCACTATACCAGAAGCAAATTTGTATTATAACTTTTTTAAAAAATCATGTGTAAAATTAGAAATAATTGTCTTGATCTATAGTAATTTCTTTAAGTTATTATTAATCATAAATTATTTTTAATAACATATAATGTTATTAATGCTTTTTGCTGAATTTTTATTATAGAAATATATTGTACTGATAAACTGTTGGCGTTCATTACAGAAAAATGTCATATCTTCCTTCAGGCAAGACCAGTTTTTTATTCTTCTACTTTTCACTTTAGTCAGATAGTCAGCGTCTGAGACTTGCTAATTCTTGACTTTCATCAGAAGAATTTTTTTTTTTTAATATGTATATAAAAAATACAGTCATTCATCATTTAAGAATTACTTTCCAGGTGCTCCACTATTTACATCTATCACTTGCATGCGGTAACTACCGTACCTACTAAACAAAAAAATCTCTGTTACGTAATGTTTTGTTATTTCTATTCTAATTGCTTTTTAAAAAGGTTTTTATATTTTTTAATTCAGGAGAATACAATAATAGTTTATATTTCAAAAAGTTGAAATAAAAAAGTTACAAAATTTCTTGACCAAACCCATAAACATCTGCAAGTCTTATTTATTGTTCTTGGCAAATGTAATAGACATTATGTAAATATAATTGCTTAGGCTTTTTCGATTTATAGAGAATTGTCTGTATACATGCATATATATATATATAAGTGCGATTATATCTTTATATTAGTAACATTAAAAAGTTGAATATTGTTTTTAAGACTTTAACGCAAGTTTCGATATGAACAATAGTAAATTGTGACTTCATTGAAAATAATGATATTGACTCTGTGAATTCTAACGCTCGGAAGCTATTAAATTTTTGCACAACAATTAGATTGACTATAATGAATTATTTGTTTGGGAAAAGAAAATTGTATCCATACTCAAATGGCACATTTTGAATCACATTATATTTAGTAGTCAGCTAATAAAAAGAATTACTTACAAATACATATTGTTGGATAAATCATCAATCAGCATATTCTAATAGGCCATGTTATTAAAGAATAAAATTCTCTTAAGGTGTGTATTGTGGATATAGTGACTTTTTTAGACACTAAAAAAAATTGATTGCATCTCTGGAAATGATGGTTTTATTCAGGGCCACCATATGAAAGTGTGCAGATTGTTCAGGGCACAAAGGTGTTTCATCACAAAGGTACCAATACATCAAGATAATTAATAAAATTTATATGTAAATAAAAATGTTTACATTTTGGAATCACTTCATTGTTAGAAATATGTTCTGAGTATTAAATATTTTTATTTAAATATGAGAAGAATACTTCCTTACTTAAGCTTATTATAACAATTGCTCAAACCTCAAAATATATTGCATATATTTTCTACCGCTGCACAAAACTGAACATCTCAATACTCTTTTGTCACTACAATTAATAAAATTTATATGTAAATATTTAGACTTCTGCATCACTTTATTGTTAGAAACATTCTGATTTGGAATTATTTAAATATAAGATGAATACTTCTTTACTTAAACTTACTGTGGCAATTGCTTGAGCTTCAAAATATATTTCATATGCTACCATTGCACAAAACCAAACAGACCAATGCCCTTTTGCCACTATGATTAATAAAATTTGTATGTAAATGAAAATGTTTTGACAATCACTTTTATTTAAATATCCTAATTTATGTAAAAAGTAGCATTATTAATGTTAATAATTTATTTAAAAATAAAACTTATTTTAAAAATATTGCTTTATAATTACAGTAATTCTTTATGTGATGAAATTATGTTTATCAATAATATTTTACAGAGTTTAAATGTCTTACTCAGTTTACAGTACTGGTAGAGTGGCCAACTCTGGAATATGAAGTCTTAGTATCGATTCCGGTGCTTTTTTTATTATTATGCCATATTATCTTTATACATATTTTACTAAATAGCTTTCCCTAGTTTAATAATGATATTATCTTTTTTAATATGCTGTATTGTCCTTTTACATAATTTACTAAACAGGTTTTTCTTGGATATAGACTCTAGTTTTCCCTCTAGTTAAAGCTTATAATTGATCCATAATCCACACTATAGTCCAAATTTAAGGAAAACAGAATGAATAAAAAACATCATGTTAAAAAGATATTGCATGCCAAAATATTTAATTCTTACAAGGATATTATTTAATGCAAACCCCTACATGGTTGTACTATTGAAAAAGTCTAAAAAATGTATCTAATAGAACAAACCAAGTATTTGATTTTTTTTATAGTTATCCAACTCAACCTATGAATAAACAAAATAAAGTACAAGACATTTTAATTGATTTTAAAAATATATTGAATATTTAATCTATGTATGAAAATTTAAAATGTCTTTTTTTAAATAAATTCTGTCATTCTCTAATTGTCAAAATAAAGTATAATATATATAAATTATTATTTTTGGGACTAAACCGTGTGTTATTTTGCATTACAAATCAATGTTTCAACAAACTAGCATCCACCATTGTCAAGGTTAACTTTTGCAAGAAAAATCGTTAGATCTCAAACAGTGACATGACTGAGTGTGAGATGAGAAATGAGATTCAATTTGAAGTAGTTCATCATTCACAATATGAGGCTTATCAAAATGTTTATTTCCCTCAGTTTGTCAAAATATCAGTTTGTAATGCAAAATAACACATGGTTTAGTCCCAAAAATAATTTATCTATCTATATCATACAAACGTGAAATATTACATATAATATTATATATATATATAAGGAGTTACTTGTTAATGAGCATTAAAACATAAAATAACATAATAGTGTAAATATTTTATTATTTAATAAAAACAAGTAAAACTATTTGTGTTAATAGAAAACATGTGTAAGAAGTTCTGATTTAAAGGTAACTAATGGATTTTTAAAACAAAAAATCTTAACAAGAATGCGCTAATGGAATGTAAGAGTTGTATCAGTCATGTTTTTTAAAGTTGACCTAGTTTGATGGTCCTAATAAAATATAATAGTTACATCAATAAAAAGTGTAAGTATAAAAATTTAAGATATCAGACTATATGTATAATAAGTTATTGTTATTAATAGTGTATAACACCACATAAAAATATAATGTAAATATTTTATTATTGAAGGAATATAACTTTGTTAATAGAAAACATAAATATATTTATGCATGAGAGATTTTGAGTGGGGTTCAAAATAAGCAAAAACTATTTTTAGTGACTTATTGACCTGCCAGTTAAAGTTGGTCTAAATATTGGTTCAGAAAAAATAATGGAGACAAGCCAAATTCTTTTCTCCTCACTATGTGGGGAGGAGCTCAAAGATAAAGCATTCCAAAGAATCATACTCTATCTGTAGATAATATTTTTAATAACCAAGTAAGTAAACTAGAATTATTTACATAATACCAAAATCAGCCCAGAAAGGGGAGGGGGCAGTGTAATGTTTTTGAGGGTATAGATAGTAATAGTGATTCTTTTAAATATAATAAAACAGGTATATAAAAAATCTTATTTGCAGATATTTCCTATCTCTACTAGAAATTTCACAGAATTGTACAAACACTAATATAAAAATTTTTAAAAGAAAAGAATGCATATTTTAAATTTACTAAATAAACATTTTTGTTTTATGGTATTATTTAAATTATTGTTTCAAAAATTATTTTTTAAAACATTAATTTGCTTTATTTTAGCATGTGTTTTATTCTTTAGGTTTATTTTATAGAAATAATTGACTAAACATGTAAGGTTGTTGCAGAACATATTAAATGACTAAAGCCATATTTTGAAGTTTTTCTTGTGAAAATGCTAGGAAAAAATTTCATTTAATTTACAAATTTTATTTCATAGATTTGGGGGGGGGGGGCATCTAAAATATACCTTGCACAAAAGCACTTTTTCCCCATGTGGAAGCACTGATTTTGTTAGTAATTTGGCTAAAATGATATTGCATTGAAACATCTCAGAATGATAAAGAGATATAAAGACAAGAATTCACTGAGTCTCTGTAATCTTAAAAATAGAAATGCTACAGTTTCTGCTAGTACACTTGAAGTTTCAAAATATTATGGCAATAAATTAAGTCAAAATTATAAAAAATATGTACATATTGTAACCTTGTGATTGGTTGGCTGTATTGAAAATTGGATATAAAATGTATATTTTAGCACAAAATTTTAAATTTAAAGAATATACAAACATAATGCTATAAATTTTGATATATAACATATACAAATAACTTAATGTATAAAGTTTAAAGATGGAATTCTGTGGAAATAATTAATACATATCTTTTATTTATAATTGTTTATCTTATAAACAGTTACATAATTTCAATACAATATATTTTAATCAATACAAACATATTTGCTTATTTAAATTTATTAGATTTAGTAAAAATTGCAATAGTAATAATTTTAACCTTAGTTTATTTAAATGACAGTGATCCTTTAAAAGATAAATGTACGATTCTGTACAGAATTCTAGTAAATGAAAATAAAAAAATTATTTATTGCAAGATAATAATCTATTTTAAAATTATAATAATAATGTATTTTAAATATAGATTTTGTTATTAAATATCATATTCAAAATTAATTAATAGTACATACAAGCTATTAAAATCCTAATTGTAGTTTAATTTCAGTTTTAAAAGTTAGTCAGTTTAATTTAGTTTTTAAAATATTTATTAATCTTAATTATTTTAAAATGAAGACAAAGATAATTATATAAAAATTTACTGATGTCACTCTGACTATGGTATATAAGGAAAAGTAGCAAATGAACTAGGAGAGAAAAAGAAGTGTAATTCATTAAAAGTAAAGTGAACAATTGTTTCACTTAAGTTTGTAAAAATTATAAAATTTTTACTATATTTTATTTTTTAAACCAGTAAAAGTAATAACTAACAAGCTGAATAAGGATGTAACATATTTTAATAGTGATATTTAAAATAATGAAGTGACTTTAACCAAGTTTCTTCATCATGAATAATTATAATCTTGGAAGTTAACTCATAATTAAAATGATAGCTAAAGAAATTTAAAAAAAATAGTTAAAGATATTATCATTTAGAAAAACTATGGAGAAGAAATATAAACTACAGTTACTTAAAAAAAAATACAGCTATGGTCACGTAAGAGAACATTTGTTTATTTTTACCAGGTTAATTAATTCCATTAGTAATGTATTAAATCAGAAGAACAAGTATAAAATACAGAGCCATAAATTTTATAAACTTATAAAATTAATTTATTGAATTCTAAAATAATTACTTTGTGGAAAATTATAAGTCTAGTTGAAACTTATTCTCTTTTGAATTAAATAACTGATATGTTATAGTTAACTTTGTAAAAATTAAAAGAAGAAAGATATTTATCATATAATTAATGATTAATTAGTTTATAAAACAGTTGAATAAAATAACATATTTATTATGTTTACACAAGATAAACCCTTATAAAGATGAAGAATATATTTTATCATAGTGAATAAAATTATCTTGTCATAAGCAGAATATTAAAAGGATAAAAGATAACAGGAAAGTCTGGTTGATCTTTTAATAATAACTAATAATGATAAAATGATATATTATAGTACTATAGTGTTACCTGAATTTATTTATGGGTATTTCAAAAATATGAAACTACTAAATAAAAATAAAATGAAATGATAAATTGAAGTGAAGCTTACTTATAATATTGACTTTACATATTCTAAAGATTTTAGCATGGAAAAAAAATTAATATTATAAATTATTTTGAATATTCATTAAAATATTTCATTATTATATTGTTCCAGAATATATTTATGTGCATTTAATTTTAAATATGTCAAGATCTAGAAAGTAACTAAGGATACACTGAGCTCAAAATATTTATATAGTTATTGTTTATGTTTGTTTTTAAAATGTTTTACATAAGTATAAATGTGCTGCTAGAAAAAGGTGAGGAGGACTCGTGAGGAACTTTGAATCATTGATTTGGTTACTATGGTGATGCTGAACCCCGAAGCGGAATGAATTCTTTTTTTTTTAAAAAAAAAGAGAGAGAAATACCAATTTTTTTTAATGGTGATGCTGAACCCAGAAGTGGAATGAATTCTCTTTTTTTTTTTAAAAAAAAAAAAAGAGAGAGAAATACCAATTTTTTTTAAATTCTTTTATTGTTAATATTTTTGATTTAAAATATAATATTATAAGTTAAGATTAGAAATAAGTGAAATAATTTTATATGTAATTAATCTTTAAGATTAAGCTGTATTAATGAATTATTATTCATTCAATTTTAAAGAATGAAATGTATGCTTATAGAATTAATATAGTATATATAAATTATGGAATCAGAGTTTGTGTGGGAAATATCATAATTTAAATTTATGTTTTAGTAAGTATGAATATTTAAAATCTGATTGTGGTAAGGTTGTTTTAAATAAATTTAGTAATTTATTATAATAAAGTATATTCAATAAGTGCATTAAAATAATGATGATGAATCAAAAGTATGGGATTCTATGAAAATAAAAATAAATATACTATAAGAATAGAATATAATGTGATTTAGGAGAATATGAAACAGAATGAATGTTAAAGTAGAAAGTAATTATGATCTCAATTGTTGTATTGAAAAAAGTATAATATTGATATCTGTCATAGTAAACTATTTGTTTTATAACATGATCTATAATGTTGATAAGTGAATGCATGATAGGAAGATGGAATTATACTATTAGACAAGAGAAAGTTTATAGTCGTATATGCTGAAGATACATAGTGTAGAAGGATAAGTTGAAATTCCAGGATAGAATAAAATACCAACCTAAAGAACTGATAAGATATTTTAATGGGATTGATCTGTGTAATTCCCATATGTTTTATTATAAGGAGATGAGAGGATTTTCCAAGAGAAATTGATGTTATATTCTATAAGTTCTTGATGGATAAGCCAGGATACATTGGGGTAGAATCATTAAGGAAAAAGTGACTACCTTCTAAATTATAACATGTTACAAAGAAAGAAGACCTCCATTCCTGAATTTTTTTACAATAATTTAGTAAAATCAGTTTTTTATCTGTAAAGTTTGATATATGTCATAGGAATAGATAATAGGAGACACATTCCTGGTTATGCCTCCATTATAAAAACATTAAAGTTCTAAATTTAGCACACTATTTGTACTACCCAAGACCAGCTGTTAAATAATTGAAAAAATTTTTAGAAAGTAAGGAAATTAATATAGCAACCCTTCAACAAACCCAAAATAGTCATACATTCTTATCATTATTGTGAGTGCTAAAATTTAAAATCCAGTTTAAAATTTTAACTGTTTAGGAGAGGGGTGTTGTAAGAGATGGTTTACAACTAACCTTCACACCAGTCCCAGTTTTTTTCCACAATGTGTGAATTTAGACCAAGTGATAGGCAAATAATTTATCCTACATACCTACTTATACACATGTAGTATATACTTATATAAACCTATATATAAACTAACAGGTTTGAGAAATTAATTCCTTTTTTATCGATTGTGAGAAAGCAAATAAATTTGCTTTATACATGAAGTATATATACTGTAACCAATTGAGTTACATCACACACACTACTATAGTGTATGTGTACATATATACATAAAATAAAGGAAAAGTAGAAATAAACACAGACAAAATTATTGTAGTTATTTTCTAGATTCACTGAAATAAAATAATAATAGATGATAACACTGATTTAAAATAAAAATTGTTTTATAAATTAAATTTTTAAAAGGTCTGATAAATATTATTCTGATTTTGAAATTTAAATGTAAGCATGTTTTTTTCTGATAATTTTAAAAAAATGTCTATTTTTGAAATCTTTAATTAATTTGTAAATTTTTATTGTCTAAGTGAAAACATGTATATAGATTCCAAGGGATTAGAGAGATAAAGATAAATTTCTGCTTTCCATCAAAGTGTTGTTAAGACCTCAGATGATTTTATAAAAAGAGCTGATAAAAATATCAGCCAGTTGAGATAATGATTTTGAAGAGAGCAGTATATTGTTGGCTGTAGCAGAGAGTTTGCAGAAAAGCTATTATGAACTAATGTTGCTGAAGGCAGGAGCTGCTACTATTTTCCTTCACAGGAGTTTTGGTTTTGAAGCTGGGTCACTTCTGAATCAATAGCCTGAAAAAAAGGGACAAAATAGCTAGCAGAGTTATATAAAGCTCCTATGAAGATCTAAGGACTGTCCAGTAGCTGCCTTATAGTTTACTGCAGTTTTGATTCATGAAGCCAGGGTCACTTCAAATGCATCAACTAGCTGCTTAAATATTTTCTAGAAGACAGCTTGACAAATGCTTGGACTACAAAAGTAAGCTCATGATATGCCAACTAATTACTTGGATAATTTTACCTGAAGATAACAACAAACCTGTATTACATTTTCTGATGGACCAAAAACTAAGCTTACCAAGAGAAAGCTTGAAGAAATTGGTGTACTGATGCTACTGTTCATCTAGGCAAGCAGGAAACCACGGATAAATACATTGCGTGTGTATACAGTGAGTTGTATTTTTTTTAAAATATTCTTATAAAAGACATTTTAACTTCGTAACTTAAAGTAAAATTTGCTCCAGTCAAATGTTTAAAAGAGAGATGATTTGCTACATATATTTTGCTAAGAAATAATTTTTATATTCATTAAAAAAAAAAAAGAATATATAATTTAAATGCAAGCATAATTTTGTTTGAATTAAAATCGAAAAAGCAAATCTTGTAATTTGGTCCAAAAACATTGATAATTAATCAACAAATACCTGTCAAAAAAATTGACTATACTTTTGAGAACTTATAAATTTAAACTAATTTTAAATTGTATCTATATTTTGTTTATACACACGTATAGGTAGGAAATTTATGTATTAGAAAATTATAATACTGTTGTAAAAGGTTGAAATAGATAAAAGTCAGTGTGCGTATGTATATACACACACACTCATATATGTAAAATTTTAATATATATTTTTTTATTAAATGTCAATTTATTTTTATTTTTCGCACGTCTGTGCGCATATATATATGTAAACCATAGTAATAATTTGAATATATTTTATTATACATATTGTAAATTAATGTAACAATTTAAATGTTGAATAGTAATTATTTAAATCTGAATGTGATCATTTAAAATTCTGTATTATAATCAAAATCAAAAAATTCACGCACATATGTCACATATGTGTGTGTATATATGCCAATTGTATTGTAAATAAAAATGTGTGTCAGATAGACACTTATGTGTAAAATTTTGATAATTTTTCTAAATTAAATGTTAATTCAAACATGTTAATTTTGTATCAAGCCACATGCCTGTGTGCTGAATGGGTTTTAAGTAAACCTAATTTATTAATCATGTAACTCAATGTATACTTTTCAAAGTCAGAACCCTTATAAAACCTTAATCATTTATTTTTTATTGTTTTTAATAAACTTATTTAATTGTTAAAATTGTATTCCATCCTCTCTTGTTCACATACAGTAATAGAGCCCATGTTCTCTGAGCTAGATTTCGGACACAGATAAATGGGGATGTGTTTAGTGCTTTGGGCATCCAGAGATGATCAGTCATCATCCTGGTTGTCACAAAAGAGGGTACTCTTTAAAGCCCATGCACTATTATTTTTTATTTTACTTTAGTCTTTATTAAAAATTTTAAGTTTATAGTTGGCTAGTACAACTGGCCTGAGCATTGATGATGATCAGCATGTTTTAAATGTCCCAGCAGTATTGTTTTGATTTCTGATTATTGAGTATTTTTAATGGATGGGCACTAAACTGGTGCATCCAAGTTATGTTTATATAATTGCCCAAGCTGGCAAAAGGCTCAATAGTTAGCCTGGTCTACAGAAGACCCATTTCCAATCCAGCCACAAGATGGTCTGTTGATTTTATGTTTTATTGTACTGATTTATTTATTCACATCAATGATGATGGATGGTTCTCTTAATATTTACTTATACTTGCTTTGACTTATTATAATGCTGGTTGATGATTAATTATGCTTTTAGTTGCTCTTCTGAGTTAACTAGCTGGCTGATCTCTCAATGTTCACAGAGATTTCTAATCTCATTTTATTATTAAATATCTCATTACTTTTGCATATACTTAATAAATTATTGATATTTGTATTTTATTAAATGGACTGGGGTTGATGATGATTTTTCATCACCCCAGGTTTAATCTACTTTCCTCCATCAATTTGATACCACCCCATCCCATTACAATACATATAAACATACGTATAAACTAATATGTTTGTCTAATTGTAGAAATTGTTTTTTCTTTTATTCATTTAATATCATTAACTAAAATAATTCTTTGAGTTATAGAACAGACATAGTTAAAGATCAAAATTAAATGAGATCAAAATTGTTGCTAAATGATCGAATTTGGAATAATGAAGATTAAATAAAAATAATAATAATGTTTTATAATTTGTTTTTGTTTTTTTATTAAGTTGTAACAACCTGTTTTAGTTAGCACTAGGTAAACAATGCAGCATTCTTCACTTGTGATTTAACAGCAGAACAGTCAAGACATAATGAATAAAAAGTTTTTTATTTTATTTTTTTTTTAAAAAGTAAATGTTTGGCGTCTAAAAAAAACAGTAAAATTTTAATATCTGTATTTTCAAGTTAATATAAAATATTTGTTTTGGATAAAAGGAAACTGGAAAGTTAAACTTCAATTTATAATTAGCAGGAATGAACTAATGATTTAATTTATTTTGCAAACTGGACTTCACTATTAGAGAAATGATAGAAAAGAAATCTGAAACTACTGAAAGTTAACTTTTTTTGTTTTAAGTTAGTTCAATATATATACATATTGAAGCCACATTGTAAATAATAGTTTATAAAAAAGTAATCCTTACAATGTATTCTGGATAAAAAGCCTATACTGTAGGATCTTCCAAAGCTAGCTTCAATGTCATTGTGGAATTATGGAATTATAAAATTTTAAAAAGTTTCCATAAAAATGTCTATTTGCAAGACATTGGTGTACAGCAATCTTCCATGGATTTATATATGTTCAGGAGAGATATTTAATATGTGTTTGTTTTAATCAAGTAGCATAAAATATGTTAATGTTAACAGAGTTGGTGAACAGGAACGTTATACAGGGAGATTGACATTTAAATTTATAAACTCTTAACTGTGGGAGATAAAATGCTTGTTTTCCTCAAGATAAATATATTTTGTTTTGATTCACGTGATTATTTTTTTTTTTTTGCTTTTATCATTTCTATTTGAAAGTTTATGTATTGTAATTTTTTTATTGTGTATTCAAGATTAATTTTTCAAATTTGATCATCTGCAATTTAAAAATGGAAGCAGTGGATGGATAAATAGCATATGTTGATGTAGTTTAAAAAAATATGAATCTTATATAGTTTTTTTTTTTTTTTAATAAAAGTAAATTTACAGGTTCCTCTGGAAAGTCAACATTGATCCATCAAGGTGACCTCAAGTAAGGTTTTATATATTTAACATTGAGGGCAAATTTTAGGACAAACAAAACTATATTATTTACTAACAAGTTTTAATAATATTTACTTATAATTTTGTTTTATTTCTGAGTGCACAATTAATCCACTGGAGTAAATGGTCTGTTTCGTATTTATCATTAATTTTTTTTTTACTATGACTTACACACACATATAGATGGGGTTATATATTTTTAGTAAAAAAAAGTTATAATTATAATATATTTAGCCTAGCCTAAAAATATCATTCTAATAATTACATTAATAGGGTAGTTTTAGAATTAATGAACTTTCATTTTGCTTTTATTTTTTTTCGTTTTATGTATATATTTAATGAATTATATAATATAATTTTGTATATAATGTACTTCAAATTATTTTGTTTCTGTTGTGTGAAGCCATCCAAATGCTAGAAAATCATTCTTGATAACCGAATATTTTTTTTTTTTCGTTTGTAAATAATTATTATATATGTTGTTAATAAATGTATTAAGTTATTTAAATCAATCTGATCTCTGTTTGATCATCACCATTATCATTGTGCATTTACACCATTAAAGGTTTGATGATGATTATCATCATTATGTATTGCTCTTTTAAATAATTGATCCTTGTCAGTATTTTCCTATATCTATGCTTATATATAGGCATATTTGGTTAATAATTGAGTAAGTCCATTCCTGAAAAGAACTGACTGCAAGAACTTTCTGAGTTCAAATTCCATGGTGTAATGGGGCCTAAAAAGGGAGATGTAATAAATATGCATTGGTCTAAGTCATATTGAAGTGTTTTAAGTAAATCATAAGTTAGTATATTGAAAGTAGAAGTGACTTGGAACTGGGCATTTCATTGTGACATCTTTAGCACCCTATTTGAAGGCCTAGGTCTGACAGTAGTGAGATGTGTTCCCCTTGTTATATGCCATTCCTGATTCAGTAACATCTGATGCACCCAAATGGGACATCCAATCATAGATTTGGGATATGACTTGTTGTATATTGGTTGACACATTTTATTCAAATAATCCAACTACTTAGCCATATTTACATTGTCATATGGTGTACCCAGTGGTTCCATTATATCTGGTGCCATCAATTTTGGGGCAGTGGGTTCCATTATAATATATATATATAATTTTACCTTAGTCTGTTTTCAGACTCATTGCATATTTATATCATAAATAAATATAATATAATATATACTTTAATAGCATATCCAAAAGTAATATCAAATATTAATAAACATGAACAATATATTTTTTAAAAAATCATTATTATTATAATTCATTTTATTCCCATAGACCGTAATTTAAACTCCTTTGCTGTGAACTGACTGACAAGAAAAAAACAATATCAGTATTGGCTGGCAAATTATTTTATGAGGTGACACATCCATATTCTTCAATATTTTATCATGGCAAAGTAAATAAAATATTTAAGAGTTAACAACACTCATAAATATTTTTCTTCAGAGTTTTGGGATCCATTTTTTTTTTTTTTTTTTTAAAAAAACAAAGATGTATCTTAAATAATATCTCCAATTGAAATAGCAAAAGAAAAATTTTCTCAAAAGAATTGTTAATAATTTTTCCATCCACTGTAATATATTGGAATAATTAAGAATGATTCCTACATTTTAAAGTATTTTAAAATGTTGCTATTAATGTTTTAGATTAGTGTTAACTCCAGCATTCCGCAATAGTAATTAAAAAGTTGCTATCTACTTTTTAAAATTAAATTAATGCATTTTAATATAGATAAATCTTAATATTCTTTAGAGTAGACTTCATTTTTTAAACTTAAATTCAGAAAGTTTTGCTCTGATTACTTTTAATTTGTTTTCCATTTATGTTTAGTATCAAGGCAAAAAAAACATATATCTAGTTTATAAATGAACACAGAATATTTTTCTTTTCTTTTTTCTTGCCATTCCAAACAAATCATTGTTAATCTTTAAAAGTTTACAATAGGTGTAATAACTAAGATTGTAGTAAGATATAGAATAAAATTTTATGCTTATGATCTCTTGTCCAGTTTTAAATCTGAAGTCCCTTTGAACGAAGTAGTTGTTTTTTAAAATGGTTCCCTTTTTTAAAAAATGTGAAATTATGGTGATTCTCAGTTGATATCTCAGTAAGTCAATGCATGCAAGCAAGTGAAATTCTCTACTCCACATTTATGGGTCAAAATACAATTACTTATCCTTTAAATTCATTTAAAATTCAATTCCAGTGTTATTTATTATAAGCTTCTTCTTGGTCTTAACTTTTGTTATAGCTCAGATGTTGTTATTTCTTCTCTTGTCTTTTTTTAAATGATGCCCTCTTACAAACTAAATCTGCTAGGTTATTTATACCCTTATCAAATGGAATTGTATGTGCATACAGTTAGATTAGTGATAACTCAACAAGCTGTTCACAATTATTTTAAATCACAATAAAAATACGCTTAGGGATTAATTACAAAGATTAACTTAGAATAGTTATGATTTTAAATCTTTGTGGTTATTATTTAATAATAACAAAATATCAAATGTTTTTACACTTATAAATTAATAAGAACACTAATAAATTATTATTTTAATATTATTAAAAATTAGTTCATCTGGCAGAGCGCATTTTAAAATCTCATATACATCCTGCCAGAGGGCTTAGCACATCTTGAACAGTCTGAGTATTTGTCACTCTCAGGAAATTTACTGATAATATTTATCAAATTTATTTAATAAAATTTGGCAACCATGATAATATACCACTGATATAATATATTTCAACTATTGTTAATTAAAATTTAAAGTTTTACACATTTGTCCACAAAAATAAGGCTTGACAAATATCGAGTCCAATCATAAGGTTACAATATATATATATAATAATGGTCAGGGATGAATGGAGTCTTACTGTATCTGCTATACAAGGGCACCATCAGGCCATTCGAACCTGGAAAATTTATATAGTAGGCAGATACTTAAGTTAAGATCCAAATTTTATTTTATATTCGACCGTTAGCCCCAGTCACTAGCTCACGGAGCAGTAGAGATAATGTATACTTTATTTTTAAAGAAAGAAAGATAATAAAAAATAATAATAAGCCACTGCCAGATTAACAATATACAGAAACATTTATTTTGCACATATATAAAATTTAGAATTATTTTAGTATAATGTTTACTTTATAATTTGATTTATATTTTAACTTTTGATTTTATAAGTTCGCACAGATGAATTAATTTTTATTATTAAAGTGTCGAGTATGGATAGACTACATAGATTGCACTTGAAAAAGAAAATATTCTATATCCCTTATTTAACCCTAGGCCAAAAGTTCACAATCAAACTAATGCCAATCTACCTGATATATCGATGTATTCAATGCAGCATGAATATGACAGCACAATACTGCACTGTCAGAAATATACATCTGAATAGTACAGTTATTAAGAAGAAATGTCTCTTGTCCAGTACAGGAATACTTTGTCTGTCTGGCAAAAAAAAACAATAAAAAAGAAAACTCCATAGGAAGGGATTGTCGTCCTTTTTGTCATCTTACTATCCCATTCCATAGACTAAAGGGGTGATCCAAGGAGCAGGGAATACTGTATGCTTCTGATGGTCAGTAAGAAATGGGTCTTATTTTGCCCAAGTGTGGCATATAATGTGATCCTGCACATAGCGGATCTTCATGCTACATTTACTGAAGCTGTGCATATATATATATATAAATATATATATATGCTGGCTTCACCATTCACTGTGGACTAACTAAGACCCTAAGTCCAACCACAGTGAATGTATGTTTCTTTTTTCAAACTAAATTTATCGTTTTCTCAAATAGTTGCCTAAATTAAAGAAGGAATTGTGTTAAAGAGAAAAGATTTAATAAAATAAAATATAGAAAGTTGAAATTATATTTGCAACTATTTTTAAAATATATTTGGTAGAATTCGATAAGATAAAAATTTTCGTAATTAAATAGAATCCATTAGGAAAAGGAATTTAATTAATAAAACATTTTTCTGAGTTAGATAAAATAATAGAGAACAGGAAAAATTTGAAACAACAGGCATGATTCGCTACTAATTAGCAGATTAAAAACATAATGGAAAAAGGGTATAAATAAAGAACTTTTCTTTTGTTCTTGGTCTTATGCTTGAGGGTAACCTGTGCTGAAGGTCAGAGAAAAATCTTAAGAATTTTGTTGGAAGAAATTTTGCTGAGAAATTAGACAATATAGTGAACTCTTTTTTGCTGTACTTATTTCAAGCTGCCCTCTATTCTTTCGGTATATAAATAAAAATCCAGAAATGTGTTGCTCTGCAAAAATGCAGGGGTAACCTCTTTGCCTTCACTCTCCTGAGCCATTCCTGAGGCCGGAGTTCTAATCATGTAAGCCAGCCAGAGAACTAAAGTGTCTGCCCTGTATCCATAAAAATCTGCTCTCAAAAACATGGAAAAACAAATTTGAAGAACCGGGAAGACCTGTGGAAAACATCTAATGGACTTATTTTGACCCACCCATCTAGTTACCGGTAACGTTCCCATAAATTATTAAAATATCTTTGTAATTTGCAAATTCAATCTATATTTATGTTTTTTTTATATATATGTTTTTTTTTAATCTACGTATTCATATCTTGTAAAATGGTATTTCATTAATTGCTTTCTTTTTTTTTTATATCATAATGGGTGGGGTTTATTATATATATAATGGCAGCGATAGCTTTTATAAATTTACTTGAAAATTACTTCGTTTAACTTTCCGCTATTATACTCCAGTAGTTAAGTTGTTTATTTTATATAGATGTTTTGGAAAGAAAAAGAAGCAAATCATAGAAAGTGCAAAACTCTATTTTAAAAATCAAGATTTAATTGCTAAATATTTTATTAGAAAACTTTCAATATTTTAATTTGATTTTTTATATATATATATATCAAAGAAAGATCCTTATCAAATGCCTGTATATTTTAGTCAATGAAGGGTTACAAATTTAAAGTTATATTTTAAAGAGCATGAAATAAAACGTTCACATTTATATTTTAGTAATAAGAGAGAGTACATTTTGACAATATGTATTAAAAATTATTAAATAGCATTGACTCTGGGGTGTGTTGGTTAAACTTCAACTAAATCAATAAAATATCCGCCCTCTTGTTTTAGTGATCTGAATTTTATAAAAGGGAAGTTACTATTTTTCTGTGGATTTTCAGTGATAGTTGAGCTTTCTTAATATATATATTTTGCAGAGGGTTTCTTTTTAAATTTAAAGGTTGTTGACCATATTTATATGGCATCGTGCCTCGGGTGATCTACTGGGCCGCTCAGCATATATGACAGTGCTTCTTTTGCCAAGTTTGCTTAGGTTAACATACCTACATTTGGACCTTCTGAAAAATAAATAAATTGTTCTGGATCTCATGTCAATCTCAGTCCCTTCAATGTACGTATCTGGGCATAAGCAACAAAAACTCCGATCCTGAATCTGGGTCATGCGTTTAGCGAACGGATTCCATTTTTCTCTCTAACCTAGTTTAGAAACGGAGAGCTATCCAGTCTTGTGTTAACCTCTTGGTAACTGTTATGTCTCGAGTCTCACAGCCCACTATATGCTATCGCCTTTGTGCATGGTCTTGTATATTTATATTTATTGGGAAATTTTTTTCAAAATCTCATAGAAATGTTTCAATTATGGCTGGAAATTCCTGCTGGGGTCACTTTATCATTCTTCTTAAATCATAAGTAGGGCTGTAATTTAAACCTGTCCAAAGTGTTTAGTTGAGTTTGACCACCTATTTATTTCTGTTCTCCAACCACAGAGTTAATGAATCATGTCTCTCTCTCTCTTGATTTCTTTTACGTAACACTTCCATTGGCTGGAATATTTTAAAGAAGAAATTATAACGTAAAAATTTTGTCTGTTCTTATCATTACGATCAATGGATCTTTCATATATGTCTATCCGGTTGCAGTGAAAATAGCCTGCGACACTATTAATAAAGCATTGTGTGAACTATTTTAATGTCAATAATAAAAAAAATTTTCTGTTATCTTTCATTCACTATAAATAAAACCACTTAGTATTGTTTTTTCTTTTGTGACATACGTATGTACATCTGATCATTATATATGTAAAAATTCCTTTTTGTGGTCTCTTCTCTCCCTGACCACTGGGCATACATTAAGATTAAATTCTAGTGAGGTTTGAGGAGTAAGTCACTTAGTAGCAATCTAGAGGAGTAGATGAGGTTCGAACCCCTTCTATCTGCATCTCTAGGTTAGGTTAAAGCAGCTCTACTTTTCTTACTGTTACATTACTAATTACACCAATACATCCAACCCATTGACCCAATTTAACTGCAAAACAAATAACCTAAGACTTACCCTCCCTTAAACTAACATAACTTTACGTACACCCAACTTAAATTTAACATGATTTAATTAAAAAGTTTTAGCTTAATGTAAAAAAAAATAAAATAAATAAACACTTAAAAGAATGGAAAAATTAAATTAATGTAAATGATTTAAAAAAAACAATACATTCAATAAAAATAATTATTAATGATTGAATTTGGTCAGATAGAAATTTATATTTAAATACTGGAATCTTACAGTTTTAAAAAGAAAAAGTCCATACTTTCTAGTTGCTTATAATTTGGATCCAGTGTTAATTCCCACAACATTCTGGAAGAGACAAGTATGCTGTTGTCATTCTGTTTGTATTTATCTGGAGGTCCTTTACTGTAGCTGGTATGGTTGTTTGCAGGTCCCCAGTGTCCACAATATAGGAAAACAATACTTCCATTTTTTCTTTGTTTTGGGAAAACTAAAGGGAATGAAAGTGCATCTTTTCAATCTCTTCTCCTTCAACTCTCCCGGCACTAACACATATAACACCTCTACTAAATTATTTCCAATTTTTTTCTTTTTATATATATAAATGTGGAAATAATTTGAACTTTTATTGTAGCATATATATATATATATATATATATCTGTAAAAAAATAATTAAAGAAATAATAAATTTAAATAGTATTAATTGAACAAATTATATGTTATTCATTAAAGAATATTACTTTAAAAAAAAAGTGTCAAGCATTAGTAGTCTAGTGGTTAGCATAGCTGCTTTCCAAGCAGTTGGCCTGGGTTCGCTTCCAGTCAACGCATTTGACACATGAAAAAAAAAAAAGATTAATTGAAAAAATATAAAGTAAACTCTGATTTTTGATTTACATGCTTATGTAAGAAGTGATTGGCATTGGAAGTTTTTGACATATTTTGTTCTATTCTCATTTATTTTGAAAATAATTTTTTTTAAATATAAAATTGCAATTTTTTTGATTCCATATATAAATTCAGTTAAAAGCTGATATATATTGCAGATATTCATATATCATACAAATAGATACATTTTTTATCTAATTTTTGAACAATTAATTAAACTTTCACTTAATGAGTACATTACATAAGTTATAATCTTTGTGTATATTTTGCAATATGATAGCTGATCTAAAAGTGGTCAAAAAAATAAAAATGTTTAAATTTTAGAGTAGTATATCTGTATATATGATCCAGATCAACTGATGAGTGGTGATTCAGAATGAAGTACATATATTGGAGATCATTTATCTTTCTCGCATGTATGTGATCATTATAAAATAGAATGGATAAAAGAAAGTTTGAAAGTCTGGATTCAAATCCCCTCTAATTTTATCTAGTTTAAACATCTATATACTACATTTGTATTTAAATATTATATATAAGTAGCACTCTACTCCAATGCCATCTATTATAAGCAGTAATTATCAGATATAGTATATTTTAATTCTCATCTCTAGATTGGTTTCTGGCTTTTGTCTATATCTATGGGTACTTGGGATTCAAAGATGAAAACATGCAATTATACATATTACAACCCATCACTAACTCCTTTTTAGGTATTAAGATAAATTGTAGACATTTAAAACATTCCAAGGTTTTGAATCCAAGCCAACTGTTTATATAGTTATATAAATCTGGTCTCAGATCTATAACTATATATTTTATTTAACTCAGTTTTTTCATAATTGTAGACACTTTTTTTTCTGTACAGGAATGTTAATACTAGCATAACATCACTTGATGTTCGGCTGCTACATTAAATAAACAATTGCTGAAAATGAACACAAATAACAATTTTATCCAAAAAAAAAACAAATATCAAATTTTCTTCCAATAGGTTTAGATAGGACTTATTTTTAAAAAGACATTTTAATTGTGGATATATCATTTACTCAACAATCTGTTTATATGTAAATAATATATTTTGGTCTTTCTATATTAGATGAGGACAAGTCATTTCTTTAAAGAATATTTTTATTAAGTGTGAATAAAAAATTTGTGGTATTATAATATATCAAATGTTTTCATTAAAATTATGCAATAATATATTTGCAAAAGATAACGGAATAACAATTTTTTTTAAAATAAAATTTATATGTAATATTCAGATAGCTTGTTTATAAAAATTAATTAAACCTGGAATATTGTATGAAAAAAGCAAGCAATTAATTTAAAGAGCTGTTAAAAATACTTTTGTGCCAATTCTTCTATAAATAAATTTATCAAATGATATGATCAAGAGGACAAGAAAAAACAAAACCTTTTATGCATATTATTTTTAAAATCATAACTCTAACTTAACAGATTATTGTATAAAGTTTATATGAGTTTTTCAGAGAAACCAGCTGACAAATCTATTAAGAGAGTAGTTTTGAAAAGATAAGAAAGTTAAAAGATATAGTTGGAGTTGAAAAGATCAATACTGTTATAAAAAATACTGATTCTAATATAATAAAAGACACTGAAAGTATAACCATATAAGGGTTGCTAATATTACAAGTGATATGACTGTATACGCACTCTTCTCAGGGATCTTAGATTCTTTATATTTTTTTTGCACTTTGACATCTCATGTAGTGTAAAGAAATCCTGATATAACTGCCTATGTAAAATAATAACAATATCTGAAAATGAATAAGCTAGTATAAAGAATTATGGAAAAGAATTTTGATGGAATTAAATCTATCTCATCAGAAAATTGTTCAGGAATACAAAGAAATCAATCAGCAAACAAAAATATTTCAGAATCAAAGAAAAAATCCAACAAGTAAGCAAATTCAAAGAACATGTAAGTACACTTCAAAGAAATATTCAACATATGCACATATATGTATAAATAATTGACCAACACCTTCAAATATGGATAAATTAATAAAAAAAAAAAAACTATTATTATTATTTAGTGATAACAAAATAATTATTTTGAAAAACTTATACGCCAAAATAACTTTTTTATACTAATATTTAATATTTATATTGTATTATATTAATTTGTATAATATCCTAACAGAATAATTATTGTAGTCCTCATAGAAATTAGAAATAATTAATAATAAATTTTATTTTAAAGAAAGTTAATATTGTTAGCATAAAAGCTCAGATTAACAATAGATTGAAATTATTTATTGTTTTTGATATTGTTTAAGTGTGTACTGCTTTCCTGTATTTACATTTATAAACCTATTTAGCTTTGAACATAATTAATTTTATTATCTAATTAATATATAGTTTCAATGAAGTTTGAAAGTTATAATTGACTATTTGTTAGACTGCTTTCAGAACAGATTATATTTTCTTTTTTAATGAAGTTTATTTAAACTTCTTTGAATTAATAATCTCATTCTCTTTTATCAAGTTGCAATCTTTGATAATTAATGTATATAAATATATTAGATCATAGATACTGGTGAATATCCACTTTTATTATAAAATGAAGATTCCTTTGACTACAGATTGATATTTTTGATTGTTATTGATATTGATTAGACTGATGGAGACATGCGTTTAGCCTCAGGGAGTTTGTCAATTAGTAGTAATTGACAGTTTTCTGGTGATAGCTTCTTATTTCTATTCTTTGTTATAATAACAACCCATGAAAATATTTCATTCAATATAACTATAATTTTCATATTTTATTATATCCAGTTATTTTTATTTAATTATTAATATTATTGTTAATATATTTTTATATCAGACAATTTTTTCTCTGTCTTTTTGTGATATATTAAAAGAATTAAAAAACTTAAGTATATAGTTTGTCTGGATATATTGCTAGAACAAATGATAATAGATGGACAGATGAAACTTTATATTAAATCCTAATTAATTGTAAAAGACCTAGAAAAGGGCCCATATGTAAAATGGATGGATGAAATAAGAAAGTTTGCTGTTATGGTGTGGAGAAAAAAGATTAGGGATCAAAAACTGGGTTAAACTCGGAGAAATCATTCTAAAGTGAATCAATGATGCTTGATAGTAAAATATGTATCATTCAGAACCCATATTTTATACTTGAAGATTGAGATTAGCACTGGAAAAGAATTAATTGGAGGAATAGAACTAGAAATGATAAAACTATTGTAAAATCAATCGATATAGAAGTTTGTGCCTTCCTCAAAATGTGATTTATATTGTTCTTAAAAATAAATTCGTTTTTTTTTTTTTGCACAGAAAAATTTATGCAACTATTTAGATTAATATACCATATTTATCATACTTGGTCTTATGTTATTTTCATTCAATCAATTCCTGATCTTGCATGCTTATCTATGGCTAGACATCTAATTACTGGTTTTTTAAAAATATATTTGTCATGCCAGGCATATAATTTTTATTATATTTAGAAGAATGGGTTTTCTGATTCAGGTTCAGTATTTTTCAGGATTAATTTTATTTTATACAAATTATGATCAGTAAATGATACTAAATGACTACATGTAACACAATGTCAAAATATTCTATTAGAAGTTCATTGTTTTTAGGAAAGGATATGATTATGGAAATTTCATTTTCGTTTTTTTTTTTAAAAAAAGGATTAAACTTTATTGGTATAACATGTTTTACAAGGTAAACTTTGATTTACTTAGCATAATACAGAGATCTAAAATGATACACTGTATTTTTGTCCATAGCATTTCTAAGAATTGATCAACCTGTGAATGTTCAAAGCATCAGTCCATGAGCCAATTAATTATTAAAAATAAATCTATATTATAATTAGGAATTATTTGTAAAGTCTAGAGTTCAAATATGAATAGTGTTTTAGGATTACAATATTGAAAATTCCAATTTGCAGGAGATAATTTGAGAAATAGGAAAACACTTGAGACAATATAAAATATGGGCTAAGTTAATATACTGTTCAGTTCTCTGAAATGGCTTTGAATATCTCCAGAAGAGAGAAATCAGTATACTTTGGAAGAATTATGGAGAACAAGAAAAAACAGCTTTAAATTGTCTCTACTGAAAATCATTACAATCCTTCATGAAAAACCATAGGAAAACAGCAAAGGACCAACCTTATCAACACCCATATTGGAAATAATAGAAATAATTAAGGTGAATATTAAAACCATTAGTCTAAATGGCATCTTACTTTGCAATAATATATGGATAAAATCATTTATAAGAATAATGCTTAAAAAATGCTAAAAATAACATTTTCCCTCCTATGAATGAGAAGTTCAACATTGGGAATGATCTCCACAGCACCCTCATCCCAGCTCCCATACTCAACAGAACTAGGATTTAGGCTCTCATAGCCCCTCCCAACAATCAGATTCTCTCATTCACTCAGAAAAACTAAGTGAAATGAATAATTTTTATTAAGAGAAAAAATCTCTGTAGAAATCTTTTGAAATTTCAATGGCTGCCATATAATTTGCACAGCCTTCTTATAAAAGTTGAAATTATTCATACTTGTTATAATGTGTTGACATAACTTGTATGTGAAAAGAGATCCCTAGAAACTCTTCTTTGAAATAGAAATAGTTTTAGAGAAAATTAATTCCCCAAACTAAGAAAAAAGGAACTAAAACGGGGAGTCAACTGGAGTCCTTGGTTCCCTCTAATGGACTAATTTCACTTTCTTTTACTATAGATCTTGATAATGACAGGAACCATGAGTCTGGAATGTAATAAATTAATTGAATAATATTTAATATTCCCAGAATAATAAATTTTGTGTTTTTTATTATGATACAATTTTCAAAAGGCATATTAGCATATGAATAATATGATAAGATAGGATGAAGAGGAAAAACAGGTTAGACACTACAAAAGAAAATTTAAAAACTCAATTCATGGAATTGCAGATTTAAAATAATTGCTAGCTATAAAATCATTCATCTAAGAAAAAATATTAAGAATATCTGTAAGATATTCCACAAATTTAATGAATCAAGATGTGCATTACAAAATAAGATATAACAAGAAAAAAAGGAAGAAAAAGAGTTTTTATCTTTAAGAAAATGAAAAATAATATGTTCAGTAGTATCACAGTGATGATATACTTTGTGGTTCAGTTATGGTAAAGTGTCAGACTCTAGAGCATAAAGTTCAAGGATTGATTCCAGTTTTGACACTTCCAGTACTCAAACTTCTTTCTTAAGAAATAAAACCATTCAATTATTTATTTATTTTACTATGATGACAAGCATTTTTATTAAGTATGAATTAAAAATCAGTGATATTTTACTATGTAAAACACATTTAAAATTTCATATATTTTTATGGATTTGTCTGTGCATTATAAGTATATAATGATATAATTGTAAAAAATATTTTATTTTATTTATTTATTTATAAAAATTAAATTTGAACCCTGGTATAAGAATAACAAGCAATTAATTTCAAAAGCATTCATAAACAGTCCTAAGGAGTCATAATACTGATAAGCAAATAACTAACAAAGAGAACAATAATAGAAAAAAAGCAACATCTGATTCCTATTGTTTTTAATTTCACAATTTTTTAAGAGAAAAAAAAAAAGGCAGCTACATAAAATTTGCATGAGTTTTTAGGTTTTTAACAAATCAGCTGAAATCTCATTAAGAAGTTAATTGTTGAAAAGCTAATGATGTTATAAAGTAGTTGAAAATAAAAAGACGAATATCATCAATATAAGGAAAGGTTTTTAAATTAATAGTCAAAAATTATTGAATGAGGAACCTTGAGAAAGTTTGTATATAATCTTTCTATAAGCTAAATGCATTATTGTTGCTGGTATTTTAAGTAATATATTGTCTAAACAATTTTTCCATGGGTTGTTGTTCTTTTCATATCAGCACATGAAATCACTTAAAAGATATAAAAGCCTTGAAAAAACTGCTAGTTAATATAAAGAATATTATAAAGAATTAATAAAAAGAACTTTGAGAAAATTAAAGTTATTAATCCCAAAAAACCAACAATCATAAATATTTCAAGATTGAAGAAAAAGGAAGCCAATAATTGAGCAAAATCAGTAAACATATAAGTTCACTTCAAAGAAACTTTCACACATGCACATATATATATATTGAACCAGATTGACATCCAATTCAAAGGTTTTACTGCCAAAATTTAAAACTTTTAATTTCGTTAAGTTTCTAAAGTTAAAAGAAAAAGAAGATTTTAATTATTAAAAAGAGTACATGTATTAAAACACCTACTCATTTATAGATCATTTTAATGTTTATAAAAATGCTTTAAAAATAGTTTTCTTATACCGCTTGTTTTTACTTTTTAAAATCAATTTGATTATTAAAAACAAGCTGGCTAGCTAATTACATTCCTGTGGCTTTTGTATTAATCATTTTAAAGTTCATTCTAAAAAGTGGAGATTTGATTTGTGTTTTTGTTTTAATAATCCCTGGGTAGAATTCTTAGATTAGATTGAGCTGGAGATTAATATTTGCCCTGCCTAAGGTGTAGATATTGGACAACAAAGAAAGTGTTTTGCGGGAAATGGAGCGGGGTATAAATAGCACCGAAAATTTGGAGTTAATGATTAATTATTCTTAACTAGACAAGCTGTTTCTAAAGTGAAACTTCATATCGTTATGCAAGAGTGTTGACCGCAATTCGGACATTTAAATTCTTCAAGAAAATTTGCTGTTGTTAAATCCTTTTGCTTGCAATGAGATGACAAATACTGTACATGTTAGCACCACAAGAATGGCTTGCTAACTTAACAAAGGACAGATTCCTAACTTCCAAATTTTCTCCAGTAATGCCTTAAACATCTAGAAGAAGCTGGAACCTCTTTACCTCTCCCTTGCCACTGTCAAAGGACCTGAAAATGAACTAAAATAATAGTGCACACTCTACGTGAACATTGTTTTTACCAAAAGGTAACTATTTTCTTTTATTCTTCCCAGGGTAAACTAATTCTCATTAAATTTCCACTCAATCTAATTATAAATATGTATTCCTAAACAATTTAACCTCATATGTAATATTTGTTGTGATTTCTTATATTTTGCTGTGTGTCTTGGAATCTTAGTTTTAAGATTCGAAGTTGCTTTCAATTTTGTTTATTGGAGGGTGATGAGTGAGTTTTTCTATTTTATGCCTAACTTTTACTAAATGCTTTAGCAGTCATGTGTATTTTAAATGCTTATTTGTAATTATTTTAGTATTCAATAATTAATTTTAAACAGTGTGTTTGCCCTTTTGCAAACTTCCAAAAATCTTTTGGCTGGTGACTTTATTGTCTAATTTTCCGCAGGTGGGGATTTCGTTTCTTATATCTCTGAAAGCGGAAACTAGAATTATTTTTCTTTGTAATTTTATAAGTCATCAGCAGGAAGATAACATTTAGCCCTTTTTAAATTACAGGTGAGAGAGACTTTCATTCTGCTAAAGTATTTAAACTTTTAATATTTTCATACTCATGCGCACTCTCCAATAGATTTATTTTTGTATTTATTATGTATAGCTTAAAATTTATCAGAGCATGTATTCAGAACTTGTTTCATAAATTTATTTCTTAGTTATCATTATTTGTAATTCATTTTCTTTAATTGCTGGGGCAGACGTAACTGTTTTTCTAATGATTTACTTGTCTCCTATTGAGACCTTTAATTATTATTAGTTTTCGCCAATCATTTGGTTGGGATTTGCCAGTTTCAATTGTTTTCCTTTCATTTTCAATCATATTTTTCGGTTGTTCTTGAGGTAAATCAATCGCCTTTATTTTAAACATAATAATAGGTGCAGCTTTTACTGACATAATGACATTTAGGGTTCGATGCATTTTTAGGTCTCGAAAAGCTCGTCGGTGCTAGTTTCATTGATTTGTTTCAAGAACATATTGTTTAAATATCTGAAAGTGAAAACCAAGGTTTGGGTGAATCCTCTGCTGAATGAAGTTTACTACTTCCCTTTATAATTCATTTATTAGAAGATCAGTCAGTCTGCCAGAGCTGTGCCTTTTGTCTTTCTGATACATGCCTGAGTTAACCCTATTTATTGCGTCTTAAACTTATACTTCACAATTTCTTTCTTTTTATAAATAAAACTTTTTAAATATGTTTAAACTTAATTTGGCTGATGTTTGTCTTAGTGCTTTGGTGTCTCAATTGTCTAAACAATTTTAAGATTTCTTGCTTCTTCCTGAGTTTAGTTGGCACAAACCATCATCATCATCTATTCTGATCACAGTAAATAAATTTTACAGACATGTAGTGGTCTGGTGGTGCCCTCTGTGTCAGAATGGATTGAATGTCCAGTACAATATATATACACTTTACCCCGCTTAGTGATGGCAATTGGTCCTCCAAACTCATCACTAAGCAAGAATATCGTATACAAAATATGTAATTATAATGGGGGTCTCTGGGAAAAAAATTAGTCAGTTCCAGTTGACGTAAAATATCCACATTGATTTCCAAGCTCAAAGATTTTCTTGATTTTTTCATGACAATGATGACTAAATACGTATCTAAAAAGAAAAGTTTTATATCACTAGGAAAAAAAATGCATATTTTCACTTTAAAAAGTACAGAATAGCAAAAAGAAAGAGAAAGTGAAACTAAATTTGAATTTAAAAGTTTTTATATTCTTCCGCAGAAGTTTTTCATCGTAATGAAAAAAAAAAATCCATACTGAAGTGCTTTTTTTTTTTAATTTGTATTACAGTATATATTACTACTATACATTTATGTTTATTACTTATATGAAATTATTCAAATTAAAAAACAATGTTTAATTATTAATTATTTAATTGAACATAAAGACTTATTACTGTACTCCAAAGTAACAAAATGCTTAATGCTTATCGTAAAGCAGTCAACTTTAGAAAAAAAAATCAACTTATTTTAAAAGTAAAAAATCTAACTTCTAATTTTCTAAAACATACTGCTGGTTTATTTTTCTTACTGTATATTTTTAGTAATGTAATAGTGCCTCCCCCCCCCATTTGAGTAGAAAGATTATTAATTAAATGCAGTCTGTTTTTTTTTAAACTTTTCCAATTCAACATTTGCATTTTAAAATGTTGTTTTTCTTTTGATTTGAAACATCTTGAGTGTAAACAACATGTTTATTAACAAAGTTACAAAATCAATAACTATTTTTACATAATTATCCAGGTATTCTAAAAATAATATATCGTACTTAAGAAACACACCCACACAGTTTAATATTCATATTGTAACAGTCAAGTTTGTACATTCGCGTAACAGAATTTAGAATCCAAGCAAAAGAGACCGAAGCTGACCAGACTAGGACTGTGACATCCCATGTCCAACCACACTTCAATTCGTAAGCCAATACTCCAAGACTCAAGACCCTATGAATGACCACCTTGAAATTACACATAGCATACTCCTTTATTCGCGGCTGACATAGGTCAGGAAGAATCAAGGAGACTCATAATTAAATTACAAATTGATCATATCTAACGAATAACTAACTTAATGGAGACCTTAAATAATGCATATTCTATAACATAATAATAATGAGAATTGGATTGAATAATGAAACTGAGAGTGGACTAGGTTAATTTACTAAAGTTTAATTTCTTCAATAATAAGTTTGATTTAAAATAGATATATTACAAATTTTACACATGTAAAAATGCACGCAGGCATGTAATGGCTGAAGAGTTTGGACAGATTCTTTGATAAGATTAATAAATGAATTTACATTTAAGTAAGATGAATGCAGCAGTTATTCATCTTACAATTTGTATACAATTATTTACTGATTTACATATAATAAATGCATGCAGGCATTTAAATAAATAGCTTATCACTACGCCATGTCTATCATGTAACATATGCAGACTCCTCTTGATGTGTGGCTGAATACTAATAATTAAACTAAACCTTGGTCAATACTTACGGCAGACGTTTCTCATCTGTTTATATTTATTTATTTAGCCTAAATAGGGCTGCAATAACTTAGATTGACCAGACTTTTAAGAATATTTCAGACAATTGCTGAACAAACTAAAATAGGGAGGTAGAGTTGGCTGCTCTTGATGTACTAATGCACTATAACACCAGCAATACAATAATAAAGTCACTCTGTGGATGGATTGGTAGATCAAGGGTTTCTGCGACCAACGCCGGTACCCTGAAAACTGATCATTAAGCTGCATGAAAAGGAATAACTAATTCAGAAAGGCGGGGGACTTATGTGCTAACCTGGCCTTAAACTCAGGCTTCACGACTGCTCTACCCTATGAGAGTAAGATGTACTGGCTTAACCAAGGCTCCATCTTATTTATGTAAATATACATGGCAGCAAAATGAGAAAATATTAAAGTGAATGAATCACATCCACCAAGCAATGCATTTTATAAAATTTAATATTCTATACATGAAAATAATAGCTTATTAGCTTAATCAAATAGAAGCCAACTCTTAGGCAGCATGATAAAATATATGCTATAGATGGGAATAATTACAGATAATCTTTGCTGTTCCAGCTAATTCTAATTTGTTATTGATCAAATGACAAGTATTTAAAAAGAGGGAAAGTATATTTGATGGGGTTTAATAAATAACTTAAATAGCAAATATTGATGGGGTTTTATAAATAACTTAAATAGCAAATATACTTATAAATATTTATCAAGGTTAGTCTATTTCTTAGTATTTAAAAATTAAACCTCACTAAAATAAGCCACATTGCAAAACTTTACAACCAAACAACTATCAAAAAAAAATTTAAATAATAATGAGCAAGTCATTACTATTTTCTTAAGAGCATTTCGAAACAGCGCACAGAAATAAGATTATAAATAATTACATGAAGAGGTTTTAATTATTCTCTTCTTGAAATATTAAAATTTAATATTCGCTGTTTCGAAGTGTCAGCATATCATAAAATAAATATAACAAATATTAAAACTATGTGATAAAAAAATAACTAGAGACATGACTGCAGTGATAGTTTAAAGTAGAAACATTAATTAATTTCTTAAGGAAGGAAATTTTAAAAGCAAGTGAATCATTTACTGATTTTAAAACAACAAAAGAAAAGTTTTAACATTAAAAATATATTGAGTGGTTAGTTAGCTAACTAGAATTTAAAAGGTAGTTTAAAATTATACATAAAATATACGGAAAATATACAGAGCTCTGTAGTTTAAAATGATTTACCGGTATTATTAGGTGCTTGAGCTGGAGCTGGTGAGTTTCCTGGGCGGCTTGCGGCATGCTCTTATTTTATGGGTGGTCTGTAGGTATTATAGCAGCATTCTTCTTTTTTAAAGTTAGATGGTAGATATTATAGCGGCATTCTTCTTCTTTTCGGTTAGGTTGTAGATGTTATAGTGGCATTCTTGCTTATAAACGGTGTCGGATGGAAATGAACCTGTCGCCTCCTTACAGATTGACAGCTAAGATGGCCAAACTAGCCAGACATCTCAGTTCAAAACTAGATTTGATTTAAAATGGAGTCTCTTCTCAGTATATAGATCTCAGTCAGTCTCTCAGTATTATAGATCTCAGCCAGTCTCTCTTCCCGCTCAAAATATGGCCCATTTATATCTTTTCCTTATCAGCTTAACACCTTTAAGAATTTTTTCATTAATTTTGTTAACATATAATCTGATTCCAAATATGCTGATAAATTTCTGAGGTGTTATAACTTTTTCCTTTATTTCGTTTTAATTAAATTCTAAAAACATGTAATTTTGATCTTAAATATTTGATAAACTATTAAAGTATTTCAGTTATAACTTTTATGGTTATTTTGTAAAACTATTTTGCCATAAACAATTTTAATCCAAAAATAACTTAAATGTTTATATCTGATGCAATTTTAATTAGCCAGATTTTAAAATGACTTTTTAATTTGACCAAAGGTAGGTGCGGTCATTAATTAAATACTTGTTTACGACAAATCTGTTTCTAACCAACTTTTAATTCTAAGAAAAATATAACACTTAATTTTTAAAGAAGACTTCTCGGCACATTTGAAAGAAAACCTTTTTAACATTTTTAAATAAACATTTTAAAATATTTTCATCTTTTAACATTTTAAATATATAACACATTTTAATGTTTTAAATCATGCCACCCCTATATACATTACAAATATAGGTTGGATTATATATCCACATACGAATTAAAATAATAAATTTATTAATAAATTGAACCTTATCATTATTTAACATAATAAAAGTATTTTATTCAAATAAGCATGATATTAATAATAATACGCTATAATTCTATCAAACCTATCTAATTATAGTCTTCTTTCATATGTAAATATATAATGCTGTTTAGACAGCCATGACAGCAAATTGTAGTTTTATTTTACATATTATAGTTTAAATGAGATTCGAATCTAACACAGACGAGTGGGCTATTAGATTGATGATGAAACAGCAAGGGATTAGGAGGTTCCCGTTTCAATATTTAGTGATGATAGTATTTTAGTTGTCTTGTACTGTATTTATATATTGGAATATTTCATCATCTATGTGTTGAATGTCTTTAGAAAAATTAAACTTTATTTAAATAATTTAAATAAAGTTTAATTTTTTTAAAGACATTCAACACATATGTATACAGTATTATCAACAAATTAAAAAATCCTTCTCCTTTTTTTTTTTTCAAAAAATTATTTTCTTATCTCAATACTTAACATATACAGTATTTATATAATACAAAACTCCAATGTTTCAACTGTTTATCTTCATACAGTCATTTTCAAGGATATCTCTCTCCCATTGCTATATTTTATTACTCTTTCTTTTACATTATTTAATTACAAATGAATGTTGAAACATTGGAGTTTTGTATTATATAAATATATATACTGTATATGTTCAGTATTGAGATAAGAAAATATGTTCAGTATTGAGATAAGAAAATAAAGTTTTTGAAAAGAAAAAGAAGAAGAATTTTTAATTTGTTGATATTATATACTTTTTTTAAAAGAAAAAGTGGATGAACATTTGCTGTGTTATTATATATGATGTACACAGTATTATAGATTCAATAATTATAGATATTTTAAGTGTTTTATGAATAAAACATTGTATGTGTATACAGTTACAGCAAAGTCATTACCTGTATACATATTACAATAATATACTTTTGCTTTTGGGTAAAATGAATTTAATATAGCTATCTCTGATGTCATCAGTGATGCCAAATTCAAGATGGCTGCCAAACATTTTTTTAAATTTTTTTTTCTGATCGTTTAAGTGAAAAATCAATCGTAAATCGAAGTAGTGGGTACAAATTGATGATGATCACTATTGTGAAATATCACTAAATAGTCAATCGCTAAGCAGGGTAAAGGAGTGTGTATATATATATATATATATATATAAAAGTTAACTATTAGATAAATGCTTACCTTGAATTGTATTTTGAATCTGGTATACTAGCTCCTCACTGAAGAGAACTACAGCTCAAAACTGGTCTCGGAATGAGGACATTCCTAGATAAAGATTTTGAATGTGTTCTCTTGTAGCATTTATCATAAAAAAATATAAAAAAGCTTGTTTAGAGCTATTAGCACACTCTTTATTTTACATATTTATAAATGCAAGATATATAAGTCTTGTGATATATGATTTGACTTTATATATATTGTAACAGATTTTTTTTTTGCCTTAAATTTTTTTTAACATTTAAAGTAAAGTTTGTACTTGAAATTTATAAGTTTGAAACCAAAAACTTTACCCGTTTCTTATATAAGTCTTGTGATATATGATTTGACTTTATATATATTGTAACAGATTTCTTTTTTGCCTTAATTTTTTTTTAACATTTGAAGTAAAGTTTGTACTTGAAATTTATAAGTTTGAAACCAAAAACTTTACCCATTTCTTATTACTATTTCTTTTAACACTTATAATTTAAGTTATTGGCTCTTAATTTAATGTTAATTATTTTACTTTTTGACCCCATTATTCAAGCAGAGGAGTGAATATAATTAATATTTACATACCAATTATACCTCCAGTCAGACCATGATTTAATAAAAGTATTAAACCAACAATTACTTTTCTAGACTGAGGTAACTCTCTCTCTCCAGCAGCATGGAATGTGAAACATCTCATGGGGATTATTTATAATGGGTTTAAACCCAGGGCACTATCTAATACTTAAACTGAAACTCATGAAATGTCATTAATAGATTTCAAGTGCTTGACCCATGTTTAGTTCTTAAACATGAGACCGGCAACACATTTACTTAGATAAATGGAGAGAGAGAAATGCAAACAACACTAATGATTTACATAAATTTATTAAAAGACAGTAATAATAAACATTTAAAAACAAATATGCATCATTCTGAGTGAAATGTAAAGTTCTATTCAGGGAAAATTTTAAAGTTTAATACTAGTATTGAGAATTTAAAAGTTCTAATAAAGATGTCAATGGATAATAGTTATCTAGGTCTAGCACAGTCTCTGGATTTTCATATTTGTGATTCAGTTATATTCCTGGTGAGTATTTCAGCATAAGTGAAGCTTCTTCTTCTTATTGGTTCTGCATCCTATGGTATGGACTATTTCCCTTGATTTGGCATGGCAGGTTCAAACATCAGCAGAAGGCAAGTCAGAGCATCGCAGTAACTTGACTAGTGGAACACGGGAGATGAGCGAGAGAAAATGGCAAACACCAATATTTGGATCTACCACTCATTTCTCTTATGGCACAATAGTAGAAGAAAAGCTTCATCATGCTGGACTTTTAGTGGCTCATTGCTTTGTTCACTGCTGCTGGTTGATCTTGGTTATATTTTTAACTGTTTTCTATAAAACTTTCTGAATAATCTGATATCTGAATTTTGGAGTCTGGATTCTAAAATCTAAAGTGTGAAATCTGAATAACAATACAGAATGTTAGCCTTTTATACACTCTGACCCCACCTTTGCTCAAGTTTTCACCCATGCTATCAATACATTTGATCTTTAAATTTTTTTAATTAGTACATTCTCTTTTTTTTTTCAATTTAATTTCACTGAAATTAGCCCATATTGTTAATTTAATCAGGCTGGAATCTTAATCTCCAGAGCCTGATAGTTTTGTTCAAGTTGTTCTAATTAATTATAAAATATTTTTAATTAAAAAAAATGCTTTTAACAAAAGTACTTTTGAAAGAATTATATAAAAATAAAAGTAGGTAAAAGAAAGATAAGGTATAATTACTAAATGATTTCTAACTTATTTCCAACATTTTTCTTTTCTTTTAACTTTTCCTTTTCCCAAACTATTAAATAATGATTTTAGTTTTCTATTTTATTTTTTTAAAATTTTATTTAAAAAAAAAGTAAATCATGTAACTCGTATATACACATACACTTACGCAATGTGTATATATACACATCGTTACATTATATATATATATATATATAGTAACAGAATGATACAATAGGCATAAAATCAATAGAGAAATAAATAAAAAAAATTTGTAACCAAAAAGATATTGGAATTAAAATTTGAATTGATTTCTTAACAACCAAAGTGATATTAACTATAGTTTCATATATCTAAATAAGAAATATATCAATTTCCAATTCTAAACCTTGGAAATGCTAAATTATTAGAGCAATTCCCTATCAGTCAATTTTTAAGTAATACTATGATAATGGCTTAAATTTACTATTGATATACATGAATGCCACTTATATACTAGATTATAAGACCATGATCATCACATAAACAAACTAATTTATTCTTAACATTACTTATATAATGCTTAAGCGAAATTGAAACTTTATGAAACTGGCTATTATATACATTACATACCATCTTATAATTTAAATAGTTAATAGAATTAAGAATAAATAAAATGCAAAAGTTTTAAACATTTAACAAAACAATTTAATGAACTCAAAATGAGAATTTCATCAATCAAATAATTAATAAATTCAATAAGTAAATATTCATATCAATATTAACCCTTATTTCTGCTATGGCATGTATCAATTCAAAACCTATATGAAACATTTTACATTCTGTAAAAAAAAAAAAAAAACAATATATAGAGACATTTAAGTATATATAAATAACTAATGAAAAAAATTACACCTGAGCACAGATAAAAAAAATTTCTCCCCTGAAATTGAATTTTGAATGCCTAACTTTACTTAATAAGTGAAACAAAATATTACATTTCCAATACTAAAAATTAAACAATGAAATACAAACTAAAATAAAGTAAAAACATTCAAATATAAAATTAGAAATAAAAAAGTTATAAACTTGATTAAATGAATAATTATAAATGTTCACACCTAGGTAAATTTTTGAGAGTTTGAATTGTAATTCAATTTCAGAATTCTAAGTGTAACATTTTTGATTTTTGAAGATTTGTTTGAAGTCCTTGTGGGCCCATTGTAGACTGTTCAAATTCTTTCCAGTACTTGTTTTCCAATGAGCTATCCTTACATTGATAAATTTTTTTTTTTTTGCTTTGATATTTTTTTTTTTGCAATAATTATTATTGCTATGATGCAAGACTAGATCTTTTACATGGATTAAAGATCATAACAATTATCTGTTAAAGAGTAGGTTTGAACTTGTCTTGTCTTTAGGTTTATTTGTGATTATGTGAATTTAGTATGCAACTACTAATTTCTGAAATGTTTTGAACTCATTTCTTAAATACTTTGTCAACTTATGATGCAACTAAGACTAAACATCAAAAGCATTGTTATAAATTTTCACATTATTGTTGTTGTTTTTTTATGTACAAATTTTACTAATTAACTAATAGCATATTTTCTGTTTATCAGTAAACAAGCTTCATTATTTTCTTCAAATTTATTTACTAAGTTGTTTATGGGATAACCAAATTCCTAAGCAATTTAAAAAATAATTTAAATTTTTACTTTTTTTAAAAGCATTACAAATTTTTATTTTATCCAATTATTTTTTTTCTAAAAATTATTATAAATTTTGAATGGCATCATTTACATTCCATTTTCACATTTAACATTATTATATCTTTTGCTATATCATTTTTTTAAAACTTTTCTAACGTATATTTGAGATCAATAAAATACTATATTTATTTATCATTCAATTTTGTTTCCTTCTAAATAAAAAAATTAATTGATCGTTCTTGAGTGATTCCTCAT
This sequence comes from Epiperipatus broadwayi, assembly GCA_028023455.1. Lineage (NCBI taxonomy): Eukaryota > Metazoa > Onychophora > Udeonychophora > Euonychophora > Peripatidae > Epiperipatus > Epiperipatus broadwayi. The sequence continues at coordinate 5,433,295 of JAQFVV010000069.1, forward strand.
TGATATTTTTACTTAACTGTAGTTTGTATTGACATATTATTTGATTATTTTATTAACTGTCATATATATATATATATCTTTTGTAATTCTTATTGAAGATTAGATAGATTTTGGAACAAAATAATATTTATTAATTGTTTCTAACAATATGCCATTGGCAATATTCATACTACCACAATATATGTAAAACTGACTTATTATTTATTTATATCAATTATTATTTTGAATAAACTAATAACTCACATAATATATATATATTATATTTTTATGTTATTGATATTTAATATTTATCTGTATTTTATTAGTATAATATGCCTTTTTACAATTCAATTATAATAGCTTTCATGATAATTACACTTTTTTTTTCAAAAAAAAAAAAGCTGAAATAATACACCCAGAAGCTCAATTTGATTAATTTTCATTATATTATTTTAAATGTATAACTTTTTTATTTTATTATATTGTTATAATTATTTAATTATTAAGTTAATATTATTTTTACATTTTTTTGTATTATTATTTTTCTCTAATATAAATTTTTAACAGTAATATATATATATATATATATATATATATATATATATATATATATATATATATATATATATATATATATATATATATATATATATATATATATATATATATATTGTACTGATACTCAAGTATACCTATATATCATTAAATAATCACCATCTTCTTACACCTTTAAGCAAATAATGTTTATTATATTATAATAACAGTTTGGACTGTTCCTCACAGTCTTCTTCAGATCTTAATCTATTCCCTTACCTTTTCACCATTTCATTTTACTATCCCACAATGCTACTAAAAAAAGGAAGATAGGAGGGTGATGGGATAGTAAAATAATATGGTTGAAAGGGAAAGATAAAGGAATAGATTGAGATCTGAAGAAGACTGTGAAGAATAGTTGAAACTGTTATTATATTGTAGATCTCTGTTGATGCAACTGAACAGTCACTGATCATATCGTACTACCTTTGAGACAATAAAACATTCACTTTCAACCCAGGAATTTGCCTCAAAGTGCTTTTGGATAGTCTGTAAGTACTAATTTTATTAATTTTTACATTTGCAGTTGGTTTTAAAAAGAACTCTCGATCACAGAAAGCTTTATTTAATTTCCACCTTAATAGAGCTCCACAATGTTATCACCTAATGTTCATGGCTGGCCTACAAGGCCCTAAGCTTTCAACAATTGACATGGAAAAAGAGTGTGAATTAGTTCAAAAATCCATAGTATATAATCAAGATAAAAAAATATAGACATATAAGCTTCCCAGTAACAAAACAAATTAAATCAGATAATTCAGCAAAGTAAAATGTAACGATCCTAAAATAAACATCAGCGTATCGAATGTTAAAGATTTAAAACTTGGCAAACAAACACAAAAAGAAAACACAAAGATAATTTTCCCATACTAAAGAGAAACTGCTCAAAACAGAATGGAACCCTTTGCAATACCCTTCTGATAGAGAATTAACTCCTCACCACATAGCAAAATCAACTTCAAATGAAAAACATATTAAAACTTTAGCCAAATCTAAAACCTGCAGCGGCAAAAATATGAAAAATGCAATTCAAATTAAAACAATGCAATCAGTTGATGTCAATCACACGAATACTGCAGAATATAATAACATTAAGAGTTCCATCAAGCATAATAGTTTTTCTGTGAACACAGGAAAAAATCATGAATCCACTACACATCGATGGTAGCATCCATAAAAAAAGCAAAAAAACCATAATCACACTAATAGTGAAGAGATTATATTAAAACTTAATCAGACTGAGCAAAATAATAAAAAAGTCATAATATCCAGGGATTTGATGTCCTGCAACAAAATGCACACACAAGTTTATGAACAGAAAACACCACAGACATCAGCTCTCAGTCTGAAATTAAGCAAAACAATGGATATTTCAAACTTCAAGATAACAATCATGATTCTAATAATGCAATTAAGCAATCAGAAAGAGATATAACTAAACTAGATAATACACAAAAAGATAATATGATGGCCAACACTTATGCAAATATTGTAAAATTCAATAATAAAGATATATTATTAACAGTAAACATAAAACACACTTCAAATAAACAGCAAGATAAATAATGAAGCCACACAACAATTTATTGAGTTAATGGGAGAATTGGATGATGCATCAAACAAAGAAAAGCTCACACATGAACCATCAAATAGTTTTTATGACCAACTTAACAATTATCATCTATATACTGAAACAGTTACTAAATTCAATGAAGCCATGCCACAAGAATTACTGAAATCTTTTGCTGTCTTCAATGATGAAGCCTTGCTCATTCTATCCACTACTGACTACTTACTAAGATTATTCCCATTTCCAACCAATAAACCCTTTGACCTGCTAAAAACCAAGATCTCTGGAAAGTTATTCAAAGGTTATCATATCACCCCAACCCTCGCTATCTAATCCTCCAACAAGCTTTTAAAAATAAATATAGGATACTTGACAACAGATACTTAATTACCATCAATCCAAACATAGTTCATTACACCTCAATAAGTGATAGGATAAAAAATTGTGGTCTGGGATTCAGCATTTCTGACTTACAAAACCTTCTCATGCCTTATGGGCAAGTCACTTCTTTCAAATATCTTAGGGTCCCTGGAATACAAGAAGTTACCCAAAATATAGCACTCTTTTGAATTACATTAAAAAAGAAACAGTGCCATTAGATATTCCCCCCACAATCCATGTTGTAAGGGTGTCTCTTTTCATCTTATTCTGGGGAGTAGAATCGCAATGCTTCAGATGCAGGGAGATGGGACACCTGCTTCACAACTGCTCTTCCAGACCCTGCACCTCTTGCAGTACCTTTGCCAGTCAGTCACATCAGTGTGATTCAAAAGAAGAACATCTACAAGAACATCAAAACATGCAGCAACCAAAACCTGAAATACAACATAATCAAAATAAAAAATTAGAGCATGAGACTTCGATCAAGCTGAAAACATAAGATTCTCTTTAAAACAACATAAAATATCAAAACCAATACCAAAAAACTGACCCACATGGATGCCACCAAACACTTGAAAACAAGACAAGCAAAAATGATTTCTCTTCGACAGACACAGGCTCTGACTTTGAGCAAGAAGAAATGGATGCTGAAACTGGGCAAGAAGAAACAGCAAGCCTGACAGACTCTGGGCCTGACCATGTTCTTAAACAATTCACTATATAATGTAAAAGAAAAAAACACCAGAACAGAAACAAACAATCCACAACCTTGGTTCACAACAGTAACAATAACAGAAACATATACTCAAATGAAACCACCTCAACCTCTGACAATGTACATGACAAATCCAGTCCCAACCATAGGAAATGGAAAGATGAATCTCTAAAATCAGATAATAATGACATCTCAAACACATATCATACACAACCTGAAGTTAGTATCTCTGGGGAAATAGTTCCCCAAGATGTAACATTATGGATCCCATCCTGAAGTCTGCATAATGCAAAAAAACAGCCAGTTTTCCACAAGTATTATAGCTAAAGAACAAGAAGCCAAGCTACCTACTACAAAATGTCATTGACAATAACAACGCTTAACATCAGGGGGCTTAACTCCAAAGACAGGACTTTTGCTATTTCACAGTGGTTCAAACTTCAAAAATCAGATATACTTTGTTTATCAGAAACCAAGCTCCACCTTCATACAGATTCCATGATAATAAAAACAATTGAGAACTTTAGTCACTTTATATACTCTTTCTCCAGCTCTGCTACTGCTGGTGTTGCTCTTGTCATCAATAGAAACTCAATCATTGACTTCAAAATCCTTTACATAGATACCAACTGCTATACAAATCCAGGGTTTTATGTTTATTCTTATCATGTGTATAAGGTTAAAGATGAACAAATCGTACACAAAGTTATACACTATATAAACATCATAATTAGATCAAACCCCAGTCCAATTATCTGGCTTGGAGATTTCAACCACACTTTTGACCACTTTGAAAAAAAATTATTTAAAGATGGTTAAAAGAGACATTCACAGTGGGAAAGCATTCTTTCATGATGGAGCCTTCTCTTTCTATACCAGAAGTGCTCATTCACTCATAGACCTCATATTCTACTCTCCTGAAATGAATTCATTCATAGAAACACACCTCTGGCCTATTGCCTTTTTGAATCATCTTGCAGTTCAATCTATCATCAAATTGCAACCACAGCCTTCCATGCCAACTAACCTCCCTCATATGATGAGATGATGAGATTACGCAACAGGCACAATGTGCCCCCAATTAATCTCAGACGTATACATCATCTTTCAGGAGCTGCAGATATTGAATCTACCAGCATTACAAGGATGGAATACATTCATAGACACAGCACAAAAGTTCATTAACCAATACAACAGATAGCAGAAAGGGCCATTACGATTACTCTCAGAACTAGATAAGATTTATCTGAGCTGAAATGCATCCAAGTTACAGAACACAACATCCCAGAAATCCTATGCCTAAAACATATATATATATATAAACAAACCAGAATGACTGTTGTGGAATATGTCCATATTAAGGGAGCACGCACTATCTCGGACAACAAGATTGCTGGACTCCAGACTACATCAGATGGGCCTTCAGGTCAGGAAAAAGAAATTACACACCCTCCTCTTTGTGCCTTGATGGTAACACTTACTCTGGCATCACTATGCTTAACAAAATTAGGGATTTTTATTCCATCAAATTACAGCCCATTGGAATCATTACCAGACGATGCAAGTTTGTGGAAGATTCAAATAATCCTCACATTACCAAACCTGATATCATCTCCAAAATTAAAAGCCTTCCTGAACACACTCATTCTGGCATGCATGGAATTCCCAAATTTGTTCTGATACACTTGGAAAAATTTACCATGCATATTACAAGGGGAATCATTGATCTCTTAGCTACTGATAGCCTACATCTTCCAGGGATCTATTCTATATTAGTGGTCCCTTTTATAAGAAAGAAAGACCTACCCGTTGACCTAAATAACATTAGGCCAATATCTATGGTTCCTCTTCTAATCAAAATTATCAAAAGCATTATAAAAGATAAAATTTCAAGAGAAAATCATACCAAAGCTTTCCAGACATCAATATGCCAAGAGGAGTTCATCAACTGGTGATGTTGTCAGCTGATTTTGACTCCTCATTGATCATATCCATAGAACAAAGCAATCCCAGCCAGTCACAGTCCAACTAGACTTTGCCAGGGCTTTTGACTCTGACTGAATAGACATGCTACTTGGTGAACTGAAGGTCCTTCAGATTCCTCCAACCTCCATCTCAGCAAAATGTGATATTTTTTCTCTCTGAATGGGAGAACTGCCCCTAGTTTCAAACCCTGCATCTCCATCCCCTAGGGCTCCCCATTAAGTGCTCTCCTCTTCATGATCTATATAAATCCTTTTTTATGAGCATTGAGGATACACTCCCTGGGATTTCCATCCTTTGCTTAATGAAAACATCTCCCACATCTCCTACATGGATGATGTGGTGGTGTTTCTCAAATCACATGAAGAAATATACATTCTTGAAAGCCTATTATAGCACTATGGCCAGACACATGGGCTTATAATTAACAGGAGCAAATTGGAAATTTGGAATATTAAAACAGCTAACAGGATAACAGGTTCATTACAAGCTATGCCTCAGCCTTTCTTGGGATTCAATATGTCCCTATTCCCCATGGCAATGAGGATGGAAATACAACAAAGACTATTAAACAAAATAGACATCACTATGACATGCCTTTCAAGACTATACATAACCACATTTGGAAAGGTATCACTCCTCAACTCCCTCATACTTCCCAAGATCATATATTATCTTGCGGGCTTTAAACCAACAGAAGCTTTCATTAAAAAAGTAAAATCCCACTGTCTGCAACTCTGTAGAGGTGGGCACAGATCATTTATCAGTCTGAGCACCCTTCAAAAGTCAAAAGATATGAATGGTCTGGGACTGCACTCAATAAAAGCATTTGCAATACAGAAAACTTACAATATAGTCTTTAAACTTTACTCTGATCGCAGAACCTTCCAATGTCCACTCCCTAAAGAATAAGTTCTTTCCAGTAATAGACCACCCTCCAAGGTACCCTCCCATCTGGCTTCAAACACAAATCTCATATATTTTTGCTCACATTGTATTTTCTGTGAATATGTTCAGTACAAAAATAACCTACTGGGAAGCCTTCACCCTATCCAACCCAAATACTCAGAAGGCACACACTTACCTCTCCATCGACATAAACAAGCTGTGCAAATTAGCCCGTAGATTAAAATTGTCACCTAAACACACAGACTTTCTTCTCAAAATTAACCTAGGTAGCCTCACCACCATTATATTTCTTAATAAAAGAGGCTTTGACATAGATCCCATCTGCTGTCTCTGTCTTTCCAGCCCGGAGGATATTGACCATATCCTCTGCCTTTGCCCAGTCTGGTGAGGACTAAGATAAAACTTCCAGAGACACATTAAAAATAATGGTCCAGATCTAACATCACTTCAAAGGGTTATAAATAGAGGCATTTTCACTGAAATCAGGCTTACCACATACATAAACTTTGCCGTCTGGATGACCAGATGCAAGGTGATTTTTTTAAAAATTATCATCTGATGAAATCAATAACTGCTTTCTCAACATAATTAAAAATATTCAACAAACGGATAAGAGAGAGGTAGATCCATATCTGGCCATATTGACCTGGGAATTTACAACTGGCATAAACAGTAACTGATCAACCACCCCCTAAATCATTTACTTGAAAATAACTATTAAGATTTAATAAAATCCTCCAACCATAGCTCACCAAAACAGGGCTTACTAACAATGGGATTTTCTTATAGACTTGATGAAAGATATATTCACCTTGTATCCACTGACTAAGTTCTTCACTTACACTTATTTTACTGACTATTGGATCAATCCTTCTTTGTATACATCATCCTGTAACCTCACCTAGTTAATTTTTGTTGTTTCTTTGTATTCGTCTTTAGGTCAAATAAAATTATCTTGAAAGAAAACTGTTATTATATAATAAACATTATATGTTTAAAGGTGTAAGAAGATGGTGATTATTTAATAAAATATATAGTTGTATATGAATAAGCAAAATTATTGAAGAAGGAAGAAGTATATATATATATATATATAATTATATGATACTCAAGTGATGATTAGAACTACTTTTCATGCACCACAAATGAATTTATAATAATCTAAACCTACATCATTATAGACTAATAAATTTATAAAGTGCCAATGAATCTATGCACTGATAAGTATTCTATTTGGTAAATAAAAAATTCAATAAACAAATGATTTATTATCTAATGAATGTTTAGCCTGAAATATGTGAATCAATATATTTTTAAAATAAAGTAATTTGTAGAGTAGGTAAATCAAATGATGCCTAAATTAATAATAAGATATAAGTTTATTAAGATAATAACACAAATTTAAATTCAACAATTGTAATTTTAAAATAATCCATTGTATTATTATAATCTATTAATGCTAGATTGCAATTGCTAAAATGTGTTCTAAATCTTAAAGATGATTAAATATACATATTCAGAAGCGAGTTAACATATATGATTTTACACACAGTATGAACTTTTTTTTTTTTTAACATTTTTTATATCTCAGATCAAGTAATGCTTTTATCATAATAGTTGTTTTTATATATTTAAAATAAACTTTAAATGTTAATTATAATTTTAATTTTGATTGGTCAATTTAAATCTTATTTAATTAGCCTATTAATTAGATCAGTATCAAATAATATAAATGACAATAATAATTTAAAATTCAAAAGTAAGAAATTTGATAGATATCTATCAGCATATTATTATTATTATTTTGAATATTGAAGATAAAGTAAAATTTTAGTAAAGAATTTTAGAAATTATTTGTTATATTTGCATTTGTTAATGAGGTTGACATTTTAATATTGAAATGGTATTTATTGCATGCATCCTGCTTCATCTACTATGATTCATAGTTGTATTTATTCTGAGTTCAAAGTTAACCAAGCACATATATATTTACATATACTTATGTATATTTAGAGGTATTGGTATATTCTTGTGTGCTAACATATATATAACTGTACATAATACTTATATCTAATTATAAATTATATAATAAATTAAATGTAAGTTGTATAAACATTGTTATATATGTATGAGCGCACCTACATATATATGCGAATGAAGCTACAATACCATAGATTTAATAAGCATTACAATGCAATTAATTTGTTATAAATTTAATATACAAATTTATTCTCATTTTATTTAAGACTTGCAAATAATTTCAATTACTAATGTGACTGATATATATATATATATATATATATATATATATATATATATATATATCAGAATGATTACATTAACAGAATTAGTTTTGAAATATTGAATAATGTTTAGAAAGTATTATGACACACACACCTGCTTAAAGTTGTGTTGAGATTAAAAACAGATTTTAAAATAATTCTAAAATATAATTTGAGACAAAGCAAAATCACTCAAGCTGCACTATTTTGTTATCCATTCAAAATTTGCTTTTGTCTTTTCTAAAATATTAATACTGATTATAAAAGTTAATAAAACTATGCTAAAATTAAGGATTACATTTTGAAACTGTAAACAAGTTAATAGGTTGATGAGGGAAGTGTCAGAGAAGACTCATATAAAAACCCTCAAAATTTAACACTCAAGATCCCCTTTCTATTATAAGTGAAGCAGTTGCTTCTGAAAGCTATGCCCATTTTAAAAATGAAGCTGATTGGATAAGAAAGCCCAGATTTTTCATCTTTCTTCAGAAGAGTGGTAACCTTCCACACACTGCAATTGAACATTATCACCACAGAATGGGAGAAACCAATTCTGCCAGCTGCCAAGAAGATATCAGAAGACAACCTATTAAGGAATTCCAGAAACAAACACAGTGCTGGATGAACAGCTAAATGAAGATTGGTAATATTTCTTCTCTGCAGAGCTCTCTAAATATAATCTTTAATTAAATTACTCTTAAAGTTTCCTAAGCCAGCTGATAGAATGTTCATAAATTATAAACTTATAAATAATTCCTCAATAAAATAAACTGTGTAATAAACCTTCAATAACTATAAACTAAAGTTAATAACTGTAAAATCGTGCCTATCTCAAAGAAATAATTATAACTTCAAATGATTCCCTTAAACATAATAACTGTAGATAGTTCTTATCTTATTTTCTAATCTGCAGTTATCCCTATTCAAATTTATTCTATTTTATTTAATGATATTTTATAATACGTTATAATTTAAAACAGAAATTAGTAATTTAGTAACTTTAGAGACATAATTAGAAGCTCTCTAGTAAATGATTTGTGCTGATTTTTAGCAAACTTAAATCTCCATTTTGAAACCTATTCTTATATATATTGTAATGGGCACAGATGACGTTACATTGTTTTTTATTAGTAAACATGAAAAGAATAAAAGTTCGCAAATAAAACTTCCTTTTTAAGAATTAAAAATTGAAAATTAAAATTCTATACTAAACTCATATATATATAAAATCGCACAGATGAAAAAAATTATTAAAGTAAAACTTTATTAAAAATAGAAAAAGTATTTTAAAAGCAAAAACTTAAAAAAGATTTAGAGATAAAAATATATCTTTAAGTTTGAAAACAAATTAATTAATGTTATTGAAAAATGGAAATGATTATTTTAATTAGTCAAAGTGAACTAGCCTTTGGGCATTTAAATGTATAAGCAATGGTCAGATAGGAAAACAATAGAAACTAATAGCAAATGAGAGAAATCCATCGGGAAATCAGACCTCAATGGAAGGATCATCATCATCGATGACATAATGTCAATTGAATCCTTAAAATTAATATAAAAGGAAAAGTTTGGAAATTATTAGTGAGTTATTATGAGTGGACAGATATGTGTTAGTGGAGAGTCGGAGGTGAAGGGATTGAAAGACGCACTTTCAATTCCTTCAGTTGTTAAAGAAAAAAAAATGAAACATCATTTTCTACATTGAGGACCAGCTAAAGTAAAACACCTCCAGATGAATAAATAAAATGGCCAACAGAATACCAATCTTTTTAGGATGGCGTGGGAATTCACGTTCAAATGGCAAGCAACAGATAAAGATGAACTGTTTAAAACCATAAGAACTTTATAATTAATGAACATTAAATTAAAAACTTTCCATATTTAAAATAATTGCAATAGAATCCTATCTGACCAACTTTATTTATTAATAAGTAATTTTAATTTGATGTATTTCTTTTGTAAAATCATTTCCATTTATTTATTTTTGTTCCTTTAAGTTTTATTTATGATTTTTGTTTTTCGCTATTATATCTTGTATTGGTGAGAATGTATTCATTTATTATTAACACTTGCAAAGCATTTGCACAATTAGCTTGAAAGGCTGATATTCGAATGTAATTTAATATTATATAAATGTTAAACTTAAGTCGGGTGTGAATGGCTATATAGATTTGTAAAGTTATATTAGGGGAGGGTAATCGTAGGTTATTTGTTTCATAGTTAAATTAGGTCAATGGATTGGATATATTGGCATAATTAGTAGATGTAGTACAGGATTCGCTATGGGCAGAATCGCTTTATATGCCACGCACTTCCTTTTTGGCCTATGGAATGTGATTCGTAAGTCGGCAAAATGACCAGTCCTTTCCTATGGAGTTTTTTTTATTGCTCTTGTCAGATAGATGTAGTATTCCTATCTGACGAGAGGCAATTTCTTCTCTTAACCTTTTGTGCTGCTGTATTTGTATTACATTGAATGCATCGATATATCAGATGAATTGACGTTGGTTTGACTGCGAACTTTTGGCCTGGGGTTAAATAAGAATTGAATGTTTTCTTTCAAATGCAGATCTATGTAGTCTATTCATACTCGACACTCTAAATAAAAATGCATTAAATTTAAGATTGATATAGACGCTTGCATGGATTCATTATCGGTTAATTATGTTTTTGGTTTCCATATTTGATCAAAATATATAGACATTCGGTAAATAATGATACCTTACGGTGAGTATCTAAAATGTATTTATTTGGATGTCTTTTAAGTTATTGGTCAATGTGGCATCTTACGATGAATGCTATTGGGTTTCTTATAAATTTCCCTCTGCAATTCCACCAATGATTTTATATTTTGATCGTTTATGTTTATTTTGAAATGTTTTTAACCGTGTAATCTATGTAACCAATCTATACTCAACATTTTAAAACAAACTTTTATAAACCCATCTGTGCAAACTTATAAAAATTAAAATGTAAATTGATAAAAATTAAAATGTAAATTAAAATCAAAGTTAAAAATGTAAGTTAAATTTTAAAATGTAAACTGATACTAAAACATTTTTAAATATTATATATGTGCATAAATAAATATTTGTGTGTATAATTACTGGCAGTGGCTTATTTATATATATATATCTTAGATAGGAGTTTGATATAAAATATAAATCTCTGCTGTTCCACTGAGCTAGTGACAATGGGATAACGACCGGAATCAAAATATATAAAATAATTTTTTTTTTAACTTACATATCTGCCTACTTTATAAATTTTTCTAGGTTCAAATGCCTAGATGGCGCCCTTGTAATGCAGCTTACGTTAAGTAGCATAAATCCAGATCATTATAATATATATATATATATAGTTAAGCTATTACATTCTAGCTTATTATTAAGGTTTGCATATTAATAATCTAAGTATAGTTAGATAATAGCAAGGATGATATTTAAAAAGCATATTAATAATAATTAAACCCTGAATATGCATTTCTCCTCCTTAGTTTATTAGATAAACTATTCAGATTTAGTGTTCTTAAACTAGATTGTTTTAATGAAACCCCACTTAGCATGTTTTAAGTATGCTAATTAGCAAACTGGAGTAAGGTTAATTTCACAGAAGAAAAATTTTGAGCATTAGTTTTAATTTTAATAATATTTTTAGTAAGCATTATGAGTGTGTTCTTACAAAGTATTGCATGTGCAATATGCCTTGCTATGCTTTCTTTGTAAATGAGGGTATGGTGAAATACGACCCTATTATTAGTTCAGACAGCCTCAGACCTGGAACACAAGGGTCCAGCAACCAATTATAAAGCTGCTCCAATCTCCTAAACTAAAGTTCATATTATGTTAACAAGTTGTACAGTCTAAAGAAACTGAGTACTTGTACTGAATCTTGTGATTAATTATACATTCATATTGCAATTCTTATTTATCTGAAGCTCCACTACAATCACCAGTTCAACCTATCTTATTATTGTTATACAGTTCAGCATTGATCTGAATGTCTAATCTAGAAAACAAGCAATCTGCATTTTATTGCTCATTATGTATTATTAATAAGGATGAGTTATATTTTATCATATATCATACTTATAAGATTTAGCTTTCCATAGCAAACCTAGAATATATGGCATAGCATACCTAGGCATGAATATTATCACAGATATTAAATTGTAATAAACTTTAATATTAAATTATTAAAAGTGCATTCCAATGGATGAGATTCCTGTAACTAAATTGACTCATCATTGTATAACACCTGTGTGTGTAAGATTTCACCAATGCACTTCTGTTTGTTTTATATTAATTAATTTGCTTAACTTAATTATTAAAGATATTTTAAGTTGTAATTCTATTTTGTGTGTCTCTTGTAAACTAGTTCAAACCACTCCAAATCAGTTCAAATTTAGCATTAGCATGTTAATTTATATATTAATTTATTTAGACATGAGTGTGTTTTATTAATAGTATTAATAGTTCATCAGTCATTTCCATGTCTGATGTTTCACTCAGTCTTATTTCCAGCTTGTGAATTAAATTGAGGCCAAGTATAACCTCATATATGTCATCTATAGGATAGTAATTCACAGGGCACTGATGAAAGAGTTGAAGTGTGATCATATTCGAGGTCTCAACCCCTCATCTGGATCAGCTTTAGTATAATTCACCCAAACTCTGGATTTTGTTGCATGAATGTACAAATATGACTGTTACATAGGGTAAATCTTTTCCCAATTATCACACCCAATGTGGAGCTCCATGATTATTTTTTCACAGCCCTGAACTGATTGCACATTGATGTGCAATAAATATATATGTAAATTTTTCCTGATTATGGCATAAATTTTTCCTGATTATGGCATGCCACTGTGAACATGAACTATTTCTCCACAACTACAAACAGTGTTTTTCTATATGTGAATTTTTTTTTCAATTATTGTGATCAACATGGTGATATCAGTTATTTCTCCATGACTCTGAACAGATTATATATATATATATATATATATATATATATATATATATATATTATATATATATATATATATATATATATATATATATATATATATATATATATATCATCCCAAATGTAATACATTATGGCATAAAAATTATATATGTGTAAAAATGTTCTCGATTACAGATGCCAAGCATAGTGGCTAAAATCATTTCCCAATCATATTAACTTATATATATATATATAGGTGTAAAATATAATTATTATAATAATAATTTTTACATGAAACTAATAAATTTTCAATTTCAAAGTTTAAATTTAACACTTAAATAAGTCAGTAATATGACTTACTAATTATATTTTGTTAATGCATATTGTAAATCTTAAGGTCCATTATCGTTTGTATATGTATGTCTCACCTGCTGATAACTGGTGCCTGAGGATAACTCGACAGGTTTAGAGCTGTCCTGACATAAATTTGTTATTAGAGGCAGAGAAATTCAAAGGATCATCATTATTTTGGATTGGTAGGGTTTGGACAGGAGTATTAGAACATGAAAATTAGGAAAGATTATTGAGAGATAAATGTGTACTTGGAGTCAATCCATGATTGCTAATTTTAGAAATCATGGATTAATAAATTTTTCAATAACTCTTCAGCTGAGGAAAACTAATAAACTCTGGTAAATATAAATTTTTATATTATTATTATTATTATTATTATTATTATTATTATTATTATTATTATTATTATTATTATTATTATTATTATTATTATTATTATTATTATTATTATTATTATTATTAGTCATTTAGTTAATAAGTTATATATAGGTACTAGGAGTTAGGAAAGAAATAGGAAAGTAGTATTTTCCCGAAGGTTTGTGATGATGGTGTTCTAGATATATTTTTATACTGGACAATTTCCATCATATAATATGTGTGTTGAATGTCTTTAGAGAAATTTAATTTTTTAAAAAAATATTCCAAATACATTCAACTGTTAGTAATATCACAGCAAACAGGTTAGTATATGTACCAACTGTTAGTAATATCACAGCAAACAAGTTAGCATATGCATCAACTATTATTAGTAATATCACAGTAAACAGGTTAGTATATGCACTAACTGTTAATAATATAAACAGGTTAGTATATGCATAATGTTTCAAGTAAGATAGTAGGTTTAATATGGTAGCACAGAAGGGAATACATACACCATTTCTTTAGTGGAGCAATGACAATCAATATAGAGTTCAAGGTAAAAGAGTGATTTGTTATTTGCATTTGTATAGGTTATAGCAATAAAGAGAGAGTTTCAACCATGAAAAAAGAGTAAGTATTTATTAGATAAATATACAGATTAAAGCCATTGTAGAGACTTAGATAGATAGTAGCACCAAAAAGAAGATAGCAGGATAAGTGAATGCATGAGAAAGAATGGGAAGTGAGAAAAAACAGAGAAAGAGGTCAGAGGTAAAGAAAATATGCTTTGATCTGGAAAAGAGATAATTGAAGATAGTAGCAGTACAAAAGAAGAGGTAGAAGAGGAAATAAGCATAAGCCAATACCCTGAGAGCAAGTCCATGGAGAGTCTTGTATATGTCAAAGTGCCATCTAGAATTATCTAAATTAGGAACCATAGAGGAATGCAATGGTAGACATAAAGGAGACGTCAGCCATGTTTAAGAGGATATATCAGGCAGAAATATAAAAAATGGCAGAGAGAAGAAAGACAGAGAGAAATGATGAGAGTAAATCAACCAGATGCTGTTGAAATGAGAAATAGCCTCCATGACTTGAATCAAAATATGGAGATGAATCAATAGGGTGAAGCCAAAATTAAAAGTAACATCCAAGTACTAGACAAAATGATGGAAATGAAAGATAGGCAAAGGGAAGAAAGTTTCCAGAGAAGCTTGGAGGAGTTGAGAATAGATTGCTGAAAAGGTTAGGAGGAGATACATATCAAGTTTGCAGGATTCCTGGGAAATCATAGAAAGGAAACCATAGAGGCCATACAGGCACTAAAAGGAGAGTTTGTACTGACCCAGAGGCTTACAAGAATCATATAAAGAAATGCAAGAATAGTTGTATGTGATGAAAGAAAACATTATCCAGGAGAATAAGGCAGCTGTGAAATAAAGGCCACAATAATCAAGGATTTGGATAAAATGTGCAAGGAAGAGAAAAGTAGTGGAAAAACTTCAGAGGTTAATTTAGGGACTGTAAGTCAGGGGTGAAGTCAGAGGAAAATCTCAGATAGCCATTATGAGTCCCATAGTATGATCACGGTTGGTGGGGTTGTCTCACAAGGAAAGTGCAAAAACAATGTTGGCATGTAATTTGGAAAAAAGCAGCTGCATATCAGGGGTTAAGATCCAAAGGAGATTAATCTTGATAGAATGAGGCCCACCATGCCAAACTCTATAGAAGAGAATGGTGAACCAGTAACCATTTCAAATAACAATATGTTGAAGTGTTGGGAGTATTGCAGGGGAAGTTGACAACAGAGTTCTACTAGAGCCTTTTCAAAATGTCCACACTTGTCCAAGTTTATTCAAGTTAAGGCATTCAAAGATGAAGTAGGAGAAAGCCCAAAGACCCACATCAAAAGTTTATGAGAATTGTTCCATTTTTCAAGAGTGGCCCAGATGGACCAAATCACTTTTGAGACCCACTACTTTCAGGGGTATGCTGAATATTGGCAGGAATGCTACAGAGAGAAGCTCTCTGCCTTTGATCAATATGCTGCATCCCTCATAAATACATTCTGGAGTGAGTAATGACAAGATAATAACTACCATGCCATTCTCAGGAAGTTGTATAGCTGAGTTGTTAAGGAAATGCACACACAGTTTTTTATGTGGCTAGTAGCTCATTTAAGATCCTTGAATGCATCCCTATTTACAGAAATACAGATAAACAGAGTCACCCAGCAGAATATGCCAGCCCAGGTGCAACAAATGATGGTGAGGAATTGGATTCCAGACCATTAAAGAAATGCCTGAATTTCTAACTACGATCAATTACACTGCTTTTTTCTAAGGATCCTCTGGAGAAAATATGCAAGATAGGATTACCTAGGTGTCAAACAGTCTTGACTAGGAATAACAGAGTTTCTAGGTTTAGGAAAATAAGTCTAACAGCAAAATTCAAGTTAAGAGGCCATACCAAAATGAGTCTGTTAAATTCCAGAGGGTATCATTGGGAATTCACCAGGAGTGATTCCTTGACATGATTATGTTGTACCATCCAGACTTTGTCTGGCTATTCTACTTACAAATGGATAGTAGCCACATAGGCTTAGACATGGTACTGTTCCAAGTGAGTAATGCATTATGAGTGTTATTCTTTAGCAGTAGGACTTTAAAGCAGTGCAATTCCATACTGTAACAGAATGGGAAACTCTGGTGATCATATGGCCCTGCAAAAATTCAATCAGTTTTTTATCGGATCAAGTGTCATCATCATCACTGGCCACTAGTGTCTAGAGTTCCTTAATAGAAGTTATCTGACCAATGACCATGTTATCCAGTGGAGTCTTGCTCTGCAGAGCTTTGACTACCAGTTGTGTATTGTCCCAGTTCTGAGAACACCATAGCAGACATCTTTTATTGTCCACCCCAATAATATACCAGTATCAACAGAGCCCTTTAGAAAATGCAGTTAAAAAATTTGCAATACTGGGAAGAGAGGTACCCAAAATATTACTTAATAATTGGATGCATTGAGGAAAGAGTGGGAGAGACCAAAAAGCATAGGAATTCTTCAGAATCCAAAATGGCATCCTACAATAGAAGTTGGGGTGGATCAAGTACTCCTGGAAGATTTTAACAACCCCAGAACTCAGAGAGATGGTCATCCAATATATTCACAGTTTAGTGGGTCACTACTAACTTCATAAAACTGAAGAGATTCCATTGAGCCAACATCTTTGTGGAATTCCTGAGATCCATCTGTGGGTGCACCACCAGTGTCAAGAACAAACCACCAAACAAATCCTATGCAGGCCCAGTATTACCAATTGTTCCATCCTAGCCAAATGAATTATTGGCAATCAACCATTATGGACTGCTGCCACCTTATGAAAGATACAGATATCTGCTGGTTACATATAACATGTTCTCCAAATACATCCAGACATACTTTGTATGACAGACTAACATGATGAGCACTATTTCAATCCTTCAAAATTTTCAGTTTCCCATGGTGGGAAAATCAGAGGCCATATTGTCAGATCATGGGACAACTTTTACCTCAGAAGAATGGAGGTCTTTGTTAAGATCAGAAATGAAGCACATATTTACCTCCATCAGAAATACTCAAACATTTATTAAAGGGTTATGAGGGAGACAGAGAGATTGTACCAAACACATATGAGGTTGAACCATAAGAGTTGGATTGTTTGAACCAAAGCAAAATTGGAATGCGTTCATGGGATGCCCTTCATTGAGACTTCATCATGGATAGCTGTGCCCATCAGTGGTTTGAATACTATTACCATCAGGAAATGGAGGTGTGGACATGATCAAAGACTAATGTCTGGCTAAAGCTAATGTGCACTGGGTAGCCACTTGAAGGATAAAAGGGGGCTGCCACATGCATACCTTCTATATGGGTGATTGGGTATGAATTTGATCAGTGCTGTCCAGCAATAAGCCATTAGAAGGAAAGTATGCAAAGTTTTTTCCTCTTCATAAGGGTTCATACATAATCAACACAGTCATGGAAGCAACACATTTATGCTGGAAAGCAATGGGACTATTAACAGGACATACAATGCCTGCAGCTTAAAACCTGTTGGAGATAAATGCCCAGATCCTACTTAGATTAGATAAATTTATTTAGAGATATGTTTCACTTCCCCAACATTGTAAATGTATACATATTTATATTTCATATATTCATTTTGAAATAACACATATTCAACTCAGACAGCATATTCAAATAATTTTATGTATTATTAAGATTTTAGTTTATTTTCTTTTATTTTTTATGCATTGGTTACACTGTAAATTTAGTGGTGGATTGATGAAGGTCCAGGAAGAATCTCAAGAGGTTAAGATTAAATTTTAAAATCTGAATTTCCAATGTTTAAAAAATTAATTTATGATTGCGAATAAAATATAAGGAAATTCATTTTTATTCTCTTTATTGTGACTTCAGGGATATGAAATGGTATTTATTGACATGCATCCCATTTCACCTACTGTGATTCATAGTAGTATTTATTCTGAGTTCAAAGTTAACAAAGTGCATGTATATTTACATATATTTACATATACATACCATATATTTAGAGGTATTAGTATACTCATGTGTGTTAACATATATATATATATATACATACATACATACATACATATAACTATACTTAATACTTATATCTAATTATAAATTATGCAATAAATTAAAAGTAAGCTGTATAAACATTGTTATATATGTATGAGCGCACCTACATATATATGCAAATGAAGCTGCAATGCCATAGATTTATAAGTGTTGCAATGTAATTATATTATTTTATATTTTTAATTTGTTATATACAAATTTAGTCTTATTTTATTTAAGGCTCTCATATAATTTCAATTCCCAAGGTGACAGATACATATATAGCAGAATGTTTACATTTACGGAATTAGTTTTGAAACATTGAATAATTCTTGGAAAGTATCATGCCACGCACATCTGCTTAAAGTTGTCTGGAGATTAAAAACAGTTTTTAAAATAGGTCTAAAATATAATTTGGGACAAAATAAAATCACTCAAGCTGCCCTATTTTGTTATTCACTCAAAATTTGCTTTTGCGTATTCTAAAATGATAATACTGATTTTAAAAGTTAATAAAACTATGCCAAAATTAAGGATTAAATTTTAAAATTTAGAAATGTTAATAGGTTGGTGAGGGGGGAGGCAGAGAAGACTCATAAAAACTCTCAAAATTCAACACTCAAGATCCCCTTTCTATTATAAGTGAAACAGTTGCTGCCAGGAGTTATGCCCATTTTAAAAATGAAGATGATCGACTAAGAAAGCCCAGCTTGTTCATCTTCCTTTGGAAGAGTAATAACCTTCTACCCACTGCAAGTCACCATCATCAACATCAGAGGGCAATCTATTGATGAATGACAGTGCCAAATACAATGCTGGACAACTCAGCTAGAAAAAAAATTGGTAATATTTCTTCTCTGCAGAGCTCTCTAAATATAAACCTTTAATTACATAACTCTTAAATTTTCCTAAGCTAGCTATCTGTATTGAATGTTCATAAATTATAAACAAATAAATAATTTCTCAATAAAATAAACTATGTAATAAACTTTTAATAACTATAAACTAAAGTTAATAACTGTAACAATCTTGCCTATCTCAAAGAAATAATTATAATTTTAAATAATTCTCTTAAACATAAAAACTATAGTTAGTTATTATCTGTATTTTCTAATCTGCAGTCATGCCTAGTCTATTTTATTCTATTTTTATTTTATTTTATTGATATTTTATGATAAGCCATAATTCAAAACAGAAATTAGTAATTTAGTAGCTTTAGAGAGATAATTAGAAGCTCTCTAGAAAATAGTTTGTGCTGCTTTTTAGCAAACTTAAATCTCAATTTTGAAACCTATTCTTATATATGTATGTTTAGTCAAGCTATTATATTCTAGCTTATCATTAAGGTTTGCATATTAATAATCTATGTATAGTTAGATAGTAACAAGAATGATAATAATAATAATAGTAATTAATTAAGCCCCAACTATGCTTTTCTCCTTTTTAGTTTATTAGATAAACTACTCATATTTAGCATTTTTAAACTAGATTGTTTTAATGAAACCCCTCTTAGCATGTTTTAAATATGCTAATTAGTGAACTGGAGTATGGTAGTTTCACAGAAGGAAACTATAGTATTTCGCACATTAGTTTTAATTTTAATAAGTACGCATTATGTGTTTTACCAAGCACTACATATGCAATACGCCTTGCTATTCTTTTTTTGTAAATGGGCATATGTTGAAATGCCACCCCATTATCAGTTTAGACATTCTCCTTAAAACTGGAACATGAAGGTCCAGAAACCAATTGTAAAGCTGCTCTGATTTCCCGAACTAAGGTTCATATTATGTTAGCAAGTCATACGGTCTAAGGAAACAAAGTACTTGGTACTGAATCCTGTGGCTAATTATACATTTGGACCACAATTCTTATTTAGTAATTTAGCAATGGAATAAAGCTCCTCTACAAACACCAGTTTGTCCCATCATATTATTGTTACACAGTTCAGCATTGATTTGAACGTCTAATTTAGTTTACTTAAGTAATCTGCATTTTATTGCTCATTATGTATATTTTATCATATATCATTCTTGTAAGATTTAGCTTCCCATAGCAAATCTAGAATATGTGACATAGCATTCCTTGGTGTGAATATGATCACAGATATTAAATTGTAATAAAATTTTATATTAAATTATTAAAAGTGTATTCCAAAAGATAAAATACCTGTAACTAAATTGCTTTAGCATTGTATAACCCTATAAGATTTTAGCAATGCACTTCTGTTTGTTTTATTTTAACTAATTTGCTTAATTATTAAAGATATTTTAAGTTGTAATCCTGTTTTGTGTTTCTCTCATAAACTATTTCAAACCAATCCAAATCAGTCCAAATTTAGCATTACCATGTTAATTTATATATATTCATTTATTTAGCCATACATGTGTTTTATTAATATTAGTAGTAGTTCATTGATCATTCCTGACTCTCATGTTCCACCCTGTTCTATGTTCCATCCTATTCTATTGCCGGTTTGTATATTAAATTGAGACCAAATGTGACCTCATGCATATCATCCATAGGGTAGTAAATCATGGACACTAATGAAGTGTGGTCAGATTCGAGGTCTCAACCTTATCTGGATCAGCTTTAGTATAATTTGCCAGAACTCTGGATGTACAAATATGACTATTACAATATTAAGATTGCAGTTTCATTCTTCCACATTGGTTTTTTTAACATTCTCATGATGATAAACAATGATGTGGGATTCCATGGGCATTATTACTATATGATGTCCAATTATTCATGTTTATTACACACTATAGTTTCTATCAAATCCAAATGTTCAATGATTCAACATAGTATTTGTTGTTATCCACATTATTTATTCTTGCAGGCATTAACTAAAGAGATCACATTCCCTCTTTTTTAGTCACTACTCCAAAGTACATTATAGCTTGTATCAAAATCCACATAATATCAAAGAAAAGTAAGTAAAATAAACAAAATCTATCCAAATAAAAAGAAAGTATATATCTTCTCTTTTTTTGCTGAGTTTTTTCCTTACCTTGTAACAAAACTAGTTCATGGAGCATGGTTTTTTTTTTCTTTTAATCTTAATGGAGTCTATTATTATTATTCAATATGACAATAAAATATTTTATTTTTATTTAAATAAATCATTGATTCAATCTGCATTCACTTGACATTTGAGTTTATTTATTAAACATAAATGATTTCTAATTATTTTTGTTATTTATTCATCAGTACACTTTCGATAGGTAATGCTGATGGATGTACAAGTTACAATATATATGATCATTTTGAATCATATCTCATGTTCCAAAGCTGAGATTAACGCAATGGGAAAAATCAAAACGAATAAGTTTAGATGTATTACATACTGATGTACAGTCATTGACTTTGTATCTAAAATAGTTGATTTTTCATTAAACAAGTTTGTTAAAAGATTTTCTTTGAATTCAAGTTCCAAACCAGTTACATTTTTTATATAAAATTGAAAATTACTACAACAACAACAAAATCATATAAAACAGCTAATATAAATATATAGTAATCATACATAAAAAGCCTTTTTGGTACATGGTTTACTACCTTTTTCAAATGTTAATAATTTTTTGTAATGTTAATGTATTATTACATACACAACACTATCTAGCAATCCATACCAGAAGCAAAACAATAATAACAACTATGGTCATACAGGGAAATAGAGATATGAGACAAATAACATAACAATGCAAGTAATAGATGAGATGACAATTCTGCTTTATGCATTCATTACTTAACATATGGTCATAAAATAGATGCTACAATAAATATTAAACCTTTAAATTATATTAAAAATCCAAAGAGAAGACAGATGTATGAAACATATTGCATTAAACATAACTTAAATACTTTTATAAATATTTATAGAATTGCAATAAATTTAATTAACAATTGGTCAATTGGAAATGAATGAAAAAATTGTATAAGACTATATATATATATATATATATATATATATATCTTATACAATTTTTTCATTCATATTATATAAAGTTGTATAATATATATATAATAATTAAAACAAGTTATAAATTTCATAACTTGCTTTTAAGCTTGCATTTTATGATTACTAGATGGAGACACCCAGTAGCTCTAAACAAGTTTTGTTTTTATAAGTGCTGAAAGAGATAGAATTTAAAATCTTTATCATTATCCCCACATCCAGACCATCTGGTTTCAAGCTTATGGCTCATGTCAGTGGAGAGCTGGAAGACTAGAAACTAGAACTAAAATACCAACTCAAAAGTCAGCACTTATAAAATACATTTCTGTCAGTTTGAAAGTAAGAACTTATCATACATGTAAATGTCATCAAATCCAGCTTGACAAACTAGATAGCTGACATGAGCCATAAGTTTGAAACCAGCTGGTCTGGAGGTGGGGATAATGATGAAGATTTTAAATTCTATCTCTTTTGGCACTTATATAAAAACAAAGCTTGCTTAGAGCTACTGGTAAGCTTCATCTAGTGATCATATATATATATATATATATATATATATAATATTACAAATCGATGTCTGTATTTCTTCAAAATAATATACTAAATTTATAAATAAATATTTAAAAATACAGTACTTAATAGTTTATAAAAATATATGTATAATCGTCACTTAGAAGCACTTTCAACTAACTTTTAGCTTTGTCAACTATCACTTTTAAAAAATGTCATCTTTCCCATAATTCCACAATGCCAATCTTTCCATAATTCTGTGATCTTAATGTTTGCTGCTTGCCTATTAATTAAATCTTGTTTATATTTATAAATTAACATTGCCTCTTTAATTTTTCTTTTATTATTATTTCTTTCAGTTTCCAATATTTTTACATTGTTATAATTAAAATCAAAACCATATACACATGATTTATTATGGTCATAAAAAACAGAAGCTGATAAAGTATCATTATTTTTAAAATTTTGTCTTGTATTTTGAACCCTTTTAAATAATAATATGTGCTCTTTTGTTCTTTTTTCCAATGTGCACCTCGATTCACCTATATATTTACTGCCACACCTACATGTCCATTTGTAAATGATACAATTTTTATTTATCAATAGCATTTTATCTTTTGAATTGTTTATTAATTTATTTAATGTAGGTGGTGCATAAAATGCAATATCACATATTCCTTTATAAATTTTCTTAATGAAACGTGCCTGTTGATTTGAAATATATGGTATTGATATCCATAGTTTTTTATCAGAAGAATTAACATTATTATTAATATTTTTATATTTAGAAGTAAAATTTTTAATAGTATAATAAACACAATCATAATTGTATCCAACATTTAACAATTCATTATAATAAATTTCAATATTTTTAGTTTTATCTGATGCATATTTATAAAGGTTATCATTTCTAAATAAAAAGGATTTCAAACCTGCCATTTATGTGATATTGGTACTTTTGATTCATATGAAATATATCCTCTTTTTGCTATTGGTTTAAGAGTCATATAGTAATCCAGTTTATCTTTGTTTCTAGTTATCTTATTGAATTTTCATAACAACGTAAAAATATTGGAAACTGAAAGAAATAATAATAAAAGGAAAATTAAAGAGGCAATGTTAATTTATAAAATTTATAAATATAAGTAAGATTTAATTAATAGGCAAGCAGCAAATGTTAAGATCACAGAATTATGGGAAGATTGACATCGTGGAATTATGGGAAAGCTGACATTTTTTAAAAGTGATAGTTGACAAAGCTACAAGTTAGTTGAAAGCGCTTCTAAGTGATGGTTATACATATATTTTTATAAACTATTAAGTACTGTATTTTTAAATATTTATTTATAAATTTATATATATATATTATTTGCTTTATATATTGTTATGTTATATAGTCAATTTTTTAAAGTTATATTGGATCTCTATATGAAAGTTTTATTCTATTTTACTGTTTTATTTTTGTTATTGGTGTGTTTTACTTCTAGCTAGTGTTGTGTATGTAATAATTCATTAACATTATAATAGATTATTAACATTTGAAAAGGCATTAAGCCATGTGCTGAAAAAGGCTTTTTATGCATGATTAATATATATATTTACATTAGCTGTTTTATATCATTTTTTGTTGTTGTTATATTTTATATGAAGTACAGTATATTGGAATTCATTATTTTCATTTTTAATGAAAATTGAAAATGTATTTAAATCCAGGTAATAAGACTTGTTCATCATCAGTAGATAATGTCATTTTTTTTTACTAATCTGAAGTTGACTCATCTATGTGTGTAATAATCTGCATTTATATGTATGAGTGTGAAAGCTGGTAACCATTTATTTTCTTCTCTTTATAACATGATGCTACATACTGTTCTATAAAATTAACAACTTAACTGAAAAGTCTAAATAGGTGAGTCAATGCTCCTTTCATCTTGGTATCATGATATTCCATTACATATATTACCACATCTATTAACTGATTAAATTGGAACAGCTCTCTGTTGTAGTGCTACCTATAGTAAGATTGAGGAATCAGTGATTATCAGATGGTAGTGCATTTAAGTCCTCATATCAGTTCTGTGGCATTTGCCTTTATCAATGAAGCTTGGGATTCAAAACTATATTCAGTTGTGCATCTAGCATTGACATTAAACTCAAATTTATTATTCAAGCTTAAAAACCTGAAATTTCAAAATACCATGAGATTTTATCTCAAGTCAATTTGCTTGAACACTTGGCAAAAATATGACTGTAAGTCAATATTTGTATATTTAAATAATCTCAATTCTTTTATCAATTATAGTCACCATTTCATATGATTAGGAATGTTAATAACAGCACACAATATATGATAAAACAAGGGCAATCTTTTCCTCCTAGTGCCATATATAATAAAATTTAATAATCAGTAATTACCAGATTATAGCACATTTAAGATTGATTTCTGACTTTTACCTTTATCACTGAGATATGGGATTTGAAGCTGGAAGTAATGCAGTTTTGCTTTTAGCAATCATATTTTACATTACTTTATTATTTAAGTTAAAAGACTGAAATACTCTTTTAAAACCAAACCAATCTGCTTGTCAGTTACGTAGATCTGACTCCAGGTCATTAACTATATATTACTATTTAGTAATCACTGATTACTCAATTTTACTATAGACAGTCTAAAGCCAAAAAATACTTATGTTTTATCATATATTAGGTAAGGTAAAACATTGTGATTTATTGTTATTAGTAATGTTCTTAGCTAGATGGAAAAGATAGGTCGCTATAGTTATTAAAAGAACTGAGGATATTAAAATATAAAATTACTTTTCTGGAATTTGATACGTATAATTTTTTTAAGCAGATTGATTTGTGTTTAAAACCTTAGGTTGTATTAAATTTCAGAATTTTAGCTTGAATTATAAAATGGAATCAAATGATTTTTAGATAGGTAACTGAATACCAAACCTCATTGATAAATATAAAAAAACCAGAAAATAGATGAGAATTAAATGTCCTATCATCTAGTAATCAATCATTTCTCAACCATATAATATATGATATCAAATCAGAGATATTTCTGCTTTATCACATGTCATGTAAAACAACTTTATTGTTATATATACTAATTGATAAATGTTTTAGTTATCTTTTCTCATTTGTCCTCTTTTGGATGCATTTAAATTCATTTTTCATAAATAGAAAAAAAGTTTATTCCAATACAGCTTTCAACTCTAAATATTTAGGGTTTCTTTTCCTTTCTGAGTGTTCAAGCTCTCTATACAAATTCTGATTTTACTCAGAATTTGTCATTATATTAGAATAATGAATTGAGCAACTTAAGATTAGCTAGCACAGGCAACATTAGACTCTTCTTTCTATGGTTACTATGAATTATCCTAATTGTGATTATGATTAAATACACCAGAGATTTTTTCTTCTGGAAAATAAAATTAATATAGATATGTCAAAGTTTCACTGGTCCAATATTATAAGAATGCAGATTTGTTTCATAGAGGAAGGTTCACTTATCCTTATTCTGTAAATTTGAAAGACAAGATTAGCATAAGCCTTATTGAAACCTTTGGTGTCCAAACTTCCTCAAAGATAGACTCAATGATAGATACAATTTCATCTTTTCCAAGAGTCTAGAATATACAGATAGCCATCCTCTGCCATCTTAAATTTTTAAACTATATCACAGCAAACTTTCTATCTATTGCATCTCTTTAATATCTTTTTATTGAAGGATTTTAGAAAAAATACATTAACACGTTTCTCTCACCTGTATATAATTTCCAACAAATCTTGTTAACTTTTAATTATATAAGGACCTTCATAAATTATATATTTTTTTAAATATATTGTACTCTGAGGGACAGATCCAGACATAGTATAAAAATAGTTCAATCAAAAAAGTTTTGTTAAAAATGTTAAAAGACAATATCATAAAATATTAAATAAGCAAAAAAAAAAAAAAATAGGTTGGCACATTCTATATGCAGACATAAATGAAGCAAAGAAAAGAAAGTTACTTATAAAGAAATTAACAGTGCTTTTTTTTCATGTGTCATAGCATCAGCCGGGAAGTGAATCCGCTAACCCGGGACAACTGCTTGTAAAGCAGTTGTTGCTGACCTCTCTGCCACCAATGCTTGACAAGAAATTAACAGTGTTTTCATATAATAAATGTGATATAGCAAGAATTACATGGAAGGTAGGGCAGTGGCAGAGTTAATTTATAGTAACAATATGCTGTGTAATAGTAAAGAGGTATTAGATTTCTTATAAAAATTACAAAGAGAAGTAGGAAGACATGCAGATATATTGTGGATAGGAAAGAGGCAATCAAGGAAGAAATGGGATGGTCAAGTTTTTATATGAGAGATGCAAAAAGCAAAATAAAAAATGTTTGGTAGATTGCAATTTATGGATAGTTAGAGAATAGCTAAAATAGTATTTAATTGGATTACAAGTAAAGAACAGGTAACAAGATGGATGAGAAAGATAATATGATATGCAGAAGATTTGGACAAAAACTTTATATCAGTATATAGTATACTTATACAAAAGATGGAATAATTGTGTTAATTGTTGAGTATTATAGTGAAAAAGAATGGAATAGAAGAGTAGATGCATTACTAAAAAATAGGGAGTTGGGAGAGATGAAGAACTAGTATGGAATGTAAAAAGATGAAATGTATATATAAGTAAACAGAATTTTGGGGGTGAGTTAATTTACAATAACCCCAAGAAAACTTTACTGTTTAATGCTTAAATAGGATTGTTAGCAACGAGGGAATATACATATAAATAGAATAATGTGAGTGATTTAGTCTGCAATTTATGTAAGGAAGGCATGGAAAATATTAGGCATCTGCAAATTGAATTAAATGTGTACAGGCAAAAAGACGTCAAATAATGAAGTTATGGGAAAATAAATATAAACTAAGTGGTTATACAGAAAGTGGGTTTTTGGTTTTTATGCTCGGTTTGGAAAAAGATAAGGGAGATCCATATATATAAGCCATAGAGTGGACAAAGATGATGTTGTGGAAATAAGATGGAGGATAAAGATGAATATGGGAAAAACTTAGGGTAGGGAATGGTAAGGGAAGAAGATAAAGTGGCTAACAGATTTCTCTGGGCATAGTGGCTGAAAGATTCCTGACTTCGATAAATGAGAAGTCATAGCGCATCACATATTTAAAATTGGAAAGAATAATGATAATAATAATAAAAAACTCATATCAATTAGGGATAGTTTTAAAAATAATACTTGTTTGATGAAATTTATTTATTGTTTATTTTGATTAAATTCATTTAATAAGTTTTTTCTTATAAAAAAAAATATAACAAAACAATAATACATTAATTTAATACGGTGACGTAATAGTTTAATTGTAAGAGATTGCAAACCAATTTTACATAATTATTTTATAAAAGACCGCGTTTTTCTTGAAATGGATCATCCGATTTTTAGCTTGCTTGGAGAAGGGAAGAAAGGAACTTCTGTTTTTGATTTCATTAGCTGAATTCTGTTTTATATCTTTTGTTTCTATAATTATTGTTTTAAAAGCATAATAG
The DNA here is from genome assembly GCA_028023455.1 of Epiperipatus broadwayi. Lineage (NCBI taxonomy): Eukaryota > Metazoa > Onychophora > Udeonychophora > Euonychophora > Peripatidae > Epiperipatus > Epiperipatus broadwayi. The sequence goes on from JAQFVV010000069.1 coordinate 5,462,049, forward strand.
AAAAAATGTATACATTTGCAGTTGATTTAGGCGATAAATTTTAAGCTTAAAAAAAGGAATTTAATCAACATGCGAATGGAGATTTGTATTGTTATGGAAAAATAGAATACCGTCATAAGATCTTTCTCTTGCTTAGATAATATGAAGCAATAAAAGAAATAATTATACTTAATCCACCTGAAATTTCCTACATATGAAAAGGAAGAAAAATGTTTTAAACATACGTTCTACAAACTAAATCTTGCACAAAGATTATTTACAGGTACTGATTAAATAAATTTGTTATAGTCCTCCCTTCTCTGAGAAGTGCACTATTCCAGATTCCTTATCTGATCGGATTAAGCATTGTTTGCTGCAGGCCAATAGGCTGATGTATAGCCAAAACATAGCCAAGGATTAGAACAGGCTAATAAGAAATGATGCTTGCTGAATCAGAGTGTTTTCAATAAGGTCAGGGATCTGGCTTTAAATAGACAGCCTTTTGTGAGTCTCAGGAAAGAATCTAACCTGAAAAGACTGTATACATTCTCCCAGGGAAGTCCTGCTAACCTGAACAGCAGTCAGCATTCTGACTAATAGCAACCTGCTATTTATCAACGCAGCTAGGCAAGTTCACAGAGGGACCAGATGCTGCTAGGACTACTGTTGACTCAAGGCAAGCTGTCTTGTACAGACGGAAAAGTCAGTCTCCCTATCTGTGAGGCAAGCTATCAGATGTAGCTAGAAGCAATAGAACCACAAGTCTCGGATTCAAGAGTTCCAGTATAACTATTGTTTATTGTATATGCAGTATACTGTATAATTTATTGCATATAGTTGTGAATAATAAATATTATATTAATTGTAATACTGGTATTAGCATTAATTTATGTAGGTTGGGTCTGTAATCCAGACCAAACACAACAGATTTTTGGCATAGTCAACAGGATTGCCAAAATATCACTAGCTTTTCAGATTAAAGTGCTATGGAGGATGTATAGAGGACCCACTAAATGGATCCAGCAGTCATAAGTCAACAGAAAGGACTCCACACAATTGTAGTCAAAACAGCAGATGGATGTCAACATTACTACCATTGAAGCAATTTAGACTGGATTATAATGCAGCAACAAGAAATGAAGCTCCAGAGACATGCAGTGCAAGCAAGGAGGACCAGCAAACCAAAGATGGCAGCAAACCAGAACCAGCACCAAAGCGTATTAGTTGTTCTCCAGCATATCTGCATGACTATGTTTTCTAGGGCTAAATTTTAGCCAGGAGAGGGATACTATAGTCCTCCCTTTTCTCAGAAGTGCACTATTCCAGATTTCTTATCTGATCAGATTAAGCATTGTTTGCCTCAGGCCAATAGGCTGATGTATAGCTAAAACATAGCCAATGATTAGAACAGGCCAATAAGCAATGATGCTTGCTGAATCTGAATGTCTTCAATAAGGTCAGGGATCTGTCTTTAAATAGTCAGCATTTTGTGAGAATCAGAGAAGAACATCTATCTAACCGAAAAGATTGTATGCATTCTCCCACAGAAGCCCTGCTAACCTGAACAGCAGTCAGCATTCCCACTATTTGTCTACATAGCTAGGCAAGTCCACAGAGGGACCAGATGCTGATAAGACTACTGTTGACTCGAGGCAAACTGTCTTGTACAGCCAGAAGAGTCATTCTCCCTACCCATGAGGCAAGCTATCAGGTACAGCTGGAAGCAGTAGAACCACAAGACTTGGATTCAAGAGTTCCAGTATAACTATTGTTTATTGTATATATACTGTATAATTTATTGTATATAGTTGTGAATAATAAATATTATATTAATTGTAATACTGGTATTAGTATTAATTTATGTAGGTTGGGTCTGTAATCCAGACCAAACACAACAAAATTAAACTGGAAGATTTTGTTTGACACAAAAGAAATTTTTTTTTTAAAAAAAAAGGGGAAAGAAACTAACTTGTTGCTTTATTTTATTTTATACATAACTTCACCTACCTCTTTATATAAAAAAATAACTTGAACCAGTTTAAAGACTGATTCCAGAAGTTATGGTTATATAATTTTCTTGAACTTTTTTCAGATTTACAATTTTTTTTTATCTGTTGAGTTATAATTAGTTTATTATTATAATAGTATATTACATGTTAAGGATATACGATATATTTTCTTTGTAATATATTTTAGGTAGCCAAACAAATGATTTATTAGATGGCTGGTTATTATAACAGATAATAATAACAAAAAAAAAACGAAAGATCTTGGAACATATATTTTATTAATTGTTTAATATTTTGTAGACTTATTGCAAAGATCAATTTCGAGTTATAAATTGAATATGATCTTTCAATTTAAGTAAAATTGATTAAAACGATACACAAATTTGTGTGGGCATGTGTGAAAATGGAAGTTATAAATATATATTTACCGATTTATATTAAATATATGCCCTTTGAAATGATATACTTATATGTATAATTAGAATATGGCCTTGTTTAAAAATGACTAACTTAAATATGACCACAGTAATAAATATATATTTACCGATTTATATTAAATACATGCCCTTTGAAATGATATACTTATATGTATAATTAGAATATGGCCTTGTTTAAAAATGACTAACTTAAATATGACCACAGTAATATATGTATATAAATATTAATGATTAATGTTATATTGCTAATGTGAAGTAGTATAAGAATGAGATCTTATTGATTATCTTTACATTAATCTTAATATTAAAAAGGAAAGTAGCATATTGTCTAGTGGTGATCTATTTTTCGTGTAGATATCCATACGTATAATTGTTTATAGCTAGTCCTTGTATAGGGTTTAAGAAGAGAGGAAATTCTATATGTAGTTATTGTAATGGTCTGGAGATAGATAGACTTACGTAAACTGCACTACAGGGCGCCATCTAGGCATTTGAACCTAGAAAAATTTATAAAGTAGGCAGATACGTAAGTCAAAAAAAATTTTTTTTTATTTTAAATATTTTGTTTCCGGTCATTAGCCCATGTCACTAGCTCAGTGGAATAGCAGAGATTAAATAATATAATCTAAGAGTATATATATATAAAAAATAAGCCACTGCCAGTAATTAACATACAAACATTTATTAACGCACATATATAAGATTTAAAATTATTTTAGCATCAGTTTACCTTTTAAAATTTAACTTACATTTTTAACTTTGATTTTAATTTACATTTTAATTTTTACAACTTTACATTTTAATTTTTTATAAGTTCGCACAGAGGAGTTTATAAAAGTTTGTTTTAAAATGTTGAGTATAGATCGGTTACATAGATTACAATGGTTAAAAACATTTCAAAATAAACATAAACGATCAAAATATAAAATCATTGATACTGACAATTGCAGAGGAAAATTTATGAGTAACCCAATAGTATTCACCATAAGATACTTGCATTGTCACCAATAACTTAAAAGACATCCAAATAAATACATTATAGATACTCACCGTAAGGTATCATTATTTATCGAATGTCTATATATTTTGATCAAATATGAAAACCCAAAACATACTTAACCGATAACCAATCCATGCAAGCATCTATAAACAACTTAAATTTAATGCATTTTTATTTAGGGTCAAGTATGAATAGACTACATAGATTTGCATTTGAAAATAAAATATTATATCCCTATTTAACCTTAGGCTAACATTCGCAGTCAAACTGGCATCAATTCATCTGATATATCGATGTATTCAATGTAGTATGGAATACGGCAGCACCAAAAAGATTAAGAGAAGATATTGACTCTCATCAGATAGGAATATTACATCTATCTAACGAGAAGAACAATAAAAAAAAACTCCATAGAAAGGAACTGCGTTCTCCATCTTATAATTCCTTCCATAGGCAAACGGGTGAGTGCGGCATATATATAAACGATTCTGCCAGTAGCGAATCTCCGACTACATCTACTAACTACATCAATATATCCAATCCATTGACCCAATTTAACAACGACACAAATAACCTAAGATTACCCTCCCCTAATATAACTTTACAAATCTATACAGCCATTCATGCCTGACTTAAGTTTAACATTGATAGATTTTAATTTATCGGAAAACAGAAATCATAAATAAACTTAAAGAACAAATAAATAAATAAATAAATAAATGAAAATGATTTTACACAAAAAAAATACATCATAACATTATTAAAATTAATATTAAAATTGGTCAGATAGGATTCTATTGCAATTATTTTAAATACTAGGAAAGTTTAAAATGTAAAATTCTTAGTGTTTTCAAATTAATATTGTTCATTATATTTTATAAAGTTCTTACAGCTTTAACACATCCATAGTTTTATCTGTTGCTTGCCATGAACATGAATTCCCACACTGTCCTAAAGAGATTTGTTGAGTTAGCCATTGTTTTTTATTTATCCGGAGGTTTTTAGTTTAGTTGGTCCTCAATGTAAAAAATGATAGTTCATTTCTCTTTCTTTCTTAGCAGAACTGAAGGGATAGAAGAGTGCATCTTTTTCAATCCCTTCTCTTTCAACTCCACACCAACGCATATAGTCACATCATAAATAATAATCAATAACCAACTAATTAATAATTTTCAAACTTGTTCTTTTATACAACTTTAGGATCCAATGGACGTTACGTCATCATTGATGATGATCCTTCCGTTGAGGTACGATTTCCCCGATGGATTTCTTTCATTGGCCATTCTGTTCCTATTGTTTTCCTATCTGACCGTTGCTTATACATTTTAGATGCCCAAGGCTAGTTTACTAATTAAAATAATCATTTCCATTTTACAAAAGATTAATTAATCTGTTTTCAAACTTAAACATATATTTTTATCTCTAAATCTTTTCTGAAAATTTAGTTTTAAAATACTTTTTCTTTAATAAAGTTTTATTTTAATAATTATTTATCTGTGCGATTTTATATATATGCGTGTTTAAGATGATTTTTTTATTTTAATTCTTAAAAAAGAAATTTTTATTGGCGAACTTTTTTTTTTTTTTATATGTTTACTAATAAAAAATAATGTAACATATGTATGTGCCCGTTACATTATGTTATCGACATTTTTTAATATGTATTAAACCTATACAGATAACGTAGCCCTGAATATGTGCTGATCTCATAAGATGATAGAGATTTGTATATATTTCCTCATTTTATTAATGGGATAGCTAGTTTTAAATATGAATGAGTTGAATATTCCTATTTATATACAAATGAGAGATGTATTTAAATTTATTAGTATATTTGCCTTGTAATGTTAGCTATTAATAATATCTTCAAAGTATTCAATTTTCTAGTTCATTAGTAGCTAGAGATTTATATATTTTTTGCAATATTGGTAAAATGGTCTTGGTAAAGTAAATATTGTTGAAGAATATTTTGGTATTTACAATATAATGTAGATGTTACTTGTGTAATAACATAATAGAGGTTTATTTTTGTTATAAGCAGTTGTGAGGAATGATCAAATTAATAAAACTGAGATGATGTGATGTGATGCACTGTGACTTCTCCTTATATGGAGTTAGGAATCTCTTAGAAACTATGCCCAGAGAAACCTGTTAGCCACTTTACCTTCCCTTTCCCTTCTTCACTCTAAGTTTTTCCATAATCTGCTCCATCCCATTTCCATAACATAATCTTTGTCAACTCCATGGCCTTTATATCTATATCCTCCTTATATTTTCCCAAACCCAACATAAAAACCAATAATTCACTTTCTGTATAATCACTTTGTTCAATTTTATTGTTCCATAACTTCATTATTTGTACCCTTTCTGCTTCCAAGCATTTACATTGAAGTAACAGATGCCTAATATTTTCTATGCCTTCCTTACACAACTTGCAGACTAAATCACTCATATTTTTCAATTTATGTGTATATTCCCTTGTCTCTGAAGATCAGGTTTGAGCCTTAAACAACACACCCAATGTTCCGTTTACTTCTATATATATTTAAACTCGTTTTACTCTCCATACTAGTTCTCCATCTCTCCAATTCCCCTATTCTTTAGTAATACATCTATTCTTCTATCCTACTCCTTACCACTATAACCCTCAACAATTATCTCCAAACACAATCATTCTACCTTTTGTACAAGTATACTGACACAAATTCTTTATCCAAATCTTCTGCATACCACATTACCTTTCTCACCCATCTTGTTGCCTGCCCTTTACTTGTAACCCAATTAAATACTATTTTGGCTATTCTTTTATTATCCATAAACTGCAATCTACTGAACATTTTCATTTTGCTTTATGCATCTCTCATATAAAAACATGACCATCCCATTTTTCATTGAATTGCCTCGTTTGCTGTCCATACCTCTGCGTCTAATGCATGTCTTCCTACTTCCCTTTGTACTTTCTCTAAGTAATCTAATATCCCTTTACTAACACATAACACATCATTGCCATATATTAACCCTGCTACTGCCACTCCCTTCCATACAATTCAAGCTACACCATATTTATTATATGAAAACACTGTTAATTTCTTTATCAATCCCTTTCTTTTCTTTGCTTCATTAATCAATTTTTTCTCCCATTCATCCAAGCAGTTTTTCTGATTACTCAAGGTGATTCCCAAATAACTATATCTATTTACGACACTTAACTTTATATCCCCAATAAGAAAATCTTCTCTTTCCCCATATTTACCATCATTATATTTGATTTTTCTTCAATAAATTTAATCCCCATATTTTTATCCATTCTTGCACATATCCTCAGTATAACTTTCATATCTTCTTTTCTTTCTGCACACAAAAGACATAACCTCTAAAAAAGACCTGACAATGTATATACTACCTTGCCACCTATTAACGGTATCTCTATCTCTCTTTTTAGTTTTTCTATTGCTCTCTCCATTTCACTCAAATACAACAAACACAAAATAGGTGACATAGGGCATCCTTGCCTTAGTCCCACCCCATTTTTAACTTTAACTGATTCTATATCCCCTAATTGATATGTATAGTAATTATTTTCATATAATTTCTTAATAACACCCATTAAAGCTCCATTCTCAAATTTGCTAAATTTATCCATAATCTATTTCTATTTACTCTATCATATGCCTTCTCTATATCTATAAAACTCATATATAACTGTTTATCTGAATTCCTACTCATATTCATAAGTTGTGTAACTACAAATAAACTATCACCAATATGCCTATTTTACCAAAAACCTCCTTGCATTTCCCCCATTACATTATTTTCTTCCATCCATTTTGCAACTCGTCCAGCCACCATATATGAAAAAACTTTATATAAAACTGATGTTATATCGCTATTGATCTATAATTGTTTAACTTTCTATGATCTTTACCCTTTGCTTTAAATAATAATCTTACTCTCATATTACTCCAACAACCCAGAAAAACTCTCCTGTGCCATCTCATCAAAACATGATAATAGCTTTACTTTTGCCTTACACCTAAATTTATTACCATCTCTGCTGCCCATCCATCTAAACCTCTTGTCTTACCACTTCTCAATTTCTTCCCTGTCTCATTCAGTTAATTTTCTGTAAACCTAATATTCTCATTACTATATGCTTTCATATTTTTTATCCTTCTGTCCTTCACATCTAACATCTTTTCTATATCCATTACATACCTATTCAAGATTCTCTCTAATTCTTCTCTAGAGCTACACTCTATTTTCTTCTTTTCCAGTAATACTCTCCCCCTCCCCTACATTTCTTCTTTTAATGTAATTCCAAAAATTTTTACTCCCATCTCTTCCACTTTTATTAATATCGTCCAATAATTTACTTTTCAGTTTCATTCTCTCTCTATAATTATCTATTTTAGCTAACTTCTTCTTTCTAAGTACTTTTCCCATTTATCATTTATATATTTTTCACTTTCTTTGTTTTTAATAGCACACTTATATTCTCTTCATAGTTTTTTTCTCTCTTTTACACTTTTACTAACTCTCATTTTTTATTACATTTATTCTTCTGAATATTCTCACCTAAAACCCTATTTGCCACTTTTTCTATTTCATCACACCAGTCCTTTTACTCATTTCCAACCAACTCTTCCATGGTTTCTTCAACTTGTATTTTATTACTCTTCCAACTTATTCTTATCATTCACTCTTCATCCACATATTTCACTATTGTTTCTACTTTTATTTCTATTCTCCATCACATAACTAATCATTTTAACTACAAAGAAATTATGATCATTATTACATACTCTCTTTTCATTATCAAACACCTTAATTTTTTGTATTTTATTCATTCTCTCTTTCTCTACCAATACATAATCTATTGTGTGGGATATATTATTTCTAGACCATGTGTATTGTCCCTCATAAATATTTGATAAGTTTCCAACACTCAAATTCACTCTCTGACAAAATTTCTTCAAAAACTGTCTATTCGTATTATCTACATCATCAATTTCTTCAATATGCCCATTTATATCTCCTATTACCATTATTCTCTTCCACTTTTCTTTAAAACTCTGTTTATTCTTAACTAGGCACTCATATATACCTCTGTTCTACTCCATTATAGTTTGACTATCTCCAATAGCTATATAAACTATAGCTACCATACATTATTGTCTTCCCAACCTTATTTCAAACCACAAATATTCTTGGCTTTTAACAGTATTTAAATATTTTTTAGATAAGACAACTACACCATCATCCTTTTTTTCTTTTTCTTTTCTATTTATACGCTGCCATACCAAATCTTCCAAAACAGGTTCTTCTTCTCTTAGATGTGTTTCCATTACTGCTAATACCTCAAGCTCTTCATTTTCAATTGCTTCATTTAGATCCTGCCACTTTTCTACCTCAAGCTCTTCATTTTCAATTGCTTCATTTAAGTCCTTAAGCTCTTCATTTTCAATTGCTTCATTTAATTCCTGTCACTTTTCTGGTCTTCTACCACCTTGCATATTCAAATACCCAATTTTAACAATTTTTTCTTTCCTAATTATTACTCTTTTATAATTTTTTTTGATTCTTTCTTTTCCATTACATTTATAAATAGCTTGCTTATCATTAATTTTACAGACTCATTCTCTCTCCTCATGTACATTTATATCTAAATAAGCTACCCTTTGTTTATTCCTTACATACCATCGATTCTTCTTCTTTCTAATAACACTGCAATTTCAAATCCCCACCCCCCTTTACAAGTTTTCCTAACTACATTTTTTATAAATCAGACTCCCTAAAACTTCACTTTCTTGTTTCCCTAAGCGCAACCTATCTTTACTATATAACTCCCTCTTTCCAATAAAAAATCCTACACATCCACAAACATAACATCATTTCTCTCACACAATTTTTTCAATTTCTCATTTATAGAACATGCTCTATCTAACATATACTTTTTATCAAATCTTGGTAATAATCTTCTTCCTTTAATCATACTCAAATTCCTAATCAATTCTATGTACTCACCCATTACTTTGTCTGATGACTGATAAATTATTAGTCCCTACCATAACATATACATCTCTATTCCCTTGCTTTTTTACTTTATCTGTAACATCCCTGATTCTAGCTCCAGGCAAACATACTCTTACATACCTGTTTCTATTTCCCTTGCAATTATATCTCCACATTCTCTTATTAATTAATCGCCTGTCAATACTGTCTCATAGTCTACTTTCTCTGCTCCATTTACAACCTTCTCTACCACCTTCTGGATTTCCTTATCTACTTCTTCCTTATCATTCCTACTCAATAATTCCTTTATCTGCTCACATTTTGTCTCTAACAATTTTAATTTTGCTTCTACATTCTTTACCTCTTCCTCTATCTTACTTATTCTTTGGCCAACCATCTTCAATGCACTACCTATTTTTCCATCCATATCTCTTGTAACTCCACTACAAACTCACTCTCTCCTGCCTTCCTCAATTACATTTTGCTCCATTTCTCCTGACTTTCTCTTTATGCTATCTACACTTTGAAACCACTTTTTCACCTCTTTTTCACATTTATATTCTGTCTACATAACCATAAACCTGTTACATCTTTTTTAGTCTTATTTAAGCATTTCAGGTGGAAAAACTCATCCACATACAGTACACTCTACCACATCATGCCCAATTCCTTTCTGATGATTATATAAGCATTATGGAATACAAATGCAGTCCATATTATTTATTTTCCAAGTCACTTGTTCTATATTTGATTTTGCACTTCCTCTTCTACTCTTCAAACCCCTTTGCACAGAAAGATAAAAAACTTTATTTTCAAAAATGATCGATCAATAACCATGTGTACTTTAGGCCTCTAAAATGTTATCTTTTTCCTCAAAATAACTAACTGTTCTTAAATTAAAATTTAAAAAAAAAACTTTAGTAGCAAATTTGAACCAACTAATCTTATGTACAACTTAGTTATAGAAATCCTTATATTAACACACATTCAACAAAAAGATTTTTTTTATAACTGTTATATTTTTAAAATGGTGATCGAAATACTTTTTTTTTAAATAATAAATTGATCTTTCCAAATTCAAAAAAATCTATCTCTCTTGATCATAATTTACTCCTCACTTTCATACCACAATTAAAAAGTCTTTAAATCTATGATTTCAGATGATTAATTGCATAAGTAAGACAGAAAACTTAAAACTTAGCTTTGAGATTGAAGTCAGTGACCAAACTCTCCATTAAGCTGTAGTGCCACCCAGTGCAAGCCGGAATAATCAATGTACATAAGAAAGTTTATGCATAAAATCCCTATCTAAATGTTTACTCATTCAATATCCCCAGATTAGGAGCCTTGGATATTGAGTGAATAGGCACTAAATAGGAATTTTATGCACAAACCTTCTTGCATTCATTGATTACCCTGGCTTGTACCAGATGTCACTACTGTATGGAGAGTTTGCCTATATTTTAACAGTTTGGGTAAGCATAGGGAATGATAATCATGTGATGATCAAATTAATATACTTGGACTTTTTTTTATAATTATCTTTAACTTGCAATTGTTTTCATTGTTAATTCATTCTCTCAAGGCTTAGAGGAAATCATGAACGCCTAATCTATACTAACACAAAGGTTTTTCAGTGTAATGATAATAAATAGTTGGAAGGTAATCATACTAAGTTCAAAATTAGAACAATTTCAATATTTAATAAAACAATAAAGATAAAAAGAAAAAAATATCTTCCAGACTCTTATAGAACCTGGTGGAAAAGAAAAGAGAAATCATAAGGATATAGTAAATGAATATCTTATATTTAGATCTGATTATTATAAATAACTTATTTTATATCTAGTCTCTCATGCCATTGGTCATTTCAATATATTAAGTGTGAGAGTGGGATAGTGTGCAACTATCTTTTAACTGCACCATAGCAATTCTGACTCCATTTTTTTCTTTTACATTATAGTAAGGAATCAGAATACATGAAAAATTCATATTACACAAGCAATGTGAAAATAATAGTTGTATTAAAAACTAGGTCATATTCTAATCTTCTGTCTGAGAAACTTGGTGTGTTTCCTTCAGAAACTTCTACTAAATTTCAAAAACTACTAAATATTAAAATTACTAATTTGATTTTCAGGATTGTCATGTTAGTGAAGTAAGGATTACTCTTTAGGAGTGTGATATGGATTCAATTTAATCTATTCATAAGTTCATTAAAAAAGATTCATGATTATTTCTCTGACATTTTTTATTGTTAATATTCTGATTAAAAGAAACATATTTTCTTCTTGTCAGAATAATAAATTGAATGCAGAACTTCATAACTAATATAGATTTAAAGGCAAAAGTTTAACAACTGTCAAGAAGGCTTAAAAATAATTGGTGGATTAAAACTACAAAGCAGATAAAAACATTTATTAATTATGATCATTTTAGATCTTCTTGTGATGCTTTGTGGCTGATATGACTTGGGCCAGTTATTAATATTAGGTAAACACTATTAATTTGACATAACAAATAAGTTTACTCAAAGTAATAAATTTAATATATGATTTATATAAATAGTTGCATTATTTTAATACAGCAGAAATTAACAATACTTAAATGCATTCATCTACTCCAGATTTTCTCCTTCTGAATCCACAATCTGATTATTTTCACATTATGCTAGTTTTTTTTATTAATAGTGTTGAGAAGTCAGAAAATGCAACAAATCATTATTAAATATTAATTTTTAGTCACATAGTTAACTATTAATATAAATAACAATTTTTTAAATATATATGAAGTTTGACAATTAAGTTTGCAAACTTAACATTGTGCACTTACAGTGCAGAAATATACAAAGAATTTAGTAAGATTCCTAACCTTGGTATTTCAGTGCCTCATAGTTGTGTTCATGCTGATGTGGGACAGTGTCTTGCTGAATGGTGTTCATTAGTGTTTCATGTTTTTGTGTGCTGTCAAAACTACGTTGGAACTTAAATTAGAGCAATGAACAGCCATTAAATTTCTTATTAAACTTGGCCAAAGTGAAAATAAAATCCGAGATATGTAACCCAAATTTATGAGAATAATGTCATGGAAAAAATAGCAATGTACAAATGGATTAAATATTGTTCTAAGGTGAGAGAAGGTATCACTGATGACAAGAAGTTGTGATAATCATTAATGAGTAGAAGAGTGACAAAAAACATTGAAAAATTTATTTAATTGTGTTCCAAAATTTTTGACTGACTGTGAAAAGCAATGTAGACGAAATGAACATCAATAAAGAAACAGGTAAATCTTAAGTGGAAAATCTTGTCATGAGAAAGTATATTATCTGTGAAGGAGTTTTCTGTCAATAAACGAATAAATATTTGGGAGTATTCTCTCTAACTCATCTGATTTGGCCCCCAATGGTTTGTTTCTTTATTCAAAGACAAGAGAAATATTGAAAAAAAAGACATTTTGATGACAATTAAAACATCAAAAATAATATAATGACAGCTCTGATGGCTATTCCAGAAAAAGTTCCATATTTGTTCATTTTCTCAAGGGAAAAAGTGACAATAGTGATATTCAAAACTGAGATATATAATAGCACTTTTTTTAGAACTGTCAGACCTTGTACATAGGTAACAATTTCTCTCCCACTATGCAGAATTGAGAGATAATAAATCATATGAGAAAAAGGAAGAAAATCAATTATTTTTTATTTACTGGTTCTATTATAAAAAGTATTCATTTAAGAAAAAGGCAGAATTTTTTTTTTACGTTTTTATTATAAAAAATAGTCTTTAAATAATTACATAGATTATTTTCTTTTTGTGGTCTTGATTTTTTTATTTTTATGTATTTTTAAGTTTACATCATTTTTATCTATGATGGTAATATCTTTAGCATCTATGTTATTATTATAATAGTTTTGTTGATATCTTCTATGGTTGCATTGTGTTTAGTTTTTGTGTGTGTAATTCATGTTCAGTTTTATCATTTATTCAGTCTTGCTGATTACTATTGTTTCTGCTGGGACTTCCAAATTCATTATCATTAGGACTTTGGTAAGATATATGGTTAATGTGTCTTTTAAAAACTATACCTTTTTTGTCTTAACTTTGGCTTAAAGATAGATGTATAATTTCTTCTTCAATTCATTTTTTGTGTAAGTTATCATGATCAACATTTCATCTCTAATTTAATTTTTTTTATGTCCTAGAATGAGATTTTTATTATTTGGAAATAAAAAGGTTAATTCGGTTCTTAATCTTCTTCTCAATAGTAATTCAGCAGATAATTTGTTGTTGTAGGAGTTATATATAGACATAATAATATTTTAAATATTGTTTCTTTACTAATATAATATTAATATCATCTATAGTTTTTTTTTTACTTTTTACAATGCTTTTTCAATGCACTATTGACAGTTCTCAATTGCACCAGCAATCTTCTTCAGAACTTCTACTTATATTTAGTGTAGAAGTTCTAAAGAACATTGCTGGGGCAATCAAAACTATCATAGTGGATTGCAAAAAAGCATTGTAAAAAGTAATAAAGAATATAGATGATATTTTTTATATGGATTTGGCAATGCAATAAGAAAGATAAAATTATAATGTGTCCTTACTAACAAAAAGTATTCCTTTCTTAAAGTTTATTTTAACTGGTTAACAGTACCTTTAGTTAATCTGTTAGATTCAAGATGTTCGGATGGGAAATATATGTCCTAATCTCTCAAGTTCTCAAATAGTCATGCAATTTTTTTGAAATAAAGCCATTGCCATTGTCTATAATAACGATCTCTGGATAGCCATATACTGAAAATATTTTACCAATCTTATCAATAATTTCTTCTGTACTGTTGTTTTTGATAGTGCAATATTGTATCCAGTGAAAATACACATTGATGTAGCACTATAAAGGTGTATTCCATAAAAAATTTGGTATTGTCAACATGAACACATTACCATGATTTTGTAGCTTGAAGCCATGAACTGAATTCTTTCTTAAATGATCAAATATTAGGTTGACAAACTGGGTATTTCATTGTAGACAATTCAATATCATTATTAATTACTAATAAACATAGTTCCTAGTGAATTCTTTATCTGGATGCCCATTGTTTAAAATTTTGGTATGATCTTGGAGAGAAAAAATAATTATTTCTATTTAAAATGCATTCTTTGCATCTAGGGGATAGGTTTTTTCAGATATTCCAGAAGGACAATGGAAAATTTTGTGGCCCTTTCCTAAACCAGCTGATTCAATATTTAAATAGACAATAGCCTTGGTTGTTATTTATCTATATTGTCACAATCTTACTCTTTAATATCATGGAATTCAAGATATTAATATAACAGGCAAAACTCTCCATACAGTATCACCACACAGTGTAAGTAAGAGTATTCAATGGATGCAGGAAGGTTTGTGCATAAAATCCATAGTGCCTATACATCTAATATCCATAGACTAGTTTCTAGCTTGTGGCTTTTGTCAGTGAGGATCCTTGGCTCTGAGAGCACTACACCTAAAACTTAGGATCTATGGCAATTCTCTAGCAGTCATCTTTTACTTTTTTGGTTAACTATAAAGCTTGGAATCCAAAATGAAAACAATGTTTTCAATTCAGTATCTCTACATTTTCATGTCCTTGTCTCCTAACTGATGAAAGTCGCAAGCTAGAAACTAGTGTGGGAATATTAGCTGAATAGGCACTAGATAGGGATTTTATGCACAAACTTTCCTGCATCCATTGATTACCCTAGCTTGCACTGAATGGCACTACTGTATGGAGAGTTTTCCCCTCTATTAACATCTTGTGTAAGCATAAAGAGTGGTTATCATGTAATATTAATATAATTTATATTAGTATGTTAAACATTAATTTCCATTTTATCAGATATTCTTGACAATGCTACTACATGTTATAATAAGCAGCCCTTTTTATAAATAAGCTCATAATTGTAAACAGGTAAAAGAATAATTCAAAAGAGCATTTGTGGACTAAAATGATCTGGAATATGTTATGCATTTTCTAAAATTTCTAACAAAGGTTTATGATCTGTGATGATAGAGACTTGATGACCAAATAAATATTGATGGAACTTACATTGCTAAAAATTATAGCTTGGATCTTATATTTATTGAGTTGTATATAATTTTCTTTCTGTTTTTGGCAAAGTCTGTAACACTATGTAATCAGTTTTTCTCCACTTACTGTAGAAATGTTAGCACAACTCTTAAGTTCAAAATTAGATACATTGATCATCAAATTTGTCACTAAATTACTGTCATAATATATTAAAATTTTATCCAATATCAGAAAAGACTTTGTTTTATTGAAAGCTGTTTCTTGGATAGCTGTCCACTCCCATTTTTATTTTTCTCAAGCAGATTATTTAACACGGGTGATATGTGCTTGTTATTTAAAAAAATGTCAGTGATTTATTGGCCCCCAAAATTCCAGCAGTTTCTTTATGTTTTTAGAGTTGGGAGCATCTTAACTGCTTTAGTTTTCTGCGGCAGACGTTTTTCATTGGAGATAATATGGACTAGTGATTTGAATATTTCACTATTCCCAGATGCACTTATTTATATTTAACATTACTCTGAATTTTTTGACTCTTTTACAGAGATCAGTTAATCTATTTCTTAATATGATTTCTATATTGCCATAATTAATTATGTCATCAAAATAGGGAATTATGTCTTCAAGTCCAGTTAGTAGCATATTTATCTTTGCTTCAAAAATATTGGATGTAAAATTAATTACAAATGAAAGATGATTATAGTTAAATAATTTCATGTGGTCTTTGCTTCAAAAATATTGGATATAAAATTAATTACAAATGAAAGATGATTATAGTTAAATAATTTCATGTGCGTCATTACTGTTAACATTTCAGATGTTTTTTTGCTTATTAGGTATAGGATAAGTGCATTTATAAAAGTTTTTATTAAGTCATTTGGTAGCACCTCAAATTTATGTTTTGCTATTGGGATTATTTCCCACTAATACTAGTATGGCTTATTTCAAAATTTTAGTAGGAATTAAAATATCCTTGCTTTTTTCAACTTTTTATATTTGTGCATAAAGCACTTACAATGCCTTGCAAATGATCAGAGTGGCATTTCTTTGAGATCTATATGGTCAGCCAGTGCTTCAATTTTTCACAGTTCTAGATTTAAATAGGCTTGAAATTTTACTATACATTTCTTTTTCAATATTAATCTTCTTAATAACCATGAATGCTCATTCCAAGTAGCTTGAATCTGTTTCATCCTGTAAATATATTTATATGTTTGAAATTCCCTCAACCTTCAGTTTGTTGCCACTTCTGCCTCTAAGTTTTTTTTTAATAAGAGATTTTCCAGCATTTAAGATATCTGATTTATTAATTTCAATAAATGTTGCTATCAGTAAGCAGTGATAAAGTGAATAATTTTGATTTACTGCAACTTAATTTTTAATTTTAGTATTGTTTTTACTAGTTTTCTCTGACTTTGATAAATTGCAGCTATCTAGATTTTAAGCCTGCAATTTTTCCACTTTCATTGGTTTTATTTGTAAGTCTGATCTCAGTGTCCAGGTTTTAAGCAAAAATAACAGTTGATTTGATTTATTTTAAATTTGTTTATGCATTGACTTCATTATCTTTTGAATTGTTAAGTACTGGCTATCACCAAAACAAGCATTGATATATTATCTGATATGATCCTAAATTAGTTAATGTATAGTGCTTCTTTTGATAGTTTTTTTGTATGGTATGTTAGGTCAAAGTCTGCCATGAATTTTTTTCTGAACTTGATGCCTAACATTTCCCACAATAATTATTCCAATAGGACCCCTTCCACAAGAGCTAGATTGTACTTTTTAAGATTTTCACTCTTTGTCTGATGATAATTTTTAAAATAAAATCTTATAATAATGTGTTTAAGGGTGATGGGGAAAAGTATAAAGATAATTTTTCTACTACTTCATTGTAAAGAAAGTTTTATTCTGGCTAAACAGGCAGTTTGCTATTTCTGTAAACTTGAAGCAATCTATAACATAGCTGCCCATAAAGTGATGTCTAATTTGCAACTAGTTTAGTATATAGTGGCCAGATAATAACATCATCAATATCAAAGTCCTAAGAAAACATTTGTATCAATATATTCTGAAAGGTATTAAAACAGGCAAAACCCTCTATATGTATTGCCATTCAGTGCAATCCAGGGTAATCATTGGATGCCAGAAGGCTTGTGCATAAAATCCCCATCTAGTGCCTACTCATCCAATATCCCCAGATAAGTTTCTGGCTTGTGGCCTTCATTATCAAGGAGCCTTGTATCTGAGAACACTGCACCTATATCTTCAGATCTAATGCAGCTCTCCAGCAGCCACCTTTTATCTCTACTTAACTATAAAACTATGAGACTTAAATTGAAAACACTATAATATTTTCAATCCAAGTTCATCAGCTTATACAAGTCACAGCCACCACTATCCTATTACGCAGGATTGGGTTTGAGCCAATAGACACATCACATAATCACTATTTGTCCATTATTTTTTATGCTTGCTCTTAATTGTTATTAAAACAGGCAAAACTTTCTATATATATTGCCACTCAGTGCAAGCCAGAGTAATCAATGGATGCCAGAAGGCTTGCACATAAAATCCCCATCTAGTGACTATTTATCCAATATCCCCAGACTAGTTTCTGGCTTGTGGCCTTCATCAGTGAAAACCTTGTATCTGAGAGCACTACATCTAGACCTTAGGACCTAATGCAATCTTCCAGCTACCCTTTATCTCTACTTAACTACAAAACTATGAGACTTAAATTGAAAACACTATAATATTTTCAATCCAACCTCATCAGCTTATATTGTCATATAGGTCAGGACTCAGTTCAATAGCTATACATTTTGGTGTCTTTGGTTCTTTAATAGCTATAGCCATCACTATCCTATTAGGCAGTATTGGTGTTAAGCCAATAAACATCACATGATCACCATTTCTTATGCTCTCTCTTAACTGTTATTAAAACAGGTAAAACTCTCTGTACTATTGCCACTCAGTGCAAGCCAGAAACTAGTCTGGGGATATTGGATGAGTAGGCACTAGATGGGGATTTTATGCACAAGCCTTCTGTCATCCATTGATTACTTTGGCTTGCACTGAGTGGCAATATGTATAGAGAGTTTGGCCTGTTTTAATAATAGTTAAAAGCAAGCATAAGAAATAGTGATCTTGTGATGTTTATTGGCTTAAAACCAGTCCTGCCTAACTAATAGAATTGTGGTTGCTATGGTTATTAAAGAACCAAAGACACCAAAATGTATAGGTACTGAACTGAGTTCAGACCTGTATGACTATATAAGCTGATAAGCTTGGATTGAAAATATTATAGTGTTTTAAATTTAAGACTCATAGTTTTGTAGTTAATTAGAGATAAAAGGTGGCTACTGGAGAGTTGCATTAGATCCTAAGGTCTAGGTACAGTGCTCTCGGATCCAAGGCTTCTCACTGATAAAGGCCACAAGCCAGAAACTAGTCTGGGGATATTGGATGAGTAGGCACTAAATGGGGATTTTATGCACAAGCCTTCTGGCATCCATTGATTGATTACTCTGGCTTGTACTGAGTGGCAATACGTATAGAGAGTTTTGCCTATTTTAATAACACTTAAGAACAAGCATAAGAAATAGTGATCATGTGATGTTTATTGGCTTATTCTGAAAGGTATAATAGAGTTTATGATTTGATTATATCTAACGGCTCTTAAAGCTCTATTCTATCAATGGGATCAGATAGACTTGGATCAAATATTATTGCAGGTCAGGCAAACATTATTAATTTGACATAATAAATCAATATAGTTAAAATAATAAATTTAATATGCAAATTATTTACAAATATTTGTACAAACAGTTACATTATTTTAATACAATTAGCATTAACATAACAATATTTAAATGAATATTACTGTCTACTCGAGTTGTTTATCATCTGAGTCCGGAGTCTGATTCTTCTCTCCTTATATATAATTTTATTTTTCCTTATCAATAGTCTTCAGGAAAAATCATGAACCAACAAATCATTAATGAGATATGTATTTTTAGTTCCATGTTACATATCAATGGATATCTTTTAACTAATGATTTTTCTAATATAATGTAATAGTAGAAGCAGAGTGGATGATCCATTCATTAATTAATTCTCATCTTATATATTATAAATGTTGCATATTTTATGAATACCATTTTGATGTATCTAATTCATGTCATGAAAAAGAATAGATGAATGGAGCATAGTGAATCATAAACATTTTATAACATGTATAAAATAGTGCATGAGAAGAAAAATTGATACTGATATAGTTGATTACCTATGTTCCATTTTAGTTTGATTTTTTAAACACAGTTGATTTCATGAAAAAATACTGGGTTAACTCAAAAATAAATTTAATATTCTTTTTATTTGAGAAAAATGATTTCTTGTAAAAACTATGTATTATTGCATTACAAATTTAATTTATAAATTAAATGTGTAATTAAAATCTTTTTATTTATTTCTTATATTTACAATTGACAAGTTTTTTTTTAACTTTTAGTATAATTTATCTTTTCAATTTTTATTTTGTTTTGAACAAAGATGGGGTGGAGGGTGAGGAGGGAGAGGGGGGAAAAGGTAACTGTAAGTTTCTATTGTTTTACAAATTACTTATGAATTAAATGCATAATTTTAAACCTATTAAAAATTACTTGTAATTGACAGGTTTGTTTAGACTTTTACTTGTATTATTTGTCTTTGAAATTTTAAAATTTATTATTTAGATTTGAAAAAGTCAGACAAAAAATAATATGGCAATTACCTTATCAACTTTGTTAAAAACAATATTTACTAAGGGGCCAAAATAAAAACCAGCACAAATTTATTATTTTTCACATAAGAAATTCTATATATTTTTTTTATTATTTAATACAATTTACAATAAAATAAAAGAAAAATGAACTGGCTTTGTAACAACAAATAAAAAGAAAGTTAAAACCATGAAAATTATTTTCATTGATTACCAGCAGCTAATAAACTATATGTATATGCCAAATGAAGAAAGACTAGAAACAGTTGTGTTTCATTGCTGTTTTTTAACTGAAGCATTTCCCTGCAAACGTAATCCTATTGAGAATGCAAAATAGTCCAGAAGATATGTTTTTCATGAGACTGCAAAATAATTCATAAAATTTGCCTTTCGTATTTTTAAAAACATATTTGACACACGATAATTGGCTTTTAACATCATTAAAGGATCATTGTAGCCTAAAAATTCCAATGTACTTTCTTCACTGTAAATTACTTTTATATAGAAATCTTTGAAAAATATATTTCTTTCAAATAACAATACACTAATCAGTAAATCATCTTTCTTAGGATCAAAACAGCATTCTAAGACCAAGAGCTCTAAATGAAAAGCATTTTAATTTTGCTATTTTTTTTTAAAAAAGTGAACAAAAAATAAAAATAATGAAGCACTCTCAATGAACATGTTTTATTTGTACATTTCTTTATTAAAACAGGCAAAAACTCTCCATACAGTGATCATGTGATATTTAGTGGTTTTACATTTCTTTATCAAAAAACAACAACAACATCACATTCTAACAATATAAATGAAGAAGACAAAGTTTATTTTTATATTAATTTCTAAACAGTAAAATATAATTAGTCAAAATAAGAGTCATAGATCACATGATCCTATCTCTTGAGCTTGTAAGTTATAAAACAATGAGGATTGCCAATTCCTCTACAAGCTTTGTGTTAAATGCTTAACCAGAGCCAGCACTTAAAATATCTCTGTCAGGAACCCCTCCCCAAACCCCTGACCATGATTTCATGCTTTGGCACTCAATATGTGAAAATATTTTATTTATATATCTTTTTATTTTGTATTTTTTAAATATTTATATTTTATGTATGTAAAGTTCATTGAATCTTAAACTTGTTGATTAGTTATCCCAGTATTCTTGACACTTGGTTTTAAAGAATTAAATAAATGTAAAATGGAATGTAGGTACCCGACTATATTAGTATCAAGAAATTAATATTTATATTTTTAAGACATACAAATATAATTTTGCTTTTTGATTATATGCACCATGATAGTTCCACCTGTTACATATATAAGCCCATGAAAAAAACATATTGGAAATATTGATTCTAACATTGAATCTTAATTGTTATTTTAACAGAATTAATAGTTATAATGCATTATAGAATATTTAACTCTAGTGATTGCCACCATAACTTATAAATATGTAGCTAAATAAATGGATGGATTGAAATGACAACTATTAATAAAGAAAACAATGGCTTAATTTATATAAATATAATTAATATAATGTACCAATCGAAAATGTATATCCATTCAACAAGATTTAGAATCTAAGCAAAAGTACCCTGAATCCAATCATGTGCGAGATACACAGGTCAGGAGCAATCATGAATTATAACCTATTTGCCCATTCCCCAAATCTATAACATTATGAACAACACCTATGGTGATACCACATAAATTCATTATATCTCGGCCCGGTGCTACAACGTTTTACGTGAGACTCAACTGGTGATGATGATGAGAGATTGAGTGAACCCAAGATATTATGTTACGAGTATACATAAATATAAATATTAATAAGGAGATTCGAATAACTGGATTAAGTTTAAAATATAAATATTTATTTTGAACATAATTAAAGATGAGTTTTAGATATATAATTAACTCTACGCTTATAAAACTATTTTATTATAAACATTAAAGAATATTATTAAGATTATGTTGATTTTAACAAATATTAAGTTAGTGCGGCGGTTACCGGAAATGGATTTATCGGAGTGGTTTGGTGGCCATTTTATACATAAAAATACATTTATAAAGATATAATCGAGTTTCGCTGATTAACGATTTCAATACATAAGTTTATTTTAGTTAGAAATTTGATTTATAATAATTATAATGAGGATACATTTTTGATCGATAGCATAAAACATTATTTCTTTTACATTTTCAACATTTAATGATGGGATATAGCGAAAACTCAATAATTGCGGGAAAGGTTTATTTCAGTAAAGAGGGAGAGCAGCTTCACGAGAAGTTGGGTTTAAACTCCAACAAATAAAGAGAAAACAGAACATTTTATTTCCACATATCATTACAATTTACTTTGCTAAACAGGCTGGAAACTAACTGTAAGAAATGGCAGTGCTAGCATAATATCAGTGAGAGGAAATGGCAAAATTTGGCCAGGATAAGATCATTCTCCAATTTCTTTATAACGATGGTACACACCAGCTTTCTGCTAAATGGTACAGGAAGAAAAAGGTAGGTAGGAAGATGCTATGAGCCAGGCTGTGGCGCATCCATACATTGCTTCATCTATTCTCACCTGAAGTTCTAGAAGTAAACATAGACTTCTTTTATGATGAGGATATGAACGATGAGGCTTTGAATCCCCGGAGTGAGGTACAGGTGATTCAAAGCAGTATATAATATATATACTTAGAGGAGAAGAATGACTAACGAAATGATCGTGACTACCTGGAGTGAGGTGCAGGCGAATCAGATCAAAGCCTTCTGTGGCTTATAAATAATTGGACATATGCTAGCAACGCTATCATAATAATATAAAATCAATAAATTTAACTATTAAAGAAAAGCCTTAAATGGTTTAACAAATATGTAATGACATGCTAGGATAATGACCTATGTAATCTAAAGTCATTGATTATAAGTTAAACTATAATTAATGAAGCTTGCATTGCTCCCCCTTCTTGAATCAATATTTCAACATAGGAAGAAAAACTACAACAGTGCAAATTATCAAACAAATTTAAGTCATTAGCCTTTGTGGTGATGATGATCAATAAGAAATTTTATAAAACTAACGGACACCAATAGCCACCCTGGATTGCAAAAATATTTATACATTTCATATAAATTTACGATAAAATATTTAGATAAAAAAATATTCATTTAAAGTATAACCCAATCTTACAAAGTATTTAAAATAATTAACAAGAACTCATTAATCCCCCCCCCCTCTTCCCTTTTTAATAGAAGTTCATAAGATTAAGTTTTTAGTGGCATTTATAAATAAAGTGAGAAAATATAAAAATATTATTAAAATTAAATCATAACCGCACTAACTGATAAAAATAATAAGAAGCGTGAGTTGGATGACAGATTAATTAGGTAGCAAAGAATTGATAAAAGAGATTAACAGAGCTTTAAAAAACATTAAATATAATGAAATTATTAGTTTACAAATTAAATTACATAGTTAAAAGTGAATAAGGTGGTTATACAGTCTTTTGGCTGGTTACCTCAGGATTCTTTGGAAGTACTGGTGAATCTTCTGTGGCAGGCAGCATTCTTTGGGGTACATCATGGCAAGATTCGGGTTGAAGATGGAGGATGGCAGCTTGGCTCCCAAAATTTCAAACAGACATGAAGTCACCTAGCAACGACTGACCAAACTCTAACATAATAGATTTTTAGCTCTATTTATATCAGTTTTTAGCCCCTCAGAGAATATTTATTCTAAACTAGATTTCTTGCCTCTAATGGATCTCTAATTTAGGAGAATCTTTACTCTATTGATAGTAAAGATTCAGTTTTGAGATAACTGTCTAAAATCAATTCAAATCAATTTCCTGTTTGGAAATGGATTTGACAAAACAATGTTGATAGCTAACTAAAATCCATTAGCTTTGTTTTAGTTTTTACTTTTTTTTAATTTATGATTTCCCTTTTTTTTTTAAACCATGAGACAAACTACCTACCCCTTTAATTATTTTAGACAGTTATCTTGAATTTATATTTTGTTTTATGAAAGAAAAATTATAATGTATTAAAATAATAAAAAAATACAATTTTAGAAGATACAAAATTATCTAATATTTTTAATTATGAATATATGCTCCTATAATATACATTTTACATAAACAAAAAAGAAAAAATGGAGCATGATGACACGTGGACTGTGGTAGAAGCGTGAAACTCGATCTTGAACTAAGGTTGAATGCTTTAATAATAATGAAACAATAATAACAACAAATAGATGAATGACTGAATACCTAGTATATGCACAGTTCACAACATCTATTACATCCTTTGTACTACTTCCAAACAATTTAATAAATATTATAGTTCAATAATGGTGAATCTATGGCATGTGTCAGACATGGCATGGTCAAATTTTTTACTGGCATGTGAACTATATACATATAATTTTCTATGCTTTATATTATTCAATATTTTTTATTGCTAATCTGTAAACTAAAGGTAAAATAAATAAAATATAATATTATATTAGAATTCAATTTACTATTGCACTTTGATTAGAAGCAATAAATTATGATATTTTAAGTCAAATAAAGTGGTACCGGTGGAATATCATATTCTATAAACCTATCAAATAATTCCAATAAAACTAGAAAGTAAACTCTGTAAAATATTTTATAACTCTTTGGAGTAAATTTTTTTCAAATCTAAAGTAAAAGTAATCAAATGGTTTCTGCTAATCTTTTTTCATTTAAATGTGTTGACACCATTCATTTTTATAATGTAATCAAAATCATGAACAATGGAATGAAATGCATAATCAATGCCATCAAATGATGTTTTTATTTTTTGCTTGAAGTTTTGCAGTAAAAGTGAAATGTAGTAATAATAATAATAATAATAATAATAATAATAATAATAATAATAATAATAATAATAATAATAATAATAATAATAATAATAATAATAATAATAATAATAATAATAATAATAATAATAATAATAATAATAATAATAATAATAATAATAATAATAATAATAATAATAATAATAATAATAATAATAATAATAATAATAATAATAATAATAATAATAATAATAATAATAATAATAATAATAATAATAATAATAATAATAATAATAATAATAATAATAATAATAATAATAATATATTTTAACATATAATAAATCTTTGATTTAATAA
This sequence comes from Epiperipatus broadwayi, assembly GCA_028023455.1. NCBI lineage: Eukaryota > Metazoa > Onychophora > Udeonychophora > Euonychophora > Peripatidae > Epiperipatus > Epiperipatus broadwayi. The sequence continues at coordinate 5,487,503 of JAQFVV010000069.1, forward strand.
AATTACTAAAGCTCATTTAAATTTACTTTTAAATGAATTTATGCTTATTATATTAATATGACTAATGAAAATAAAAAAATTGTCAAGCAGTGGAGAATTTCAAAATTGGTGGACTGATGAGTATTCAATGGTTAACAAATGTACCAGGGCAGTATGTGCTTTATGTTCTAGAACGACGGTTGTATTGAGAACATCACCGGTAAAATGGCATTATGAAACCAATCATAAATCCCTCTGTGAAAAACATAAGAATGAACAAAAAGAATGCATTGTCCAAGCATTTAAAAATATAAATATTCAATCAACATCTCTAATGAAATTTATTGAAAATCATTCATATATAACTGCTGATAGATTTTTTTATTTTAAATATAATTGTCAAACACAGAAAGCTTTTAATAATGGAGAATATATAAAAAAAGCTTGGATAAAATGTGCACCAGTTCTTTTTGAAGATTTTGAGAACAAATCAAAAATTATTCAGCACATAAAAGATTTGTTATTGACTAGAAATATAGTTGAAGAAAGAATCCAGAAAATGGCTAACAATATAACTTACCAACAAAAAAGAGATATAAAATCTTCTAGTTTAATTTCTCTCTGTTGATGAAAGTATAGACATAAATGGATCTGCTCGTTTGACTATTTTTATTTGCTATTGTGTTGGAAATAATATCAAATAAGAATTGATCAGTTTAACCTCATTAATAACAACAACAAAATGAATAAATATTTGCAACAAAGTTTCAAATGTATTTTGCTGGAAAAAAAATAGGTGTTGCCAAAATTGTATGAGCAACTACAGGTGGTGCTTGTGACTGGAAAAGAAAAATGGTTTTGTCAGTTTATTTACCAATTGTATTAGACATTCAATTTTGGGTTCTCATTACATTATACATCAGCAGATTTTATGCACAAAGGCCAGCTTTAAGCCACTGGATGTGTTATGAATGTTGTGACTAAATTAGTCAATTTTATATCTACACATTGAGTGAGGTAAACTCAGTATACAATGATTTACTTATGAACAACAATGTTCGATGGTTAAATCGAGGAAAAGTTCTTCAAAGATTCATTGAGTGTTTAGATGAAATTGGACTGTTTTACTAATGAGAAAATGATTGAAAAATATGAATTAATGGATGTTGAATGGCTCTCAAAATTAATGTTTTTTTACTGATATGTGTTCACATCTAAATGAATTAAATGTGAAACTGCAAGGTTATAATAAGACAATTGTCATTTTGATTTGGTCAAAGCATTTGAAGTTAAATTACAAATTTTCAATCTGATATTATTTCTTACACCTTCAAATATTTTCCGAATCTAAAAAAGTTCTTGACTGATTTAGAATCTCATGAGAAGCTGATCAAGCAAAATTGATAAAAGACTTTTGTGCTGTTATTCAATCGATAATTGATTAATTTTTTTAAAGATTTACACAGTTCAGACAATTTTCAGAAACATCAAAATTTATTTTACACCCAGATGTAATATCATTGGATAGTCTCAAGTTAGAAAATTTTGAATAGCTTAATTTGGAAGATATTGAAACACAATTAGTCGATTTTCAATCCAGTTCTATATGGAAACAGAAATTTGTTGATTTGAGGAATGAATTAGAAACAATGGAAAATGATCGATTATTGGACATATGTAAAAAGAATATTGAAGAATTATTGACTGCCTGGAATGCTATTGCTGAAACATTTAATTGTTTAAAAAAATTAGCGGACCGCTATATTATCAATTTTCTCCTCTACATATGCATGTGAATCATTGTTTTCAGACAGAATTTAATTAAAGACAGTTCGAGAAATAAAATGACAGATTAGTTTAGTTCAGCATGTACATTATTAAAAGTGACAAAATATAAACGAGATAAAAAACATTTGGCATCTAATGTAAAATAGCAAAAATCTCATTAAATAATATTTATTTATGTTGATTTTATATGTTTATTTCCAAAATGTTGTTTTAATTACTATTAATTTTTTACTATTACATTTTTTCCAACTCGTGCTCTTCTAAATAAATACCATTCACTTGTATTTAGCTTATTTAGAAATTTTGTTTAATTATTATTGCTATTATTATTGTTTTGTTTTATAACCTTTTAAAAAACTGCAAAAATTAAGTTGTTTATATTTTGATTTAATAATTGTATGGCATTCAATAAATATTTTTTTGGAAATTTTTGGCCATGCACAGTAAAAAGGTTCGCTAGTCAAGCATTGGTGGTCGAGTGGTCAGCACAGCTGCCATACAAGCAGTTGTCTCAGGTTCGCTTCCCAGCCGATGCTATGACACATGAAAAAGGTTCGCTATCATTGTTATAATTAATTATTTTAAATTAATTTGGATAAGAAATGAATCATGAACAGAAACTCACATACATAAATTCATTTTTAAGATCAGGACTCTGTTATTAGTTTATACTATTCTTCATTCAGGCTATGTCTTGTGGATGATATATTGCTTTTGGATATTATTATTTATGAAGTTGAGCAGAGATATTGAGTGAAAGTTTTAAAATATCTATTTCTCAAATATCCTATCTTTTAAATATTTGTATTGCAAAATAAAATATATCTCCCTATGTTTTTATAGCATAAATGCTAATATAATACATTATAAACAGCAAATGTACAAATGATTATCCTTAATATTATACGTTTCATAAAATAATTGTTTATTAACTGTTACCGTATACTTTTTTATGATATCAAGTTGAATTCAATGCTAAATTTTTTTAAAGGTTGATAACATAAATATATCTACCCATTTTCTAATAACATATATATTTCATTTAATTTAGAGAGCTTGGAAATCTGGATTTGAATCCTCTCTCATTACATTTTCTTTAAATGAACTTATTTCTAATACTTTTATGCTATATTGATTGGTTTCTGACTTTACATTATGCTCTTGATTGTGCTATCCTTGTCATTACAAAAGACAATATACAAAATATTCTGTTGAATGCAATGTGTAAAGCTTTGATTTAGTTTAATGTTTAAAAAACTTCATTTCTTTACCAGTTAGAGATGGCTAATTATCAATTTGAGACTATGAATTGATTTAAATATCTTAGCAGCTTTTTAAATAGAAAAGTAGAATTAGATATTGTGATTGAGATGCAATACAGATTTCAAAATGCTGCTTTTGTAAGCATCATTAGTTTTTTTTTTTTAAAAAAAAGTATGCACAAAATATACAAACATATTATTCTCAAATAATTTTTTTTAATTAAAAATATTTGACAACATTAAAAATTTACACCAAAGATTTACTTATACAAAATGTTATTTTGGGAAAAATTGTTTCTGTCATTTTATTAAAAATAAAGTTATTAAAACATTTTTCTATGTCACTCATGGTAAGTACATGCAAAAAAGTGACAAGGGCTATGGTGGCCATGGAGGTAGGGTTGGGGACCATTGTTGTGGACATCTGAAGTGAACTGATAATGCTAGCTTTCCTATAAACGTATTTTATGATGAATTTGAGGTTGGTTTTTGAGAGAAGCAAAGTTCATTTATGTTATAAAGATTATTTCAAAAATAGTCTTAAAAAAGTACAATATTGATTACTTTCACTGGGAAAATATGATTGAGACTAGAATACAATGAAAACTACAATTAATCAAGTTGTTGCAATCCTTTAAAAAGAAAAGTTTGCTGCAGAAGTTAAAAGACAGCATCATAAAATATCAATCAGCTCAACAGAATAACAGACCGACATATTCCAAATGTGAAAGTATTTGCTGCACATTGATTGATTTGTATATTTATTAATATTAATGTTAGCTTGAGGGTTGCTAACAGTTGTTTGTACTTGAAAAGTTTAAAATTATCTAAACATTCAACATTCCAGTTACAATGTTTAGTATAGACAATATACTTTTATTTGAATATTAATGATAGATAATGGAAATAGTCTGATATATTATAGCGTCATTATTTAGTTCTTTCTTTTTTTTCTTGAAGTTGAAATGAAATATTTATTTCAACGTATAATTGATTTCACACAGTATATTCTAAAATGTAAGTTAAAAAAAAAAAATCAAAAATAAGTTCCCATGCGGGGAATCGAACCCCGGCCGCGGCGGTGAGAGCGCCGAATCCTAACCACTAGACCACATGGGAAGTTGAGAAATGGGTGCAATAATTGTTTTCATAACGTTAATTATTATTATTATTAATTTTGTTGTGTTTCTTACATTTTAAATACTAATTTAAATTTTTAGATTATGATTTAGAAGTTTGTATTATAAATAATAATAATAATAATTTTTTTTCAAATAAAATTTTTTTTCTAAAAAATAAATGCTCTATTTTATCATAAAATAAAAAATTAGGAACGCAGAAAATTATGTAGAGGCATTAAAGATTTTGAAAATTTATTAATTAATTGCTAGTATTAATATAAACATTTCCTATTGTTTGAAAAAGAATAAATAATTTTTAATAAGATCTTATTTTCCAATGAAATCAATTTTAAAATATAATTATTGAGACTGGGTCGCAAATGACCCGAATGATGTTTGCGCATGTGAATATTTTACCAAAATAGTAAACAAAATCCTATTTTGTAATCTTTGCAAATTCTTTCAGACCTTGCACTTTATACATACTTTTAATTTCAGTTTTAGAAACTGCAGTGATATTTCAGCACTGCAAAATGTCTACTGCATTAGTCTCGCGGTAAGTATTTTACAAGTATTACTCTCATTTGTTACTGTTAATAAAATCAAGGTCAATATCCTGTTTAAAATTTAGTTTTAAGGATAAAATTTTTTATATTGACCTTTAAACATAATATATAAACATTCTAAAATAAGTTGCCTTTATGATTTTTTAAAAAGTGAAAAACTTAAAATACCACATAAAATAAAATTACATTTAAATTTACGTTAGGTTAAATTCTGCCACTATGTATTTAATGACCCTTCACCCTATTTTTTTTCTGTGTGACGACAAAATAAAGTGAGTTTGAAGGTGTGGTTTGTTTATTTAAGAGAGTATTTAATAATTAGCTATAACTGTCATTCTTTTTTGATGCCCCTATACAATTTAAGAGCTTCAAATAGGCAAAATAATAGTTAATTCTGCTAATACCATTACATTGTAAGCCTACTGATATTTTCAGACATTTTAAGTTCTTAATATTTAATACTGTTTTCTTTTTAATCAATAGACATTTTAAAATACCAGTTGTCATCCGAAATTACGGCATGAAATTTTTGTCTTAATGAAATTTTAAAAATTGACTGTAATTTTTTAAAGTTTTTTCATTTTGTTACTCAAGTTTCTGGTTTATTAAGAATTGATACTTTTTATGTGAATTTTATGGAAATATGACGCTTTTTCTATAGCCATTACATGTGATTGAATTTGTATAATTTTTATAGATGCTGTTTAAGAAATATCAAGTATTTTATTAATACTGTAGTTTAAAGAAAATTTTAATTCGACTACTTTTTATATGAATTTATATGAAAGCGAAACATATTATAAAATTAGAATTGAGATAGCTATATTTCAGCACCATAGCAATATGGAAGAGAGTGTGCTTTTCATATGAAATGAATGATAGGCAGTTTCATTTAATTATCAAACACTAGCAAGCAATCTTATCAAAAAACAATACTTAATATGTTTAAAGTTATCCTTTGATGATTAAAATTCAAAAACACAAGTTTTTTAAATTTTAGTAATTTGAAATTATCGAATATTAGATATATCCAGAGTACTACATGAAATAATTATGGCAAGTGATTAGGTTATAGTGTTGTATACTTTAATTAATTTTTATCAATAAACTTTAGTATATAGTATGTTTTTTGATGAAATATAATGTAGATATGTTAGATGATCACCATTCCCTATGCTTACACAAGCTGTTAATAACATCCAAAGATTCTCAGTGATGAAAGCTACAAGCTAGAAACTAGTCTGGGAATATTGGATGAGTAGACCAAGTAGGGATTTTATGCAAAAACTTTTTTGCATCCATTGATTACTAAGACTTGCATTCGGATGTTCTCTATGGAGAGTTTGCTACTGTTATATTTTCATATTGTTAAGGATTGAATAATGAAATTATTTTATGCTGATACGGGATTTTCCAGAAGCAGAAATATATTCAAATGTATGTTTAGCATAATTCATCTCATCCATCATCCACAATTAATAAGTAATTTCAAAATTGAACTTGAAATAGACAACAAAGAGAATCTTAATGATGATAATGTGTATAATGAAAAAGGTTTAAAAGGAATTTTGAGAAGAATTGAGGATCTCATAATTGTATAATTTTGTAGACGAAATTATTGGTGTTTTTTATCTATAAACAATAAAATATGTTTTGTGTTCAAATATTTAATACACTAATAGTAAATAGTCATTTAAAAATATGTGATTTGAATAAGGTAACTTATTTTTAGGTAATAGAAAAGATTTTTGATGAACATTTAATATTGTCATGAAGGGTTCTTTATATAAATCACAAAAAATTTGGAATAAATAAGATATATCTCATCTTTATTAATATATACTGAGTAAAAGCTAATGCATTAAGGAACTCCAAATGAATTTAACATTTTATTAATGATATGTTATTATAAAGATGCATGTGAGGACCATGATAAATAAGATAGTAGATCAAAAAGAAAGATATTTGTATATTATGCTCATGTAATCTTATATAGTTTATATGAGAGGAATTGAGTTGATATGAATTTTCTTCAACATAAGCTTGTTTTTTAACATATATATTTTTTGGGAATATGCAAAAAAAAAAATACTGAAGAAGCTAATTGAAACTATTGATATTGATTTAATATATCTATGGCTACATATTCATTGAAGATTTTTTGAAATACCAGAATGATGACAGCAACAAGAGATTGCTTGAAAAAATCCTTTATTAACAGTTTCTAGCTTTTGGATAAAATGATCCATATAGTTTTGTGATAGTAATGAAACTGATGATGAATCTTGAAGAATGTCTATCTTAGGAATAGTTGAAGAGAACAACCCTGTAGTTTTTTTAATGTGATCACCAACTAGGATTTTTGAGAGAAAAAATAGTATTATGATTTGATAAGCTATTGCCAGTTAATAGATTCAAAACAAATCTGAAAGTCAGGATAATTTTTATTTTGTATTATGTAAAATATTGCTTTTTGAACCCTTCGATGACTTTAGCAGCTTTTCAATCTTTCATACCATGATATTAAATGGACAGTTTTGGCAATATAATTCACTAAATTCTTTTTTTTAATAAAATCCCTGTGAAAATTTTCTGATCCAAGTCCTAGGATATTTTTATATAATTTAATTATATATATACTCTAAATTAAATTGAACCAGCTACCAAACAGTATGAATTTTTTGGATAAATGATGAAGGAGTACATATAAGTGGAGCTGCAAACTACATTGTATTTTATTCCAAGCTCATCCAGCATAAAACATATACAGCATAGAATAGCTCACATTTTGATGGCAAGCCTTGATTATAATATAATGATTATTGTTTATTATACTTTTAAGTGTGTAATACAGTACTTTTCAACATGAATATATGTAATGGATGCTTATGTATATAGTATGCTTATTTAATTAAGCTTATAATATAAATAAAAATTTAAACAAATAATATTATTAATAACAAATTGAAAAAGGACATTTAAATATATATTTGCAATAATTTGCATGTATTCAATCTTTCACAATTCTGATTGATCATTAATTAAATTTCAAGACATTTTTTTACCTTAATATTTTTTTTAAAATTCTTATGAAAACATAGTGACAGTTTTACTATCAGTAAATGCAACTTTTTGGTTATTTTAATATTTTTAAAACTTACAGAATTTATACGACCATCTCTATTAGCAGTGCATAGCATGGAATTATGTGATCCAGATTCATAACTTTTAAATCCTTCATAGAGTAAGGCTTTCTGACGCAATACAAGATCATCATCCATAATGTTCTTATAATTTGTAACATTTTCCATTCTAACCAAAAAGTTTTTCCTTACTTTAGTTTCAGGGCACAAACAACAGTGGCATTATTCTTAATTTTTCTGATTGGTGATTCATTTTTTTGAAACATATGTCTGTTTCTTACTAAATATTTTATTAATGAATTTAAAATATCTACACATTTTTGCTTTTCAAAATAGTTCATAATTTTCCATATATGTCAATAAATACACCAAACTTCTTCTTATACTTTTTTTGAACACTAAAAAATAAAAAAAATACAAATATATAATAATAAATATCACATATTCCAAAAAAATGCAAAAATATTAAAAAATTCTATTCCAAATAATCTCAACTTAATTAAATTTTTTACATTTATATACCCATCCAAAAAAATAACTTAAAAAATTTAATTAACAAATCTATTTTTTTTTCTTTTCTATTAACATCCTGTTTAATAGAGGTTTAATTTCACTAATGTAAATCCCTTCCTTTATTATTCTTTCATGGTATGACTTTATACATTCTAAAGGTTTTATTTCAAAATCTTAATGTTTAAATGTATTCATATAATTGTAAATAGAATTTTTATCACTTAAATGCTGTTTTAATTTAGTTTCCAATTTGTTCATTGAGTTCCATCTCTATATTCTTTTTAAAACAATTCAAACATTTTATTATACTGTATAAACTGAATTCATAATCTCCAAATTATTGTTAATTAAAAAATTATTATTAATTAAAAAATTTAAACTTTTTTTCTATTTATAAACTGGATAAATGAAAACATTATATTTCTTATTAATCATTTTAAATAATTTTCTAACTTTAACAAACAAATCTTTGGATATATTGGAACCAGTATAAATTACCTTTTTTTCATTAATAGTAATAATAGTATTAATATATTAATAGTAGAGAAGAAAAAATTAAATTTTCTATGGAAAAAGAAAATATTAATGTTATTGAATATATTGTAACGATCCGGAGAAAGGTAGCTTAACGTAGTCTGCACTACAGGACGCCATCTAGGCATTTGAACCTAGAAAAATTTATAAAGTAGGCAGATACGTAAGTAAAAAAAAAAAAAAAATTTTTTTTTTTTTTAATTTATATATTTTGATATCCTGTCATTAGCCCACTAGCTCAATGGAACAGCAGAGATTTATATTTTACCATAAATTCTTATCTAAGAATATTTTAAAAAGGAATAAAATAAGTCACTGCCAGTAATTAACATACAAACATTTATTTACGCACATATATATAAAATTTAACATTATTATTTTAGTATGTTTATTTTAGATTTTAATTTGATTTTAGAATTTAAATTTACATTTTAATTTTTATAATTTTAATGCGCAAATACGTGCACAACAACCGAGCTTCATCAGGATTAAATAACAATATATTATAAACTCAAAATAATTATAATATCTAAAGAATAATGCCCGAGCGCTTTCAAGAGAACTTAGCTCTCATAATCATGGGCAACAAAGAATAAGCATAGCGTGTTGGTATATGCTAAAATATGCTGATATATGTAAATTAGTTGAAAATAAATGCGTCAGCTCTAAATGATCCATTTCTTAGAGATTTTGTAACACGCATCTTTCCTATTCATAGCCTTATCATCAATAGCAATAAAACATGCTTCTTTAACTTTTCTCTTAATGTCATTTCTCTCCCTGCAAACTATTCTTGCATTTTTAGGATTCACATGCATGACCAGCTGATTTCTGATGTATTGCAAATATTGAGTTGCAATTTGGGTCTACTTGGGCCTTATTGTAAGAATATCTGTGCTGGGATAGTCTTGTAGAAAGAGTTGCTTTCGTTTCCCCATAGTATGATGCCATGCAGTTATTTTCTGGACATGAAATATTATATACGGCCTGAGAGGTGTTGTTGGGTGTTATAATGTCTTTGGTGTTATTAATAATTCTATTTGTATTAGGGGGTGTATGAAAGCTTAGTTGAAATTCTTTATTAAACACTGAGTAAAACTTTCTATGGGTAGTTGCAATATATGGTAACAAAATTCTATTTTTCTGCTGCTTAATAACATTGCTGTTTAATTTACTGTAAAATTGTCTAATCTTCCTATCAATTGTGTAATGCTTGAAGCCGAAATCTAATAAATCGTTTCTATATAAGATTAAGTTTGCTCTTTTGTCCGATTCAAATCTGCAAAGTTGCTCATTCCTATGCAAGAAAGATGCTAAACCAGCTAATTTATGAATAGAAGGCGTGTTTGAAGTAGGTTGAATATTGCCTCTTTTTTTCTATTGGTTTTATAATCATTGTATAATTTAGTCTTTGATCTTCTCTTTGCACATACATATCCAAGTATTTAGTTTTCCCTTCACGATCTTCCATTTCTGTGTTTAGCTTCAGCTGCGTACTGTCTTGTATGTCCTGTTTAATTTTATCTATAATTTCTTCAGTAGCAGCGATGAAAAGGTCGTCAACGTATCTTGTGTATACAATTAACTTAAGTGTTTGTTCGTATTTAGACGCTCTTCCGATCTCAAAATAATTAAGTACGATACTTGAGATGATACCGCTCATGGGTAATCCCATCGGCCATCCATCGTTCATTTGGTAACATTGATTATTGAATGTTGCCACAATGTTGTTGTTAAGCCATTTTAAGAAATCAATTATGAAAGCTATCTTTTTTTGATCCACGTCGTTGTTCATAAGCTCTTCTTTTACTATATCAATGGACCTATTTCTATTAATTGATCCGTATAACTCAGTGACATCAAGCACTGCAATTTTAGTTTCTGGGTTTAGAATTTTGTCCTTAATTCTGGCTACAAATTCAAATGAAGATTTGATAGTATATCTTCCAAATCCAATACTGTCAATCAGCCAACGATTTATTAATTTAGCTGTGCTAAAATAATGTGCACCCCCAAAATCCAGCATTAAGCGTAAAGGAACATTGGGTTTGTGCATTTTTGCATTTGCAAAAATCCGTGGTAGAATAGTGGCAGAAGGATATAGTTTATAATACTCCGTTTTTGATATAGCTTTGTTTCAATGTGTCTTGAGAATAGAGGCAATAAATTTGTCCCTGTTCAAGTTATTATTGAAACTAGCTATTCTTTTGAATTGCAGTTTTTCAATTTGCTGGTTAACTTTGAAGTTAAAATTTTCTCTACTCATAAGCACAAATCTCTGTCCCTTATCTTTCTTCATGCAGACAATTCATTCAGTATCTAAAAATTTCTTAGTGTGCGCTAATTTTGTATTCCAGTTATTTGTATTAATCTTGAGTGTATTCTGGTGTATGGTCTTGGCAATCTGCGTTACGTACATATCTTTATTTGGGTTGTTATTCAAACCCGCTTCAATATCAGCTATTAATTCAAACTTTGGGAAACTCCAATTGCTACCAACGAATCTAGGGCCTTTGTTCAGTACCTCTATTATTTCCTCGTTTGGTGTTTTATCTGTAAGATTAACAAAAACATTGTTCTTCTTTTCTACAATTTGGATATTTTGCTTATTAGCTAAAAACGCCAACTTTTTTTCAAATTTCTTTTGCATTATGATATTTAATTTATCGCATTTATTCCTAATATACTGAGGTATTAATACATCTTGTACCATTCTATTTTTCCTTTTAATCTGTTTCCTCAGAGCACTCTGACATCCTCTTTTGACCAAATTCAGCAGATAAAAACTTACTTGTTTGCAAATCTTGTATCGATTATAAATTTCTTTTTACAATTTTCGTTAGTATGGAGCAAGCAAATAAAGATAAGTAAACATTAAAGGTTTGTATTGCTGTGTGTAAACTACAACAAAGACTCAATTTTTTGAAAAGATGCAGCGAATTTAAAATATTGCCGAATTTTTGTAATTTAAAAATAAACAAATCAATTTATAATCGATACAAGATTTGCAAACAAGTAAGTTTTTATCTACTGAATTTGGTCAAAAGAGGATGTCAGAGTGCTCTGAGGAAACAGATTAAAAGGAAAAATAGAATGGTACAAGATGTATTAATACCTCAGTATATTAGGAATAAATGCGATAAATTAAATATCATAATGCAAAAGAAATTTGAAAAAAAGTTGGCGTTTTTAGCTAATAAGCAAAATATCCAAATTGTAGAAATTGTAGAAAAGAAGAACAATGTTTTTGTTAATCTTACAGATAAAACACCAAACGAGGAAATAATAGAGGTACTGAACAAAGGCCCTAGATTCGTTGGTAGCAATTGGAGTTTCCCGAAGTTTGAATTAATAGCTGATATTGAAGCGGGTTTGAATAACAACCCAAATAAAGATATGTACGTAACGCAGATTGCCAAGACCATACACCAGAATACACTCAAGATTAATACAAATAACTGGAATACAAAATTAGCGCACACTAAGAAATTTTTAGATACTGAACGAATAGTCTGCATGAAGGAAGATAAGGGCCAGAGATTTGTGCTTATGAGTAGAGAAAATTTTAACTTCAAAGTTAACCAGCAAATTGAAAAACTGCAATTCAAAAGAATAGCTAGTTTCAATAATAACTTGAACAGGGACAAATTTATTGCCTCTATTCTCAAGACACATTGTAACAAAGCTATATCAAAAACGGAGTATTATAAACTATATCCTTCTGCCACTATTCTACCACGGATTTTTGCAAATGCAAAAATGCACAAACCCAATGTTCCTTTACGCTTAATGCTGGATTTTGGGGGTGCACATTATTTTAGCACAGCTAAATTAATAAATCGTTGGCTGATTGACAGTATTGGATTTGGAAGATATACTATCAAATCTTCATTTGAATTTGTAGCCAGAATTAAGGACAAAATTCTAAACCCAGAAACTAAAATTGCAGTGCTTGATGTCACTGAGTTATACGGATCAATTAATAGAAATAGGTCCATTGATATAGTAAAAGAAGAGCTTATGAACAACGACGTGGATCAAAAAAAAAAAAAGATAGCTTTCATAATTGATTTCTTAAAATGGCTTAACAACAACATTGTGGCAACATTCAATAATCAATGTTACCAAATGAACGATGGATGGCCGATGGGATTACCCATGAGCGGTATCATCTCAAGTATCGTACTTAATTATTTTGAAAAAAGTATTATTCCTAAATACGAACAAACACTTAAGTTAATTGTATACACAAGATACGTTGACGACCTTTTCATCGCTGCTACTGAAGAAATTATAGATAAAATTAAACAGGACATACAAGACAGTACGCAGCTGAAGCTAAACACAGAAATGGAAGATCGTGAAGCGAAAACTAAATACTTGGATATGTATGTGCAAAGAGAAGATCAAAGACTAAATTATACAATGATTATAAAACCAATAGAAAAAAGAGGCAATATTCAACCTACTTCAAACACGCCTTCTATTCATAAATTAGCTGGTTTAGCGTCTTTCTTGCATAGGAATGAGCAACTTTGCAGATTTGAATCGGACAAAAGAGCAAACTTAATCTTATATAGAAACGATTTATTAGATTTCGGCTTCAAGCATTACACAATTGATAGGAAGATTAGACAATTTTACAGTAAATTAAACAGCAATGTTATTAAGCAGCAGAAAAATAGAATTTTGTTACCATATATTGCAACTACCCATAGAAAGTTTTACTCAGTGTTTAATAAAGAATTTCAACTAAGCTTTCATACACCCCCTAATACAAATAGAATTATTAATAACACCAAAGACATTATAACACCCAACAACACCTCTCAGGCCGTATATAATATTTCATGTCCAGAAAATAACTGCATGGCATCATACTATGGGGAAACGAAAGCAACTCTTTCTACAAGACTATCCCAGCACAGATATTCTTACAATAAGGCCCAAGTAGACCCAAATTGCAACTCAATATTTGCAATACATCAGAAATCAGCTGGTCATGCATGTGAACCTAAAAATGCAAGAATAGTTTGCAGGGAGAGAAATGACATTAAGAGAAAAGTTAAAGAAGCATGTTTTATTGCTATTGATGATAAGGCTATGAATAGGAAAGATGCGTGTTACAAAATCTCTAAGAAATGGATCATTTAGAGCTGACGCATTTATTTTCAACTAATTTACATATATCAGCATATTTTAGCATATACCAACACGCTATGCTTATTCTTTGTTGCCCATGATTATGAGAGCTAAGTTCTCTTGAAAGCGCTCGGGCATTATTCTTTAGATATTATAATTATTTTGAGTTTATAATATATTGTTATTTAATCCTGATGAAGCTCGGTTGTTGTGCGCGTATTTGCGCATTAAAATTATATACATGTATAGTAAGCACCTGAGTTTAATAATTTCTTTTTACAAATTTTAATTTGTATTTGTATTATAAGTTTACATTTTAATTAAGTTCGCACAGATAGATTTATGAAAGTTTGTTTTATAATGTTGAGTATAGATCGGTTACATAGATTTCATGGTTAAAAACATTTCAAAATAAACATAAACGATCAAAATACAAAGTCATTGATACCGTCAATTGCAGAGGGAAATTTATAAGTAACCCAATAGCATTCATCGTAAGATGCCCACATTGACACCAATAACTTAAAAGACATCCGAATAAATACATTTTAGATACTCACCGTAAGGTATCATTATTTACCGAATGTCTATATATTTTGATCAAATATGAAAACCAAAACATAATTAACCGATAATGAATTCATGCAAGGGTCTATACCCAACTTAAATTTAATGCATTTTTATTTAGGGTGTCGAGTATGAATAAACTATATAGATCTGCATTTCAAAAGAAAATATTCTTCCCTGATTTAACCTTAGGCAAAAAATTCGCAGTCAAACTGGCATCAATCCATCTGATACATTTATGTATTCAATGTAGCATGAAAATACGACAACACAAAATACTATACTGCCAGGAATGTACATCTGAACAGTAAGTAGAGTTAGAGAAGACATCGTGTCTCCACCAACAGGAATACTACATCTATTGGCGAGTAGAACAATAAACAAAAAACTCCATAGGAATGGATTGCGGTTCTTTGCCGACTTACAAACCCATCCATAGGCAAACAGAAGGTGTGTGGCGTATATATGCAATCCTGCCCATAGCGGATCTCATACTACATCTACTAACTACATCAATATATCCAATCCATTGACCTAATTCAACTATGAAACAAATAACCTAAGATTTACCCTCCCCTAATATAACTTTACAAATCTATATAGCCATTCACGCCCGACTTAAGTTTAACATTTATGTAATTTAGTCTAACAAAAAACAAAAATCATATTAAAAACTTAAAAGAACAAAAAAAAAAATAAATGGAAATGCTTTTAAATAAAAAATAAAATAAAAAATACATCAAATAACATTATTAACATTAATTTACGTTGGTCAGATAGGATTCTATTTGTATTATTTACTAAAAGGTTTAGAATTTAGAGTTCTTATTCTTTTCAAATGAATATAAAGTTCTTATGATTTTTAAAACATCCAGCTTTATCCTTTACAGTTGCTTGCCGTTGTTGGTAATTTTGAACGGGAATTCCCACGCCGTACTGAAGATATTGGTATCCAGTTAGCCGTTGTTTTTATTTATCCGGAGGTCTTTACTTGAGTTGGTCCTTAACGTAGAAAACGATGTCATTTCTCTTTCTTTTTTAGCAGAACTGAAGGGATTGAAGAATGCGTCTTTTCAATCCCTTCTCCTTCGACTCCGCACTAACACATATCTGTCCTCTCGTAATAACTAATTAATTCTTTTATTTTCAAACCTTTCCTTTTATAATAATTTTGTGGATTAACTCAACATTACGTCATGATGGTGAAAACCTTTTCGTTGAGGTCCGATTTCCCGATGGATTTCTTTCAGTTGCTAAAAGTTTCTATTGTTTTCATATCTGACCGTTGTTTATACATTTAAATGCCCAAGGGCTTGTTCACTTGGACTAATTAAAATAATCATTTCCATTTTTCAATAACATTAATTAATTTGTTTTTGTACAAACTTAGATATATTTTTATCTTTAAATCTTTACTGACAATTTAGTTTTATAATTTTTTTTTCATCTGTGCGATTATATAGATATGAGTTTAGTATAGGATTTTAATTTTCAATTTTTAATTCTTAAAAAGAGAAGTTTTATTTGCGAACTTTTATTTTAATTTCATGTTTAATAATAAAGAAAAATAATGTAACGGCGTATGTGCCCGTTACAATATGGATGTTAAGATTTTAAAAAAAATTGGTAATAATAGTAATATTATTATAGAAACTTCTGTATATAGAAAAAAACAAAAACATTTTTTTAGATTATTAGTAAAATAAATATTATAAATAATAAAATTCTTAGAGCAAATTATATTATGTTCAAATAATAATTTGTTTAAAGGTGAGATTAATATGATAAAGCACGAGTGTTTTATAAAAGATTATCCTAGAGATATTATTAAACATTTATTTTCTAATAAAAATATTGATAAAATAAAGAATAGAATAAGATTAAATAAGAATGAAAAAAAAAGTAATTTATATTGATTTCAATATATCCAAAGATTTGTTTGTTAATTAAAGTTAGAAAATTATTTAAGATGATTAATAAAAAATATGTTTTCATATATCCAGTTTATAAAAAGAAAAAAGTTTAAATTTTTTAATTAAGAATAATAGGGAATGTAATAATTTAGAGATTATGAATTCAGTTTATATAATAAAATGTTTGAATTGTTTTAAAAAGAATATAGAGATGTCATATGTTGGGACTACAAGGAATAAATTGGATATTAAATTAAAACAGCATTTAAGTGATAAAAATTCTGCTATTTACAATCGTATGAATAAATTTAAACATAAAGATTTTGAAATAAAACCTTTAGAATGTATAAAGTCATATCATGAAAGAATGATAAGGGAAGGGATTTACATTAGTGAAATTAAACATGAATTAAACAGATGTTAATAGAAAAGAAAAAAGAAAATAATAGATTTGTTATTTAAATTTTTTAAGTTATTTTTTTTTTGGATGGGTATAAATGTAAAAAATTTGATTAAGTTGAGATTGTTTGTAATAGAAAAAGGGGTTGAGGTAAAGAAAATTTTTAGTATTTTTTAATATTTTTGCATTTGTTTGGAATATGTGATATTTATTATTATATATTTGTATTTGTATTTTTTTTATTTTTTGGTGTTCCTTGAAAAAGTCTTGAACGAGGGGCGTTTTTTTTTAAAGAAATATATAAAATAGTCAAAATGTTAGATGTATTTTATTTTTATTATAGTCATATAAAAACAAGTTTTGAAAAGAAGTTTGATATATTCATTGACAAATATTTTGTTCCTTATTTAATGAAAGCACTTGGTGACTTTTTTTGTATTTATTGTACTACAATACATTTTACTATAGATATGATATGTATTATAAGTTTGTAAATTTCACTGTTTTTATTATTTGTTTGTTTATATATATTTTGTTTATTTACATTTTTTTTTTTTTTTTGAGTTAATGTATAATTGAAGTCATGTATGCTGATGCAGAATTGTTCATGGCTTCATTGTATTAACTTGCTTTCAGATTAATAATTGTTACAGGATAAATTTTAAATTTTTAACTTTACTTTCCAGTTATAGCCAAAAAAACATTGCCAATTTTATGAATGATGCCTGGTATTTCATTATCTTGAAAAGTTTTTAGAAAAATTAGTAATTGGATATGATAGGTTAATGGAGAATGTAATAATGTTGTGAAATCTGACAATAACTTACTTAATCTAAACAAAAAAAGTCAATTCAACTCCTGATTTTTATTAATTGTTTCAGAATTATCATAATTAGAAAGTTCTAGAAGTATGACAGTATTTTAACAAGATCAAAGTACTGCAGATATGTATAAGGCTAAGACATTTCTTAAATATCATTAAACATGACATGGAAATATATTGGATTATATATAATGGAAATTGAATATAATATGGAGATTGGAATTTAATCTAAAAACAGAAAGTAAGTAATATGTTTTTCTAATAGTGAATTATTAGTCTAAAAATGTTTGCTGAATAAGTTGGCAATATCTAAACAAGTTAAGTTTATCTAGAAACAAATGTGATGGTGGAGTAATTAGGGAGTTGCAATGATAACCAGATTGAAGTGCTATTTGACTAAATTTATTACCGATAGTCTGGGAAAAGCTTTATAGGCTACAATAAAAGTTTTCCATTATTATTTTCTAAAATTTAATCTCTAACTTTATTATTAAAGAATATGTGATTATAGATCATGTAAAGTGGAACAATAGAATTAATTGAAGTCAAAATATTGTTAATTTTAGACTGCTCTGTTGTTTTGTTTATGCAGGAGGATCACGTTTTTGTTTTTAAAAATTTTTCCAGTAAATAAGATGATAGATTATTATGTATTTCAATTTTTGTTGTTGTTTAATAAAATGTATAATTTTATTATTTTTTTAACCATTACACACTATTGATAATTTGTTGTGTATTGAGCTTAGACATTAATGGAAGATTTTTTTTCATTTTCTTTTTATATCAGTGACAATATTAGAAAAAAACTCATTCACTGCTCAATATGTCATTGTTTGAAGCATCAGAATCAGAAAATTGCAACTCATGCAGAAGAGATAGATTGTAATGAGTTTTGGAAAATAAAATCATGGCTCAACTAAAGAGAAAATATGAAATCTGTGATATTCATTTATTTTATCTCTGGAGTCAATATTGATAGGAAATAATTATTGTACATAAAGGCATATTCATTCAGGTTTTTTTTTTTTTTTATATTTCAGTTGATTAATACCAGATTTTGGGCTGAGAAGTTTTTTTTCAAAGATATCCATCTCCTGAGCTTTTCTCAAAAGTTCAGATTATGATTTGTAAGTAGTCCATTGATTAAAGTTATGATCCCACAACTCAAATTTTATCAGAAAGTTCAGAACGGCATTAATGTTTTTATCTTTCAAATTTTAGACATTTGGGATAATTGGCAATTTTCTATTGCAAGGTAATATGTAGGAATTACAAATACCTAGAGTACAGATTTTACAAATTAATGATTTCTATAATAGGTGCATGATAAATTAGCACTTGAAAGGTATCCTCTATTACATAATCTTACATGTTCAGAGAGAGTCTTTTCACATTTATGGGAATATTATACTTTATGATTGGTATCATTCTGTTTAATTTTCTCTTTAGCAATAATAATAAAAGTACCAAACTCTTATAAGAAATGGTGATCATGTGACATTTTAATAGTTTTTATATCTTTGGCAATACAATTGAATTTTTTGTTGCAAAATTTTAATATTGGAGTTAGAAGGAACATGTTGATTTTTTATTCTTTTTCATGGAGCTTTGTAATAACTTACTGATCTCATATTAAACAGTAATAAACTTAAATAAAATAGTAAAAAGAAACTTTGGTAAATTAACCCCCCCCCACACCATTGAAAAAACCCATCCATAAAAAAAAAACTTCGCCCTCAAAAGGGATCTAACTTAATAAAAAAAAAAATAAAATAAAAAAAAAAAAAAAATAAAGAAGGAAACAAAACATTTAATCAATACCTCACCTACCAACCCAAAAAAAATATGTTGTGGAAATGGGGTGGGGGGGGGCTCGTTCCAATTGGGGGGTGGGGTTTAAAAACAAAAACAAAAAAAATTATTTTAAAAAAAAGTCTTGGGTGTGGGTTTTTTAGTGTGGGGGGGTTTTATTAAAAATAAAATAAAATTATTAATATATATTTCTGATATTTAAATTATGGTGTATATTTGAAAAATATATATATAAAATTTGTGTAAATAATAAAAAAAAATATTAAACACCTTTTTA
Source organism: Epiperipatus broadwayi (assembly GCA_028023455.1). Taxonomy (NCBI): domain Eukaryota; kingdom Metazoa; phylum Onychophora; class Udeonychophora; order Euonychophora; family Peripatidae; genus Epiperipatus; species Epiperipatus broadwayi. The sequence goes on from JAQFVV010000069.1 coordinate 5,507,343, forward strand.
AATTATAAGGATATTTTTAATCTTTATATATTATCTGAGGTTGTGGGTAATATGATTTTAATTTAATAACTAAAATCTTGAACTCTTTTAATGACAATAGTTATCATACTTGAATATTTTTTTATTAATCTCAATTTCTTATGCAATACCTTGCCAAAAATCTTAATCATATGTATATGTCTCTTCATAGTTTCTAATAGGAATTTGATATTCCTAAGATTTTTTAATCTTGTTTTTGATCATGATTTACTTACAACTGTGAAATATAATAAATTTGTTCTGACATTGTAGTTGTACTTCTTAATTTACTTAAGATTTTGATAATTTGTTCTTATGATATCTTTTTTTTTTTCATTGTATAATTTATATATATTGTAATAAAAATAATCCAGAGATCTTCAAATAGGATAGAGTTAATGGACAGACGCTATCTACTCATACCAAATATTGTCACTAGCTTTGTTTTATAGAGTAACATAGCATTTTATAATCCTATCCTATGGAAGTCTGTTCAATTCATATAATTGCGTATATATATATGTATATATTGTAATGGGAATCTATCCTTTTAATATCTCTATAAATTTACTTACTGGGATGGGTGTTAGGATAATCATAATGGTCAGACTGGATCATCATCATTATCAACCATTATCAAACCACTGCAGGATGAAGGTCTCTCCAAGTTCAATCCATCTTCTCCAATCTTTAGTTTCTCTTCACATCACCCCTGTACACTTTTTTACTTCATCATTCATCTCACATGTGGTCTCTTTCTGGGTCTTTTACAATCTCTTGGAATCCAGTTTAAGATTTCAATTGTCCAACTGTTATCATCTCTTCTAGCAATATGTTCAGTCCAACTCCACTTCAGTCTTTTAATATTTTCATTGAGGTCAGTAACACCTGTTTGTTCTCTTACCCATATATTGAGTTTTCGATCTCTTCTTGTTGCTCCCAACATGCATCTCTCCATACTTCTTTAAGTGGTCTGAAGTCTCTGTATTGCTCTTCTATTAAGTGTCTTAATCTCAAATCTATGTATAAGAACTGGTAAAACACATTTATTAAAAACCGTCCTTTTCAAACATATAGGCATGTTTCCTTTTAGTATCAAGTTATTTCTACCAAAAGCATTCCAACCAAGTTTAATTCTTTGATTAATTTCATACATTATGTTTCCATCTGTATTAATAATTTGACCAAGGTATTTGTAGCTGTTAACTTCTTCTAACTCATCATAATCAATTTTTATTTTCATATTTTGAGAAAATCCATTAATCTTTTTAACATTTATCTTTAGTCTTACTTTCCTACTTTCATCTGATATTTCCTGCAACTCTAAAGCATTATTTGCAAAAACAACTACATCATCTGCAAAATCTATATGATTTACGTAATCTCCATTTACTTTCAATCCTTTAGCTTTCCATTTTAATCTATAAAATACTTCTTGCAGCACTGCTGTAAAAAGCTTTGGAGATATGGAGTCACCCTGTCTTACACCCTTCTCAATATTGACTTTCCTAGTATCATTATGTAATCTAATTATTGCTGTTGCATTTTTATAAATATTCTTTAAAATATGACAATATCCTGGATCTATACCTTGATGATCCAATGCTTTAATCACTGAAGAAATGTTTATAGAATCAAATGCCTTTTCATAATCTACAAATCCAAAGCATAATGGCAACTCACATTCATTTGTCCTTTCTATAACTTCTCTCAATACCTGGATATGATCTACTGTACTAAAAGCACTTTTAAATCCAGCTTGTTCTCTTGGTTGGTGGAAATCCAATGTTTTCTGTAGACGATTTGTAGATATCTTGGTAAAAATTTTGTATAAAACTGATAAAAGGGTGATAGGTCTGCAATTTCTAATATCTTCTTTATCACCTTTTTACCCAGCCATATTCCCTGATTATCATTCCCATAAAACGTGGTAGAGACAGAATCTTATCTCTTGTCAATATAGATGTTATTTGTTTATAATCTATTTACCATATTGAATATTAGACTATTATCTCAATAACAAGAAACATCTATAAATCAGGTTTAAATCTCTTCCTAGCTTCTTTGATGTTAAACCCATTCACTAATCCATAATTGGCTCAGGTGAACATTGCAATGCATCACTGGGTAATCACTTTATTTGACTCAGCAAACATGAACCATCACTTATTTTTAATCGTGCCACTCTATGGCACGGTTTTCGTGCTAAAACACATAAAAATGCTGTTTCCGCAGCCGACACGTTCGAACCCGCGTTTGCTATAATACAACTTTTTTCTTGTGCTACAGAATGCAGGCCGCTATGTCGCGTCGCAATACAGCATGTGTGTCGCATAGCAGCAAATACATTTTCCGAATTCGCACAAGTTATAAAATAGTTACGGCTTGATGAGAGAGTTTGTATTTGAATTGGATGGAAATGTTGTTTTCATTTGATTTTTTTATATTTTAAAGTATTGAAATGTTCAGATTTTTTAAAGTAATAATTCTAAGACTTTTTACAATGTACTGTATTGAAGTTTTAATTGGGAAAATGTTAAAGATCTATGTTTTTAGTGAGTTGCAATTAGGTAACGCTTCAAGTAACATACTGTTGGTAACATTCCACGAGACAAAGAAGATTCTACCATGTGTATATTTTTGAAGTAAAAAAGTGTGGCACCAAAAAAATATCCAGTAAGAAAAGTACAAATATGCACGATTTTTTGTAAATTTCATAAAAAGCAAATATTATAAACATGTTTAATAAGTAAAGAAGACATTTGTATGTGTTTGTTGTTGTTTAAAAAAAGTTTGAGTTTCTTTCTTTTGTCCGAGTACGGTTACGATTTTGGTATTTTTTATTTTAGCATTACAAACAACAGAACACTTACCCTAAAACTAACCCTAAACCTAACCCTAAAAATAACTCTAAAACTAACCCTAAACCTAACCCTAAACCTAACCGTAAAACTAACTGAACTTGACCATAACAACTTTTACTTTTTATTGTCATTCTGTTTTGAAGTAAAAAATAGCCGTAATATCTCTTTGTCTGTAAAAAAAAAAAAGTAAAATGAAGACTAAAAAAAATAAAAAATAGACTATGAAATTATACTTTTTATTACGATTATTATTTTCTAGTTAAACAACAACAACAAAAAAAGTCGTAACACAAGTAAAAAAATATCCGATAGAAAATTGATAAAAAAAAGCCGTAACACAAATAAAAAAATATCTGATAGAAAATTGATAAAAAAACAGCCGTAACACAATTAAAAAAATATACGATAGAAAAAACACGAATCAAATTGTAATTTGTTGATTTTATTTTACATTTATTATTATCATTTAAATTGTATACGTTAATAAAAAATAATATTTATAAAAGACGATTTTTTTTTTTTTTCGCATTACAAAAAAGCACAGCAAATATTTTATAGTTTTAGCATGAAAATGGCGCCATCCAACAGATCTTTATCTATAAGACAAGCACCTAACATAATAATAAAACCAACAGGTATTTCTGTACAATAATTATACAGGCTGAAGTGAATCAAATTTATTAATATATAATAATTGGGTTAATCTTGAATCTTTATGGATATTTACTCATTATGAAGATTCAACTCATAACATATCAAAAAAATTAATTAATAAGATGCTTAAAAAAAAAGAAAAACATTAATACAAACAACAACATTATATAAGGACATATAAATTGATATGCATTCATGAGATATATAAGCAAAATATTGATTACAAAATATTACAAAAATATTTATGGTTGTGCACTTATAAAATATATAAGATAAATATATTAATTACAAAATATATTAACAAAAATATTTATGGACGTGCATTCTTGAAATATATAAGTGAAAAATATTAATTACAGAAATGCTGAGAAAATATTTTTATTTAGTTGTTTCTAAGAGTTTATGCATTTTAATAACTTATTTTAGGCCTATTAATAAAAAAAATGGACTAATAAGGTCTTACTAATTTATTATGTTTCTGTGATCATACTATTATGTCTTTCAGATTCTTATTTCGAGCTTGTGTATGTGATGAATTTATTTCCTGCAAATTTAGCATTTATAGGTATCATTTATGTGGATGGTTTTTTGATGAAGCTGAATAAGTTCATATAGCTCTCACTGCCATTATTTCTTAATCAGTTTCTGGTCTACTATTGGTTTCTATGCTTGGGATGATCCCATTGTTAGAATTGGATTAATTTTTAGACAGTTTCAATCTGCATTTTCTGGTTTCTTATTTGCACACATTGTGTCTTTCTTTTATCATTTGATTTTAGCAAATGATCCTTTGGTAGACAGATGTCTTGGATAATGGCAAGGAATCTTTCAAAAAACGATGGATTTATTTTCAACTCTGACTTAGGACATTCTTTTTATGATTATTAACTGCAGTAAAATATTCAGTTTGGTTAAATTTATTAAAATAAAATTTAGCATGTATGCGATCAAATAATTTCATATAAATAAAAATATCATTAATTAAACTGATTTAGAAATAAATTTAGCTTGTATAAGAAATAAATTCCTATATATAGAATTATCTTTAATTGGTCTAATGTTTGAAATAAATTTAGCTTATATATGAAACAAATTTCTAGAGATAAAAATGCAAAAAAATCCTTATTAAATTTATTAAGAAATACATTTAGTCTATACAAGATTAAGTGATTTTCTACTAGATAAAATTATAATGAATCTATTGTACTAATTGAAATAAAGGAAAATGGATAACCGAGTTTAATTGATTCAGGCAGAAATTAATTAAAAACTAACAAAGTAAAAAAAAATATCTCCCACTTGGATTTCACAGAAAAATAGTTACTCCAGAAAAAGAAAAGAAAAATAAGAGGAAACGCAAAAGAAAAAGAGGTATAAAAACTAGAGAGAAACTAATTGTTTATTCTCTTTTTCTTTTTCGGACTTCACTTCTCATCATGCTCCTGAAGCAGCGGAAGATCATCGGTGGATGTTATTCCCAGGATCTAGGCTCCTGTAAGTAAACAAGCTGACTAGGGACTAAATAGATCACCTCAATGTACACATCAAGGGCTTGTTCAATGTTTACGAGCAAGACTAGTAGAGGTAAAGTACACTTATTAACTTTATAGAACCACATAAGCAAAGGACTTTTGTCTTAAAGTAGTTGGCATATATATATTAAACCATTATCTTTGTATAAGATATATATACACTTATGTTAATGTATAGTTTATATCTTTATTTTTTGTGTATATATTAATTACTTTGTCGTACAATTATCTTAAAATTAAGTTGTTCAATTCAGTTGTGTGTGTTTTAATTAGGGTTAGGTATTCTTATTTGCTAATTGCCCAACAATACAAACTGGAATATAGCAAGGACTTAACCTGCCATCACAAAGATATCTATATACGACATATTTTTCATCTTTGCAGAATATTACTGTTTTTTGCCTGCTAATATGTCACTACTTCATTTGTGTGTTCCAGCTTTTCACACTTTGATTTGAGGGAAGAGGCCAATAACAATATGAGAACAGACAAGTTAAACAAGACAAGAGACAAAAGATTTTAAGCCCTTTTTATACCATTTTCTTATCACTGATTTTTTAATCTTTGAAAAGTATTTTTTTAATCCAACATCCATTTGGCACATAAATTCTTGGCTTACCTGTACATATATATATATTATTTAATTAGTTTACTATCTTAATTATATTGGCAATTACTGTGACATTTGTTAATTCTTTATCTAAATTTTACTTAATCAAATCTTATCAAAATATCAAATATTCAGGACTAGTTAGATCCTTTTTTCTTCCTTTTTTGTATATATTTTATCTATTTAATTAATTATATTAGTGGTTTCCTGTATCACTTTTTATCGTTTTTTTTTTTTTTAAATTATTATTTAGTCTTCAAAATTTTTTATTATTTGCTAAAATAAATTTATTTTACTGCTATATGGAGAAATCTAGTTTATACAAGATTCTCTCTCTCTCTATTTTTTAACATATGTATATTAGTATTTGAGGCTAAAAGTAACATACATTGCAATATATATCTTAAATATTTTATTACTTAACATAGAAACTCATATTATACTACATGAATATAGTACTGCAGTACAATAAGTAATACAATGAAGTAAATTAAATGTTATTAACAACCAATATATAAATTGATTATTTACAATTTGAAATTATATAAATATCAAAAAATATTCAAAATTTAATATAAGTTCTTAAATGAGTATTAGAATATCTACAAGAACTGAGCATTATCCAAATATTATTAATGAAATTAGCTTAACTCTATTATATTAGTAAACATTTTTTGTAAAAAGTAAAAAAACCTACAATTGGAACAATATTCTGAAATAAAAATCTTAGCAAAATATAAAGTTATGTAAATGTCATTTGTTAAATGTAATAATCAAAGACTTAGAACAAATAGTAATAACAAAGTTTCCATATTTCATTCAGATTTCATAAAAATAATCTGGTAAGAAAAAAAACATGTTATTAAAAATAAAAATAGCAGTTTATAACTATTTCTAATCTATGTTGTCAGTTTAAATTTCAACATTATAATTTATTTATATGGCCATTTTTAATTATTTTTTTAAGTTGTCATTTCTTTTTTGATATTCCTTCTATTGTATAATATTTATTATTTTTGAATATTTATTAGTGATAACTGATAACTATATTACAATAAGAAAATTCAGATTTTAAAGTAAATATAGTAATTGATGAAATATTTGATCAGCAAATTATTTTTTATCTAAACAAATCTGTATAAATTTTGCTGAAAGTTTGAAGTCTAGTTTTGAGTATGTGCTTTATTGGGATTGTAAGATGGGAAATTTACAATTGGTCCAAATAAAAGCAAGCATTTTATTTGTAAGATTTATCAGCATAAATTGGATGATCTCAATATCTTCTTGTCTTTGCAAATTCTTCATAGTGCTTATTTAAAACAATCAAATACAAATTTCAGAAATGATTAGATTAGTTACTTAATATAATCAAAGTATTATTTAATATTCAGTTTTACATACATGAAAATTCTGTTTGCAAAAACATTCTAGAGATTATAAATAATAATAAAGATATATATATTTTCAGAATTCTTATTCAATACCCACCCAGTATAATTTTTAGAAACAATCAGATTAATTAATATAATCAAAGTATTATTTAATCTTCAACCTTACAAACACAAAAATCATGTATTAGGGATTATAAAGAGAAGAAAACAACAACAACAACAAAAAAAATCTTAATTTCATTTTAGTAATAGTACAATTAAAAATAAATAAGCATATAATTAAAGAAATACAAAACATAAAATTGTTTATATGCCATTTTTTATATCCTTTACATTTTGTTCAAAGACTACTATACATATTGATAGATAATAGTTGACATTTGTTTACAATACTTTATACTGTATTATCTTATATTAATTTATTCCTTTTCAACACTCACATAGAAAACAGGTGCTTTTTATTCAAGTATATACATTCTCTAATAGAACTTAATTTAAAGCTTGCACATATAAATTAGGATTATAAACAATAATTAAAATAGTGCAAAGTGTACTTAAATTTACATATGCATGTATTAGTGTCTTTCAATGAATCACATTTAAAAAAAGAAATAATAAAACTTATTGTATTTTTCTTTATTGTTATAAAAATAGCTGTTTTTTTTTTCATTATTTTATGAATGAATGATTTGTTTTTATTTTTAAACAAATGACTGATCTTAGAGTCCTTTTTTAAATATTTGTTATTAAAGTAATAATTATAATTCATAGGATAAATTTCATGAAGTCTTATGTTTGTAGAATTATTTTGATCACTAGTTTTGTGCTTTAAAGGCATTTCCAAATGAAATTTTAAATTTTTTGGGGAAAAAAATGGAGGCAAAATAACATTCATTGCTTTTATTTTGATTGTAAAAAAAAAAACATTATCGAATGAGTTCACATAAGATTTGACAAAGCAAGACTTAAAAAAACGTCCAAGAGAAGAAAGTGATGCTTCCATATTAAAAAATAATATTTACACATAAAATTTACAATTCTCTAATTAATTTACAAATTCTCATGTTTTTATTTTTTTATTTGTTTACTATATATATATTGGATATTGTATGAAATAGCACATGTTGAGAAAGTGAATATGATAGTTTTGCTATATATTATTTTGTACAATCATGGGAACATGTTTATTTATCATCATATGAGAGCATATCATAATATATATATAGAAATAAAAGTAGCTTTAAAAAAAGTAATAAATGCTTAAATTTTTCATCAATATTTGAAATATTTTTATTCTGCCACTTATTTTATAGTATTTTTTTTTTAATTAACTAAGTTTTTGATTGAGTTGATAAATAAAGAAAATCATATATTTTAATAAATGTCATAATTTTAATTTTTATGTTATATATTTTTTCTAATCTAGATTTGTGGATAAAAAATTTCTATGGTATACAGATATTGTAAATAATACAAAAAAAAAAAAAAGAAGTTATCTTTAGAACTGCCAAAAAGAAAAAAAAATAGATTTAACACCTACATAATCCTTTTAAATATTATACTTCCACACCTATAAAGCTCAATAGGTTTATCAACCTTTTTGTTTCTCCAGCTCTTGGAAATAAGATGTATAATCCACCTGGAAAGTTTATAAATATAGTTTTTTAAATTGATTTTAAATAAATGTAATACACAATATATTATTTTATTATAGAAAATTGCTATTACTTTATTTTTTTATTATTAAAAATAATATCTTAAATCAAAATAACTATTATAAAATGATTATTTTAATTAACACTGAATATTTTGTAGTATTTGTTTTTTTATTTTCTTTATTTTTCTGCTATAGGGAACAAGACAGTCACATTATAAAATTGAAATTATATAATGATTGCTTTGATTATATTTTTGTGGAAATTGCCCATGAATTGTAATTAAAAAATTTATGATTAGATTAATAAATAAATAATTTATGATTAGTTGATATGACATTTGGATCATCCAGAGTGGCAGGTTGATTACAACTATTCCATTTCATCAATCAATTTTTTTATTTATTTATTGTCTAAGAATCTATCCAGGAACTTTGAATTTTTAAATTCAAATATCAATCATTCTCTGAATTGCACAGTGCATTTGGCTAGTAATAATTATAAATTATTGCACTTCCACTCTGTAATGAGGAAAATATTTTTAAGAATACTCTTTAAAAACTTTTTAAGTGTTTTTAAATTGATAATAATGCCTTTATTATCTGATATTTTGATTCTCCTTCATTCCAAATTTATCCAAGTTATTTTCCCACCAAGTATCATTCAATTTGCAGACTCATTAATATTTAATCAGGTTTTTGCTCATACATTTTTCAAAAATGTGAATAAATACCATACTATTTGTTAATTTTATAAACTGTATAAAGTTATTCAATACAGTAATGTGTTTACATTTTTTAATATACTTTTTTATTAATCTATATATCTCTCTCTTACAGACAGTACTCATTTTCAAAATAGCTGCAATATGTTGCACATATGAAAAAAAATAAATATAAAGTTTTATTTAAAATAAATTTTTTGCCAAAACTTTTATTTACACCGGATTTCATATTTAAAAAATTAGGAATTATTTATCTAAGATTTAATTCAGCATATATATTATTTTTAATTAATGCAATCTTTATAAGCAATGATTTATAAATGTTTTGATTAAATTTAATTTATTATTGACACCAGTGCAGTTTCATTCACCGATTGGAAACTGTTGTTGGGTAAGACAATAAATTGATTAATAGGAATTTAATATTTCTAAATGTACATAAATAAGCTATAGTGCATAGTATAATTAGAAATCATTCAGTATGGTTTATTATTTATTAACTATACAATTATGGCTAAACATTCTTGCTTGATGTAAATGTTTTATTTTAAATGATAAATTAGAATTGATTAAACAAAGTAAAGAAGGCTGATTCACCAAACTTTTAAATCAAGTGAATGATAACAAGAAGTTTTTAAAAGAAATTAAGTGCTATCCCTAAAGCAATTAGGAAATGTAATAGAAATAGAAAACTATATGAATTGAATATCAAACCAGCTATTCAATAAGTGTACATTTATTTTTAAATATATATTTGACACTATAAACAAATATTGGTACTGATATAGTTAGCATACTACATTTAACTTTTTTTTTAGTTTCTGCTTTTACCCACTGCATAGAATTATTAACCCTATACTAGAATGTCGATAAATTGAACATATTTGGGGTAAATTGGATTCTTGTAAAAGGATATTATACTAAAGTGGAAGTTAATTATAAATTATATATATATTTGTTAAATCTTATTAATTGTAAAATACTTTTTTTTTCTGTATTTTTCTTATTTGTCCTTCAAATTTTTTAAATTTTCTTTGTCTTTCAAAATGGTCAGAAAAAAAAGTCAATTGTAAATATCAAGTACATTAGTAAAGGATAAAATTCATTGTAAATGACATACTTTTTTTTTTATATTTTTCATTAAAGAAAGTGCATTACTTAATACATAGTACAAAAAAACAATGAACTGAATTAGTGACCAAAAATTACAAAAAAAGAGGATAAAATGACAAATTAATTTTTTATTTTATTAATTTATTGGCGATAAACAGAGCAACTATACTAAAGAAAGCTAGAAATGGTTCCGGTTCACTACTATTTATCGCAAGACAGCATATATGATCCAGATGAGGTGTGGTTGTCATCTTCAAAATTTGGCTTCAATCCATGAAAGCTTGGGTGTTTTCTCCATTACCAGACAACAGAATGCTTTTGATAGTTATTGATGGTGTAGCTAATGACTCATTATGGGACAATGTTTCATTTTTCAATGATTTGCATAAGTGTTCAATAAACTGAATATTTTATTATCATAAAAGTATAAACACAAATTTTTATTTTGAGATTACTTTATTAAAACTCTAAAAAAGAAACAATTTCATTTATGAGAAAACTTTTCTTTTGGCAGTGATGAACTATGCATATTACCTATTCAGTTTTTGCAAACTATTTCCTTTTTTTAGATTATTTTATAAAAAAGTATTACAAAAAACTTTTACTATTTTATTAAAGTACAGATAAATGTTGTAAAAGTATAAATCTAGGTTCCAATTTTGATGTATTTATTTTTAGATTACTTTATATAAAAATTTAGATTCCACTATTTATACCATTAATATATGTCAATGTCAAAAGTATCTTCAATTATCAATTAGTTATTCCAGTATGGCTTTAGAACTCATACAGTGTTTAAAAACAGAAACTAAACTGCAATTAGAATATACACTGAGTATATCAATATCCAAATGTTTATTTAAAGGATAAGCAATATTGCCTTTGTTAAATTTTTTTATGTATCTTATCTTGCACATTCCGTATATAAGACGGATCAAATATTACTATATTGAAATATTTTTTTCTTTCTTTAAGTAAAAAAACAGTACTGTATTATAGTAAAATATTAAATTAAAAAAATTTGGTTACTATATTATTATGATTGTTATTATTTTAATTTAGTTATTATTTCTTTTTGATTGTAAATGTTTAAATAATTACGTGAATAAAATATAATAATTAATGAAATATTAGTAATTAATGAACTATAATTGTGCATTACATTAACTTTTGGATTGTATTCTGTCATAATAATAATACTAAATTTGTTGCTATATGCATTTTTGAGTGGAAAAAAAATCTAATCCATTAAAAACAGGAGTTCAGTCTCTTCTTATATTATTCAGATTACCCTGTATGATGTTCAATTTTGAATAAATTAATATATACATTTTTTGAAATTATTAAAAAGAAATGAAGAAACAATGTTTAATCAATAAATTAATAAGCTTAATTAAATTGAGCATGATTGCTTTTTTGCCTTTTTGATTTTTTAGATGCAAAAGCAACTTGTTCAATTGCTGTAGTTATTCATGATTTATTATTTGTACTTTCTTATAAAATGAAAACAGAAAAATGAGATTAAAAAATGATTTTTTTAACTAAGCAAAGGAAAACAATCTTTAATCAGTAAAGTTAAAAAAACTGGTTGTTACATCTCCTAAAAAAGTAAAATGAAACAAAGTGAAATTAATTTCTAAATTTTATACATTTTATTTATAAAGATATGGATATAAAAATATATTTTGATTCATTGCAATGAGTTCTAATATACTACTTTAAATTTGATTGATATATTAGAGAATTTTTTAACATAACCCTATTCTCTCTTCAGTTTGCATGCAATTTTATCTAGCAAGAAATAATATGGGCATATAGAAAATGGCTTTACTGAATCAAGACACTTAAGAATACACATGAGCACCTATAGCCATCACCATTGACACATAAACAATAAATTGGAAAATTACATTAACATTTAAATCATAAGCAATAATATATTGTAGGTGTCGTTAAAATATTAGCTGCATGAAGGAATTAAAGAAAGAAAGTGTCTCAATGGAATTGCTTTAAAATAATTGTTAAGAATAACAAAATAATAAAAGAATTATTACGTTTGTTTAATTTAAAGCAGTTAAAATAAAGAAAAAAAGTTAAGACAAATTACATTTAAAAAAAAATTTTTTTTTTTTTTTAGCTTGCAGATTAAAAAAAAGAGATAATAATTGAGACTAATTATATTTCTTTTTTATTTAAAAAAAGATTTTATTTAAAAAAAAGAGAAAACGAGAAAATATTTTCTTTAAGTAATTAAAATGATAGTTATTTATATTTTCTCAATGTTCTGAGTTTAAAATATGATTTTAAAAGAAAAAGATTTAATTGAGCTTTATTGCATTAGTTTATGGAATGTTAAATTATAAAAAAAAAAATTAACAAAATTGTTATCTAGCAAATAAAATGGGATTAGATAATGTATGCTTTATAATTAAATAAACTAACAAAAAATAAAAACTGATAGGGTGAAGTGGCGGTGACTCAAATTAGACAATGCCCAGTTTATGTATAAAAAGTCATTAAAGTTTTTATTATTACTCTCTTTTGTCATTTATTTCCTTCACTCAGACATAGTTTTTGTAAAATATATATGTGATCACTATCCAACAAACTTCCAAGTTATTGATGTGCGATAAATAAAATCTGCTATTATAAATTTTTAATGATGATGCATTGTGGAATTCTTGAGCATTTTTTCAATCAGTCTAGTCACAACGTAGTTCCTAGTTATGGAGAGCATCCATCAAAAATCCAAAATGTGACTGAATGTAACTTACCATTACTAGGAAGTGTTGCCCTATGCCATACATTATAATTGCTTAAAATATATTGTATGAAACTTGTCTCTTATAGAGGATATGCATGCATAGCTATTGAAAGAGACCGAACCTGAGTTTATCTACCTGTATAGCATAAAGCCATCTGAAGAAATTTAAAATCTCAATTTTTCTCATAAAAAGAAAAAAATCTACTGGAATAGACTGTAATGCCAAAAGTGAAGAAAACCAAAGAAGACTGGATAAATGTTGAGCTCAATAAACAAAAAAACATTCAGCCAAAGACCCTTAATAAAAGTCTTAGAGAAATTTCATAAAGATGATTACCTAGCATGCTATAAGAATTGAATTATTTGCCTGTTTTATATTTTTATATTCTAAAATTCCAATAAATGTAATAGTATTTTATTTGTATTATTGTTACTAGTAATAAGTTAACTAGAATTTATGCTATATATTTGTATTAAGTTTAAATAGTTAGAATGTTTATTATTGTATAATAAATATTTGTTTATTATTTGTTAATTTGGCCTCAGTTCTTTTTTCTTTTAATTCTCACCATTTAAATTTACCAAACTATTTACAATAAGGTTTCAGTTTAACAATTATTTCCTTTCAGATTAGCTTTTTCTTTTTATATTTCCAAGTTTCCCATTTAATAATTGGTTCATTCCAGATTAACACATTTTCAGTTTAATAATTATTTCCAATAAAAATTAGCTCTTCTTTTATAATTCCAAATTTCAATGTTACAATTATTTTCAGTTCAGTTCTTCCATTATCCTTTTTCTTCTCGTATCTCCAACTTTCCTTTATAATAATTTCCAATATCATGTTAACATAAGCTGAGACAGTTGTGCTTTGGGATAGATTAATACATAAGGTTTATTAAAAGTTTTTCCCAGGAATACTTTCTCCATTCCTTTTGGAGAAATTGGTTATATACTGAATTCATAATGCTCAGCTTTTAGTTCAAGCTTAGCACATGGTTCTTCTAAACTCCATTTCAAAAAGTCATTTTTAAATTAGTAATGAATCAAGTTTAACTTAAGACAATGAAGCCTAACTTTTCATTGTTCTCACCACAGCTGAACTGATACTGCCTTGATACTGAAGTCTGCCATCCAATCATGGGACTATCTCAGAAATGACAGCATTAATTCTTGACCAATTGATTTTTTTTTTACAAAAAAATGTTCTTTTTTCAAAAAGAAATTATAATTATGCCCTAATTACTTAGAAAATCTTTTTCTGTTTTCATTTCTTTTTTATTAATTATTTCAATATGGAACATACTGTAGACATTAATTTGAAAAACATTTGATTTTCTAAAAGAAAAAAAATCATAATTCTATTTAATTAACTGATAATAATTTTTTTCAAAATGTTATTACCTTAATAATTTTAATTGGTTATTTATTAGAATAAAGATAATTCATTTAATGAATATTTCTAGTGTAATTTTCACACCATCACACTCATGCAAGATAGGGATTTGTTTCTACCTGCTTTTAACACCTGTGATGCCAGTCTCTAATTTGCATAAGAGTGGTGTAGTGAAAAGTGCACTATAGAAATATTATTCATTAAATGTTATTACATTGTTAGTTTTTTCCTTTTGAAAATTAATAAACACTTTTAAACATTGTACTTAGTTATTGTTTTTTTTAAAAAAATATATAAATAAATAAAATTACTGGAGAGAGGAAAAAAGTATTATTATTTATTTTACTTTTTATACTTCTCTCTCACAGCTATTCCTAATAAACATTATTGTTTATTATTATTTTAAATGTTTTGAACTTTGTCATATGATCACTTAATGAATGCAACATTTTACAAAGTTTAGTAATTGTAACCTAACTAAATTCCTGTTTAAAAATTAGATTTATTCTGAAACTAATGTGAGAAGAAATAATTCTTCTCACTGTAATGTAAGCACTCATTAAAGTCTATGATACAGCTTTAAAATTGAGATGAAAGAAAAAATTATGATAAAAATAGTAAGAAATGACAAACCACCATTATCACTAATATTATTTTTTTCATCATAATACTGTATTGCCTAGTTGCTTTTAATCAAATGACATATATATGTATTAATACTAAGTTTTAAAAAACTGGTTAAGAACTGTTTATTTGAAGTTTTATTATTTTATTGCAATTCAGACATTTTAAAAAAAGGTAAAATATTTTATTAATGTATAATATTCAAATATATGTGTGTGCAAATTATTCTAACAATATTTTTGTTGACTTTAGCCAAGATGTTGTATCTATAGTCTATGTATAATTACACTATAACAATGATTTCACAATTGAAATTGCATCTCAATCATTTTTTGGGTTCACATTTGTAGTTGTTAATTCAGTTAGTGATCCGTTAATGTTAATCTATTTATTACTTTCATACAATTTATATATATTAAAACAACCTCTTTCAATTATTGTGGTACTAACATAGTAATGCTTATTATATTTGAATTATTTAATAATTAAAACGTTTTTTGAATTCACTGTTATCTGTGAAATTTCCAAAATTGTTTAATTTAATTGTACTTTCTAAAAGTTCAATTATATGATAAATATAAAATTTTCACAACTCTTTTCATTACTGGTTTCATGTACCCATTGTGCTTTTTTATTGTGATATTTTAAAAAAAGTAGTTACACTAACTTTCTTTAGGATTTTTATATAAAAAGATTTTTTTAGATGTTCTTGTAATTGTTAATTTCTGAATAGTAATGTAAATCTTTGTTAAAAGTGGAAAGCATATTATTATATTAAATTCTTTATAATACTGATAACACATATATTTTGATTAAACTATATTTTATAATAAATATATAATTATTGCACAGGTGATTCTAAAATATATTATAATTCTATAAATCTTGGAAAAGCACAAATGCTGTAAACAGTGATGCTATGAAAACAAAATGCTGTTCACTGTACTTGTCAATTCATATATTGAGCATGAATTATGAAAATCCCATTGAAATAATGTAGGCTGTAAATTAAAATCTATTCCATTACAGTGAATTGTCATTAAACAAATAGCTGTTTCTGTAAGGTGCTACTGTATATCAATTTATTTATTAAATTTGAAGTGTGTCACAACCTTTACTTGTATAAATTTTTTCCAAGTTTAATATCTTAATTTAATAACTTTGTGATAGATCTCATTCTTTTGCATTAGCTAAATGATAATTATTTCTGAGCCATAATTAGACACTGACATTACTGCATTGGTATAGTAAACTCAGAACTGAAATCAATTTTTATTCTACAATTTGACATTATAAATTTAGTTGGTACTATGAATTAATTTTTTTTTTAGTAATTGGTTCTGTAGGAGAACACCATTATATATATATATATATATATTCAATAATGACATTATATTCTCATCCTGCTTCAACTTTTTAAATGTGTAAAAAATTATTAATACAAACAGTAATGCTCTTGAAAATTGCAATACTAAGAAAGAAGATTGAAGGTGCAGCCATGAAATTTATATGGTAAGTTGTAAATTGTAATTATGAAATTGTTATTGGAAATATATATGAAACTGTAATGAGTGACATTTTCGTGAGCATAATCAACAATAGCTTTCACATGCCTTGCCATTAGTTGAAAAAAATTATGAATGTTAATCTCAAAAGATACAATACCTAGTAGTTTCTAATTGATAATTAATTATCAAATGAAGATGCTGCAAGCGCCTGGTGAATTAATACTGATAGATCTCTCATATGCTTTAATTCATGCAAGATACTATTGCTTTTTATTTGTAATGTGATCTGGTATTGCAATTTGGAATTGTTTTCAAGAACAGTAATAAATTCAAACTTATTGAAACAGTAAGATTTGCTGTACAAAACTTATTTTCACCTTTTCTCACTTCTTTCCTACTCTCATACCCTAGTTCAACCCCCAGTTTATTGTAGTGTGTCTGTACTGCCGCTT
This sequence comes from Epiperipatus broadwayi, assembly GCA_028023455.1. Classification (NCBI taxonomy): domain Eukaryota; kingdom Metazoa; phylum Onychophora; class Udeonychophora; order Euonychophora; family Peripatidae; genus Epiperipatus; species Epiperipatus broadwayi. Next base: position 5,524,648 of record JAQFVV010000069.1, read on the forward strand.
ATATGCCAAAATCCCGCCTAAATTAGATCACGAATGTATTAATGCTCGTGATATATATAATTGTAAAACTCTATTATTAATAATTTATCCATTGCAAGTATGTGCATGTATACATATTCATTTTAAAAAAGTAGGTTATATAAGTAAATTTACACACAGACTGCGATAATACATTTAAAACTTAAATAAAATAATACTTTTGTTATTTAAAGTTATGTTTGTTAAATCTGTTTATTTTAGAGATATTACATTCATAATATTTGTTTCATTTAGTAATGTAATATTTCTCGGTAAATAGATTTAAACATTTTACAATTTAAAAGTAAAATAATTTTGTTTTTAGATTTTTAAAATCACGTCACATATTTTCTGTCAAATATAAATGAGGGTTGGGAAGATAACAATAGAATTAATTAATCAAAGTTTTGGTAACATTTATTAATTAGTGGCTTAAATTTTGCCATCAAATAAACAACAGGATGTCCACTCATGTATTTTTAATTAAAACATTGTTAAAATTAAAAGTTCTAATCCGAATATCTTAAAAGTAAAAACTAATTATGAAATCCCTGTTTTCAGATATTTGGATAAGTTGGCAACTGTGATTTTGTATTTATTTTTGGCTCTATAGTGACTGCTGAGGGTAGTTCTATTGTATGTTGGTTTAGTATATGTAGGGCCGATTGCTATTCTTGTGATTATAATGCTAGTTTTGTGCTATTATAATTCTTCTTGTGCTATTATAATTCTATGCTTTGCTATTATTCGATTATACTATTGCTTATTCTTAGTCTGTGTTCAGCTTTAAATATATTGTGTTTTGATTATGCTTTATTAGTTGAATTCTGTTTGATTACTTTAATTACTTTGAGAAGTATATTTTTATTAAATCTGAAGTTCGCTGAGATTTTTAATTTATAAATTTATTACAAGAACCTAAAGCCAGCCCTATAGTAGAGAAATTAGTAAATTACCAGCCTTTGCCTTTTGATAGCAGAATGTCTGAGTAGATCGGCGGGAAGGTTCTCTTCCTGCTCGGAATGGCCAACCTGCAGCATATACCATCTGATGCTATGGATCTGTTGTAAACTGCCACCACTGCTGAACATGTATCATCTTTAATCACAAACCAAGAAGCTGCCATATTGATAACATGCTACCTAACTTCCATTGAAGTTTTAAACCAGAAAATGTGCACGAACTGCCCCAAGTTAAAATGAGGTAACCCCATTAACCCAAGAGCTCTTGTGTTGTTTATTTCCTTTCCAAAAGCTAGCTAAAATTTAAATGTTTTTCTTTTGTTATGAAACAGTATTACTGTAAAATATATTTGTAACCTAACTTGCATGCTTTTCTTTTTATCCTTGGGTTAATATTTTCTATTTTATATATTTGCCAATTTATTTTTTTTATTATAGTAATGTGCTTAAATAGCCATCGAATGAGCAAATTATTTCCTTTCCTCTTATTAGTGTGCTGCCATATTATTGCAGATTAATTTTATAGTTGACCCCTAAATAAATGTTTTCTAAAATCGCTTGTTCGAGGGTTACTCTGTTTTATTTTATTTCAAGAAAAGTATATTTCGTATTTATATATATATAACGCGAGGATATGTGCGATCTTGATAAGATTTTATAATTATAGAAATGCATGATTGTGTCTTGCCTTATTAATCCCATTTTAATCATGCATTCCACTCCATTCTATTATTTTCAAATAGCATTGTATTTATAATGTCATTTACGAACTGCAAAATTGAGGTCAAGAATGTGCGGACCATCTTCAAAAATATAGGAATTGGTTAAGCGCCTTTACTTGTTCAGTCACTCCTTTCATATATTTGCTCTATTTATATTGTGTGTTACTAGGGTAGGCATATAGGGGTTGAGACCTTGGTTTTGTTTATACAGGGATTTAAGGCTCAGACCTTTTCCTTTTTATCCTCGCAACTTCCAGATATTGTATGAGCTAGAAACCATACCTGGAATATATGCTTCAATCACCCACCTACGGGGTTTATGGTAATAGGCCATTCTTGGGCTATTTGTGATTAAACATCTACAGGGTCCCTGGCGAAATGCCATTCCGTCTATTTTCATTTTAGTATTTATTTTAATTCACAAAGCCGTGGTTTCAACATACCGCACTTCATTCTATATATTAAGCTCCACTAGTACCACCATTCCCTTGTTATATTTAAATATTTTATTCAATTACCCGCATCTTAACCACTTCCATGGCTCTAGCTCAACGAGCTTTCGTCCGCATCATTTTAGAAATCAATATACGTTCTTTTCTCAGATTTTAAAACATTAATTGATTTAAGAAACACTTTTTATATTCGCCATAGGCTTCGCAATTGTGGATTAACCTTTTTGTTATGATTGTATATTAGTTTTATGCGCATTATTATAATTTCATCATACATTGACCCGAGGTATAGAAAGATCATATAGATTAACCAGCCATTAATGTAAATGGCATTTTATTGTATCTATTTAAAATATGTTTATCTTTTAATTTGATGGCCTGGTCTGGCTTATTTAGACAAAGCCATTTTATAGTGCTAATTAATAAATCATATTTAAATTATAAGCATTTAAATATATTTATTTTCTGCGATCCACATCATTACTCCAGTCTATTTCTCAGTTTGTATATATTTTGTATCATCCATAGTCTTCAGTTAGTTTAACCTAATTATATATTTTAATACAGTCTTTCATCTCCCTGAGCACTGGCAAGAAACTATGCTATTAGTAGTGTCAGATGCATTATCACGTAGAATGGCACTGTTCATTAGAGACTTTAGATTCGAACTTAGGATTTCTGGGAGGAACTCCTATAGTGTTGAGTTTCAAGTCTGGGATTTGGAATTCTGCAGTGAGTTAGCGAGATATATGTTCTGACCATTACATAATAATTTTTTCCTGGTCCTTGGTGCCCAACATGGGGCTTTGATATAAACACCCACCTCCCTGTAACCTAATATAGTATTTTGCTTTTTTTTTATTTAAACACCAACATCCCTTGTTATTTTAAAAATATAGTATTTTCAAACTGTTATCTATATGTTGTATATATTGCATATGTATTTTTATATATTTTGTTTGACTCGGGCATTTAATCATTCATATAATTAAACTGAGAGACTTCAAAACTCTCCCCCGCTTATTACTCTTATCCCCCCCACTCATATCCCCACCCACAGAAAAAAATTTTTAAAAAAGGGGGGGGTTCCCCCCTTTTTTTCCTTTTTTTCTTTCTATCCAACCCAGTCTAAAGTTCTTAGATTTGGAAGGGGGAAATTTAAATATCTTTCCCCTCTCTTCCCTCATTTAAAATTACAAAATTAAACAATAAAACTTTTTATTTTCTTTTTGTTTTGTTTTTTATTTTTTATATCTTTTAATAATATTTATAAATATTTTTTTTTTATATAGTGGAAAAGGAATTGAAATTAAAGAGAGAGAATCCAAAAAAACCCCCCTTTTTTTTATTAACATTAAAACCCATCCCGAGCGCAAAGGGAAAGGTTAAAAGATATTTTTTTTTTTTTTTTTTTTTTATTTGGTGGGGGGGGTGTGGGGGGGGATGTTTAATATTTTTATTTTTAAATATATTAATTTTTGGGGTTTTTTGAGAAATAAAAAGAAAAAAAAAGAAAAAAAAAAAAACTTTTTTTTTTTTTTTTTTTTTTTTTTTTTTTTTTTTTTTTGGTGTTTGTAGTTTTAGGGTGTTGGGGGTTGTGGTTTTTTTTTTTTTTTTTTTTTACATATGTAATCTAAACCTGTCCAAACTTGCTATAGTGTGACATGAGCCATTTGTGTTTTATTGTTTAACTTAAATCACGCTATGTATGTATGGCATAAAGTGTTGAATATTTTCCCAAATGTAATATTGTGACAATCAATGTATAAATTAAATTTTGTATTTTACTGTCAAAATAAAGTTTTATCGGCTCAAAGCGCAAGGCAGCATAAAATCATTTTGTATGCAAATGACCTACATATAATAGGTCATCGTATGAAATTTAATAATGATAAATAAAATTCAATAAATGAAATCCGAATATTACAATTAATGCCCGCAGTTAAATGGAATAGTTAAGTAAATTTTTGTTTTGGGGAAGCTAACAGTTTATGGATGTTTTTAACTGATGACATGGTGCCCGGCGATAACTTCAATAAATGTAGTTATTTCTAAAATAAATGTTATCAGGCTACTTTGTTTAAAAAAATATATATAATTGTTTGTTTGTAAACTGGTATATATTAATTTAGACTGAGTAATGAGATGTGAATCCGATCAATATAATTATACTGTAAATATATATGTATGTTAATATTAAATAAGAAGGAATGAAATAAATATACCTGGATCTAGCGAATATTTATATATAAAAAATGTTCTTTCTAACTATATATATATATGTTAGCAGCAAAAATAATTCAGCAGGTAGCATGAGTAAGAAATGTTTAATTTCTTACTATATATATTGGCATAGAATAATTTGGTTCAATAAGCAGCAAACTTTAAAACATTAAATTTTTTTTAGCAGTGATAAAAAGGCAGTAGAGCAATAGTTTAGGAAAAAGCTAGCAAGCAGGGCCTTGATACTGAGAGGAAAATAGCCAATTAGCCATTATAAAAATTTGAAATAAAATATAATATAAAGAGAGATAAAAAAAAATAGCTATCATTTAGAACAGAGATAAAAATTTAGATAATATAATATATATAATAATTAGTTATAGCCATAAAACAAGTATCAAAAAAATTTTTTTATCATTAATAGTAGCTACAAATAGTAAAACATAAACCACGATAATCGTCCAAGACCATGGATAATATGGTTGATGATCAGATCCCTTTCAGGGCTATGGTAGAGCTGTGGAAGCAAAGTGAGGAAAGAGCGAAAAGAAGGGAAGAAGCTCGAAAACTTTATAAGGAATGTAGAGAGTTTACCAGACTTGTCCTCCAAGAATTGAGAAAAATAAGAGAGGAGCATAAGATCCTCCAACTTAAAATTAAAGAACGCTTTAAGAAATGAATGAAGTAAGAAAAGAGAAAACGGACCTGAACTCGGTAGGAGTATTGGCAGAGAAATCCCTGAATCAGAAAATAGAGACCGATGATTCAACAAATGATAATGATATATGCCAGAGTACCAACACTATCAACTACAGAATTGAGAAACACTATACGAAAATTAGTCAAGAGGTCAAGGAACAAAGAAAAGAGAAAACCGACCTGAACTCATTAGAAGTATTGACAGAGGAACCCTGAACCAGAAATTGGAGTCCAATGATTCAGCAAATGAAAAAAATGATATACCTGACCTAGGAAATCAAACCCAGTTAACCAAACTTAGCAATATAGATGTATTTAAAGAAGTTAAAGAAAATCCCCAATTTTATTTAGAAAGAGTATTTCAACCAAATGATATGCTAGACACAGGACCTCAAATCCATCTAACCAAGCTTATCAATATAAGAATATTTCATGAAGTAAAAAATGTCCCCAACTTTATTTAGAAAGAGTATTTCAACCAAGTGATATCCCAGACATAGGACTTCAAACCCAGATAACCAAGCTTATCAGTATAAAAATATTTCAAGAAATTAAAAAAAATACCCAACCTTATTTAGAAAGAATATTTCAACCAGATGATGTAAAAGAAATAGTAAAAATAATGACAGTGCTGGAGCTTCAGTCCATGGGCCAAGGAGCCACTAGATATGGCAAAGAATTCTGACAACCTAAGGCTACAGTTATTAACAGCCAGTAGTTTTAAACCCCTTTCCAATCACCCACCAGACCCTGGAATACAAGCCACACAGCGGACAGATAAAAGATAGGGATGGCCAATTTAAAGACAAAAAAAAAAGAAAAGGACCTGAACTTGGAAGACCCAAATATTTTAGAGAATGATTGCTTAATGTATATTCATACAGTGCATTTTATAATAAAATATGGTAATGTAAATTATATAAGATAAATTTTGAGATTTTCTAGTTGGTAAATAGCCTAACATATCCGGGTGTATAAATAAATTTTGTTTCCTTCATATCCAATTTTGTAACGTGTTATAATCTTGTCAGATTTATTTAATGGAAGTTTTTTTAATACGAATGGACACCTGTTGTAACACCTTTTTTTTAAAGATTTTTTTATTTATCCCACAAATAAGGGAAAATGAAACAGTAAGATTTGCTATACAAATCTTAGTTTCACCTTCTCTCACTTCTTTCCTACCCTCATACCCTAGGTCAAACCCCAGTTTATCGTAAATGTCTCTGTAGTGCCACTTATATGCCGAAATCCCGCCTAAATTTGATCATGATTGTATTAATGATCATGGTATATATAATTGTAAAACACTGTTATTAATAATTTATCGATTGCGGGTATGTGCATGTATACATATTCATTTTAAAAAAGTAGGTTATATAAGTAAATTTACACACAGACTGTGATAATACATTTAAAATTTAAATAAAATAATAATTTTGTTATTTAAAGTTATGTTTGTTAAATCTGTTTATTTTAGAGATATTACATTCATAATATTTATTTTCATTTAGTAAGGTATTTCTCAGTAAATAGATTTAAACATTTTACAATTTATAAGTAAAATAATTTTGTTTTTAGATTTCTAAAATCACGCCACATATTTTCTGTCAAAAGTAAATGAGGGTTAGGAAGATAACAATAGAATTAATTAATCAAAGTTTTGATAACGTTTATTAATTAGTGGCTTAAATTTTGCCATCAAATAAACAACAGGATGTCCACTCAGGTATTTTTAATTAAAACATTGTTAAAATTAAAAGTTCTAATCCAAATATCTTAAAAACAAAAACTAATTATGAAATCCCCGTTTTCAGATATTTGGATAAATTGGCAGCTGTGATTTTGTATCTATTTTTGGCTCTATAGTGACTGCTGCAGGGTAGTTCTATTGTATGCTGGTTTAGTATATGTAGGGCCGATTGCTATTCTTGTGATTATAATGCTAGTCTTGTGCTATTATAATTCTATGCTTTGCTATTATTCGATTCTACTATTGCTTATTCTTAGTCTGTGTTCAGCTTTAAATATATTGTGTTTTGATTATGCTTTATTAGTTGAATTCTGTTTGATTACTTGAATTACTTTGAGAAGTATATTTTTATTAAAGCTGAAGTTCGCTGAGATTTTAAATTTATAAATTTATTACAAGAAGCTAAAGCTAGCCCTATAGTAGAGAAATTAGTAAATTACCAGCCTTTGCCTTTTGACAGCAGAATGTCTGAGTAGACCGGCAGGAAGGCTCTCTTCCTGCTTGGAATGGCCAACTTGTGGCATATATCATCTGATGCTATGGATCTGTTGTAAACTGCCACCACTGCTGAACATGTATCATCTTTAATCACAAACCAAGAAGCTGCCATATTGATAACATGCTACCTAACTTCCATTGAAGTTTTAAACCAGAAAATGTGCACAAACTGCTCCAAGTTAAAATGAGGTAACCCCATTAACCCAAGAACTCTTATGTTGTCTGTTTCCTTTCCAAAATCTAATTAAAATTTAAATGTATTTCTTTTGTTATGAGACAGTATTTCTGTAAAATATATTTATAACCTAACTTGCGTGCTTTTCTTTCTATCCTTGGGTTAATATTTTCTATTTTATATATTTGCCAATTTATTTCTTTTATTATATTAGTGTGCTTAAATAGCCATCGAATGAGCAAATTATTTCCTTCCCTCTTATTAGTGTGCCATCATATTATTGAGGATTAATTTTATAGTTGACCCCTAAATAAATATTTTTTAAAATCGCTTGTTCGAGGGCTACTCTGTTTTATTTTATTTCAAGAAAGGTATATTTCGTATTTTTATATATATAACGCAAGGATAGGCGTGAACTTGATAAGTAGATTTTATAATTTTAGAAATGCATGATTGTGTCTTGCCTTATTAATCCCCTTTTAATCATGCATTCCACTCCATTTTATTATTTTCAAATAGCATTGTATTTATAATGTCATTTACGAACTGCAAAAGTGAGGTCAAGAATGTGCGGACCATCTTCAAAAATATAGGAATTGGTTAAGCGCCTTTACTTGTTCAGTCACTCCTTTCATATATTTGTTCTATTTATATTGAGTGTTACTAGGATAGGCATATAGGTTGTTGAGACCTTGCTTTTGTTTATACAGGGATTTAATGCTCAAACCTGTCCCTTTTTATCCTCGTAACTTCCAGATATTGTATGAGCTAGAAGCCATACCTGGAATATATGCTTCAATCATCCAGCTACGGAGTTTATGGTAATAGGTCATTCTTGGGCTGTTTGTGATTAAACATCTACGGGGTCCCTGGCAAAATGCCATTCTGTCTATTTTCATTTTAGTATTTATTTTAATTCACAAAGCCGCAGTTTCAACATACTGCACTCCATTCTATATATTAAGCATCCACTAGTACCACCATTCCCTTTTTATATTTAAATATTTTATTCAATTACCCGCATCTTAACCACTTCCATGCCTCTAGCTCAACGAGCTTTCATCTGCACATTCTAGAAATCAATATAAGTTCTTTTCTCAGATTTTAAAATATTAACTGATTTATGCAACACTTATCACATCCGCCACAACCTTTGCATTTGTGACTTAACCTTTCTTTTATGATTGTATATTTGTTTTAAGCACATTATTATAATTTCATCATGCATTGACCCGAGGTATAGAAAGATCGTAAAGATTAACCAGCCATTAATGTAAATGGCATTTTATTGTATCTATTTAAAATATGTTTATCTTTTAATTTGATAGCCTGGTCTGGCTTATTCAGACAAAGCCATTTTATAGTGCTAATTAATAAACCGTATTTAAATTATATTCAAATATGTTGATTTTCTGCGATCCACACTATTATTCCGGTCTATTTCTCAGTTTATATATATTTTGTATCATCCATAGTCTTTAGTTAGCTAACCTAATTTATATATTTTAATATATAGTCTCTTGCTTCTCCCTGACCAGCACTGGCAAGAAACTATGCTATTAGTAGTGTCAGATGCGTTATCACGTAGGTGGTGCTGTGGAGTAGAGACTTTAGATTCAAACTTAGGATTTTGGGGAGGCAACTCCTAGTGTGTTGAGTTTCGGGTCTGGGGTTTGGAATTCGGCAGTGTGTTAGCGAGGTACACGTTCTGACTGTTACAATATAAGTAATGTATTGCTGTCATCATTATGTACATATAGGGATTTGAAATCAGCGGAACCCAGACTTTAATGCCCATCACTCGATTATTTGGCATACAGAAATGAAGAATTGTCAAAATTATTTACCAGAAAAATGTCAGATAATCCAAATATTGTAATATATTTGCATAGCATTATCATAATCATTATGCATTGATTCATCAATGTAGAATCTAAGATCATTTATCCCATATACACTGAGATAGTCCTAAAAAGAGTCTCCAGTTTCATAGCAATTAATATTAAATAGAGCGTGAAGTGTCATTAAATTCTGCATTTATTTTATTATGACTCAGAAAGTAAAAGTGTCTTCCAATGAGCATTTACTGACTTCTACATTATTTCCATTATCATTTAGTATGCAGGATTGATAATAATTTGAAGTAAGATATTACCATTTCCCATCTTTATAATTAGATCTTTTCTAAATATGTAGATTACAAGTGGGTTTTATTTGTTACAAGATATTTATTATTCATTATCATCTTAAATAAAAGTGACATACTTGAATAGTGAATTTGTATTTCATGTTAATACTGTTATATTTGCATAGACTTAGGTTCCCTAGAATATTTAAAAACTTATAATTCAAATCCTATTGGCATTGGTGATTTTTCTATCTTTTACTATCTGTCCTGCTTATTTCAGGAAGATCAGTTTAATATTTCCAGGTGTTGAAATTTTAATAAACATTGCTTCTTTTTGTTTTGTTTTTGATTGAGACATTTGACCATTTAAATTAGAATAATTGTATTACATTATGGTTTTAAATCTGAGTTACAAATTTTTAATGTGGTGTATATTGCATCATGGATTTAATATATATTTTAAATTTAATATTCAGTAGTTATTAAATAAATGAATGTATTATACTTAATAAACAATGAAAACATTCCATGCCATATAATATTTTAAAAATGAATTCATTTTTTTTATATACAATAAATTTATCCTTAATGAATAAAAGCAATATACTTCAAATTTAAAATGAAAACTTAACATGCTACATTTAGTAAAGGTATTAATCTATTTTATTGATTAATTATTGTTTTTTTTGTTTTTTGCACGATCCTCAACATAATTGCTTAGACATGTATTCTATAGAAAATAGGTCTTAATTGAAGATTATGTGATAGTGAATCCTCATTTTATCTAAGTCATAGTGGATCCCATAAATTAAATAATCCCTGTGATCACATTATAAATCTTAATTTTTTGGTATATATTTTAAATCTATAATATTGCTTCCATGAGTATTTAAGGAACTGTCGGATGCATAACTGTTTTTAAAAAAATGCCTTATATCTTAATAAATCATGTAAATCTTAGCAGTGATAAGCAGCTCTTACTGGGTCTTTTTGTTACAAATCATAACATTTTATATCAAAATCTTGCTTTTTGAGTTATTGAAGAGGATTAAATTTGATCATACGTTTTTGAAAAAGAGACAATAATCAATAATATATGAAAAAAAGTTTCTTTATCTGAGCCACATAATTTAAAGGACTAGCCATGAGTCTTATTTTATTATATATACTTAATCCAATTCATGTTATTATACACTTAATTTTGATATTTACAGTGATTTGTATATGTGGATCAGATCTTTAGTTTTCTTTGTTTATAAATAGATTTGGCCAGCATCTTATTTTAATAAATTTATTCTTATTCCTTATGGAAAACAAAGAAATAAAATTGAAAAAAAAAAAAAAGGTATTTTATGTTAAATAATACATTTAAAATTAAAAAAATAAAATCAATACAAGCATTATATGATTATATTAAAATTTGTGTTTGCAAAATTCAAAATGTACTATATGGTTGTGTGTGGAAACTTAATAAAATTTAAGCAATTTTTTAAAATAATAATAATCAAATGCATAAACATGTAAGTAGTATGCAAACATACCAACAGATACAAAATATTTTTGACATTTTTAAAAAATGACTTTATTTTTTTAAAAAAAATTCATGTTTATAACTGTCCTATTTCAAATTGTAACTCTAATGATTTTTCTGAAATAGTATTTTGTTAATCATCGTTTTTTTTTTTTAAATCCTGAGAACTTTTGTTATCTTATTTCTGAGGGTCTGTTTGAAATGACTCATTGGTTCTTATCCAACTCCTAATTATCAGTGTCCAATTTTTAAGCCACAAGGTGAAATATATAAATCATAATCTTTAAAAGTTAGTACATAAATATTGTATTAAAAAAAAAAGTTAATTTTTGTTCCTTCAGGACAAAAGCAGAGAATAAGAAAAACAAAATATTATATTATTTATTCCTCAAGATTAATATATATATATTACTTTTGTATTCATATAGTTTGTAACTAATTTTAGGAATGTAAATACTGTATAGTATGTGTATTTCATATATATTCATGGAAAGCTGAATACAATGAAATAATTAAATATTATGAAAAACATTTATTTGTATGTTCATTTATTACCATAATTATCCAGATTGTATGGGTCTTGGGTTCAATATATAGTTCTTTATGTGTCTCAGGCACATATATAGGATTTTTTAGGATATTTGCTTATAAAAGTTAATGTTTGTTTTTTTAATTTTTGATTTAATTGTTAAAGAAGTAGAAAAAATATAGAATTATTAATAAAACAAGTTCTACCCATGGCTTTGCTCATGTTATTAGATTAAAAGAATGTAATGTAGTTGATAATTAAAATATATTCAAATAATATTTACTTGAAGTAATAATACATGACATATCAATAACAGGTAAAAATAACTCTTGTAACACATTTTTATGAACAATGTTGTAGGTCCTTTTTAACTGCTATAGATAACTTTTGTATTATTATTTCATGTATTTGTTATATTTTACTAATATGAGCAAAACTGATTTGCGATTTTTCACACATTAGTAGAATAATAATAAAAATAAAAGCATACAATGCAATTGATTATTAAAATATATTTCTAATTTATATATATAAGGAAATTATATCTGAACAGTGGAAATTTTTTAATGTTTTATTATCTAAATTCCATTTTTGATGTATTGAATACTAAACAAAAATTTTCCTTGCTAATTTTTTCCATTTCTCTAGCTGCCCATTGCCATTATTAGGAAAGTTGATTATTAAAATATATTTATGTATTCCACTTTTGAACTCTAGCTGCATCCTTGTGATAGTAGAAAGTTTGATAATTAAAATATATTTATGTATTTAATTTTCAATTTTTGATGTATTTAATATCAAATAAAAATTTTACTCAATAATTCTCTTGTGATCCCATACTCAGACTAAAATTTTACTTGACCCATTATATGTTGCTATCATCCTATTATAAGCATATAAGGGATAGTAGTAATAAAAGTTGTTTTACCACATATAAATGTATATTATTATATTTCAGTACATACAATTTGATATAAGATGCTTGAAAAAACTGCATATTAACAAAAAGTGTATAATAATAATACTTGTTTCTTAGTAGATGTGTTGATTTGTAGCAATTACAACTTTTTTAGCCTGTTTTAGAAAATGTGTACATTAATGAATGTAGTACCGTGTGTCAACTTAGGGTGATACTAGCACAAGGAACAAAACTCTTAGGTACAATAGAAATGAGAGCAATATAAGTGCTGTTGCAATGAGCTGTTTATACAAAGCAGATTAGAATATAAAGAAGGAAATGTTCAAATATAAAAATTGTCAGACACAATAATGAGTTGAGCTGTTTCATATATTTTTCAATAGTATTTAGATTTTTGTTTTTTCAATTAAAAATTTATTATCCAACATGAGAATTTTCATGACCTGCAACAATTTTACTGCAATCCCCGCACCACTGCTCTACTTGACTTCTTATTTTAATAGAAGATTTGATAATTAAAATATGTATAATATTTACATAAAATAATTATCAATAGCAATATCAAAAAAAAAATACATAACTTTTATTAAATACACTAATAATTTTAAAATAAATTATTTTATATTTCTTATGATAGGTTTTAAAATGGCTAAAAAATTTTAAGGTCATTGTAATATATACAAGTGAGAAATTAAATATGTGGAGTCCAAACAAAGTTCAAATAATTTAAATTATATTTATTCAATAAAATTTTATTCGGAGTACCAAAAACGAATATCTCTTCATTTCTTTAGTATGTTATGCAGGTCACAACATCTTACTTATCATTTTTTTTCTTGCCATACCCATGACATTTTAAAATTCACTTCTTCACATGTTAAATATGTTTAAACTGATATCCTAAAAGTTTATCAATTTCATATTAAATGTTTCAACAATTTCAGTAATATTTTTCTTGCTATATGATGCCATTTTAAATTTTACTTTAACATGTATTAAATATATATATTTAAACTGAAGTCCTAAAACTTTATCAAATTCATTATTATAACTGATTTGGTACTGTATAATCCTCTTGATGGTGTTGACGCCATATAAATGCACATTAATATATTGTTTAGTCAGCAGCATTACTGTCAAACCAAATAGAGACAACTTTTTTTCTGTTGTAACTAATGGCTGCTTTGTCTTGCATAGTTTGTGCTAGTGCTCACAATCCTATCTTTTACCAATGTTAACACTTCACTACCGTACCATTTCTGGATGGGTGGACTTAAAATTTCCAGAACTATTGCAATCTCCATTCAAAACTAATTATGGTATAACTTACATAACATACTATTAAAAATTAATAATTATAAGCCCATTACCTTGCTTCTAAACACAACATGTAAGGTGTAAATAATTAGAAAAGATTACAGGAAACTGCAACTTCACTGTTTTCTCGAAAACAATTCACATTTCGTGAGAACACATATGAGAATTAAAATGTCTGACTATAAAATTGCTCGTTTGAAATTTTGGCATTTGCCGGCTACAGAATCAGCTGATGTGGCATTTTTCCAAGAAAACAAAATACTGCCATCTGTGAAAAAATGTGTCTGTGGTCAACCAATGACACTGCATCTTGCGAAAACCTTGCAGTGAATATGTCAACCCTGTTCCGGTAGTGGAAGGTGCTCACTTTGAAAGAATATCTGGTTTGATAGCTCCAGAATCCCTTTTTTGAAAGCTTTAAGGCTAATGTATTACTGGAGCTGGAATGTGCTGACCGTAAAATGTGCCCTCAGCGAGTTGAAATTGTTGAGAGGCATTGTGATTAAATGGATCATGGGTCTGTGTGAGGTGTGCTATGAGAACCTAATGTGTCAGGCCTGTTGTTAAATTGGCAGACTAAGTTTGATTGTGGAGATGGATGAGACATTGTTCACTTGCCAGAAAAATCACTAAGGCAGGATGCTTCCACAACAGTGGTTATTCGGTGGATTGTGCAGGGACCCGAGTGAATGCTTTGTGATAGCAGTTCCTGCTCGCTCTGCACCTACACTTCTCGATGCCATATGTCAGAACATGATGCCTGGATCAAACATCTATTCAGACTCCTGGAAGGCCTACAAAACATCAGACCTTGAGACTGCAGGTTTCAAACATCTGAGAGTGAATCACCGCTACAACTTTGTAGACCCTACAACAGATGCTCATACCCAGAACATAGAGCAGCTTTGGGATCTGCTTAAATTGTGGAACAAGAAGCAGTGTGAGTCCCTAGACAACTACCTCAACATGTCCACAGGGGGAAGACCTGTTCTGGGCCGTATTATAGATGATTGTCAGTAAACCATCTGAGATAAGTGAAGTTTAAAATTTGATAAAATTTGTCCATTTTTTTGTTGTTTTTTAAAATTGTTATTGAATTAATTTGTAAATTACACTAATTTATTAATTAAATAAACTAATTACATTAAGATGTCTGACTGATTATTTCACAAATAATGGGTTGGACCCAGTAACGTTATATTAATGTGTGTTTGTATGGCATCAACACAATCAAGCGGATTATACAGAGTAATAGAACAGTCCCACTGATTTAAATTGTCATTATTCAAATGTGAAATTAAATACAAGTGCAGTTTAATTCATTTAAAATATATTTACAAAATCAAATTTTATTTTGTTTTACCAAAAATTATACTTTTCGTTCAAAAAATTTTCTGTAATCTTTTAAGCAGTGCTGCCTCTTTTTGGTTTTTATGACATCATTTGAAAACAATTATGATATAGATTTTCCGTGCATTTTTATATCACAAACTACAATTTTTTTTAGAAGAATTAAAACAAAAATTTGTATGCTAGTAAAATTGTATACAAAAAAAGGAAAATAATATATGCAAGATTCTTCAAGATTGATGCAATATTTGTTGAGTTATAATGTCACAAACAAACAAACTGTCACATTTATATAATAAATTTCAAGCTTTTTGGTTAATAAAAAACTGAAATAGTTATTATCTTTCAAAGACATATAAAAGTAAAAGAGACATACATTTAATAAGTAAAGTCAATTGTAAAGACCATCATAGAACTCAGAACATTTTTTAAAGGGGGGGTGGGGACAGTTGGGCAGGAAGTTTTAAGTACATTTTTCTGAAGGTATTCCATGTATGAATTTTTATGCATATTTGAGAATTTATCATAACAGTTGCTATTATAGTATTTTATTATTTCAGTATAATAAGCAAAGTGCATTTACCAAAAAAGAAATATTTTTTCATGCAAAGGATGGTTAAAGCATAGGCCTTTTATATTTACTGACTTTCTGTATAATTTATTTTTATTTGTAGTTGTAATTTTAAATTCTTGTCCAAGAGAGTCAATTTTCTATAATGCTTACCTACTGATCTCTCAGTATTTATATTGAAAACTTTTTTATAAACATTAAAAATTCTAAAATCTATTAAAATGCTGTTGTGATATTTTTTAAAAAAAAACAATTATTGTAATCATTGGGCAATATAGTTGAATAAAAATTAACCATTACTTTGAATAATATATTTTATTCATCCTTTAAAAAGGACTTGAGCTTTCTCAATTTTACCTGCATACTCAATTTTACCAGGGTTGGCAAGTTCTTCAATAATAAGAGCCACCTCTAATACTTTTCATACATTTTTGAATCTGGAAGAGCATATATAATTCTTTTAATACATTTTTTAATATTCAAGAATCACAGAAAATTATATTTATAAAAAATAAAATTATATACACAGCATCAAATAAAACACTTTTTGCAATCAAATACAATAAATCCACTCTAACAATTCCCTTGATGGGTATTATTCAAAAACTGAAAATTTAAAATTTCAAAATATCTGTTTTTTTATTTTCTTTAAATCATTTAAGAAATAAAATATTCTCATATTTAGAAATAATGAAAACCAATATTGTCTTGGGAGCCATATAGTGTAGCTTTGGGAGCTTGCATGCAACTAAGTCACCGTTTGCCCTCTGTTGATCAATACTATGAAAGTGTACTCCTAGATTGTTAATGAAAATTTAAAATCATTAATATATCTACGTACTGAAGTTAGTGCTATCAATATTTATATTCATATATTACTCTTAGTTTTAATAGAGGATGATTTTGTCACTAATATTTTTAGAAATTTGAATTATTTTTTGATTCGCAATATTCCTATATACTTTTTTTTTAAATATTGTTTATGATATTTTTTTATGTTTGACATTTTTTCTAGGATATTTTTTTCATTTATTATTATCAATTATGAATAATTTTAATTATTTTTTACAATTGTCTCATTTTTATTTATTTCTTTAAATTTTAGCATAAAACTTCATAAATTTTATTTTGTTTATATATTTGCTTTTATATACTTTTTTATTCTATTAATTCTTTAAAAATATCTACTACACTTATTAAATTTCAATAGGTATTAAACACTAAAATTATTTGGACTTTCAAGATTGCCATATTTCTGAGGCATGGAATTCTATTAAGGAGAATGTTACGAATACATGTAAATTTATTCTTAATTTCATTAAAAAAAAATTATAACTAGTTTTCTGACATTGATCTCATTATATTAGTGATTTGATTAAAAGGAAATGTGATATTTTTTGTTTGGTAGATTAATAAATGTGGAATTTCACAATAGATATAGAAATTTAAAGAAAGAAGTTCAATGACTGATAAAAAGAATTAAAAATGATTGATGGATTAAAGCTGCAAATGAGATGTATTCATGCAGTAATCATGATCACTCTAGATCTTTTTTGATACACTGAAAGCAACATATAAGCCTGAGAAACAGTAACACGATCCTATTAAATCCAGTAAAGGCATTTTTTATAATGATGACACTGATATTTTAAACGTGTGAAGTATTTTGATCAGGATTAGAATAATGATAAATACAAGAATTGAAATAATGGCTTTTAATAATATATCCATTATATCTACTCATTTAGGTTTGGACAAAGTACCTAGCTTAACGAAGTTAAAAATGCTCTCTGTAATCTTAGAAAGATTGCAGATCCTGATTTAAATATCTGGACAAGTTTTGAGCCATACTCCTGCTCAAGTTTTTTTTCTTCTAAGGACACTAGGG
Source organism: Epiperipatus broadwayi (assembly GCA_028023455.1). Lineage (NCBI taxonomy): Eukaryota > Metazoa > Onychophora > Udeonychophora > Euonychophora > Peripatidae > Epiperipatus > Epiperipatus broadwayi. Next base: position 5,542,383 of record JAQFVV010000069.1, read on the forward strand.
AGTACATGGTGGTGATATATTAGTTTAATGTTGAAATTCATTCTGATATTTTTGTTGTTGCAATTTTTAAAAATAAAGAGTAAAGATATGTTTGCAGTCATTTCTGTGGAATATCATTATTATCCATCTCAGCAAAAGTACTTTCAAGGATTTTTTTTTTTTTTTTTGAATAGATTTCTTGTAGTCATTGGTAAATGTTTATCAGAGAGTCAATGTGGTTATAGAGAATCAAGCAGTCCTTTAGACATCATTTTTGTTGCCAGGCATTTGTAAGAAAAGTAATAGGAACAAAAGAATTATATTTTATTGATTTATTCAAGTATTTGATCCAATTAATCAAACAAACTATGGTATTGTCTGAAATTATTTTATAGTCCACCAAAGTTTATACATATTCTACAGCATCTAAATGATGGAATGGAAAGAGATATTATTACTACAGGTGGAAAAATCAGGCATTTGAAATGAAAATTAGTGTTAAACAAGGATGTGGACTTGCTTCAACATTTTTGATTTTTATAACATTGGTCTTAGAAATTGTTTATAGACAGTTTAGTGAAACAGGGATCTAAGATGTAATATAGGTTTGATAAAGGAATTTTTAATTTGAATTAATGTAAATGAAAATAAGAACATCTTGATTTACAGTATGTTGGTGTTTATGCAATTTTTATCAGTTCAACTTAATGTTTGGAATGCAACATATAAAGACTTCAATTAAATAATGGTTTAATAATTAATGTTAAAAAAACTAAAATTCTTTATCAATCAGTGATGAAAGAAAAATCTTTAATAACTTTTACTTGGTTGGTTATCAGTTTGAAAATGTAAACCAATTTCAGATATCTTCGTTATTTTATAAATAAAAATAAGAACTTTGATGTTGAGATGTAACACAAACTCCAATGTGCTGCTGCTGCTTTTAACAAATTAAATCATATGAAATAATTACTGCAATTGAATTAGCTATATATAAAACTGTTATTTTACTTAATTTAATATATGAAAGTGAGATTTAGACATTTGTTCAATATTTTTGGCATTCATGCAGAAGCAAGACTGCTTGAACCTAAGGGATAAATTTCTTTTGACTATCCTTATTATCATTTTCACTCAAGTGGTATGTGTTTAAAATCCTTAATTTGGGAACCTGATGGTGATAAAATTTCATTAAAGTTTCCCTTCATGTTTGTCGGTACTTCTGAAACTTGCCTATCGCGGTTCCAGAAATTCTTTACCAGTAGTGTCTAGTAGTCTTCAAAAGGGGATGGTGATCTTGAATAATGACTCCCACCTTTCAGCCCATCCTCTTGCAGGTGGCTGTAGGCAATGATCAATTTCTGGCCCTCAGTCAAATTGTGGTTCATGGAAAAATACAGGATGATGCTCCTTAGATGTTCTATTGGAGCCTTACTGGTGGATCCCTTGAAGACTTTTAGCCTTATGAATTGGTTCATGGCATTGATTTGTGTCACATAGTTGCATACCCTGGATCTCTCCCTGGAGTTCATGGGTAGAGTGGATACCTATGAGTCCTGGTCAATTTGGCATATGCTAGGTATGATTCCTTCCAGCTTGAAATCAAAAGGAGAGTCTTCTATCCCTGATGGTTCTTGGTGTGGGAGACCAGGTGCTTGACACTGGTTGCTCATTCTATTGGGGGTCTTGAGGGCGATTTCCAGACCATCTATCACTTCATCCCACTTTTTCCTGCTATCCCTAATTGGTTGTACCCCAAACACTGTTGTTCTTGGGCATAGCTGGAATTCAAAGGCCTCAAATCTCTGATTGCTCTACTCTGTTGATTAACCTTGTCGCACGTTTCATTTATATTTTCATCCATCTCTTCCAGGTTTGCCTTGGCTGAGGGGTTTTCTTGACTGCTCCACTCAGTTGGTTAACCTGGTCGCACGTTTCATTGATATTTTAATCCATCTTTTCTAGATTTGCCTTGGCTGAGAGGTTTTCTGTCTTGTTTACAGCTAGTTTGTCTGGAGACCCATTGATTCAATGGCCTTGTGTGCCTCTGTTTCAACATTATGCCATAAATGGAATTGTTTTATTTTCATTTGTATGCCTTTGAATTCTTTCTTAATTTGTTCTCAGTATTTCTCTTGGCCTATACATATTTTACTTATCACAAAACTTAAGGTCTATCTGACTTGAGAATCTTTGCTATCGTATGTCCTTTTCTTCCATCTCCCTTCTTATTTCTCCTAGATCTTGTCTCAATTCCCTTTTCTCTCTGAACATTATTTACACTCAGAGATAGCTGTTCCATGTCAGCAGATAATTTGTTTCCCATCTTCATCATTTCAATTTTCAAATCTTCTTTGATGCTATCCATATTTTTCATTTTATCCATTTTTGCATCCACACCATTCATATCTCCTTCAGGCTGTTCATATTTACATTCAAGCATTAGTGAGTTCTACTTTTATGCTATCCATTTTCACATCCATGCTGTTGGCAAGTTCTGCTTTCATCATCATGATTGCCTGGAATATTCGTATGGATCATTACATCTTCGGTAACCTGTGCTATTTTGATCCTGCCTGCTTGATTCATTTTACTGGCAGGTATCTCATGGGTTTGAGGTACTGTTTGGAACACCACTAGTATCTGTGGAGAGTGATCCTTTTCTGTCATGGACCCCCCCCCTTGTAACTACCAATGCAGATTCTCATTACTACCACTATTTATAGTTTTTTATGAAATTTTCTCTTCCCTTCTCATTAATTTTCTTCTACTTCTTGTATTCATTGACTTGTTTTATGTATATGGTTATGTAAAGATAGTATACCATAGGGTTCCTTGCCGCTATCAAGCAACTTTGTGTTTATTCATGATTTTCCCCTTATGTGTGTGTGGGTATGCGGCATGTTTTATTGCCTATAGTTAAGTCTGAGGCAAGTCTGTGTTTTACTTGCCTGATTCACCTATTTTAAATATGATTTATTAGTCAATTAGTCATTTAGTTATTGGTTTGTGATTATCATGATGTTTGCATCACCATATGTGCATTCACCACTTTTAATGTCATTTTCTTTTAATGGGTATGTTCAACTAAAAAAATGTCTCATTTATATATTCTCATTGTGGTTGAACATATTGGTCCTTCACGTGAGTAAATCCATGGTGGTAATGGATGGTTATGATTTGAAAATGAATGACCATTCCATAACAAAACAAAAATTTTTATATATAGATTTTCAAGTCCTGAAGCTAACTATCTCTGTAAGCTCCTCGTTTCAAGCTCCTAAAGTTAAACACTCAGTGTAAGGACCAGAGGTTCTCGCAAAAGGGGAAGCGCATCTAACTATGGTCAGACCTAGGATTTTTAGGTAGGATGCTGGCAAGGAAGCAATGAAATACTTATTTCATGATCACATCCACCTCAAATGGGCTAGTTCTATATTCACACATTAAATCTAGATATAAGTTAGGCTAGTTTTTCATCATCTCAACCTCTTTCCAGCTCCATTATGCCTCAGTATTCGAACTCAGGGAGAATTCATATTCAACTTTCTTCAGGGATGGGCCTACTCAGGTCAATGACTACTGTTCCTCTATATGAGGATCAATTACAGTACTTTCCCAAAATATTTCCAATATCAGTATACATATAAATAAAGGTGTGTGTATTGTAATTTAGTATACATATTTGGGGTATAAATGCAAAACAATGGGATTAAGAAAGACCAAATGGATTGAAACAACTTAATAGCATTTATTAAATAATGAAGCTACTTTAACAATATTTACATACATAATAATATGAGCCAATGATGGTTTTCTATCACTTTAAGAGTTAAATGTGATTAATATCCTGATCCCTAAATCCATGATAGAAATCCATACCCTGGTGATCTTTATTTACAAAATTTTAAAATAATATTTTTTTTTTATAGGATTGTGAATCTGACTTACTTAAGTACAGTCATATTATAGAGTAATGCTTGCTGTCTGGTTCATGATGAGTAATTTTACAAAATTTTAAAATAATAAATTTTTTTTATAGGATTGTGAATCTGACTTACTTAAGTACAGTCATATTATAGAGTAATCCTTGCTGTCTGGTTCATGATGAGTATCATACTTCTTGGAGGAGAGGACTCCTTTCTATACATATATGTGATTCCCTAATCTTGATAGGAGAGACCTTCTACTCAAAGAAGTTAGTCATGTATACCGAAAAAATAAATATATAACATGTTAGTAAAGCATTTCACAAATAATGAACTCTGTTCTGTCACTACTGTATGCTTTTAATATGGAACAACATCAAGATCTTATCTTATTCCACATTCAGTCAGATGATGTCAAGTTACTAGAGGGGTGCATAGACCTAAATTTTATTTAATACAATAAAATGTTTACGAAATCTTACTCTTCTCTTCTTTATGCTTAAAATAATATTTCCTGTTTTCTGAAATATAAGCTTTCAAATGTGGAACTAAAGAAAAAAAATTATATGAAAAGTAAATAAAATAAAAATCAATTGAATAAAAAAAAAATCAATTTCTGGCAAGCACTGTCCATCATGTTCCGGGCAGTGTACTGTCTGTAACTTTAATTGACATGGACTCCAAGATTGTACATCATCAGGGCTGTCCAGTTTGTTTCATTTGAAGAAGATTAAAGAAATCCACTGAAGATTATCATCATTGACCAGTATTTAATAAAGGCATCTCACACATCATAATACTTCTATGGACTTGAAGAGCTGGTGTTCAGCCTTCTATGGCATAGTTCTTTTAGGCAGACCACATTCCAGTATCCTCGTTAGTATGTGTAGTTTTTCTAGAGTTGTTTTTATGCATAGGGAAATGATGCAAAAAACTGTACTTGCTGATTGTTAGCGGTTATTTACTTATTCTTTTGCGATGATTTGATGTAAATTTGAAGTTTTCTTTTTAACAATTAGCTCAAATCATTCGGTTTCCTTCCATATCTTGAAGGTATTTCACATTTTGGTTTACATTGATGGATGAAGTAAATTATTATTTATTCTTACGAGATTGAATTTTTTTCTTGAAATCAAACACATACGTCCATCTTGTTTTGTTAAGAAAAAAAATTCTGTTGTCAAGATGTTGACTTTCTCATGTTTGCTGCATTTGTCTATTATTGCATAATTGTACATCAACATAATGTTATTAAAATAAATATTTATTGGGATTTTCATTTCCAAGTCTGATTGCTTAGCAATATGCTTGACATTAGATCATTATCTTGTGTATTTTATTTATGTTTACATCATAATGTTGGTTAGTTGATGACTTACAATACTCTTGGTTAGTCATATTGTCTACATATATGTGGATGTATTTATTTTCTTAGTGTCTATCTTGAAACTTTATCTAACAAAAAAAAACAACTTAACTTTCTAATCGCAGTGTTTAGTATATATGTGTGTGTTTGAAAAATAGTAAGCAATTGTTTAACAATTGCTTGGTTAGACTTAGTATGGTGTAGCATAGTGCAGGTGGGTGGTAGTTTGTAAGTCCTCTTACAATATATTAATATTGTAATTTAGAAAATAAACATGAAAATTATATATTTAGTATTTGCACCTTGCACAATGATATTCAGTGAGGTCAACACAAGTATTGTGTTAGAAATTAATTTAGCGATAAATACAAATGCAACTTCACATGAAAGTAAATTATAAAACCAATCCATGAGTAAGGGAATCAATGAACAAAATAATACAAATTGTATCCTATGTAAGTGCAAAAGAAAGTAAATGACAGCAATAAATCTACAAAAGTGACTGTGGGAAGTTTAATCTATGTCAAAAACTGTATGATGTAAAAGCATGGAAATAAATAATATTTAATAATGATATAAATGAAACTTCACCTGCATAGGTTTTACAGCATATACACATTTTATTTTCTTTGCATAGGAAACATCTTATTGGATTTTAATTTCTTATGGATTTATGGCTGTCAGTAACTTTCTTATAAATTACATTTGTTAAATTCTTTGTTTACTTAGTTTTGTAATCTAATTTCTTATTTAGATGGATTTGCTTCATTACTTATATCTTTTTAGATTTTAACTTTTTATGGATTTATTTTTTGTATTCTTGTGCTTGTTAAATTTTACACTCGCAATCAATCCATGGACTGGTTTTGTAATTTAATTTTTTATGCATCTCACCATTTATTATTTTTTTATTTACCAAATTTATATATTATTACTATGTGAATGAGCAGCTCCATTGTGGTAAACTATAGATTATACTAGTTCTCATTAATTTCAATGAAGTTTTTTTTATATTATGTATATATTTTTATGGAATAGTGCATAGAAAATTTGGATTGTAATGATAATAATTTTAATGCATTTTTGATTGAATTGCCACATGAGAATATATATATTGAATTGTTTATCTATATATTATGTATTGAAATTAAAAGTTATAAAACCTTATGTAATTAATCGTGTATTAAATTCAAAGTGATCACAAGTTTTGAAAAATATATGGCATTTGCAAAGTTAAATATATGACTTAAATGCAGCAATTGATTATTTTGTAAATTTATAACACATTTTCATTTAAGTTTGCTATTTTTTAACTATAAAAAAAAATATGGATAATAAATTAAAATTAGTTGTAAATAATTAATTTTTTTTAGATTTGTGCAACATTTTATCAATAAATTATATTCTGAGAAAAAAAAGGTTTGTTTTGCTAGATAATACTATTAACTATAATATTTGTCATAGTTATTAGCATTTATATTTTTCTGTTTGTTTAATTATTTTGGTGAATTTTTAATTGTTTTCCCAGTAATTTATCAACCAAATAATGATCCACAACAGTATTAGTTATCCCCTTAGGTCCATAAAGTAAAATATATTAATTATTGATTAAAAGTGGGGGGAGGAGGGATTACTGTAATAAACTTTTAAATGACTCTGGCAATATTCATTGATATTTGTTGTGAAACTGAATATATTAAAAAAAAAAAAAAAATCCCTTAAGGATTACATTACCATAAATGACAGTCGACTATATTTATTAATTTGGTGTTTTATTCTGCACTGGTACTGCCTCATGAAATTTTGTTTTGTTGATAGGTAATTGTCTGTTTTGTAAGTTAATTTTAAAAAAAAACAGAAGTGAAAAATAAATTGTTTTATAGTATCTATTTGCTATGCACACACATCAATGTATATATGTGTGTCAGTAATAACTAGTTCTCTTTTAAATATATTTATTTAAATTTGGTTTTGCAAATTGTAACAACTTTTATTGCTCTTTTGAAATATATATTTTTAGTTATGATTCTTTTTTTTTTCTTACCTACATACATGGTTCTGTTTAAAAGCTAATGAATTCCTGTCCAACAGATAATAATTTTAAAAATATCTAATCAAAATTTAAATGACTGGATAAAAGTTTTTTTTTTTTATGTATAAAAAATTCCATAAATTAATCAAATGGATTGAGTTAGATCCAAGTTTTCCTAGAAGCAGATTATGCTAGCAATATAGCCAGTCAGACATGGGACCAACTGGAGATATGAAAATCAAAACACTTAGTACTTATCTACTGTCATGGCAAAATTAAAAAACTGGACATAATGACTCCTATGGAGAGTCTAATAGTTGTCACATTAATATAATCCAACCCTTTCCATTTAATTGTTATTTATTGTTAAAACTCTGAATTTGGTGGTCAACATAATTCCTAAGTAGCTTATATTAATGTAATTTTTTTTATTTTTTACCATTAGTTTTCTTATTTATTGTTTTTATTGTAGAGCCACTGTACATTGTAAGCATGTAACCTATAATAAAAAGAGGTTAAGTGATATCCATATGTATCTTCTTAGTGTGAATAAAGTTGTTATTTGAAACTAAAAAGATTTAAAATAATTTTATATTAAAAAATAAAAACATCCAAATAAACATCATAACAATCATACATAGCCTTACAAGAATCCAATTAATAAATTGAAATAATGTGAAGAAATTGGATGTAATCTTCATAATAAAATTTGACTGATTATAATATCAAACTTTGGTAAGAATTAAAAGTAAGAGCAGTTGTCTTACAAAAGACAAAGAGCTATCAAGGTGCACAGCTGTTTATTTTGTGAATACAATTTTATGATTATTGGTGCAAGGAATGCTATAGGAATTTAAAGTATTTTTCAAAAATGTCTGACTATATGACTTCAGAGTATATCAAACTAATATTATTGAAAAAAGATTTTCTATATATATTTACACTTAATCATTCTTTGCAGGGTTTAGTAATTCCATTCCAATCTAATGAAAAACATTAGAAATATATAATTTAGAAACAAAATGATTTATAATTATTAATTTATAAATTTTAAACTTATAAGTAACAGAGAAATATATGACCAATAGTGTTTTAACATTTAATGAATTATCATTTGAAATGTAATTTGTTAAAAATAATTTAAAACTACTTGTATCCGTTATATATAAACATCACATGATCACCATCTCTATACTAGCACATAATTTGCCTTTGTATATATAAACATGTTTTGCGTGATTTGATATGGCAAATTCTGGAACTTAAGGTACATGAATCACACCCAGTTCTATCACCAACTTCCAAGCAATAAAATCATTTGATTATTTTTATTATTCTATAACATATATATATATAATTGTCAATACATTTTTTTTTAAAAAATAAAGCTTGACTTACTAGTTGACAAAACAAAAATGTTTCAAAGTGTATACCATAATTTCCAAATAAGAAAGTTTTTCCATAGCAAAATAATTTCAAATTATATAGGGTACAATTTTATTTTAGATTGAATAAGAGATGTTTTTTTTATATACATATATAGAAGAAAAGGAAATCCAAAAATAACAGAAATTCATTCATTTATTTAGTATATGGATCTTTTGACTGCTTAACTATTAATTATAAAAGGGAATCTGTAGATTCCAATCAGAAGATTGTAACCATATATTCAAGTCATTAACTATGTATTTCAGTTTGTGTTTGATCACATTTTTATAAATCAGTAAATGGACATAATGACCATGGATTGTCCTGAATCTGTTACGAGATGAAATCCAGCTTTTTTTTATTTTTAGATGTAGAAAATAAAATTGTTCAGAACATAATAAAAATTACATTTTTTACAGCATACTTTTTTGATTATGGATTCTTATCTTGAGTTATTGGTGAATCCAATTTGTTTAATAACTTTTTATAAAAAAAATTTTGTGAAATAGCTTCTGATAGCTAATGGAGAAGATGTGAAAGAACAGAGGGCACTGTGGAGGAGTAGACTTGAGTCCACTAATAATATTTCTCATGGTAATATTAATTGAAAATTTATAAGTTTAGGATGGGAACCTTTTCTCCAAACAAGGAGATATTATTCACTGTAGAATATGAATAATATTAAAGAAAATACACCCAAGAAACTTCAGCTAGCTTTCCAAAGGGATTATTTCTAAAAATTAAGTTTGATATAATATTAGATAAATGAGAAAAATAAATTAGGTTGTGATCCAAGATTACTTCTCAAGAGCATAGGTTAGGATTGTGTACTGGTCTATTATTAGAAAGATTATATTCAGATTACAAGATGATCTGTTTAGATGAAAAATTGAGAATACTGTCTTCATTGAATTAGCAGTAAGACTCTAGGCTTTGAAAAAGATTCCAATTTTTTAAACAACTTGATCCCTTTTGAAAAGTCAAAGCAGTGTAATCAGTATAAATGAATTTTCTGTATTCTGTTTTGGAAAGATCATTGATGAATATATTAAATAAAGTAGGTGAAAGAGCAGAATTCTGTGGAATATCCATTCTGTAGTTTGCTTTTGTATTTACTATTATTATTTTTTACTGTCACTTGAATTTATCTATTGGTGAACATATTATTAAGTAAATTAATGGTTTTCCTGAATTTAGATTTTTTAAAAATCATTTTTCCAAACAGAATCATAAGCTGAAGTTAAATTTTAAAGTCACACCAATATTTATTATGATAGCCTTTTTAATATGACTTGTTAAGAATAAAACTTGTTCACAGCAACTTCTTTCTAGCCTAAACCCAACCTGCTCTATAGGTATATGGCTTTTAACTATTAGTAAAATTCTTGTTAATATGATTATTTTAAAAAAAACTAATAGAAAAGTCATAATAATGATATTGGGTAATAATTTTTTGGATCATTATTAGATTTATTTGGTTTTAAAACTGATGCAGTTATTCTGCCATCATGGCTTTTATATAATGTTCGATCAACAAAAAATGGATTAAATAAATAGATGAATAAGCAAAAAATTAGTAAAATACATGAGATTTTTTTTTTGAAAAAAATAAATATTTTAAGACATTTTATATTAAATTATTAATACTGTATTTGTTTTATAATTTTATTTTTTGTGGCTCATTAGCTTTTTTTTTTTTTTTTTTCAAATATCTCTATCTTATGTTGTCTTGTACTGAAAAACTTGTCTGGCATGATGGCTAAAACCTAAAGATAATTTCTTTGAACTTTATATTTGAATTGCATAGAATCAAAATAAACTTCACAATTATAGGATAAATAAATTGAGGATTTTCATAAGTAAACATGAATTTATTTCTAAATTTTTCTAGTAATCGATACATGTTTTTTTTTGGAATGAAAAACAGAAAAGAAATGTTAGTATTTAATTTATGATAATGATAATTTCTTATTTTAATTAAACATTTCAAATATATTAACAAAATTTAGGAAATAAATATTGAGAACATTTATAATATTTTTTTTGTATTTTCCAATTGTTATATCATTTTTTTCATAAGCAACAATTATTAGCAGGCTAATTAAAATTTTGAGTGGATAAAATCTTTTTATGGGTCAAATTAGGACAACAGACCATAGTTCGGAGACCCCTGATTTCTCTATTGCACAAAATGCTTAAAATAAAATAATTTAATATGAAATATTATATAAAACAAAACAATTTGTAGTCTTTTAGAAAACTGTCATTAATTAGAAAATTAGCTACTAAATATTAAAAACTGGGCAAAAAAAAAAAAAAGTTCTATAGCAACTTTTAATCAAATGGAAGTTGAAATCTTTTAAAATTATTTAGTTAATCTCAAATATCTTACTATATATGCATTGTTACTAATAGTTTTATTACATCTTTCATTTTTGATTATCAAATCTGGTTAACATGAAAAAATGCTGATAGTCTCTAGCTTTTTGTATTAATAAGATTTAATCTGTATATTATTGCTTTTTCCCTTTATTTTGAGGTTATTAATGATTTATAATTTCTTTTTTTTTTCATCTCTGCTTTTAATAGAAAATTAAAAATAATTTTGTTGTCATCTTATCAAATCTTAAACACTTTACAAATATATATATATATAATGTAAATTTTTATAATATGATCATGTACTCATTTAACATTTGTTAATTGACTCAATACAGTAGAAACAGTGTTTTGAATGCATTTATTAGTGTTCTTCAATTTTTTTTTTTTTTACTATGGTGGTTCCAGTTAATCTTATAGTTTTTGAGACAACCTTGTTGATTTTAGTGAGGTTTTTTTTAATGATTTGAGAAATATTTTTAAATATGTATATATAAAAAATAAAATTGAATGAAAATATACAACATTTTTTTAAAGTGAAAGTGAAAAGTTTTCTGACATTAATGAATAGATACAATATAGTGAAATCGGTGATGAGTACTTTCTATGTAACTATAGTCAGAAGTATATATTTGAGTATTTAAATAGTAGCAGTAAATTTAATAATCTACTTGGAATATTAGGGTATGAGCACAGACTTTCACACGACCTACCACTCTCCACTCTATCTAATAACACTGATATATGTGTTTAAGTGTATCAGTGTTATTAGATGGAGTGGAGAGTGGTGGGTCATGTGAAAGTCTGTGCTCATACCCTAATATTACATATATATAGACACAGGTATAAATAAGCCTGTGTTTCAGTTAATCTACTTGGGAAAAATGATTTATGTACTTCAAAAACATGGAAAAAGAATAATCAGTGGTACAAGAATAGAGTGTGTTGCCTTGGAATGCCTTAAAAAAGAATTAGGCTCTTAGTGAATGCATTAATGCACAGTGGTGATCTTGTCAATTTCAATGATTTGTATGAAAAACTGTCTTTATAATTATTAAGGTTACATAGCAGGATTCACTTAACATAAGTAGATGATTACTTTCACATATCATGTGATCTTTAATTTTCATTGAGAAGTTTTGTCTGTCAGACAAATGTAACAAATGTAATATATATATATATTAAAGCTGGCTTTGATGTTGGCTGTATATTACCATTCTGTGACAGATTTGATGTATTTTTGATATATTGGACATAGGTAAATGTGAAAAATAAGATTGTTAAATAGAAAATAATTATAACAAAGTTTACAAAGATATCAACCTTTTAATTGGGTCCTGAATTATTATTTTTTTTGAAAATCATTTTATTGCCAACTTGTGTATTTGCTATAGTAAGTGCAAAAAAAATAATCCATTTTGAATTATTTCTTAGAGAGCAGCAATTGTATTATTTAAAAATTGTTTGACTATAAGTCTCAATCAATTTTTTAATTTGTGCTTTGTTAATATGATCAATTTGTAAGAATATATTTTTAAAATTATTTATTTTTTAAAAAGTTATAAGAAAATTTAATATTTCAAGTTATATTTTTGCTGCAGTTTTTTAATATTATATTATGAAAACATGTAATTAAGAATTTTAAAAATGTCTTCTGTGTCAGCACAATGTTTTATTTATTATCTGTTTAGCCTTCAAAACATTAGTTTAAACCTACACAATAAGATTCTAAGTATATATTGATCCAATTGAATTATTTTTATTATATCAACTATTGCTGTTTAAGTTTTGTCTGGCATCCTGCTGCCAATTATTTTAGTAGTTTGTTATTTATTCATTGACTCTAGACAAGTTTTGACTCTTAAGGATTTATTATTAACTTATTTTTAATTGGCTTTAATAAAAAGTATCACAATAGTTTGGGTCTTAAAGGTCATAAGATCCACTCTTGGAAATTATTTAGTTAGCTTATGTTTTGTTATTTTATTAATTATAAATAAATGTTGAAAATGTAAATGTTTGTTATTTTTATATTATTTATTTATATAAATGTATTATATTTTAGGACTGCATTCAGAAGTCATGTGTTGCTGCAGCATTTGGTAAGTCTTTTCCTGATTCCCATGTATATTGGTTTCAAGGTGATAGCCAATCAAGAGACCACACACTTTTGTTGCTTTTTTCTTTTTATTTTATAATATGCAGTTTTAAAATTAGGTTTGTTTTCTTATCTATAAAAAATAAAACAAATATAAGCCTTAGGGTTTACTAATATCTTTAAAATCACAACACAAATTATTCTTTTTAGTGAAATTTTATTTTCCTACAATTTTAAACTAAAATCAGTTGGTGTAATCATTTTATTTTTATTTTTATTATAATAATTTTTCTATATGTTTTAATTCAATGCATTATTGAAATATATACATATTAATAGTCATATCTGCAATATGTAAGTATAATCAATATAAAATCAAAAATACTCAAATTTCATAGTAAATTGAAGCTATTTTTATAATAATCTAATGAATACATATATATATATTATATTCATAGATTTTATTTAATAAGTTTAAATCTATCTAATCTTGTTGATTAGAAAAAATACAAACAGTTTCTCCCCATATATTTATTTATTATAACAAACATTTATATACATACACAAATTAGCTAAGATGGATTTATGTGCGATTCAAATTTTTATATGTAAAATTTATGTCAAATTTTTTGTATTAATATATAGATGGCGTGTATAGCATTGACAGAGCTTACTTGAGAAGGCACTCTTAGTTATTAAAATAATTTTAGTCAAGAAAGATTATATTTGAATTTATTACATATGTTAGTTATAATGGTCAATTTAATAAAATTATAGATATTTAACATACAATGTAACAAAAAAATATTTTTGGTCAGTCATCAATGTCTTTCTAATATAAACAATTTTTTCTGATTTTTCATTTTGTTTTTCCTCCCCTCTCTCTTTTTTCTTAGAGTTTTCAGTTACTTAGAGTACTATAAATAATCATTAATCTATGATGCAATCAGTCATTTTTTTGTATTAACTGTGATAGTGGAATTATATAATTATACTAACATATTTCCATCTTTAAAGCATATTATTCAAAGCCTTTTTTTGTTTTTATTCTTCTTCTGTATTTGCCCCCCATTTTTTGGCTGTACTTATTTACAAATGGCTGCTAAAAATCATGATGACAAATTATTCACTTTATAGGTAGTGATACTTCAGTGAACATATAATTTGAAAATTCATTTCTATTGAGAAAGTTTGTGTTATGTAATATAATATTACTTTTCTAAAATCAATAATATAGTTCTTATCTAAATACATATAAACATTTTGTGAGAAAATAAATTATAATATTTGCTCATTTTTAATTTTACACATCTATGAAAATTATACTAAATAATTAAATATTGTAAGTACAAAAAAGTTAAAGTGTAGAATGTTTGATTTGATTTAAAATTACTTGTTTCTATAATCTATATATATATATTGTAATAAATTGTTTAATCTTTATATATATAAATGTCTTGTTTCTTCTAATTATCCCCATCCTCAAATAAATTTGATAAATTTCTGACAAAAAAATTATATGACAGAATTTAATATCTCATACAAAAGAGTAATTATAGTTTAAGTGACTCACTGACATTTATGTATTTGCTACTTTACAAACAAGATCATAAATTTAAAAGTAGTATTTATAAATAGCAAAATAAAAAAAAAATGAAATAGATTGTATAATAAAGATGTTTGGGAAATATTTGATATATTTCCTAACTTTTTCAAATCAATTTAGGCACATATAATAATTCTAGATAAAATTAGAAGATGTTCTATTGAATTTCATGATTGCCACTTTTTATTATTTTAGCATGCATTAGGGCTAACTTTTTTTAAAAATCTTAAATATACACATATTGAAAAAATAATAAACAAAGTAAAGTAAATACCTATTAACCAAATTATATGAGCACCATGTTTTTATTTATTTAACCAGTTTTATTTTATTTTCTAACAAGGCATAGAAAGTTGGAGAAAATAAAAATTTCTTTAAATCAGCTGTCTTGAAATTTGCAAGTTTTTTTTTTTTTTTTAAAAAAAGAGTGGGCAAACTAATCAATATTTTTATTATTATGTATGTATAATAATTACATGATGTTAATTTCTAATTTTCAGCAGTATATGTGCACTTTGAAGGATAGAAAGGAAAGTGGTAAATAGTGTATTATTGAATTTTTTTAATCCTGTAAAATTATTAATCTAGGAAAGCTTGGGAATTAAATGTCCAAGATTAATAATGGTATTGCTTCTTTAATACAATCTAATATAAAGAACTTATAATATAAAACATCAATTTAAAAAATACTCATATTGAGAAATTGTATTCTGTCTATCTGAGATAAGAATATTTTGTAATTCCATTAAATATAAAATGATAAATTTTCATTATGCATAATACTTAAATACTGGATAAGAGCATCCACTCATATGATATCAGTATATCTTAATGGTATATGACTCATTAAAATTATGACGCAACTCTAAAATTGTAAGATCGTAAAATAAGTTAAGAGATTGGAAAGCAATAACTATCACTGATAATGATGAAGTATTATTGTAAGATCAAAATAACAATTAATGGTTAGTTATGTACCAAATATCTTAATGCTAATAATGATAAAAATTATAATAATAAAAAAATTAATAAAAGACTAATATAATTTTTGTTTTGTTTTAAATTACTAACTTTTGAATGGTTTACATTACAGCAGACACTTATAAATGACTATGGCTATATCAGTTTTATGAAGAAGAAAAAAATTCTGGAGATGAGGTTTGCAATAAATATACAAACTATTTGAAAACAAAAATATATCCACATATAGGACATGCTGATCCATATTACTATTTATCTGATAGTTTGAAATGCTGTTTTTTAATTTTTTCTGCAGAAAGCTTTTTTTTTTTAAATACTTCATCACAGTTAATTGTAGAAAAGTATTCTATTCTCTGCCATATCTTCCCAATGGAAATAATCAACATTGTGCTTCTTTAGAATGTATTTGATATAATCCAATGAAAGTGTGATTTTTCAATAATGTCACATCCACACATTGATTAGTTTATAGTCTTGTCATTGTATTTTTAAAATTTTATGGGGTATCCTTCAGTGAAACTGTTCTAATGCCATATGTTGCATTGATAGGGTGACCAAGTCTCTCTTCCACACATTAAATTAGATAAAATAACAGTTATGTTTTCAGCTAATTTAATTACAACAATTATTTCCTTGTGATAAAATACCCTATTTTTTAACTTGTTGATATAGGAATCTGTGCTGCATCTCATTATCTAAATCTACCTTCTACTTATAAAATTATAAAAATAATTAAGTTGAGTTGCATTCTCAAGTTAATCACCATAGCAGGTAAAACTTGCTGAAAATTTTTTTTCATAATGAACTTGAGTTTTTTGAACATTAATTATTAAACCATAATCTATATATATATTGCATTCTAAACATTCAAATATTTTTTGAATCATCAGCATACTTTAAATCCAGAATCTAAGATGAAATTCATGTTTTTGATTTTAATTGATTCAAATTAAAAAGTCCATTATCAAATCTATATCACATGTCAAGTATTGGTGGTCGAGAGGTCAGCGATGGCTGCTTTGCAAGCAGTTGTCCCGGTTAGCGGGTTCGCTTCCTGGCTGATGCTATGACACATGAGAAAAAAAAAATCTATATCATATTTTTGATTCCTAATTGATTAAACTGCCTATAAACAATTTCAAAGATCATTATCATAAATATCAGAAACAATATCTGTGCAAGTATATATCCTTTTTCAACACAGTTTTCATTTCAAATGCTTCAGATTTTCCATCTGTAGCAATAGTATTTCCTCCCTTTCCATATGTAGAAGAAATTAGACAAGTAATTTTAAACAATACCATAGACTTATTTTACTAATTGAATCAAATGCTATGATCAAATCAATAAATATAAATTATAAATCACTCTTTTGCTCCTGATACTTTTCTTGCATTTGCGTGGTAACAAAAACCATGTCTATAATGCTTCTTGATTTTATAAAACCACATTGTATTATCTCTAATAATCATTCATCTATGATTTGAAGCTGCCTATTAATAAAATCCTTTGAAAGTAAACTTTTCTGTAGTTGTTACTAATGATATTCTACAATAATTAGTGCAATCTTGTCTATTCCCATTATTTTAAAAAACTGGAACAATAAAAGCAACTTTAAGACCAACCAGCACAGTTTGATGTATATGATTCCTAAAAAATTCTAATATTTTTGAAATTTAACATATCACCATCATATTTTAAGACTTCTCCAAGTATTTCATCATGACCTACAATCTTTCCATTTTTAAGATTACAAAGAGCTGGTTTGATTTCATTAAATTAGATATCTTTGTTCAAATCTAATTGAGTAGATAAAATGGATATATCATTAAAAGTCATCTCAATTCTTGTGTCATTCAAAAACTGATCAGATTACTTTTTCCATCGGTTCAAAATATATGCTATTGCTGAATTTATGTTGCTTTCAGTGCATCCTAAAAAGATCTAAAGTGATTATGATTGGCAAATATTTATATCTCTTTTGTAGTTTTAACCCACTAATCATTTTAAAGTCTTCTTGATAGGATTGAATTTTTGTATTTTATATATTTATATTTATTATGAAATTTTACATTTATTATTCTGCCAAGCAGAAAATGTCACTTTTAATCAAATCGCTAATAATAAGATCATTGTTAGAAAATCAATCATGATTGTTCTTTTTAGTGAACCTAAAAATAGATTTACTTATATCCATAACACACCTCTCAAAGGAATTTGATGCCTCAGTAGTCTGATGGATTATGATGGATTCTTGGAAGTTTCCAGTTAGTGATTTTAGTGTTTAATAGCGGTTGAATTTATTTGCAAAAATTATTGGAATAAGATATATTTTTTAATGCATCTATCATTTTAATCTTGGATAATATTAATTGATGATCATTACACTATTTATCAACGAATCCATCAATAGCTTGAGCACAGTACCTGACTGATTCACACAATAATCAAAAAACAATAGTCCCCTCTCCCAAGCATACTTTTTTTAAAAAAAAAGAATACTTAATTGTTCAAATCAACAACAATCAAAAATTTATATATGTAAAATAAGATTAAGCATATATATATTATGCAGGACATAATCTTTATATTATGATTTAAATAAGTTCCTATTTTCTCCTTTCCTTTTTTTATTTTCATGTATGATATTGATTCAACCCTTAATTTGAAGCTTATGTGATTGGGATTATTGTTGACAGGCACAATAGTATTTTTGAGGCAGGACTCTTTTATTATAGTTATAATACAATTGATTTTCACAGATTTGTCTATTTATTTTTTAGATGATAAATTGTATGAACATCTATTTGCATCACATTAAGAATTAATATTTCTTAAACTGATCTGAATAGAGATTAATTTTCAGAGGACCTATTACTTTACATTCACACCAGTCGTTTTTTTTTTTTTTCACAATTCTGAATGTTGTATGGAAATTAAGTTTATTTCAAATTTATGGTTTCAATATTTTTTTTTTTTGTATTCAGTATTCCACTTTGCTTGGTCAAATCAGTTATTTTCTTTTAACTTCTTATTCATATTCAAAATCTCTAGTTCATATTGATAGTGGTAAAGTAGCTTTCAAATATTCATTTTCACAATCATTTCTGAATTTAATGAATGGAAGGATGCACTATAGTCTGAGTACACATTGTCACACAAATCCTCTATTCACAAATTACACATATATTTACTCTGGTCAATGTACTATGACAAGGAACTTTATATCTGTATTGATGAGTATTTACCTATTCAAGAAAGGAATTCAACTGTATTTTCATTTATCCAATAGAAAAAAATATTATGCCTCAAATAATTGTCTTTTCAGATCTAATATTTTTTCATCCAAAATTATCTTTTTGGGATGAATGAACTTTATATTTTCGATCATCACCCTTTATACGAATTAGTTCTTTTGCATCTTCCCAATTAAATTTTGTTTGATCCTTATGTAGAGATTCTTGAGTTCATTTTTGTGTTTTCTTTTTGAATGTCAGTATATGTTATTTCATAATTTCTCTCATTTGTTATTTTTTACTCTAAGACATCAATATTTCTTGAATAATTTTCAGCATAATCTTATTTATATGCATAAGATAGTTTAGCAGTGATTAATGTTGAAGAGAAAATAGTGGAGCTAATGATCAGTAATAAAAACAGTATTCTATTTATGAGGTAAGTAGATGGTGTTTTCATTTATATTCCATATTTAATAGCAAGTATAATGATTTTTTCTTAAAATGACCAATAAAGCATAAAAATCATAAATGCATTAAATACCCGGATTTATTAATTAGAAGTAATAATTATACATTGAATTATTATATGAAAGTAAAGACCATTAATACTTAGATGATGTATGAACCCCCAGTCATTTATGTATCTTAATTATGCATATGCAAGATTTAAACTTTGTTACATAATAATCAGAATTTAAGTAAGTTTTAGGCTGATAAAAAAGATTATACATTGCAGATCTAACTGCATAGGGATACAATAAATGTCATTATTGAAGCATATTAAAAAATTTAATAATAGGCAAAAGATTAGCAATAATGAATTTTTTATCTAGAAAAGAAATTCTGACATGGCTCTTCTTTATTTATTTTCTACAATAACAAAAATGAAAAAAGCATATTGCAAGGAATATAATATTAGTTTTAACTTGGTGACCACTTGGAATAGGTTAATAAATAACAGTAATGATAGAATTTATCTAAAAAAATATCTACAACTTGCATGTATGATTAAATGCAAGATCCAGACTGTTCATATGATTATTATAGATAATCAAGGCAAACTTTATGTAAATAAAGTAGCATGGGTACCAGAGCCCAAAAGTTTTATCTGTGTTTTTGGATCATGAAAGAAAATATCATATTTTTGATTCTTAAAAATGTAAAGATAATTTCCAATATGCATGGTGATTAGAAATAGAAAATGAAAGAGACATGGTTTATTAATGCAAGTTAAATGGTAAACCCAAATTTCAACAGTGTAAAATTAAGTGCAATTTGGAACTTATGCTTTTTGTAATACATATAACAGACTAACTTAGTGTTATTTTATCATTTATTTTTTGAAAATGTTACTCTGTATCAAAAATACAATGAAAGATTTAATTAATAAGCATTTTTTGAAATTTTTGATTTGTACAAGAACATAAGAGAGATTGTATTATAGTTCACAAACTGTGTCAGACATTTTTCTTTTGTATGTGTGGTTTTGTTAATTGACATAATTTAATTTTTTTAAATATTAATTTCACATTATTTTTATAAAGGATATGGCAATATATTGTCAAAAAAAGCATTAATTTTAGAATCATAGTTTAATTTAGAATAGATTCTATCTGTAAACTGTTTTGTTTTTTATATCAGTCTAGGATAGGATCTCTTTGATAAGCTGCAAATTTTATTATTTAATTGGTGATGCTCTTCAAACTTATAAATCTGTTATTGTAGAGCAGGGGCTGCCAAACTTTTTATCTCAATATCTGTATAATGCCATAAAAATCCAGTGATTCCCAGTGAAAGTTTTGATATTAAATACTTTTTAATTTTTTTTTACATAATGTTTTTGAATAATTATAATTATGGTAGTGTATAATAAACTATATTTTAAAAAAAATTTTGATTTAATTAAGCAACATGACATTTTTACACTGAACTAAATTTTATTTTTAATGTGAAGAATGGGCTTAGAGGCCATATGATTTGTAATCTCTATTCTTAAATTTTTTCTTTCTTCCAAATTAAATGTTTTATTGTTTTCTTAAAAGTGTGTTAGCATGACTAAATCCAGCTTCAATTATATATGAAGCGGGAAAATTAAAGTAAAAGATAGAAAGAATTATTGTAAAAACTTTAAGATATTAGTATTAATTATATAATTTTCCCAAATTAATCATCACCATCATTTTCAAACATTATTAATCCATTGCAGGATGAAGGTCTCTCCAAGTTCAATCCATCTCCGATGTCTAGTTTCTCTTCTTTGTACCCCAACACATTTTCTTATTTTATCCATCCATCTCACATGTGATCCTTTTTTAGATTTTTTACAATTTTTTGGAATCCAATTTAAAATTTCAATTGTCCATCTATTATTTTTTCTAGCAATCTTTCCAGTCCAACTTCACTTTACTGTCTTAATTCTTTCAATAATGTCAGTAACACCTGTTTGTTCTCTCACCTATTTTTTGAATGGTCTGAAGTCTCTGTATTGTTCCTTTTAGATGTCCAAGTCTCAGATTCATAAGTAAGAATTGATAAAACACATTTATTAAAAACCTTTTTTTTTTTTTAAACCTGTAGGCATATTTTTTTTTAATATTAAATTATTTCTACCAAAAGCACTCTAACCAAGTTTAATTCTGTGAATTTTTAAATTTCATACATTATGTCTCCATCTGTAATAATAATCTGACTGGTTTTTGTAGTTGTTAACTTCTTGTAACTCATCATTATCAGTTTTTGTTTTCATCTTTTAAGAAAATCCATTGTACATTTCTTTAGTCTTTTTAACATTTATCTTTAGTTCTACTTTCTGATTTTCGTGTGATAACTCTTGCAACATTTCCTGAAATTTTAAAGCATTATTTGCAAAAACAACAATCATCTGCAAAATCTAGATGAGTTAAATAATCCCCATTTACTTTTATTCCCTTAGCTTTCCATTAAAACCCACAAAATACTTATTGCAAAACTGTTGTAAAAAGTTTTGGAGATATGAAGTCATTCTGTTATACACTCATCTCGCTCTTAATCTCCCTAATATCATTGTGTAATATAATTATTGCTGTTGAATTTTTATTAATATTCTTCAGAATATGACAGTATCCTGGGTCTATATCTTGATGATCCAATACTTTAATCGTTGAAGGAATGTTTGTAGAATCAAATGCCTTTTCGTAATCTACAAATCCAAAGCATAATGGCAACTCATATCCATTGTCTTAATAGCAATGCTTTTGCTTCAAAATCAATAGTTTTGATGTTTCTCTGTGGAAAGCCACCAATAAATAAAATTTATAGTTATATAGTTTGTAATCATATTTGATGCCTCCGTATGAAAAAAATCTAATTTTATTATTATGTAATCTACATCAGTATGATCAATGCTTTTTAGTCCAAAGATCAACTAAGAAAATAACTCTGTGTCAGTAAAATATTACAAACTGATAGATTACCCATTAATGACATGTCTTGAGAAAACATTTTAACTGCCAATTTGATGATCTGCAATTTGTGTCCTAACAGTGTTGAAGCTGTGTGGAACACAGAATATGAATTAATGTCGAAATTTATGTACTAAAAAAATCTTTAAGATTAAATTAACTTTGCACATACACCCAAACATGCAAACTTATTATTAGAATTAGAATCACTTTTTATTATAAAATGTAGTTAATCCAAAAAATATGTTATATTTATATTTAGAAAAATATGATGTTCACTAGTTATCTGAGACAATTCTTAATTGAAATATATCATAAATAAAGCAAAAAATTTCTTTTTAACTATATTTTAAAATGTAAATGGAATATTGCCAGTCAGACATAAGAACAACTGCGAAACAACAAAAACAAAAAAATTTATAACAGTGATGATGTAGATATGGTTCTTTGTAAATAGAAGTATCAACATTCAGTAAATTATTTTTACCATTTAAAATTAGTGTTTTCATTTTTAATATTATTTTTCTGAAGTGTCACAAAATCTTTCCAACAATTATTGTCAAAATAAATTTCTAAAAAACTCCTAAAGACAAATTTATTTTTCACTGTGTCCCTTAATGATCTTTTAATTCTCATCAATCCTCTGAAAGTCTATACAGATCAAAGAGAATTGATACCAGGTATTCTGGTGACCTTTGTCCATTTAAGCTAGCCACTAAAATATAGATATTTTACATATATATTTATAGCAGTACATATGATACATCTTTATGGAATTATTGTGAATTCTTGAAATCATGGCTTATTATAGTGATAATCATGGAACCTCATTTTTAAGTAATTTATATGGAATTAATTTTTTTATATTTATTTTATAGAAATGATTTAATTATTGACTGTATTGATTAACATAAATCCAGTTTATGACATTTTTGTAAATCTATTTTATTTATCTACATTTTTCTAATTTAATCTTGAAGGAATTTTTTAGTGAAGTTAACATAAATCCAGTTTATGACATTTTTGTAAATCTATTTTATTTATCTACATTTTTCTAATTTAATCTTGAAGGATTTTTTTAGTGAAGTTAGGAGTGTCTATAACATAACTGCATACTGAAGGATTCACATCTTTTAATAGCATAGTAGATCTATATATTCCAAGGCATAATTGTAGTGAACCAAACAAATCAACTTTTATTAACTAGCAAAAGGCTCTAATTCCAAAACCTATTAGTCAAGTATCTAATATAATTTTTTATTTGTCCTCAATGTTGCAACAAATATATAAACTAAATAATCAATGTAAATAAGATTGATTATTTAGTTTAGTTCAAAACATATTAAGTTTTACAAACATTGTCAATGGTGATTTAATGTTCTTTAACTGTAAATTTTCATCACAATTAAAGTTTTAAATTTTTGTTGATGAAATTTCAAATTAATTTTTAATGTAAAACGCTTTTGGATATTTTGAATCCTGGTCATTGATATTATAATTGCCAGTATTATAAATTGTATATTTATTTCATTATTAATCTTTGTTTTCTGATTTCAAACATATTTATAGTTGTTTTCAAGATCTGTTTCATTTTTTTTTAAATTAAATTTTCATATATATGTTATAGGCAAAGTGTGAAAACCAAAATTGTATAGAATTCCTAGGCATACTATATAATGCCAAAAATGAAACATCCAAGTATGCAACACTTCGAATTTCACACATGGGCATTCTCCAAAATTCCAAAAGGAAAATCAGTAAAGTATAAAATACTCTTAACATTAAATAACATTCACTGTCACAAAGCAAACATTTCATTCTGAGAGTAAAAGAATAACATATGAAATCTTTCTTTGGCTGCAAAGCTAAAATGGGTCTTATAACATCTTCTTACATACAGACTGAAGAGAAAGTAGAAAAACTAATAGAAAACACACAAATAGTGCACAGATCACTCTATCTGAGATAAAGATTGTGTAGCACAAAATATGGACGAGACTATGATCCACAATGGTAGAAACAAAAATGATAATGAATGCATGTCTACTGAAGAAGTTTCCAATTATGTATCTGCTGCATCTTTTTGAAGGAAATCAGTGGTGTACAGACATGCATAAAGTGTCATTCATCCTGTGAACATAAAGGTGATAGAAATAAGAATATAGAAAATTGTGATGTTAATGTGTTGTATATTTTTTGATTCAATATTGAGAATTTAAATCTAAACTGAATCTGGAAATGCAGGCAAAAAAAAAAGAAAATGGATTCTGATAAAAAAATCCTCCTGGGCCTACTGTGCAAGCTCCTATCCTAGATGTCAGTAAGAGATGGGATGACTTGCATAATCTCTTGGCAGTTGTTATGAGTGTGACAGATGATGATTTTTATCAACTTAGAACTGCTGAAGAAATTTTAAACCAACTCTATGCTGGATTACAATTCACTATATGTACCAAGGACTTACTGAGAGCTGGAGATGTTCCTGACAAAGAAATAGCTCTCTGGTAAGCTGCTTTCACTCAGTCCATGGATAGTGGCCAAGGATTCATGAGGTATACTTGCAGGACCAAGTGCCAAAATTTAAAGTTCTTGTGGATGAGGAAGGAAGTTAAGTGTAATTTAAAATGCAATTCCAGTTTATTTTGTAACAACAAATAATTCTGCACTGGTCTTTTTCTCTTTATGTAGAAAAATCTCACATTTTGTATTTGTTACATTTTCGCATGTATTTTCAATAAAAAAAAATTTTCATACTTTACTGCAAAATAACAAATTATTTGACATTCTTTATAATGGCTAGATATTCTGCTCAATGTTTAGGGAAAGTATGTTAAAAAAATAAAAATGAAATTTCATACTTTGACGAAAAATGTCACACATCATATAGAATCCCTAGGCATTCTATACTGTGTCAGTTTTTCATAATTTGCCAGTAGCATATATATTTTTTTAAATTAATGGAATTTCACATTTGATATAATGTTTGTAATAGAAACATTCCTAATATCTTCTATAATTGGATTTAAGACATTGATTTGTTTGTTAATTATTTGGATTATAATGAATTATATACATTTTATATTGGACATCAAAAAATTTCTATTACCTTTCAACTAAATTTTGCTTAATACTCACACAATGTCACATGACTTTATGCTGTAGCTTTATGGAAAATTTTCTTTAATAACTCTTCATTGCTTGGTAATTTTTTTGTTGTTTTACATAAGCATTTTGTAAATTTATTATCAAAAATATTTATATAAATAACTTATATCCAGTTTCCCCTTTGCCAAACATTCTGGTAGAAGTTATTGTGAGTATATATGTTGTCACACACACACACATGTATGTAACATATGTGTATATATATAAGCAAACAAAAAAAAATTCAAAAATTTACTATTATTAAATACTAATTTTCATGATTTATTTTTTAATCTATCATTATTTCTTACATCTATTAAAATCTTTTACTTCTATTTTTAAGAATATGTCTAATTCAGTTTTTTTTTTTTTTTTTGCCTCTTCATTGTTTATAAATATATTTTTACAACTATCCTCCTTTTTTCTTTTTCTTATCAGTAGTTATAAGCCTCTAAACACTTTTTCACTCTTTCTAATTGTACATTGTCTTTGACAGTTTTCAATTACAAATTTTACTAGCTGATTCTACAACTGCAATCTTATTATGCCACAGAGCAAACTTTTAATTATATCTTTTTTTTTTTCTCATGTGTCATAGCACTAGCCAGGGAAGCGAATTCATTAACCCGGGACAACTACTTGTAAAGTAGCTGTCGCTGACCTCTCGACCACCAATGCTTGACAGTTATATCTTAAATTGTAATTTCACCAGCTATCCAAATTCTCAATTATTTTTCTATTTAGTATTCATTATTTTATTTCCTACATATTAAACTTACTTAGCACAACTTTTTGTTTTTAATAATAAATATTCTATATTTTTATCATTTTGGTCAAGCTTTTCCATTTTAGAGCGCTTGCATTATAAATTTAATGCATTAAATTATATAACATTTTTATCAACATTAAATCATTTGCTGTCTATTAACAATTAAAACTTATGAAATCAGGGATATATCTTTTATACACATTACAATTTCAATGTGATTTGGTAATATGAGTTGTTGATATTAATTTTTGAAAGAATTAAAAGCATGTTATTCTATTACTTGCAAACAATTTTTAGTTTTATTATCTTATATATTTCTTATTAAAATTATTTGTAATACTGTTGTTTTATTACTTTAATTTTAGTTTTAATAAATGGTTGGAGGCATCAATATTAAGTTTCTGTTTCCTCCCAGTTTTATCATTTTTATTTTGAAATTTTTTGGAATAATTTTTTTTCAAAACTCATTTTGGTTTCTGGGGGAGAAAAAAAAAACAAATAGATAGTGATCTTTGTAAATATTTAACAAAATTTATTAATAATCTAACTGATGAAAGCAAAATGATTCAAAATAGAATTTATCATTCTTAAGCTGTAGGGTGATATTTTTAAATGTTTTTTTTTTTTTAAGCAAAAAAATATCAACAAAAAAGTATTTAGATAGATTAAATTAGAAATAACATTTATTTATTTTTTATTATTTGCCTTGAGAGATGATGGTTCAAGCCATTTATTTTGTTATGACCTAAGGATGGCCATATAGATTCTGAGCAGAAAGTAATCTTTCTAGAACTCCTCCTAATGCAATTTAAATATCACTTTATTATTACTGTTATTATAATTAAAAAAAGATGCATATGGTTAATTAATGTGTATATATATATATATTGTATGATTTGTATTTATAGTTATATATTTAAGAATAAATTCTAATATATTATAATGGGCCACGCCATTTCTCTCTACTGCTTAAATAAATCCCTACACACATATATGATTATAACATAATTATTTATTTAATGAATGCTACAAACATATGCATAAATTCAAATAAACCATCTTCTAGTAATATTGAAATTTAACTGATATCTGACTCTCTGGATTTTTGATAATATAGAAATTTATATTTCTTTCAAACAATTTGTAAGATCCAATCATATTTCTCGCCCAGCATATTTATGGAAATCACTTTATGACTCCAAGCGCCAATCTTATTTTCGTAAGAATTATGCTGGAAGAGAGGTAATACAATGAGGGATAATTATTAAGCCCTGCCACTAGCTAGCCCCTCAGGGTGAGTGGTTATTGAAGCGTAGGAAAATATATGAGGGATGATGATAAACCAATCTGTACTCACTCGAATTAACCGTTTCTATTTTATTTAAATTTGCCCTCCCCGTCTACCCTCTGCAGACAAACCAAAATAAGTAATCAACATAGATATGTATACGCTTGCTATTAATTTTAATACTAATCATAAAAACTAATATTTGTGCTCAAATATTTTTATTTCATATATAAAACACAAGCATACACACACTGCACAGATTGATAAATGAATTAAGAAATTTATAAGACAAAAAATAATCATGTCAAAACCATTTAACTGTAGATTATTATTTTAAAATTACAGATAGAGTTCATCAGTTGATCACTCTTAAACGTCTCTACTTAATGGAATATGGAGAATGCAGTAATATTGGAAGTGAAAGAAAGATATACACTAAAGTTTGCATTACCTTCCCCCCCCCAGGGGATAATGACAGAAATATGAAAGCAATGGTAATAATTCGCTCGGATGATGCGTAAAAATAGGTAACTTCTTGTGTGAACAATCCAATTTATTTCCCGGCTTGGTATTAATCCTCTTCAGAGTAGGTCACGGTAGAGATATTTCAGGATAGGCTTTCTTCCAGTATTGGCACTTGTTCCACCTCACAGAAGCACACATCCCTTCAGGGATGGGGTTTAAAGCCCAGCACACTTAGGCCTTTCCCCCCGCATGTTCATAGCTGGCGAATGCCTTGGCTGCTTTTCCAGAAAAAAAATTTTTTTTTAATGTTTGATCACGCCTTGAGAATTATTTTCTTCAAAGCTGTGACAATAATAATTGTCACTTTTTTTTTTTTCCTGTGTTTTATACCTTGAATTTTTCTTTTTGCCCATTCCCCTCTTTTCTTTTTTTCTAAAAAGTACTTATTCTTCTTCTCCATTACAACATGATGTTGAGGTCCAATCTCTCTTTAAACAAGGCAAAAAGCTTTTAGCATCTTTTTCTCTTTTCAAGGTTAGGAAATTCCGTTGGCCACCTGTAATTTGCTTTCAACTTTTATTTCTTTGTTTTTCTTTTTAAATTCTTCAGATAACAATCTATACTGTTTTAATATTTTTTTTCTTCATTTAAACTCTTTTTTCCATAAAATGAGCTGCATGAGCTTCCATCTTTGAAAGCAAATTTATATTTTTTTGAATTTCGTTCATCCATCCAACCATCCACACAGAAAATATATGTACATACTCATGTTTCAATAAAATACAAGAGCACAAATACCCCCCCCCCCCTTTCCTACTTCATATTTATTTTAACCTTTTCCCTACCAACTTAAAAAAAAATTAAATATACGCGAATAAATAATATCAGAACTATATACATATACAAATTTCCCTTTTGTGAAACAGGGTTTGAATCCACCCTGTTGCAATACCCCCTTGTTCAAAAGCCATCAAATACAGTCTGAGTATTTAAATGGCTCATGTCTAAATTGTAAACTAAAAAAAAAATATATATCCTTAAATCTATTTTATTTAATTTTCTACTGCAGCTTTAGAATCAAAGAGCAAAATGATTGACAGTCCAACAATACATTCAGAGTCTGGCCACCTACCACATGCATATGATGTACTATGCACAATATACAGCCAACTTTACTCCAATTTACTTTGGTTACATGACCCCGATAAAGAGAAAAAAGGGGAAAAAAATATCTTAAATGGAAGGAATCCTATAACCACATTGCTGCTTCTGAGTCTTTGTAGTGTGGCTAATGTAGGGCAACACCTGACTCATCCTGAGTTTTTCAGGCTGAGTATGAGCCACCCAAGATCTTGCTCACTTCTGGAGTCTTAGGGGTGGGACGGTATGCAAATGACATACTCTTTGGAGTTTTACTGGCTTAAGTTTAAATTCAGACTTATCATCTGTCTCATATTAGATAGGTTGTCAATGTCAGGAATAAAAAGCAGATATATCTAGTATGCAACACACCACATGCCCAATCTATCAGCAACCCCACAATCCACCATCAGAATAGAAAGACTGCTCCCTCCCAAAGCTCCACAGCCACAACTTATCTACTTCACTTTACATAACTGCCCATATAATAAATATTAAACCCACCATCTAAAAAAAAACTTTCAGAATATGTCTACTTTTCCTTTTTTTTTTGTTTCCCTAAGTTGATTGATTTATTGGCCAACTTTTGGCATTGGTGAATTCAGACCCTTTCCTTGTTCATAATTTGGCTTGCCCAGTGGTCATTGCTTTTTATGCTCATACTGCCATTGTGGTCTACCATCCCCTCTTTTTGGGATATGCGAGTTCCAATCCGACCTCTCTTCTTCCGCCAAAAATCTCACACTTGTGCACCCTGAACTTCTTTTCTTCGGTCTATTGGCATACCATAATCATATGCGCTCATATCAATTGCATTAAGTAACTTGGTGGCTTCCTCAATGCATGCTTTTCTTATCCCTAACATCATTTCTTCCACTTTATTGGCATGTTATGTCGCAAAATTTGAGTGATGTGGCTTTCAGTTAAATTGCATGCATCTAACGTCCGCAGCTTCGCCACTTGCCAATGAAAGAATTGGGAATAACATTCTTGGTCTCCTTCCCTATATTTCTCCTGCATATCCAATATCTGGTTAACTCTTGGTGATCCTCTGACTAGAAAATATCTCGCACCTCTTTTTGATACTCCTTGAATGTCGTGGTTTGTTGAAATAATGACTCCCACCATGATTGCGCATTTTCAGTTAAATTTCTGCATGCAATCGCAATTTTGCTTTCCTCAGCCATAGGGTTAATGCTAAAATATCTACTCCGGCTTTGTAGGTGCTCTACAGGAGCTTCTTCCATTTTCCGGCACATGGCCGAATCTTTAAAAATTAGTTCACATTAACCTGCGCCAGTACTATTTTATCGTAGTTTCCTGTACTTCTGCTACTTTTATCTTTCCTTCCTGCTCCTTTTCTCTTTCGCTATCACCCTGGTTTTCACCTATTTTTTTTTACTAGACCTCATATTTGCCCATACTTTCTTCCTTATCTGACTCTTCCTCACTCTATTCCCCTTGACTCTTTTTTTTCTTATATTTTCTACTCTAATTCTTGTACCCTCTTCTCAAACCTACTCCTGGAATCTGCATTCCAAACCTTCCAACTTTTGTACAGTGACTTCCATAATGCTCAATTCTCCCTTCTTTCTTTCCATCTGTTGATCCATTTTCTTTTGAAGTCTTGTTTTCCTTCACTCTATGATATTTTGTTTTAACACTATATTTTATATTATACATATACTGATATTTTAAAATCAAGCTAATTATAATAATTTTGTGTCAACTATTTTTAAATCAAACGTGCTAGGCCAAATTTCTATCCCCCGACATGCTATGCTACATATCTAATTCCTTTATCTAATCCACTCCGAAACCTATTTTTGATCCCTCATTTTTTAAACCCAACAAAACAAATTTTAGTGTTTCACTACTATTTTCTATTTTCAAAAAAAAAATTTTTCTTTTTTTATATATAAATTTTATACTCCCCTTCCCTTTCTTTTATACTTAGCCCTTATTTTCTATCTTCCATACTTTTCACTCTTCGAAAGCTTTTTAATTGGGATGCCACTATAACAGACCATGCCATTTCTCTCTACCACTTATATATATCTCTACACATTTATTTGTGATTATAATGTAATTATTTATTTAATGAATGTCACATACCTATAAATGTATGCATTAAATTCAAAGAAACCACCTTCTGGTATTACTATTGAAATTTAACTGATATCTGACCCTCTGGATTTTCGATAATATAGAAATTTATATTTCTTTCAAACAATTTGTAAGATCCAATCATATTTCTCGCCCAGCATTTTTATGGACATCACTTTATAACTCCAAGCACCAATCTTATTTTCATAAGAATTATGCTGGAAGAGAGGGAATACAATGAGGGATAATTATTAAGCCCTGCCACTAGCTAGCCCTTCAGGGTGAGTGGTTATTGAACCATGGGAAAATATATGAGGAACAACGATAAACTAATCTGTGCTCACTCAAACCAACTTTCTATTTTATTTAAATTTACCCCTCCTACCCTCTCCTGACAAATCAAAATAAGTAATCAACATAGATATGTATAAGCTTACTATTAATTTTAATACTAATATTTGTGCTCAAATATTTTTATTTTATGTTTATAACACAAGCATACACATACCATGCAGATTGACAAATTAAGAAATTTATAAGACAAAAAATAATCATGTCATATCCATTTAACTGTAGATTATTATTTTAAATTTACAAGATAGAGTTCATCAGTTGATCACTTTTAAACGCCTCTAGTTAATGGAATATAGAGAATGTGGTAATATTGGGAGTGAAAGAAAGATATACAATAAAGTTTATATTACCTGTTTTTTCCCTGGGGATTACGACGGAAATATGAAAGCAATGGTAATTCGCTCGATGGAGCATAAAAATAGGTAACTTTTTGTGTGAACAATCCAATTTATTTTCAGACTTGGTATTGATCTTCTTCGGAGTAGGTCACGGTTGAGATATTTCAGGATAGGCTTCCTTTCTGTATCAGCGTTTGTTCCACCTCACAGCAACACCATGTCCCTTCTGGGATGGGATTTAAAGCCCAGCATGCTTAGACCTTTACCCCTGCATGTTCATAGCTGGCGAATGCCTTGGCTGCTTTTCCGAATTTTTTTTTTTTTAACATTTGATCACGCGTTGAGAATTATTTTTTTTCAAAGCTGTGTCAATAATAATTGTCAATTTTTTTTTTGTATTTTATACTCAGGATTTTTCTTTTTGTTCACTCCCCTCTTTTCTTTTTTTTTAAAAAGTTCTTGCTCTTCTTCTCCATTACCACGTGATGTTGAGGTCCGGTTTCTCTTTAAACAAGACAAAAAGCTTTTAGCACCTTTTTCTCTTTTCAAGGTTAGGAAATTCTGTTGACCACCTCTAATTTGCTTTCAACTTTTATTTTTTTGTTTTTCTTTTTAAATTCTTTAGATAACAATCTATACTATTTTAATATTTCTTTTTCATTTAAACTCTCTTTTTTCTATAAAATGAGCTGCATGAGCTTCCATCTTTGAAATCAAATTTATATATTTTTTAATTTCATTTATCCATCCATCCACACAGCAAAATAAATGTACATATTCGTGTTTCAATAAAATACAAGAGCACAAATACCTCCTCCATTTTCCTACTTCATATTTATTTTAACCTTTTCCCTACCAACTTAAAAAAAAAAAAAAAAAATGTGAATAAATAATATCAGAACTATATACATATGTGTATACAAATTTCCCTTTTGTGAAACAGGGTTTGAATCCAGTCCTGTTACAATATGTATATACCATAGATAATATGTAATAAAATAAATTCTACAAGTGTATGTAGATAACTATCAATATTATGATAATAAATTTTGTAAAACAATTTTTATTACTTTGTTATATATTTATATGTGACTTTAAAAGAAATTAAAATAATTCTGATTTTATATACAATGGCTCACAAACAGACCAAAATCAATGCTAAATAATTAAAGAAGGTGATTCATTACAAATAGTTCTTGTCATTCTAACATATTTTCACTTAAACCCATCTTTTATGGAAATGACCTTGAATTACTTTTGCTTTAGAAAATCCAAAATATTCGGTAATTTCTTTAGAATAACTTTTAGTTAGTTTGGAATATTCAATTTCATAATATTTATTTTTTCAGGTTCAGTAATAATTTTTTTTTCTGTATTGTTTATATTTCATGAGATCTCAGAAAATAAATTATTTATAGCATTAGGTTTTAAAAAAATCATAAATAATTTATAAATTTTATATGAGTTTGATACATAAAAATGAAAGTTTTAGTGTAACTTATATTGTGTTCACTTCAATACACTAATAAAAACTGTAAAGTAAAAGAAAAATTCTCCTATTATATAGGCAAGGATTTAAAAATCCATTTCTTTGAAAGGACATGAGTATATTAAACAGAAAGCTAAGTATTAAACGATATATATTGAAATGAACATTCTATTATTCATTTAAAAAAAAAAGAGAACAATTAATAGCTTACATATGTTCGCATCCATATGGGAGAATATATTCCTATCAGTTTAATGACTTAGGTATCATTTTCAGAACAACTCATCCCTGTGTAAATTGTAATTGTATTAAATTAGGTTTAGGACCAGAAGGCTACTACTTATAATTATTATATAGAAAGTTTATTCAGTTAGAATTACAACCAAAAGACCATCTCTTTATAGTTATTATTATTTAAGCAGTTATATTTAGAATTAGGGTTTTAAAAAACATTCCTTATGATTATTGTGATAAAGATAGTACTGATGTCTATCCCATACACAGCCTTTGTATATATAAATACTAGTAAACATCGAGTCAAAGAAATGTTTTTATTTATGGATTCATAAATGTGTAGAATTATATTTAAGTTTATTGAAGTCAGGGTTAAAGGTACAGCGAATGTGTTACCTTATCTATGAATATATTGATTCTATAATGTCTAAAGATTAAAAGATTTTGTTAAAGAAATAAATTGCATGTCAGTTAATGCTTATACTTTGTAAGTAAATTACTGTTACATAACTTGTTAATTTTATTAAAGAAATAAATTGTACATCAATTAATAAGTACACTTGTAAATAAATTATTATTATTTGATTTGTTGCTTTTTTATGTAAGATTGTGTGTCTATCATCATTCATTGGGAGTAACTTATGGTCATTGCAATTTAACCTGACCTTACAAATGAGGTTGTGTAATGGTTACGTTATTATATTGAATAAAATATTGTTTTAAATATACATTTATTAGTTTATTTCCTGGTGTTTAAAGTCAGATGGTACCCATGTAATTTATATAAATAAATAAGTAGAGAAAATGTAAATAACTGAATTATGCTACATCTGACCATTACAATATATATATAATTGACTAAATGACTCTAGCATATCAAGTATTAAAAGAAACACTATTATTGCTTATAATTTGATATATAAAGAATTATCAGTGTCTGTCAAGGTCTATAACTAGATTATTCTATTTTAACCTAAATGAAAAGCAAATTGTTGAATATATACAAGGATGTCATATAAATTTTTTAAAAAAATACAAAAAATAAAAAGATATCAACCATGATCTATGTTAATAATTGAAAGTTTACAATGTGATATTCCAAATTTTACTTAACAGTTGTTGAATGCAAGCTAAAATTTATGGTAATTTTTGATTTTAGATTATAAAATTCTGACAACACAAACTATTCAAAATTCAATAACATTTCTCTTCTCCCCCATTTTTACTTGGAGAATTTTTCAATCTTATTTTGGAAAATTGTTTGAAATATTATTTAGCTTAGTTTTATTATTACTTATATGTTTAATGCTTATTGTTTAACCAATCTTACTAATAATTTGGTTTGATTAGATTTTGGGGTTTTTTTTTTTCATATTTTTATGCAATATATAAAACAAAATATCAATCATTTTTATCCATTGTGGTAAGTATTCAGAGAGGAAGAATGTTTTTTTTATTTTCTATATTTTTTTAATTGTTAATTATCTAAATTCTAATCTTATTAATAATTATTATATTTATTTTTGCTTTTCGTTTGATATGTTGCTGTTATTATATTTACCGTTGTAATTAATATAATTATAAAATTAAACAAATATCAAAAATTTTAACTATATGACAATAGTGTAGCAGTTATATTTTAGTATCTACTAAAAACAAATATAAAATGTACATGAATGTTGATAATTTTTGTATGCAATATTCTTTCATATATACATAAATCACACAGTATAATGTAAAACAAAATGTCATTATATAACAGAAGTAATTGTACATATATTATAAAAATAATACAAAAAGCTTTTTTTTTGGCAAATATATATATATTGCCCAGTGTGATAGAAACTTCTAAAGCTTTAAAAAAGTACAATTGAATACTATATAAATTTCCATTTATTTTTAATTGGCTAGTTATTAATTAAATTAATTGGTATTTTATATATATTCATACAGTTATATTTGTTGTATTTAATATAATTCATTTCATATATTTTTCCTTGGGGGGGGGGGGTTCTTTAATATATTTTAAAAGTTGTTTTTTTTTTTTTACACAATCTATGTTTGTATTTTATGTTTGTATTTTAAATAATGAATATATAATACAGATTTATCATTTCTTCTATAAATAGTATTAATATGTTCTTTTACTCTTTCATCTAACTGTTTCCTTGTATGTCCATAGTAAATCATATTGCAATTTTCACAGTTAATTTTATATAGAATTCCTATATTTCTCTATTTATAATTACCATTTAATTTATCTAGATTTAAACTATTTGACCATTTTACTATTTGTGTATGTTTTTATCTTTATAATTTTTGTTATTTATTAATGTATTATACATTTTAGGGAAATATGGAACTTTTATCCATTTTTACTAGAGAAATATCATTGAAATTAGGTGGTTTACCATTATAAAGTATATTTTTAATACTTGTAGGGTTATATCCATAATTTTTGTATAATTTAACAAACAGTTCCTATTGTAAATAACTACAATTTTATCTGTATTATATTTCTCATTTTTAATAACTGCCATCTGTATTCATGCTTGTTGAGAATCTATAGAAATTATTTTTCTTAATTTATCTTCTTTAATGAAATGTTTTAATATAATTATGTTATTATCTACTTAACTATGGAATAAGATGGAATCAAGGAATAAATATTGAGTATTATAAAAAATGATAATGGATGGTGAATAAATATTGGTATAAATTTTCAAATATTAATATTAAATTTAAACAACTTTATAAATATATAAATTATAATAAATAAATTCAAAGATAATTTTTTTAAATCTAATGACATAAATTTTCTACAGAACAAAATATCTTGATGAGTAAAGATCCATCCTATATACGATTTATGGATATTGTATTTAAAAAGATTATTGCAGATATAAAACTGCAAATATTTCACCTAGAAGAAAAGAAGAAATTAAACACTTTAATAAACAAACATTTATACGAAAAGAAAACTTGTAAGGAATTATATAAATATAGGAGACTTACTAATGATATTTTAAATATTTATAATATGCAAAAAATTACAATATATAAAAAGGATAAATGAAATAGATTTATTCTTTTATATTCTAAGGATTATTTAGAAAGAATTGAATATAAAGAGAATAAAGGAAATAGATTTATTCTTTTGTATTCTAAGGATTGTTTAGAAGGAATACAATATGAAATAAAGAAAGGATATAATAAATTATCAAAAGATCCTACTAATATTATAAAAACAAAATATAAAAAATTATTGCATAAAATGAAAAACACAAAAGTATAAACATAAATCAATATAAATTATTGTATCCTTTCATGAAAAACCCATGTATTTTTATTAAGGTAAAAACTCATAAGGATAATAATCCATTGAAATTATTATTTAATTTTAGTGTTATCATTTTACCAGAAATTATGCAAATATTTAACAAGTGGATATGAAGTATTATTAGTTATTAGGAAATTTTGCACTAAAACACAGATGCTATCATAAATAAATAATTCAGTATAAAATTGCATAGAAATCAAAGTATTTTTACTGTCTGTGGATATTAAGAAAATGTATTCAAATATTTCAAGAATTTAAAGTATAGAGATATTAATACATAATAATTTATATTTTAAATACAATAATAAAAATTGGAATGTATGTAATGGATTGTTGATGGATTGTGCAATTAATGAGTTAGTATAAATATTTATAAATGAATTAGAAATGAAAATAATTAAAAAAGAATAATAAATCAATAAATATTATTCTAGATATGTTAATTATACCTTAGTAATTGGTATGACATAAGCTATAAATAATATTTATAATGAATTTAATAATAATATATATAATATTAAATTTACAAAAATGGAATTGCACATTAAAATAAAGTATTTAGCTATAGAAATAAATATAGATAATAATACAATTAAACCAAAACATTTAATGAAAGAATATAAATTTAAAAAAATTTTTTTTATAGATTTATAACAAGCATGGACCTAGACTGTCATTAAAAATTTTAAACATAAAACTAATAAATACAGATAAAAACATTGCTATTTTTTTAAAAAAACAACAACAGTTTATTGAATTATATAAAAATTATGGATATAACCTTAAGAGTATTTAAAATGTATTTTTTAATTGTAAACCACCTAACTTAAATAATAATAATATTTATTTGTAAAAAATAATAATAATATTTCTAATAAAAAGGATAAAACTTTCATACTTTTCTAAAATTTGTACTATATAAACAAAAAATAAAACTTATATATATAAAATCATAAAAAGAGTATGGTCAAATAGTAAAAATCTAGACTAATTAATTAATAGGTATTATGAAATAAGAAATTATATGAAATATAAAAAAGGAATTGTATATAAAATTAATTTTGGAAATTGCAATATGATTTGATGTACAGGGAAATTAGATGAAAGAGCAAAAAGAACATAATGCAATTAATAGAAGGGATGATAAGTCTGCATTATATACTCATTAAGTCTGCATTATATACTCATTATTTAATTGTGAATATAAAATACATTGTATAAAAAATATAAAATCTTTAAGCTATATTAAAGAAACTAATAAAAGGAAAATATATGAAATGACAAATGAATAATAAATTGTATAGTAGATATTAAACAGTTTTTTTTTTTATCTTTGTATTATTTTTACAATTGGTTCTAGTTAATTTTATATATATAAAAGATAGATGTTGTTATTATGCTATGTAAATCAAAGCTTTAAAATAGTTTCCCTCATTTATGATGACTGTCTTTTATTATATATATGTAAAATATAATCCAAAATAACTTTCTATGGGATAATTGTATACTTTATTAGTATTCTTTTTATAGAAATGTTAAATATTTAAAAATGAAGATAGTATGAGCCAAGAAATTTATGTGAAAAGTTGCCTTGCCTTATGAATATCTTGGGTACTTGAGCACTAAATCTGCAACATGGAGCATGTATTAGATGTTTATGTGCCTGTTCACATTCATATCAACCCCCCACTTATGGTGTGACCAAAATAAAATGTCCAATATGACGTCAACTGTGACATCACCATTGTAGGACTCTTCCTTTCAATATGATGTCATTGTAACATCACACATTCATTGTGGGTGTGAAAAGTCGTATCTTCCCTATCCCCCTTACATTGCAGGTTTAGTATTCAAGTATATTGTAACACTATACAACAGGGGTGGGCAAATAGTGGCCTGAGGGCAACATATGGCCCACTAAGAGTTTTTATGTGGCCTGCCAAGACAATCAGAAAAATCCACCTTGAACTGAGATTTCCTTCTCATGCACGACCGAAGATTCATCTCTTATTTTCCACTAAGATGGTCACGTCAATACACATGTGCAGTGTAGATACGATGTGGTGCTTTTCTAGTTGATCTGGTTAATTTCGATTTTGTCTTCACTAGTAAATATATACATTTCCAACTTTAGTGAAACCATAACCCTCCAAAAAAATGTAAAATTGATGGTGAATGTTATGTGTTTAATGAAGAATTGACTTACAAATATTTCTTTAGTAATACAGGGAATAAAGCAGTGTGTTTATTGTATCATGAAAAAAGGTGTGGCCCTCCACTAACCTTTACTTCCACAAAGTGGCCCCCGATATGGCCCTCTGCCAACCTCTGGGGCCCCCAAGCCAAAACAATTGCCCACCCCTGCTATACAAGATTATTTCATTATGTAATTAAAAATATTCTGTAAATACAATTAAAATAAATATAATTAGGAGTACTATACTTACCTAATTTTTATCTATTATCCCTAGAAGACTGTCTATAATGTAATTTGTCATACAGTCAAGTAAATCAGCTTTCATTGTGGATGAAAAAAAACCACTTTCATTTAATATAACCAGTATATTTAAAACCTATTATTAATTTTATACATTAATAATTGTATGCAAACTGGTCATTTAAAAATTACTTTAACGATTCTTAACTATACTCTATCATTTTATTATCAATAATAGTCTTTAAAATAAAAGATAATATTCAATTTATATCTTTACAAATAATTTACAATCAAATAAAAATATAATTGAAGTTGAAATTAATTGTTTTTCATTAAAATTAGATGTAAATTTATATATTTTTTGATTATTACTTAATTAAAACAAACTTCGATCATATATTACAACAAAGTACATCTAAAATAAAAATATGGTTTGTGTATATAATTTTTATTCGGTATCCTTGTATCATCTGCAATAGAATTTCTTACACATTTCATTCAATATACTTTGATCATATATAACAGCAAAATGCAGCATTGAAAGTAAAATTTAAAATATGTATACTGTATAGAATTAATTAAAATATAATCTTTCAATTTTTGTTTAATAATTTTATAAATGCTTTTCTGCTGTAGGCAAAAATGTCATTATTATAAATTTAAACAATTTGCCTTTTTTTTTAAAAAAAAAAGGAGGGGGGGGGGAGGTTACGCATTATGCAATTAGTAATTGTTCTATAATCAAATTTCTGACACATCGAAAGTAATGGAGATTTTTATACAGATCTGAAAGAATGTCAGCAGAAAAAAAAATTACAACAATTAACTGTTCTTTTCTTGATTTAATTTTCACTTCATTACGACTGCATTTTTGCAAAATAAATTAATAAATAGCAAATTATTGATTTTTATGTATATATAAAGTAATAGTTGTGCAAAAAAGAAAGATTAAAATTTTATTGATTAGATAATTATAAAAACAAAAAATATTTATAATGGTACACAAGGTGCACCAAAAAATAAATTCAAAACTATACATTTTGTTATTTTGTGTGTGTGTGCTTTTTAAATTAACAAATCATGATTTCAGAATTCTCCTAATATTCTGGTAACAATATCATAGTACCATGTGATACATTCTTAATATTGCTTCATAATTTTAAGATCACATTTTTGTTGGATTGGATGCATAAAATGAAGAAAGAATAAATAGCCTTACTAAAAAAAGTGCTTTATTGTATGGTTTTCATGAGAAAGAGAGAAACAGTCTCTTTTTACAATATAAATATTGTATTAAAATATAGGGGATTTGAACACAGACTTACAAGCACCCTTCAACTATCCACGCTATCTCATAAACACTGATATACATGACCACACACATGTAGAAAAGATAAATAATCACTAATATACATATTTCATGTTGAACCAGCACTCATCAGTTGGTCCAGATCATCATCTCCCACACACATATATAATCAGTGCTCAGTTTACATTAAGATAGCAAATCTTCATACTTTAATGGAACAGGTTTCAATCCACTCCTACTCCAACTCTTCAGCCAACCATACCATTGAAAATCTGATGATGGAATTCCAAATCCAATGCTGATGTCCATATTATTGTATGCCCATGTTGACCTCAGATCCATTAAAGTATGAAGATTTGCTATCTTAATATAAACTGAGCACTGATTACTTATGTGTGGAAAATAATCTGGACCAACTGTTGAGTGCTTGTTCAGTACCAAAATGCGTATATTAGTGATTATTTATCTTTTCTACATGTGTGTGGTGATGTATATCAGTGGTATGAGATAGTGTGGATAGTTGAAGAGTGCTTGTAAATCTGGGTTCAAATCCCCTATATTTACAATTAAGCTCTAAGTATATGAAGCCCTGTATTTCAAAGATTGTATTAAAGTAACTTTAAAAAAGTGCAGTATTGATTGCTTTCATTAGAACTATGGGTGAGAATGGAATACAACAGTGGCCTACATTTAGGCAAAATGTTAAATCTTTAATTGAAAAAAAAAAAGTTTGCTGGAGAAGATAGAAGAGAGCATGACAAGATGTTTAATAAATAGATTAAAGTACTTGCATAAGAACTTGTTTAGCATATATTGCAAAACTTATTTTTAACTTTTGTTCCTCCCTGTCATTTTTTATTCTGGAGTTAGAATGGTCATACTTATGTATGATTGATTCCTCATTACATTATTATTTATATGTAACTATACATTGATACAATATATGTATTATATTTATTATTTTCATTGTTTATTAATATTATTTTACATCAGGAAAATAAAGATTTAATGAATTTTTTTAAAACAATAATTCACTTGATTAATATTTATTTATTAATAATATTCATATAACATTATTTATTTACTTATTTGGCTACACAAATGAGTTTACTGTTAACTGAAAGGTGACCTTTTGATTCCTCTTTGAGGTCTTAAAGGAAATGAGTGGGATAAATTCCTAATGTTCATTCCATACATTTTTGTTGTTACTGCTGTTATTACTATATAATTTTTCATATATTATATGAACTTGAATGGATTGCTCACCAACACATATCAGCCAGCATGATGAGTTTATTGTCTCTGAGTTTAAGATTAAGAAACACCATAGTTTTTCTTCTCAGTTGCCAGATAGTTTTTCTGAAGACAGAATGGATATCT
Organism: Epiperipatus broadwayi; assembly: GCA_028023455.1. Classification (NCBI taxonomy): domain Eukaryota; kingdom Metazoa; phylum Onychophora; class Udeonychophora; order Euonychophora; family Peripatidae; genus Epiperipatus; species Epiperipatus broadwayi. The sequence goes on from JAQFVV010000069.1 coordinate 5,584,653, forward strand.
GTGTTATATATATATTTTTAAAATATTTACAATCCTGACAGACCAAACTAAATTATGGGCCTTAATCTCAGGAAGCTGTAAAATCACCAGTCAAGATAAGCTAAATGGAGAGAGTACAAAAAATCCTCTGATTGCAGACTTAAAGCTTATTATTTGATGGCAACCTTTTATTTAGATACCTACAACTTCAGACCTCTTTCAAATGAAGGAAGATTGCATGAATTGTGAGAAAAATTGTCTAATATTAAATGGATCACTGTTGGACTTTGTGAAGCTAGAAGAAAAGATAGAGATAACTGATTTAAAAAGTGGACATGTACTTTATTACAAAGGCACAAATTTTAGTAGCACAAATGAAGTGGGATTCATTATAAATAAAAGTGGAGAACATGATATAGATTGATGGTATATCAGACAGTCACAAGATTAGTTATTCAAGTTAATGGAAGATACCAAATGCAGACAATTCACGTTTATACTTCAACAACTTTTCATTGTGATGGAAAAGTAAGCGCTTTTATGGATGTACAAAAACCAAACAGTATTCTAAAATTTGTCATGGGAGACTTTAATGCTAGAATTGGTAAATGATTGAAAGATGAAAGTGTGCTTAAATTTGATTATGGTAATTAAAATGAGAGAGGCTTCAGACTTATGGAGTTCACAGATAAAGAAAAACTGTAATATAAATACTTTTTTTTTGAGAAAAATGCTAAATAGAAACAATGGAAATGAACTTTTTAAATGAAGGTACAATCGAATTGGATTATATTTTGTCTAACGCAAAATAAGTAATTTAAGATTATAATTTCTTAATAAATTAAACACAGGAAGTAATAATCAATTAGCAAAATGTAAGATATATGTTAATGCAAACTAGAGAGGTAACTATTATTATGAAAATCACTATTAGTAGCTCATATTCTTACTCAAAAACATTCCAAAGAATTTAAATTAGAATTTGCAAAACATTTTAAAATATCAATGTATTTTGAAGATAGTTCAAATGTGACTGAAATCAATAAGCAGATAATTGATACACTATTAAAAACTGAAGAAAGATCTGATAGATAAAAAGAAGCAATTTACCAATATGAAAATATATAAAAATGATCCATTAAGTAGAATTGAATATGAAAGAGTTAATAAGAACATAATTGTGGATTAGCAAGAAAAGTTGTAGAAGAAAACAACACCTTAGTATTGTTAGGAAGTTATAACTATTACTAAAAAAAGAAATAATAGTATGAAATATGTGGAAGAGTTCTATAAAGAATTATATAGCAATAAATAATAAGAAAACAGTATTCCTACAACTACTACATCTTCCAAATTGTCCTTCATTTTAAATGAAAGAGACATGAAATTATATCTATGAAGAAGGGAAAAGTTCCAGGTAATGATGGAATTATAATCAATATCTTAAAAGAATCAAGTAAATAAATAGCAAAGTTTTATATCAAATGCCTAAATTATAAAGGTAAATATCAGATGATTGGAAGAATGCAGTATTAATATTGATATTTTAAAAAGATCATAAGGAATAAATTAGAAATTACAGATCTATCAATCTTTTATTAGTTCTACACAAATCTTTTACCAAGATAGTTACAATTTGTCTATAGGGAACTTTGGATTTTAGCAACCAAAAGAACAAGTTGGATTTAAAAATGATTTTAGCACAGCTCATCACATCCAAGTATTAATAGAAGTTATAGAAAAAAGCAAATGAATATGAGTTTCCATTATGCTTTGTATTTGTAAATTATGAAAAGCTATTAAATTATAAGCACCACTACAGTGTTTAAAGCATTGGGTCATCAAGATGTAGATCCAAAATATTGTCAAATTCAGAAGAATATTTATTAAAATGTATCAGCAATGATTAGATTATTTAGTTACACTAAGAAGATTAATAGTAAGAAGGGTATATGATAAGATGATTCCATACTTCCTAAATTTTTTACAGCAGTTTTACAAGAAGTATTTTGTGGATTAAAATGGGAAACTAAGAGAGTAATAATAAATGGAGATTATTTAAATCATCTAGATTTTGCAGATGATGTGGTTGTTTTTGCAAATAATGCTTCAGAACTTCATGAAATGTTGCAAGAGTTATCAGATGATAGTAAGAAAGTAGGACTAAAGATAAGATGATAAAAAGCTAAAATAATGTTGAATGGATTTTCCCTAAGAAGAAAATAAAGATTGATAATGATGAATTAGAAGTTAGCAACTGCAAATACTTTAGTAAGATTATTAATATAGATAGAACAAACATAATCGATGAAATTAATTCTAGACTTAAATTTGGATGAAGTGCTTTTGGTAGAAATAACTTAATATTAAAAAGAATATGTCTATCTGTTTGAAAAGGAAGGTTTTCAATAAATGTATTTTACTGATTTTTACTTATAGATCTGAGCTTTGGACATTTTAACAGAAGAGCAATACAGAAACTTAAGATTATTCAGCAAAATATGGAAAGATGTATGTTAGGAGTAACAAGAAATGATCACAAATGAAATATATAGCTGAGAGAACAATTAGATGTTATTGACATCACAAAAAGAATTTATAAGATTGAGCTGGTCATATTGCTAGAAGAGATGATAATAGATGGATAGTCGAAATTTTAAACTGGATTCCAAGAGATTATAAAAAATTTACATGGGAAATGAGTCGATGAAATAAGGAAGCATGCTAGCATGATGTGGCGAAGAAAAGCTAGTGTTTGGAAAAACTAGATTATATTTGAAGAGATGTTCACCCTGAAGTGAATCGATAATGGTTGAAAATGCTGATGCTGAACATTATTAACTTAACTTTCTTTGATATTTAGCATTATCTTTAAATATGTTTATTCAAAAAATTGTAAAAGAGATTTTTAAAAAATCTTTTAAATGAATATTAAGTTTTGCTGCCTAAAGTTAAAAAACAAACAAACAATCGTTTAATAATTTTTATTAGTCATTCGCTAGACTAGAGATTATCCAATAATGAATAATATTTCTGTAGTGTAATGTTTATTACACCACTCTCAAGCAAGGTAGGGTTTCTGTCTACGTTTAACACCTTGTGGAGGGATGTAATCATAAACATATAACCAAAGACATGTGAAAAAGATCTATGACCCCCAAGATGCACATTTTATGCTAAAACAGCACTAATCAGTTGGCCCAAACCACAATCTCTTACACATATCTATATCAATTATATTAATTGTGAAGTCAAATTTTGAAGTGTTTTATTCTATTTTTTTATTGAGCTAATAATTGGAAGTAAAAGAAAAAGTATCTTTATCAATGCTCTATCTAAATGGTAATATTATTAGAAAAATTATCTAAGAAGATTTTTTTTTTCCTGCTGTCTGTAATCTTCTAACAAAAAAATTAAAACTACTAAATTATATAAAGGAAGAATAGAAAAATAAAATAAATACTAGAAGAAAAAAAAATCTAGAAAATGAATATAATATATTGTAAATAAATAAATTTAATCAAAAAGATTGTATAAAAACACATATTTTTTGATTTGCCATCTTCATTGCTTATTATTATATACTATTGGTTTACATGCAATTTTTCTTTTGCACTCTCTTACGTAACAATTGTAAATACATTATACAGCAAAAAAAAAAAAAAAAGTACAGTGCAATTATAACCAAATAGTTAATGTAAAAATAATGAAGTTTTTCTCTCTTTATATCAAAATATTGTTAAAAAAAGTTTTTTGTGTTTGTGTTAAAAAGTATTTTGTTGTTTATTTATTCACAGAATAAGTGTTAAAACATTACTACAATAATTTTCAAAGAATCATTCAAATAAACTTGCAAATAATACCCATTACTGGATTGTTAAAATTATTACAATATTTATGTACAATTTTATTTATTATTTACATGCAAAAAAAAAACAAAAAAAGCCCATCATAATGGATTATATTAATTTCCATTTTATAAAACAGGACACTTGTTATTGGAAATCATCAATTCCCATTAGATTCAAATGTCATGAAAAAAAAACCTATTAATTTATACATTTATTTTTAGTATTAATTAAAAATGCATTTTTAAAATTTTTTGTCACATATTGAAAGAGTATTCAAAAAGCTATAAAAACTATGTTAATTATAATTAGATTAGTTATTTATATTTTTTTAAAAAATAGTCATTCATTTTTAACATACTAAGAGGGTTATGAAAGATTTCATGCCTTCTGAAAAGATCCACTCTGCAACTAACATGTTTGCATTTGAAACTAATGCCTTTTCTTGGGAATCGGATTTCATCTTATGGCATAATCCTAGTTAATAAGAAGAATATCAAATTATGAAGTCACAACAAGGATATATTTGGTAATTGATTTTATTGTAAAGGGAATTACATTTTCTTACAGAGATAATGATCCTAGACTCTCAAAGTGAAAAAATAGCATGATTTTGGCAAGTATGTAACACTTCAAATAATAATTGCTGTGTTTACATAAAAATTTTCAGTTAGGAAATACAATAAAATTATTTCAAGTAAACATTAAGGTTATATTAAAATCAAAATATCATCCTATTCAAAATAATTGCCCAGCACAAAGTTTATTGCTCTTCATAAAACAACTCATCATTCCCAAATGGAATTTTCTTAAAATTCTTATTTTCACAATAATTTTTCTCAGATGTATATTTAAAAAAAAAATAGTGATATTTTTTGTTTAAGGCTATTTAGCCAAACAAAAAATCTTTATATATGTGATGTGTACAAATTACATTCAACCAATACACATTGATTCTCCTTCTTTTTTTTTTTTTTTTCAGATCTGTATTCATTTTCAATATTTAATGATTTCAATTCTTAAATGGTCAGCTTTTCCATGAAAATTATGGTCAAATTTGCTTTAAAATACTTTTTAGTAAATTTGTTGATAGTAGACTTCCTGTGCCCAGTTTAATGAAAATGTGCCTTCACAACTACAGATTCAATAGCATCACCTAAAGCAATGTGAAAAATACAAGAATTTTACTATGTCTTTGCTATTAAGATTTCGGAATTTACATCTCCAGTGCTTTTATTACACCTATAGGAGATTCACATTTCACTTCCATATAAGAAATTTAGCATAATGACAGTCTTATATATAACTAATTTAATTTCTACAAAAAAAAAAAAAATTCCTGAAATATTTAACTTGATTCACATTCTATGAGCCAAGCTAAAAGTTGTTGAAATACTTGATAATAAGATTAGCTTATCCTCCCAAAATAAATCCTTTCCACAAATAGGAAAGTCTTATAGTAAAGATTTGAAAAGATATATTTTAAAAGTAGAAGTCTCATTTCCAAACTCTTAAAGAGGAAACATGCAACCCCTATAACAATAGATTGAGACACAATCAAATCTTATTCTATTTAAGTAACTTAAGATTAAATCTAAACCTTTAATCTTCTTGCAAAGTACACTGGCACTTTTGGGATTTGTAATTCTAATATTTTAAGGACTTTTTTGTACTTGAGCATCAGAATATTTTATTGTTGAATACTGAACCTTTATTTGGAGAAAAAATGATCACCCTAAAATTTCAGATGTGCATTTAAATATTGGCATGAGAAATATTACTGGGACATTTTTTTTTGCAATTGCTTCCCATACTTTCATATTTTCCTCCACCATATATCTGAGAAGTTTCTTCACAAAAAATATACAAAAGCTATTACTAAGATTAGATATCCTATTAATTCATGATAGAGTTTCATCAAATAAGACACATTTCAAAGCAAGATCTCTTTTTTAATTGTTCAGTCAAAGAAACCACAAACAATCTTTATTTCCAGATCAAACAGTAAAGTCTTCCTAGATGATGTTGAAATCTTATCAATAGGTTGAAATAATCTATATCTCTGAATTTTTTTGCTTCAGAATTGGAATCTTAACATTTGTGGACAAACACAAGCTATGTAAGTAATGATTGTCCAATTATTACACAATGACAGGTTTTGTAAAAAAAAAACCCTCGTATAATAAAATGTGATAGCTACATTTTCAAGAGATATTGTTCTATCTGTTATTAATTTGTCATATTTTTTTTCTTTATGAAAAAGTTGTATTATCATTATTACACAGAGGCTAAACTCTCCAAATAGTAGTGCCAGTCAGTGCAAGCCAGAGTAATCAATGGATGCAAGGTTTGTGCATAAATCCCTATCTAATGTCTATGCATCCAATATCCCCAGACTAGTTTTGGCTTTCATCAGTGAGGAGTCCTTGATCTGAGAGCACTGCACCTAAATCTTAGAATCTAATGCAACCCTTCAGCAGCCATCTTTTACTTTATTAGCTAACTATTAAATTTTGAGCCCAAAATGAAAACACTAATGTTTTCAATCCATGCTCATTAGCTTATATAGTCATCTAGATCTGAACTCAGTTTAGCATCCATACTTTTTGGTGTCTTTGGTTCTTTAATAACCACAGTCACCAGAATTCTATTGGGCAGGATTGGTATTAAACAACTAAACATCACATGATCACCATTTCCTTATGCTTACACAAGCTGTTTACACAGATGCTAACACCACTCAGTGCAAGCCAGAATAATCAATGGATGCAAGAAGATTTGCAAAAAGTTGCAGTACTCTCATATCCAAGTTTCCTCACTGATTAAAGCCACAAGTTAGAATCTAGTCTGAGGATACTGGATGAGTATGCACTAGATAAGGGTTTATGCATAAATCTTCTTGTATCCATTGATTACTCTAGCTTGCACTGAGTGACACTATTGTATAGTGAGTTTAGCATCTGCGTAAATAGTTTGTGTAAGCATAAGGAAATGGTGATCATATGATGTTTAGTGGTTTAATACCAATCCTGCCTAATAAAATTATGGTGACTGGTTATTAAAGAAACGAAGATACTAAAAAGTATGGATGCTGAACTGAGTTCAGATCTATATGATTATACAAGCTAATTAGCTTGAATTGACAACATTATTGGGTTTTCATTTTGGACTCAAAGCTTTATAGTTAGCTAACAAGGTAAAAGATAGTTGCTGGAGGGTTGCATTAGATCTGAAGATTTAGATGTAGTGCTCTCAGATCCAAGTCTTCTAATTGATGAAAGCCACAAGCTAGAAACTAGTCTGAGGAAATTGAATGAGTAGGCACTTGATAGCCATTTATGCACAAACCTTCTTGCATCCATAGATTACTCTGGTTTGCACTGAGTGGTGCTACTGTATGGAGAGTTTAGCCTCTATAAACAGCTTGTGTACGCATAAGGAAATTGTGATTGTGTGATGTTTTGCTGTTTAAATTATTATTAGTAGTAACAATGTAAAGCAATATTAGCCCCCCTTTTGAGCTAACAATGAGGGCTCTTTTCTAAAATCTTTTATTTCAGATAAATTTTTTATCAGCTGATCTACATCTCAATGTCATCACTGATAGTTTAGGGACTATGATAAATTACTTTTATAAAATAAATCATTTTATTTAAAATGAGAAAGTGGGCATACACATTTCCTAAATATGCAGTTTTTATTGTAATCCAGTATAAATCTGAATATATTTTTATAGGGCTAGGAATTTTAATTGTAACAGTTTTGTTATTATTATATCATCCTATAATTATGCATCTTTTAATTTAATATACAATTGTATATGCGCATAGAGAATACTGAAACTAATTTTATTTTTATGGATGTTTTTACATAATGATCAAATCACAATTATATAATAATTATCTAAACCTTAAAGCTAACCTAGTTAATAAAATAATCAAAATTACCCCAAATTCCCAACTCAACCAGACTAGCCAAATAAAATGAACTTTAAAATACAGCCAATGATTTTACTGCTACAAGCAGACTTCTCAAATGTAAAGGACTGCAAGATAACATTGGTTGTGTTTTAGAGTTTATTTTCTTTGGCTAATCTGGTTGAGTTGTGGATTTGAAGAAATTTTGATTAATAATTCGCTAATATTTAATGCACTCTGTTTAAATAGCAGCGAAGCACATTATTTAGATATTAAATAATCATTATTTATGAAATTAAACAATCTTTAGTTTTAGTGAAATCCAAAGAATCTTAATTTTTTTTTTGTCACCTAAACTGTGTATTAGTGTTTTATAATGTTTATTCTTAGGTTTAATAATATCAATAAGCATTAGCTTTACTACATATATATAAAATGGAAATAATCAAAATGTTTATATAAATAAATTTGCTAATAAACACATTTGTGATGACTATTCCCTGTGTAGTGCGTGTATATATGTATTATATTAATGTATTTCAGATACATATTATGTATTTGGAAAAAATATACATCTACAAGTCCACAATTATATAAATAGAAACATATTAAGTATAAAGTATGTGTACATTTTCACACAAAAAAAATATTTTTTCTTTCAACTAATTTTACAATTAATCATTTCTTAATTTATCCATTAAATCATTATAGAGGATTTGAACTCAGATTTTCAAGCACCCTTCAACTATCCACACCATCTTATACAACTGATATATATATGACCATACACATGTAGAAAAGATTAATAATCACCAATATACGTATTTCATGCTAAACCAGCACTCATCAGTTGGTCCAGATTATCATCTCTCACACACATATATAATCAATGCTCAGTTTATATTAAGATAGCAAATCTTTATACTTTAATGGACAGGCTTCAATTCACTGCAACCTCCAACTTTTTCAGCCATCCATATCATTGAAAATCTGATGATGAAAACTCAAATCCCATGCTGATGCTAATATTATTGCCATGCCCATGTTGACCCGAAGTCACTCTGACCCCTCATGTACAGGACAGTATCCATTAAATACATATAAGAGGGATAGACAGGATACAAGCTTGATATGTAAATATTTGAAAACCAGGCACTCTTCACAAACCTGGGAGCTTATTTGTAAGTATAGAGGATTTGAACTCAGATTTTTAAGCACCCTTCAACTATCCACACCATCTTATACAACTGATACACATGACCACACACATGTAGAAAAGATTAATAATCACCAATATATGTATTTCATGCTAAACCAGCACTCATCAGTTGGTCCAGATTATCATCTCTCACACACATATATAATCAATGCTCAGTTTATATTAAGATAGCAAATCTTTATACTTTAATGGACAGGCTTCAATCCACTGCAACCTCCAGCTTTTTCAGCCATCCATATCATTGAAAATCTGATGATGAAAACTCAAATCCCATACTTACAAATAAGCTCCCAGGTTTGTGAAGAGTGCCTGGTTTTCAAATATTTACATATCAAGCTTGTATCCTGTCCATCCCTCTTATATGTATTTAATGGATACTGTCCTATACATGAGGGGTCAGAGTGACTTCGGGTCAACATGGGCATGGCAATAATATTAGCATCAGCATGGGATTTGAGTTTTCATCATCAGATTTTCAATGATATGGATGGCTGAAAAAGTTGGAGGTTGCAGTGAATTGAAGCCTGTCCATTAAAGTATAAGGATTTGCTATCTTAATATAAACTGAACATTGATTATATATGTGTGAGAGAGATGATAATCTGGACCAACTGATGAGTGCTGGTTTAGCATGAAATACGTATATTGGTGATTATTAATCTTTTCTACATGTGTGTGGTCATGTGTATCAGTTGTATAAGATGGTGTGGATAGTTGAAGGGTGCTTGAAAATCTGAGTTCAAATCCTCTATACTTACAAATAAGCTCCCAGGTTTGTGAAGAGTGCCTGGTTTTCAAATATTCCATTAAATCATTGTATACTTTATAATAAACTTTTAGTTTTATCACTCATAAAATCTATTTTAATATTTATAAATAAATGATAATGCAATAAAACTTTGTCTTAGCAATTACATGTGAATTTTGTTTTTCCACATCTTTATTGCATATGCAACATTTAAAACAAAAATTTTTGTCAAGAGAGAGTATTTAAAAGTAAGCTTATGTTGATTTGCTTTTGTACATTAGCATCCCTTTATTTGTTCACTTATGAAGAATTTTGCCCTTAAATTTTTTATATTGCTTTTCATAATTTTTTTTTTTAAAGATATTTAAAAAGTCGTATGATATGTATCTACAGATTACTGTTTTTCAAATATGTTGTTAGTGATTATGTTTTGATATGGCAGCTTTTTTTTTGTTAACCATGTTCATATCGATGTTAAATTCTCTGTCTGAAGGCAAATATAGTGATTGATAACTGAGAACTATGACTAAGTGATAACATTTGAACATAATTAGTGATGTTTTGTCATTGCTTATGACTCTTTTAAGACTATTTTAACATCTCAATTTTAGAACTACATCATAAACTATAATGATTTTTTCCATTTCATAAATATCTTACAGAAATAAAAGTGTAAGAGCAATAAGTTATGATTTAAAAAACTATATATATAAGATGTGCATGAATGAATGAATTAGTAATATTTGGACAAGAAAAATAAGATCACCTGTATATAAAATAAATAATTGAAATGGTTTTTTGCTCTGGATTTCTTAATAAATTTGAATACCAGAATTGACTGAGCTAGAGTCACAATCTATGGATCTTTATTTTGAGAGTCCGCTACTTTACCATTGTGCTAAAGTAGATAGGCTATACGAATTATGTAAAAGATATAGTTGATCCTAGTCATCATACTCATTCTAAATATTCTTTATTATTATGCCATATTTATCTAATGCGTATCAATTCAGCCTACAAGTATCATATTTTTAATATATATTATTGCCTATTAAAGACTTAATATAAATGGTTACCAACCATCTTTTATCAAATTATAAATTACTACAGCCTTTTAATTATAAATATAGATTTTAATAAATAAAAAAAATTGTCTATATTTGGGATTAAAGAGATGTAATAATTTCTGATCTGACAAAAGGTGTTTGATAATCATTTGTATATTTATTAAGGCTGTAATTATCAAGCGCATTTCAGAAATACGTTTCATGTAAGATGAATTGACGCCCTATTAGATAAATGTGAAACAACAGTAAAGAATATTTGGGACGAGTATGATTTAGATCAATTGCAGACACTACAAGATATATATTGGACGTCATTTACATTTTTTCCAGTACTTATAACTATATGTTTGAAGTGTCCCTAAATCGTGGTTCAAATAATAACAATAATAAAAAGAAAATGAAACCTAAAAATTTTTTATAGCACAATTATTGATATTTTGACCGGCATTTAAAATTTTTCTGTAGAGTTAAACTGTTGGCTTTATATTTTTTAGTACTAATTATTGTTTATATTGTTTGTAATTTATATTACGTTTATTATTTAATATATATAAATAAAAAATTAGACGTGAACGGAAGAAACATAGCTCTCCCCTAGAATAGAATTATAAATGTTGAACGTTGTATGATTGCGATGTTGATGTTATTTTAATATTATTTTTTTGTACTTAAACCATATGATTTACAACTTTTGAAATTATTAAAAGTATATTGAAATTTAATTACTTCCTGATTATTACTCTGCCATCTGGTGGCAAAAGTTATATATGGCCTAATTTTAGCTACTGTGGGAGAGCTGTGCTCTGTTACCCACTGGCAGTATTTGCCTTCCTGGTGACCTAAGTATGATTGACACATTAGAGTGATTTCTATTGTAATAACAGCGTAAGCCTCACTACCTGCGCTGTTAAACTCTTTTACTAGATTTCGTATTTGTCGAGATGGTAAACCATCTGATGATCTATTGTTAATAAGACCAATCAACTTTCTGGTGGCGGTTGATTTGATCTGAATATTTATGAGCAGTAAATGCAAGTGGCCCATATTAGAAAACAAGGTCTTAAGCTAACAACATAGGGCTAAAGTTTCTCATACATTGTTGACATTCCAGTGCCTTTAGACAGCAGTAGAACAGTACAGTCACACACTCCAGGAAAAAAGTAATATTCATAGTGTGCATATTAATAAAATAATAAAGCTTATTTAAGATATTTGGGTCAAAGTGGTAATAACAACAATGATAATAATTTTTTTTTTTTTAATATTATAATTATTAGAATAAAATACCTTTTCCCCATTAGCAAATAATAATAATGAATGTGTGTGTGTTAAATATATACAAAATTCTCAAATATAAAAATATTCAATTTACAAATATTAGAGCAATAATCAATTTTTAAGAATTTATTTGCAAGATCTTTTAAATGTAGATAATATATAATTAATGTATTCTAATATTTTAAAAATAGTTGATTATTTCTTTTTTAATATATAATACAAATTTTATATAACAAAATTTAACGTAATTAAAAGTATGAATTATTTTTTCTATTTTTGTTCAAGGACTTTCAACCTCCCAAATTCATTTACTGGTACAGCCTTGATATTTTAGTAGATCCAAAATGGCTGGATTGGATTCTTGCACCATGTAACTTTATTCAGAATTTAAATTCCTAATAAGATTTCATTGCATCATAAAATAATGAAGTACAGTACTAGATTACTATATACTACCATGGTTAGATGTTCTGTGCCACAGTTTTATATGCAGGCAGAGCTACCACCATCATCCTCATTTTTAACCATTATCAATCCACTACAGGATGAAGACCTCTCCAAATTCAATCTTTCTTCTCTGATCTCTAGCCTTTCTTTTCCATATACTTCCAGCATACTTCCTTATTTCATCCATCCATTTCACATGAGGTCTTTTATAATCCTTGGAATCAAGTTTAAGATTTCAACTGTCCATCTATTATTATCTCTTCTAGAAATATGTTCTATCCAACTCTATTTCAGTCTCTTAATTCTTTCAGTGATGTCAATAACACGTGTTTGTTCTCTCACTCATGTATTTCATTTTCAGTCTCTTAATTCTTTCAGTGATGTCAATGACATGTGTTTGTTCTCTCACTCATGTATTTCATTTTCAATCCCTTATTATTTCTAACATGCATCTCTCCATACTTTATTTAGTGGTCTGAAATCTCTGTATTGCTCTTCTGTTAAATGTCCAAGTCTCAAATTCATAAGTAAGAAGTGGTAAAACTCATTTATTAAGAACCTTTCAAATACATAGGCAGATTTCCTTTTAATATTGTTATTTCTACCAAAAGCACTTCAACCAAATTTAATTCTATGATTAATTTCTTCCATTATATTTCCATCTGTAGTAATAATTTGACGAATGTATTTGTAGTTATTAACTTCTTTTAACTCATCATTATCAATTTTTATTTCCATCTTTTGAATATTATTTTAATCTTTTTAATATTTATTTTTGATCCTACTTTTTTACTTTCATCTGATAATTCTTGCAACATTCTTGGAAGCTCTAAAGCATTATTTACAAAAACAACTATATCATCTGCAAAATGTAAATGACTTAAATAATCTTCATTTATGTTTATTCCTTTAGCTTCCCATTTTAATTCCCAAAACAATTCTTTCAGCACTTCTGTAAAAAGTTTTGGAGATATGGAATTGCCCTGTCATATCTCCTTCTCATTATTAATTTTTTAGTATCATTATGTAATCTAATAGTTGCTATTGCATTTTTATAAGTATTCTTCAGAATATGGCAATATCCTGGATCTATACCCTGACAATTTAATAGCTTAATCTCCGAAGAAATACTTATAGAATCAAATATCTTTTTATAACCTACAAATCCAAAGCATAATGGAAGCTTACATTCTTTGCTCCTTTTTATAACTTCTTTCAATACTTGATGTACTAAAACCATTTTTAAATCCAATGTGATCTTTTGGTTTGTTGAAATCCAATGTTCGCTGTAGACGAGTTATAATTATTATGATAAATTTTTTGTATAGAACTGATAGAGCTGTCATTGCTAATATATTCTTTATCATTTTTTTTAAATGTTAATATTAATACTGCATTCTTCCAATCATCTGGTACATCTTTATCATTTAGACATGTGGTGTATAACTTTGGCAAAAAATTTTCTATTTCTTCACCTGCTTCTTTAAAAACATCAATTATAATTCTATCATTACTTGGAGCTTTTCTCTTCTTTATAAATTTAATTGCATGTTTTACTTCTTCATTTAAGATCATGGGCAATTCAGAAGATATAATAGTTGTAAGAGGTACTTTTCCTTGTTCTTTATTGTTATATAATTTTTGATAGAAACCCCTTCTACACATTTCTTGATGTCATCTTTCTTTTTAGTAATAGTCCCATCTTTTTTCTTATTGCAGAAATAAATTTCCTACCAATACCAGGTGTTGTTTTACACACTGAAGACTTCTATTCTCTTATAGCTATAACTTTCCATGCTAGTTTACAATTATACTTTTTTATATCATAATCAACTCTTTTTTGCACAACTTTAAAAAATTTGATATATTCAATCTTTCTTAATGCATCATTTTTATATATTTTCATATTCCTTTTTCCCTCATATATTGTCTTGTCTCAGAAGAAATTTTACTGACCAATTGCTGCTTTTTTCATGTTCAAAATCTGTTAATATTTGAAAATGATTTGTAGTTCTAATTTAAATTCATTGGAATGTTTTTGAATATTAGGAATAGCAACTGTGAATATTGTTTTTTTTTTTATAATTTTTGTACCTCTAGTTTTGCACTAACATATATCTTACATCTTACTAATCGATGATCATTTCCTGTATGGAATTTATTAAGAACATTACAATCTTGACATACATATTTTCTATTAACAAATATAATCCAGTTCTGCTGTACACTCATTTGGATGTGTCGATGTTCATTTGCATTTAGCATTTTTCTCAAAAAAATAATTCATAATATAAAGTTTTTATTTTTCTGCAAATTCCACAAATCTATCCTCTCTCATTTCTATCACCATAATCAAATTTACCTATAGCATTTGTTTACCAATTCTAGCATTAAAGTCTACCATGACAATTTTAAATTGTTTGTTCTGATCAAAAGCTTTTTGTACATCCATATAAAAACCCTCTACTTCTTCATCACAATGAAAACTTATTGGTGCATGAACCTGAATTATATGCATTTGATATCTGCTATTAAGGTTGAATAACTAATCTAGCCACTCTGTCAGATACATCGTCAATCTCCATAATATTGTTCTTCCATTTCTTTTATTTATAATGAATCCTACACTTGTATTCCCATTGTTTGTTCCTTTGTAATACAGTACATGTTCATTTTTAAATCAATTGTCTTTTCACCTTTTCTTCTAACTTCATAAAGTCCAATAATGTCCTATTTAGTATGAGACAGTTCTTCCAATTTTTGCAATCTTTCTTCGCTTGAAAGTGATCTGTAGTTGTAAATACCTAAATAAATGGTTTACATCAAATGGCAGCTTGGGTCCGCAATCAAGAGATTTTTAGCACTCCCTGCCTTTGGCTGCCAAGTGCTGCCTTGGCTGATGACTTTACAGCCTCCTGGGAATAAGAACCCTGATTTATTCTTGTCTGTCCTGATTGTAAGTACCATATAACTTAATTATTTTGTTAGTTTTTTATCATCATATGCACATATTAAGTAACTATATAAAAATAAATCGTCAGATTTGCTAGATGGATCACCATGAATAATACATGCCATTAGTATCACATTTGATCAGACTGCTAAATTTTGATAGCTTTATAGTAATATGTTTGTTTGTAAATGCTCTTAGTATCACATTTGGTCAGACTGCTAAATTTTGATAGTTTGTTTTAGTAATATGTTTGTAAAATTTCCCCCACTGCAATATTTGTCTTACTCACTGATGTTGTTAATTGTTGAGATTTTAAACATGCCAAATATTCATTTTTTTAAAAAACTAAAAAGGAGTTCAATTACCTGAGGGGGGGGGGGTATTCAGAATGCTAACAAAAAGTTAACATAGTTTTTTAAAAAATAGAAATAAATTTAAAATGTTTTTATTTTATTTAAAAATATTTGTTGAAGAAAAATGAGATATATTCATCCAATTTATTTTTAAATAATTTCATATTTGTAATCAACAAATAAACTAATTATTATTATTTTTTATTTAACACCAAATCTGCTTTAAGGTATATATAAAGTAACTTTTATTACTACAGTATTTTTTAAAAAATAAAAATAAATTTAAAATGTTTTTATTTTATTTAAAAATATTTGTTGAAGAAAAATGAGATATATTCATCCAATTTATTTTTAAATAATTTCATATTTGTAATCAACAAATAAACTAATTATTATTATTTTTTATTTAACACCAAATCTGCTTTAAGGTATATTATAAAGTAACTTTTATTACTACAGTATTTAGAAATTTTAATATGTTCCATTCATCTTGCATTTATGTTTTAGAATATAAATAACTATATTTTTTTTCTCTAAAAAGTATTTAACATATTATTGGAGATACATTAAACCATATCAGTAAGAGTTTAAACTCAAATTTCATTTTAAATAACATTCTTTTAAATGAAATATTGCCAGATATAAAAAAAAGAGAGAATGGCTAATATTAGCTGAGTGCTGGGTGGATGACTCATCGGATCATGGAATCACTAATCAAGCTAGCATTGAAAGCTCAAATTATTCCTGGAGGGGGACACCCTGGTCCACATGTGATTCCCAATTTTCTCCTACTGCATCTGAGTTATTCTGTTATGCCAGTCATCTTGGGAATCATCAGTGAGCTGGCCAGTGGGGGTAGATCAGTTGATGGATTGTATCCAGTCTTGCTAATACTCTTTCTAAAAAAATCACCCTTTGAGCTCTCTAGACTTCGGACAATTTCTATGATACTTCTGATCATCAAGATTGTTGAATCACTTCTTAAGGACCGCATTCAAAATACAATTTATCAAAATTTGTTTGCTGTTTGTTTGTTCAAGACTGCTTGAGCACGTGAGGTGTCATAGAGGTATCAGACCAATCGCTGTCCAACTAGACATCATGGCAATGTTTGACTCTGTGAGGATTGATCTGCTCATTGAAGTACTTAGATGTTATATGGTCTCTGAGGCCCATTTTTCCATTATTGAGGCCTATTTTTCCATTATTGAAAATCTTAGCAACAGAGAAATTCTTGTCACTTTGGATGGAAAGGTGGCACCTGGCTTTTGCATGAATCTCTATCTCGCAGGGTTCCTCACTCAGCATTTTTTTATTCACAGTGTTCATCAACCTGCTACTTGTTAGACTTGAGAGAGACCTGCCAGGCATTCATATTTCAAGCCTGGGAAGAACGGTCAAGGGTCTTGCATATGACGATGACATCGTGGTCTTTCTTCCATCGGAGAAATATATTCCTGGTCTCAAGAAAATCATGGACTGGTATTCTAAGAACTATGGCCTCATCTTTAATCAGTAGAAGTCTACAGCATGGCTGTTATTGACTGGGAAGATTTCATCTAGTGTTTTGGCCATGCTGCAGAATTTTTTTGGGTTTTCTTCTTATGCTTTCTGCAAGAGATATGAAAATTCAGGTTCAAAAATAATTACTTGAGATGGTCAAGAGAAGGCACATTGATTAGATTTCAGGGATTTACCTGTCATTAGTGGAAAAAGTGGCATTACTTAATATGCTAATCTTCCTGAAGATAAACAATTTTATGTCGATAATAGTGCCAACTAAAGGTTTTCAGGCAAAGGTTAACTCTCATTGCTCTTGACTGCTCTGGAAGAAAAAAAGTTGTTGCTATAAGCCACAGAAGGATGTGCACTCCAGAAAAATTGATGGGCTTGTCCTTCACTCTATTCAAACCTTTTTATATCAGAGGGCCCTAATCTTTTGGTTGGGCTAAAAGAATGGTTTACATCAGCTATTTTTCATTCTTTAATTCTCCCCACTGTCTTGCCGCTGCCTACGGATAGGCCCCTGCCTGTAAAACTTGGCTTGGCTGGAGAGGCTTGTTGGAATGGTTAAGGAGGTGAGAATTGGAAGTGAATTACTGTCAGCTAATTGAAATACTGGGATGTACACTAACTGCTTAACCCTACCACAGCTGCTCCTCATGGTTTCTTGGGACTTTTGAATGATCTGTTAATTAGGAAATTCAAATTCTGGATGTTGAAGGGAAGATTTCTGGATGTCATCATAAAAGTAAATTTGACTGCATTCCACACCAGTGAATTTTTAGTCATGAGAATTTGCCAAACTAAATCTGGTTTGCCAGATTTGCAATCGAGAGAACGAATCAATGCAGCACTTTTGTTTTGGTTGTACAATATTAAATAAATGCAAAGCAATACTCAATAGTTGGATCACATCCTATAAACAAAGGGTTTTTAACCTGAATGAATGCCTAATGACTAGAATCTTCAGTGTAATTAGACTGTCAATCATGATGAACTACATAATAAATAAACAGAGCAAAACTCTCCATACAGTATTGCCACCTGTGCTAAACAGAGTAATCAATGGATGCCAGAAGGCTTGTGCATAAAATCCCTATCTAATGCCTACTCATCCAATAGCCCAAGACTAGTTTCTGGCTTGTGGCCTTCGTCAGTGAGGAGCTTTGGATCTGAGAGCACTGTATTTAGATCTTAGGATCTAATGCAACCCTCTAGCAAACACCTTTTATCTCTACTTAACTACAAAACTATGAGAACGAAATTGAAAATACAAAAAATATTTTAGTCATAGGGTCTGAACTCAGTTCAACACCCATACATTTTGGTGTCTTTGGCTCTTTTACAACCATAGCCACCATTATCCTATTAGGCAGGATTGGTGTTAAACCATTAAGCATCACATGATCACATTTCCTATACTAGCACATTAATTGTTGATAAACAGAGCAAAACTCTCCATACAGTATTGCCACCTGTGCTAAAGAGAGTAATCAATGGATGCCAGAAGGCTTGTGCATAAAAATCCCTATCTAATGCCTACTCATCCAATAGCCCCAGACTAGTTTCTGGCTTGTGGCCTTCATCAGTGAGGAGCTTTGGATCTGAGAGCACTGCATTTAGATCTTAGGATCTAATGCAACCCTCTAGCAACCACCTTTTATCTCCACTTAACTACAAAACTATGAGAATGAAATTGAAAACACAAAAAATATTTTCAATCTAAGCTCAATAGCTTATATAGTCATATAGGTCTCAACTCAGTTCAGCACCCATACATTTTGGTGTCTTTGGCTCTTTTACAACCATAGCCACCACTATCCTATTAGGCAACAACAATTAATGTGCTAGTATAGGAAATGTGATCATGTGATGCTTAATGGTTTAACACCAATCTTGCCTAATAGGATAGTGGTGGCTATGGTTGTAAAAGAGCCAAAGACACCAAAATGTATGGGTGCTGAACTGAGTTCAGACCCATATGACTATATAAGCTATTGAGCTTAGATTGAAAATATTTTTTGTGTTTTCAATTTTATTCTCATAGTTTTGTAGTTAAGTAGAGATAAAAGGTAGTTGCTAGAGGGTTGCATTAGATCCTAAGATCTAAATGCAGTGCTCTCAGATCCAAAGCTCCTCACTGACAAAGGCCACAAGCCAGAAACTAGTCTGGGGATATTGGATGAGTAGGCATTAGATAGGGATTTTATGCACAAGCCTTCTGGCATCCATTGATTACTCTGTTTAGCACAGGTGGCAATACTGTATGGAGAGTTTTGCTCTGTTTATCAACAATTAATGTGCTAGTATAGGAAATGTGATCATGTGATGCTTAATGAACTATATAGTCTGGACAATTAGATACCATCTGATATTTGGGAAGAATAATGGTAATTTATACAATGAACTTTTATGCAAGATCAATGCTATCAGGAAGAGGGATCCTATGATCTTGCTGGAGAGATCCTATAATGATAGCTGGTAGCTTGTGGTGTTGCCAGAATAGTTTTTGCTTCAGTGCTGGCAGGTTTCCTTCATGGTCTGTCTGGAAGTCTCTACATAAGCCACTCAGATGGCTCTGGCTATGGTTAGGTATGCCCACATTGAGTGATTGAGAGCCAATGGATGAGCCCTCCTATAATAGTCGGAAGGCTGGAGAATATGCATGGTTTCCCTGCTAATGCTTTCTCAAGTAAAGATGCCAAACTCTCTAAATGACAAGACTGTTGAAAAGAGTGCATGTTGTTCAAACTGTCTGAACACTCATCATGACTCAAGACAATTTATTTGTTTTTTCACTTTATATTTCCTCTACTATTTTTTTTTGTATTCAAAGACAATAAATTTACTTTTGAAAATAAAATAAAACTTTTAAGCACAAACACATCATTTGTAGTAAAAAAACTATTAATTATTTATTTAACAATAAATTTTCTTTTGCCCAATTAATAAAAGAATAAAATATAGTGTATACATGGTAAATAGAAAAAATGAAATCAAAAATTTTTTTCTTTTGTCATTGAACAAAAAGAATGATGGAAATTTAAAGAAGACATAGAGGATGGAGCTCCTTCATATAATTATAAAGGTGTAGATGTTTGTATAATTATATTTAAATATGAATAATGTATATTTTTAGATATAATTGTTTATTTATATAATTGAGATATAAAGACTATTGGGCAACCAAAATTGTAAGAAAAAAAAAAACTAGTTGTATTGCCTTGTAAATGAAAGGAGTAATTAATTATATTTGATAAAAAAAATCAATAGATAAAAAATAATAATATTAATATTACTTAAAAATGTTCTCCAAAATATTAAAAACTAACTTTCAATTACTAAAAAATAAAAACGGTACTGGTTGATTAGACACGCATGCTACTTGATGATATTGTTTAGGTGCTAAAACATATAAAAATGCCGTTTACACAGTTCAACTTTTCTTTGCGAAACAACATTATTTTATAAAATGGAATAATTACATTTTTAAATTATATTATACATTTCATCACATGTTGACATTTTTCAAACTACTTTTAAACAATTTATGAAGCAACATTATCTTCTAAAATGGAATACTTACAGTTTTAAATTATATTATAAATGTCAACGCGTAGCACTGGAATGTGTGAAGCCGGGGACTGATGTTTTTGGCAATCCGAAGGATCGTCCAAAAGATGCACTACTCTGATCAAACCAATGTTACGATTTTCTAAAACAATGTGCAATTTTAGTTGTGTCATAGCTACTCTTTATTGGCAAAAAAAGACACTATTGTAAACATTATGGGCCGACATTCTGCAAAGTTATCTGTAAAGAATTTACGAATCAACATTATTTTATAAAATGTAAGAATTACATTGTAAATGTCAGCATGTAGCGCTGGAATGTGCAGGGCTGTTAACCAATGTTTTGATGATCCGAATGATCATCCAAAAGATGCAGTACTGTGATCAAACCAAGCTTCTGATTTCTAAACAACATGCAACCTTAGCTATTTTATTTGTCTCATAGATATTCTCACACAAACGGGCCTTTTCATGCGAATTCTTGAAATTGTGCTTGTCACTACACTTTCGCAATTTTTTCACATTCCTAGCTGTGTAGGGAAGCATGGTGATAGGCTTACAATTATTAGTATGTAATACATCAGGTAGGGTATAAGCTCATTACTTGGAATGTAGATTACAAGAGTTATGGTCAGTTGAACTCCATATAGCCTTACATGATATGGTAGCAATATGTGAAATGTGCGCATTTGCATAGAATCGTGAAGCACATCACTGAGCCATAATATTTGTGTACAACACAATATAGGCCTACTACAGCTAATATGAACATCACTGTTCTATAGGCCATAAACTTCAGGCTGCATAATTGGCATTTTTATGTGTTTTAGCACATAAACAACTCCATCAAGCAGCGTGCCATTACCATAAAAGCAGTAGGTTTTTAATAGTAGTCAGTTTCTGTTTGATTAATTTTCTGCTAAAATCTATCATATTTAAGTAAAACCTAAATCTAAGCATAAAATACTTGCTAAGAAAGAAATATTAAATAATAGATACAAAATTTTTTTATAATCAATGCTTTTATTTACTTTGTACTTTAACAGTCAGAATCGTCTATCTCACAAACACACTGCAGAATTCAAACCCCACACATGAAACTGAACACTCTAGGAGGGGTTGCCTTCTAGATATCTAAGTTCGAATCTAAAGTCTTAATTTCACAGCGCCACCTATGTGATAATTCATCTGATGCTACTACTAGTATAACCTTTTACAGGTGCCTGATGGTCAGGGAGAAACAAAAAGACTCTATACTAAGATAAGTTTGGGTTGCTAATTAACGTCTATGGATGTACAAAAGAAATGCAGAAAATAGATATATAGACCGAGACAGTGATAAGAATCAATAAAATAAAAGATCAAAATTAGTTTTAAATGATTTCAAAAATTTATTTATATAGAAATATATATATAACGCCACTGTCTGCTTATATGAGACAGGGATGCATATTAAATAATTGTTGGCATGACATTCCAATAAATTACAAAAAGGTTTTAAAGCAAAATTATATATTCTATCCCTCGGGCTAATAGCATTACGATAATGTGCTTAAAGAGATGGGAACATGTGCGAGGTGCTTTGAGTAATTATAAAAGTTTAATAAAGTGTTTGATATTACGGGTTATATAATATTTACTGATTTCGAGAATAGCATGGACAACAGCTTACTAAGCAATAAAGTGGGGATGTGATCAAGGCATTTATTCGATAATAATAATTAAAGTAGATGGGAGATCAGTATTGCTAGTAATGAATTTATTAAAGGATGGAGGGTGTGACACATTTAAGTCACGGATGCTTTGTAAAAATAAATATATAAATAAAACAATAGTGAATATTTGGAATGACTACGGAGGGCAGCTCGCCGCTAACCCATAGGAAAGTGTTGTCATGAACAGCCGAAACTTAGCGACTGGGTGACGACTGCGTTTAATTCCCAGGTGTGACATTTGAGTACACACTGCCTGGGAACTACAGGAAGCGAAGAGAACGGACTTGGCCATGTAAAAATCCTTAGAAAAGCAAAACAAAGCAGTCTCAACAACCAATTCATTTACCAGCAATACTAGACTAGTGTATATAAAACATACTAAATGGGTTTTACTTGGATTAAGAGAGATGCCCAATCAAATTCCCAGAAATTCATTTAAAAGGGTCCGCACATTCTTGACATCAATGATGAACTTTGTAATTAAAGTAGAACGCAGTATTTAACATAGGAAAATGCATGCTTGCGGGTTTGAAAAATATATATTTATTTACGCAATCTTGCATTTGGGGACACATTTAATCATTGACCTCGCACATACTCTCATATTAGGGTAAAATCAATAAAATGTAGATGTTAAACTATTTGATTATTATATATATTAAAGAAGATTAGAATTGCCCTCGAACGAGTGATTTGCAAGATAATAAAATTGGAGATTATTTATAAATTTAAAATATGCCTTAATAGCGGCGTCTTACTTTCAACAAAGGGAATAATTCACTCGGTCAAAGATGATTCTGACACATTATCATAATAAAATAAAAGAAAGCTTAATAAATAGAAAATATTAACCCAAGGATAGATAGCAAAACTGTTGATTATATTAGAATACGTTAAAAAATATACATAATAAAGTTATGTGAAATAAAAGAAAAACAATTTAAAATAGCTATAGCATGTTAGTTAGGAATCACAAGAGCTCTTGGGTTAATTTGGGGTTAGCTCTGGAGAAGCATTTGCAGTTAGATTGATGGTCGGCAGGTTTTATATAACTCGGCAGCAAAATCTGGAATTGTTCATATTTTTGGCAGCAGTAGCAGTTCCGAGGTTCCTTATGTGATAGCTTCCGATGGTCTAGAGCAGCAGCTGGCCATTCCTGAGGGAAATAGCCTTTGCGCCGGCTCTACTCCGACATGTCAAGGTTAGCAATTTGTGTGGTAACCATGGTGAATTAATTTGGAGACGAAAACTCGGCTTCAAATATAAGTTTGCAGGAATGTAGCTAAAATCTCAGGAAAATATATTTTGAAGAATATTTTACTAGAATATTTTCATAGAAAATGACTAGAATCATTTCATTAATAATTTTGGTTAGAAACATTTCATCAGCAAATGACCAGAATGGAGAACAAAACCCTTTTATAGTGGAATTGGACAATAGAACTGCCCTGGAGCGTTACAAAAATATATCGGACTTATCAGTCAGCTGCAATTAAACCCATCCGAATGTCTAAAGGAATTTAACAAAATTTTAATTAATTTCTATTGTTAATTTCCTTGTTGACATTCGAATTACAAACTAGATTTAATTAAAATAACTTTTACTAATTAAAGAAAACCTTAAGTGGACATCTACTGTATATTATAGATAAGCTTCTATAACATGAAATAATTAAACTATTGTCTCTCATTTATTTTAACAGAAATATTTGGAATGATTTTTATTAAATTAGAAGAAAATTATTTTACTTTTTTAAATTGCAATATTTGAATCTATTTACTAAACGAATATGAATTTTATTTTAAATAAAAAAATATATTACGACGGTAATATATTTTTGTAAATAGATTCAAACAAAATAACTTTAATTAACAATTTATAATTTTGATGTTTTAAAATGCGTATCATAGTGTGTGCGCAATTATGACCTATATAACCTACTTTTAAATAAATCTAAATTATGTGAACATATACATAATCCATAATATTTTATTTATTTGGGCATGAGTTATACTTATATATAATATGAGCATTGTACTCGTTTAAAATTAGGCGGGATTTTTGGTATATAAGCGTATTGCAGACACACTACTATAGATTGGGGTTCAAACTAAGGTATGAGGGTAGGAAATAGGTGAGAAAAGGTGAAATGAAGATCTCTAAAGCAGACCTTACTGTTTCACATTCCCTCAGTGATGGAACAAATTAAATTGTAAAAAAAATCTTACAACAGGTGTCCACCTATGAAGCCTGCATAAAAAAAATTACAAGTTAACCCATATAACGTACAGTATGTAAATATAATGATGGAACGAAACTGAATTATATACCCGGATCATATAAAAAAAACAATCTACCATCTAGCGAACATTTTCCATTTTCTTCCCTTTCCACAATTTTTATTTAACATTTTAAAAGTTTAACATTGGTTTATCCGATCTCCTTTCTCATTTATCCGGTGACATGTCCATTCCTTTTTTTTTTTGTTTTAAAAAAAAAACTACTATAATTCTAGGTCTGGCAGGTGATACCTGCCTTTATATTTTAATCATTGCAGTCTCAGATTATCAGGCCTCTTTATATTGTCTGGTGGTTGATATACACAGGGTTTCAAACTGCTGGTTGTTAATAACTGTAGCTTTAGGCTGTCGGAATTAATTGCCTTATCTGGTGGCTCCTTGGCCCATGTGCAGAAATCCAGTGCCATCATTGTTTTCGCTATTTCCTTTACTTCATCCGGTTGATATATTCTTGCTATATCAGGTAGGATATTGTCCTTGTTTTCTTTAAGTACTTTGATATTGGTGGTAAGGTTGGTTAGCTGGATTTGAGGCCCTAGGTCTCATACATCATCTTGTCTAAATACAGTTGGGGACACTGTTTTACCTCATGAAAAGTTTTTATGTGAAGAAGCTTGGTTAGCTGGGCTTGAGGTCCTATGTCCTGTACCTCATTTGCTGGAGCTATTTTTGCTAAATCAAGTTGTGGACATTTTTGACTTTGTGAAAGATCTTAATGTTGACGAGCTTGATTGGCTGAGTTTGAGGTCCCTGGTCTGGTGTATCAGTTTTCTTTGTGGAATCATTTGTCTTTATTTTCTGGTTCAGGGATTCGTATGTCAATGACCCTACCGAGTTCAGGTCTGTTTTATCTTTTCTTGGTTCAATGACCTTTTGATTGTTCTTCATGCAGCATTTTTCAAATGCAAGTTGGAGGGCTTTCTGTCCCTCTCTCACTTGTGCCAATTCGTGGATGAGTTTGGTCAACAATCTACATTCCTCAGCTCTCCTTCGGGTTTGTTCTTCTTTCCATTTTATTGCTCTTTCTTCACTTTGCTTCCACATCTCTATAATATTCCGGAAATGGATCTCATTATCATCCGTATTTTCCATGGTCTTGGATAATTATTGTGATCGATGATGATTATGACTTTTATTTTTATTTTACTGCTAACTATTTAATATCAAATAAACAGCACTGAAAAAACACTTTCAAACTGTTTTACGGTTGAATTCACTAAATCTAATACAGTTATCTCTATTTTATTTATTTTTATTCCTTGTTTGACTCTGCAATTATTACTACGTTTGATTACAATTTTATCTCTATTTTATTTATTTTTATTCCTTGTTTGACTCTGCAATTATTACTACGTTTGATTACAATTTTATCAATGGCTAATCGGCTATCTCCCTCTCGGTTCTGGTGGCCTAATTGCTGCTTTTACTTTTATCACTAAAACCCCTACTACTGCCCTCTTACTACTGCTAACATTTCATGTTTAATTCTGCTACTAACATATATATACTTTACTGCCCGTATATAGAAAATTTCTTGAATTCTACCTGTCAAATTATTTTGCTAACATATATATTTTTAAACTCAAGCAATTTTATTTATATATATTAACATTCGTTAGATCCGGGTATACTTATTTTGTTCCCTCTTATTTAAGATTAGCAAACATATATATTTATTTACATTATAATTATTGATCCGATTCACGTCTCATTATTTGGTCTAAGAAAAATTTATACACGTTGAAAAAAAACAAATTACATACAAAAGAATTTAGCCTGGTGACAAAATTTATTTTAGAAGTAACTCCGTTTAGTGAAATTACCCTTGGGCGCCATATCACCAGTTAAAAATATCTATAGACTGTTAGTTTTCCAACATTAATTTTAAATTATTCCATTTAACTACGAGCACTCATTAAAACATTCGCATTTTTATTGATTACAAAATTTTATTTATGATTACATTTTTGAATTCCATACAATAGCCTATTATATCTAGGTCATTACCGTGCAAAATTATTATTATGCTATCTTGCGCATTGAGCCGATAAAACTTTATTTTGACAGAAAAATACAATATTTGAAATATACATAGATTGTCACAATATTCACTTGGGACAATATTTCAGTAATTTACGCTATGCGTACATAGCGTGATTTAAGTGAAACAATAAATACAGATGGCTCGTATTGCACTATAGCAAGTTTGGACAAGTTTAAATTATATAGTCTCGGTAATTGAATGCCCGAGTCAAACAAAACATATGAAATATATACGCAAATAAACAATATAGCTAATATAGAGTTTGAAAAATATTATATATATCAAAACATAAGGGATTTGAGTGATTAAATACGAACAAAGTACTAAAATTAAGCTACAGGGATGTGGATGTTTAAATAATCGAGGCTCCACATTTGGGCAAGCCATGGATCCAGAAAAAAAATACTATGTAGCAGTCAGAATCGTCTATCTTGCTAACACACTGCAGAATTCAAACCCCACACATGAAAGAGAGTTGCCTTCTAGATATACTAAGTTCGAATCTAAAGTCTAAATTTCACAGCACCACCCACGTGATAACGCATTTGATGCTACTACTAGTATAACCTTTTACCGGTGCCTGGTGGTCAGGGAGAAACAAAAAGACTCTATACTAAGATAAATTTGTGTTGCTAATTAACGTCTATGGATGTACAAAAGAAATGCAGAAAATAGATATATAGACCGAGACAGTGATAGGAATCAATAAAATAAAAGATCAAAATTAGTTTTAAATGATTTCAAAAATTTATTTATATATATATAACACCACTGTCTGCATATATGAGACAGGGACACATATTAAAAAATTGTTGGCATGACATTACAATAAATTACAAAAAGGTTTTAAAGCAAAATTATATATTCTATCCCTCGGGCTAATAGCATTACGATAATGTGCTTAAACATACTAAATGGGTTTTACTTGGATTAAGAGAGATGCCCAATCAAATTCCCAGAAATTCATTTAAAAGGGTCTGCACACTCTCAACGTCAATGATGAACTTTGTAATTAAAGTAGAACGCAGTATTTAAAATAGGAAAATGCATGCTTGCAGGTTTGAAAAATATAGATTTATTTACGCAATCATGCATTTGGGGACACATTTAATCATTGACCTCGCACATACTCTCATATTAGGTTAAAATCAATAAAATGTAGATTTTAAACTATTTGATTATTATATATATTAAAGAAGATTAGAATCGCCCTCAAACGAATGATTTGCAAGATAATAAAATTGGAAATTATTTATAAATTTAAAATATACCTTAATAGCGGCGTCTTACTTTCAACAAAGGGAATAATTCACTCGGTCAAAGACGATTCTGACACATTATCATAATAAAATAAAAGAAAGCTTAATAAATAGAAAATATTAACCCAAGGATAGAGAGCAAAACTGTTGATTATATTAGAACACGTTAAAAAAAATACATAATAAAGTTATGTGAAATAAAAGAAAAACAATTTAAAATAGCTATAGCATGTTAGTTAGGAATCACAACAGCTCTTGGGTTAATTTGGGGTTACCTCTGGAGAAGCATTTGCAGGTAGATTGATGGTCTGCAGGTTTTATATAACTCAGTAGCAAAATCTGGAATTGTTCATATTTTTGGCAGCAGTAGCAGTTCCGAGGTTCCTAATGTGATAGCTTCCGATGATCTAGAGTAGCATCCGGCCATTCCTGAGGGAAATAGCCTTCGTGCCAGCTCTACTCTGACATGTCAAGGTTAGCAATTTGTGTGGTAACCATGGTGAATTAATTTGGAGACGAAAACTCGGCTTCAAATATAAGTTCGCAGGCACGTAGCTAAAATCTCAGGAAAATATATTTTGAAGAATACTTTACTAGAATATTTTCAATTGAAAATGACTAGAATCATTTCATTAGAAACACCAGAATAATTTTGGCTAGAAACATTTCATCAGCAAAAACTAGAATAATTTTGGTTGGAAACATTTCATCAGCAAATGATCAGAATGGAGAACAAAAGAAAACCCTTCCTTTTATAGTGGAATTGAACAATAGAACTGCCCTGGAGCGTTACAAAAATATATCGGACTTATCAGTCAGCTGCAATTAAACCCATCCGAATGTCTAAAGGAATTTAACAAAATTTTAATTAATTTCTATTGTTAATTTTCTTGTCGACATTCGAATTACAAACTAGATTTAATTAAAATAACTTTTACTAATTAAAGAAAACCTTAAGTGGACATCTACTGTATATTATAGATAAGCTTCTATAACATGAAATAATTAAACTATTGTCCCTCATTTATTTTAACAGAAATATTTGGAATGATTTTTATTAAATTAGAAGAAAATTATTTTACTTTTTTAAATTGCAATATTTGAATCTATTTACTAAACGAATATGAATTTTATTTTAATTAAAAAATATATTACGACGGTAATATATTTTTGTAAATAGATTCAAACAAAATAACTTTAATTAACAATTTATAATTTTGATATGTTTTAAAATGCATATCATAGTGTGTGCGCAATTATGACGTATATAACCTACTCTTAAATAAATCTAAATTATGTGAACATATACATAATCCATAATATTTTATTTATTTGGGCATGAGTTATACTTATATATAATACGGGCATTGTACTCGTTTAAAATTAGGCGGGATTTTCGGTGTATAAGCATATTGCAGACACACTACGATAGATTGGGGTTCAAACTAAGGTATGAGGGTAGGAAATAGGTGAGAAAAGGTGAAACGAAGATCTGCAAAGCAGACCTTACTATTTCAGTACTAAAATAATAATTGGTAATTGGTTTTTAAATCAGAATTAGGGTTTTTATATTTAACTTGAAATAAAATCATGGAGATGTGTGTCCAGAAATGAAGTCAATCTTTTGTTATAAAAAACATTGATTTAATTAATTGATGGATCTCCCATACTTATAAGTGTGGAAGGACTCAAGTTAGATATTAAGACACTAATTGAAGAAACAATATTTTAATATAAAGTAAATAAAAGCATTGATTATAAAATATTTTTTTACATCTTAATTTTAACTTTTTAGCATTTTTATATTTTTCACAATTATTTATAAATCAGCTTAATATTTGGAAATGAGTATTAAAGTAAGATTATTTACATATTAATTTATATACTTGAAGTTTAGATGTAATCATAAGGAACTTGAACACAGACTTTTAAACTCCATTTATTTATTCTTTCTTTTACAACTGATGCACACTACCACACACATGTGAAAATGATAAATGATTTCCAATATACACATTTTGTGCTGAACCAGCAGTCATCAATTGGTACAGATCACCACCTACCCCACACACATAATCAGTGCTTGGTTTGTATTAAAATGGAAAATCTTCAAATTAAATGGACAGTCTTCAATCTACTTCACCCTCCAATTCTAGCCATTTATATCATTGAAAATCTGATAATGGAATGCCCAAATCCTTTATTGATATCAATATTATTGTCATGTCAGTGTTGACTTTAAGTCATTTTGACCCCATATGTTTAGGGTCTTATTCATTTAAATACACAGAAGGGAGATAGGCAGAATACAAGCTGAATTTGTAACATTTGAGATTGAATATAAGTATAATGTATATACTTGGAGTTAGATATATATTTTCAAACATTTTAAAGAAATCAGCTTGTAGAACCAAAAGAAAATAATGTCACTTTTTAAAAAAGTGAACTTTTACAATCAAAGATTTGTTTTTGTTTGAATTTTAAATTAATGCTAAAATACTTTTTATACAACCTTTTTTAAATTATATATATATATATTGCCCTCATAAATGCATCATTGAAAGTATAGCAATATGGTTACTATTTGAAAATAAAATCGTGTTGATGAAAAATCATTTAGAATAAATTTATTTATTTGAAAAAGTATTTTTAAAAAGGAACTTTTTTAGTCAGTATAAAAAATTTTATATACTTTTTAAAAAAGGAAACTTTTATGATCAATATTTGTTTTTATTTCAATTTTAAAAGATTATTAAGACACTTATTGAAGTGATATGAATATATTTGAAGTTATAGAAATATTTGAACTTTTATCTGCCAATTTCTTTACTTTTATTGAAGTTAGAATAAAATTTTAAAATCAAAGTTTAATATATTTATATTCAATATAATGTTTAAATTTGGTACATTTTTTATAAATCATGGGCAGTGCAATATGACACAAATATTTTTGGTTGATTCCCTAGTTTCTTAACTCCAAAGGAATTTTTTTTTCCTTTGGAGTTAAGAAACTAGGGAATCAACCAAAAATATTTTAGTGTCATATTGCACTGCCCATGATTTATAAGAAATGTACCAAATTTAAACATTATATTGAATATAAATATATTAAACGTTGATTTTAAAATTTTATTCTAACTTCAATAAAAGTACTTATAAACCAACAAACAGAGTTTGCAACTTAAATAAACTCATTTAAAAATAAACACATAAAGAAATTATATATATTTTTACTTGCTTTATCAAAAAATAATACTGTACAAACATACTAGCAGCTTTCCTTTTATTATTAAAAAATTAATAAATTCATTATATCTTGAATTGTCCACTGATAAATGTGGTCATCTACATGATATAGTTAGAACTAAAGTTTTAAAAATTTTGAATCAGCAGAATCACTCCTAGCTTTTTTTAATTCAATTTTTACCATTAAACTAATGCAAGGGAAAACTGATGACAGCACTGTACAATTTAATGTTGAAAAGAGTGGAAATGTTAATATGGAAGGTTTTAAATCATCAATCATTATCAATCCATTGCAGGATGAAGGTCTCCAAATTCAATACACTTTTTCCGATCTTTAGCTTCTCTTCTCCACATTACCTCTGCACATTTTTTTATTTCATCCATCTCACATGTGGTCTCTTTCTGAGTCTTTTACAATCTCTTGGAATCCTGTCTAAGATTTCAATTGTCCATCTATTATCATCTCTTCTAGCAATACGTCGAGCCCAACTCTACTTTAGTCTTTTAATTTTTTCAATGAGGTCAGTAACACCTGTTTGTTCTCTTACCTATTTATTGCATTTTTGATCTCTTGTTACTCCTAACATGCATCTCTCCATACTTCTTTGAGAGGTCTGAAGTCTTCGTATTTCTCTTCTATTAAGTGTCCAAGTCCCAGCTCCATAAGTAAGAACTGGTAAAACACATTTATTAAAAACCTTCCTTTTCAAACACATAGGCATATTTTTTTTAGTATCAAGTTATTTCTACCAAAAGCACTCCAACCAAGTTTTAATTCTATGATTAATTCCATCCATTATGTTTTCATCTGTATTAATAATCTGACCAAGGTATTTGTAACTGTTAACTTCTTCTAACTCATCGTAATCAATCTTTATTTTCATATTTTGAGAAAATCCATTAAACATTACTTTAGTTATTTTAACATTTATCTTTAGTCCTACTTTCATCTGATAACTCCCGCAACATTTCCTGCATCTCTAAAGCATTATTTGCAAAAACAACTACATCATCTGCAAAATCTAAATGACTTAAATAATCTCCATTTACTTTCACTCCTTTAGCTTCCCATTTTAATCCACAAAATACTTTTTGCAGCACTGCTATAAAAAATTCTGGAGATATGGACTCACCCTGTCTTACACCCTTTTCGATGTTTGACTTTCCTAGTATCATTATGTTGTAATCTAATTGTTGCTGTTGCATTTTTATAAATATTCTTTAAAATATGACAATAGTCTGGATCTATATCGTGATGATCCATTGCTTTAATCACTGAAGAAATGTTTATAGAATCAAATGCCTTTTTATAATCTACAAATACAAATCATAATGGCAACTCATAATCATTTGTCCTTTCTATAACTTCTCTCAATACCTGGATATGTCTGCAGTGGTCTTCAACTTTTTCACACCTGCGGACTGGCAATCATAAGAATAAGATTTCGTGGACAGGTAGAAGTTTACGGATAAATTTTTTTAAAGATGTAACATGCTTAGCCTTAGATAAGCATAATTGTTATAACTGACCAAAACAGCATACTAGTTATTGTGCATTGTAATGGTGTTACTTATCTTCACATGCTTAACACTCTTTCTTGAGTCGCACAGTCATACTGCTACAGAAAACAGTACAATAACCATCATTCTCATTAATGTGCTTGCATTTCTGCATTTATTATTTCATTGTTGAAACATGCAAGAATAAAATGTTATTCACCTGAATGTTAAAAAAGTCAAAAGTTTTGATCTTATTTTAATTTGGGGGGGGGGGGGGTTGAGAAATACTTTGTCATCACAGAAACAAAAGATAGAGACCAAAGTTATTTTTTGTTTGTTTTTATTTTTTAAAAAAGGTAACAAAAATTGGTTTTAAAAATAAAAGTTTTAGTATTTTAGTGGTATACAAATAATGCCAAAAAAAAAAATATCGCCTTATAGGGCAAAAAAAAAACTGGGCATATTTTTAAACAAAGAAAACGAAACTTGAAAAAGTCAAAAATTTTGATCTTATTTTAATTTGGGGGAGGGGGTGGATTGAGAAATGCTTTGTAAAAGTTAGAGACAAATTTTTTGGTTGTTTTTCTTTCTAAAAAAAGGTGATAAAAATTGATTTCAAAAATAAAAGTTAAAGCCAAAAAAGATATTATTTTAATTTTTTTTGGGGGGAGTGGGTTGATAAATACTTTATCTTCACTGAGACAAAAGATAGAGATAAAAGTTGTTTTTGGTTTGCTTTTATTTTTAAAAAAAAAAGGAAATAAAAATTGGTTTTAAAAATAAAAGTTTTAGTATATCAGCAGTATATAAATAAAGGCAAAAAAGATATTGCCTTATAGACTAAAATAAAGTGGCCGTATTTTTAAAAAAAGAAAAACTGAAACTTGAAAGAGTCAAAAGTTTTGATCTTACTTTATTTTGGAGTGGTGGGAGTGTATTGAGAAATACTTTGTAAAAGTTAGAGACAGAACTTATTTTTTGGTTTTTATTTTTAAAAAAAAGGTAATAAAAATTGATTTAAAAAACAAAAGTTAAAACCAAAAAAAAAAAAAATCGCCTTATAGCCCCCCAAAAAAAAATACTAAAAATGAAATATTAAAAGAGAGAGTAGAAAAAATTTAAGACATCAAAAAAAGTCACGTTACATTTTATTGTTTTAACACATAAACAATGCCGACAAGCAGCTGTAATTGGCTATCAAAAGACAACCAGTGTTTGTATAATAAAAAAGTTTTTCTACCCCCATAAACATCTGTGATAATAGAAAAACAAATTAATTTATGTATGATTGATTAGATTTTGTTTTTGTTCAGTTTCTTTTTTTTTAATCGGGTAAAATGCGATGAAAAAATAAATAAAAATTGTTTATATTAATTAAAAGTTAAAAATCTTATTATGTTGTTATTACAAACTTTCTTGCCAGTCTAGCGTGGACCGGCAGAAAACTTCTGTGGCCCGGCACCAGTCCAGTGGTTGAAGACCACTGATTTACTATACAAAAACAACTTTTAAATTCAGCTTGTTCTTTTGGTTGGTGGAATTCCAATGTTCTCTGTAGATGAGTTGTAATTATCTTGGTAAAAATTTTGTATAAAACTGATAAAAGGCTGATAAGTCTGTAATTTCTAATATCTTATTTATCACCTTTTTTAACTATTAATATTAATATTGCATTCTTCCAATCACCTGGTACATCTTTATCATTTAGACATTTGGTATATAACTTTTTTTTTAATATATTTCTTCATCTGCTGCTTTTAATATAATAAACATCACATGAACACCACTTATTATGCTTGTGTAGAACTGTATGCACAAGCCTTCTGGCATCCATTGATTACTCTCTGTGTGTGGCAATACGTATAGTGAGTTTTGCCTGTTCTTTTAATATATCAATTGTAATTCCATCATTACCTGGAGCCTTTCCTTTCTTCACACATTTAATTGCATGTCTCACTTCTTCATTTAAAATTCTGGGCAATTCGGAAGACGTAATAGATATAGGAGGTACTTGTTCCTTTTTACTGTATAATTTTTGATAAAAGTCTTCTACCCGTTCCATAATGTTCTCTCATTTTAGTAATAATTCCATCTTTTTTTCTTATTGTAGATATAAATTTCCTACCAATACCAAAATGTTGTTTTACACTCTTGAAACTTTTATTCTCTTCTACAGCTTTCCTTGCTAGTTCACAGTTATACTTTCTTATATCATTTTCAACTCTTTTCTGCACCATTTTACAAAATTCAAGATACTCAATCCTTTTTAATGCATCATTTTTGTATATCTTCATATTCCTTCTTTTCTTCATAAATTCTCTAGTATCAGTTGAAATTTTATTGGTCAATTGCTGCTTTTTTCTACCAGAAATCTTTGCTGCAGTTTTTAAAAGTGTATCAGTTATTTTCATATTAATTTTATTCAAATCTGAATCATGTTTATCTTGAAACCGATTTGTTAAGTTCTAGTTTAAATTCATTAGAATGTTTTTGAAGATTAGGAATATCAACTGTAAATATTGTTTTTCTTAATAATTGTCTCTCTCGTTTTACATTAACACGTATGTTACGTCTTACTAATCGATGATCACTTTCTATCTTAAATTTAGTAAAAACATTACAATCTTGAAATATGTATTTTCAGTTAGTCAAAATATAATCCAATTCTGCTGTATCTTCATTTGGATGCTTTCATGTCCATTTCCTTTGACATTTTTCTCAAAAAAAAGAATTCATAATATAAAGTTTTTCTTTTTCTGCAAACTCCACAAGTCTATGTCCTCTCTCATTTCTATTACCATAAACAAAATTATCTACAGCACTTTCATCTTTCATTTGTTTACAATTCTAGCATTAAAGTCTCCCATAACAATTTTAAAATGCTGTTTACTCTGATCAAAAGCTTTTTGTACATCCATATAAAAATCTTCTACTACTTCATCACTATGAGAACTTGTTGGGGCATAAACCTGAATTATCTGCATTTGGTATCTGCTATTAAGTTGTATAACTAATCTTGCTACTCTGTCTGATACACCATCAATCTCCACAATGTTGTTCTCCCCATTTTTTATTTATAATGAATCCTATTCCACTTGTATTTCCAATATTTGTGCCTTTATAATAGAGTGCATATCCACTTTTTAAATCAATTGTCTCTTCACCTTTTTTTCTAACTTCACAAATTTCCAATAATATCCCATTTAATATAAGACAGTTCTTCTAACTCTTGCAATCTTCCTTCACTTGAAAGTGATCTGCAGTTGAAGTACCTAAATAAAAAGTGAACGTCAAATGGCAGCCTGAGTCCGCAATCAGAGGATTCTTAGCACCCTCCACCTTCGGCAACCAACCACTGTTTTGGTAACTTTACAGCCTTCTGGGAATAAGGGCCATGATTTAGTTTTGTCTATCATAATTGTATATATCTATTGGAAAAATATTTGTCATTTACACAAATGTTCATTCTTCCTTATCAGGTAACTGAGAAGAAAGTCTATGGTGTTTTTTGATTTTAAACTCAGAGGTAAATCGCCAATAAACTCACCACATTGGCTAATGCATGTTGGTGAGCAGACCATCCATGTTCGTATACTATATGAATAATCCGATAGTAATAACAGCTGCAACGACAAGAACGTATGGAGTGGATATTAGGAATTTACCCTGCTCTGTTCCTTTAAGACCTTCAAGAGAAATCAAAGGATTTCCTTTCATTTAATAGCAAACTCCTTTCTGCAGCCGAGTTTTAAATAGTGATGCATATATCATATGAGTTATATCATACCTTTCATGATAGTTGAAAATTTGTACAAGCTTTTGCAATTTTAAAAAGCACAAATTTTTATCTTCATTATAAGCAATTAAATAAACATTTATTTATTATAAGAATAATATATTTGCTGTAAAGGAAAACATGTAGAAACTTACTGGTGAAATAATTTATTTAATTTTGCAGTTGCAGTTTTATTCATATAAGCTCAGCTTTAATTAGTTTTTTTTAATGATACTTAAAGTGATATTTGCTTTTACATTTTTGTTTGACTGATGACAATTAGTTTATGGCCATGAA
This sequence comes from Epiperipatus broadwayi, assembly GCA_028023455.1. Taxonomy (NCBI): domain Eukaryota; kingdom Metazoa; phylum Onychophora; class Udeonychophora; order Euonychophora; family Peripatidae; genus Epiperipatus; species Epiperipatus broadwayi. The sequence continues at coordinate 5,621,674 of JAQFVV010000069.1, forward strand.
ACACCATAAGAAAACTTAAGATTTATTTTCATTAAAATAGAACTGAAAGCCATCATTACTTGTGCATCTGGGTTGTGATAAATCCTATATTTTTCAACAAATTTTTTTGTTTATCAAGAAATGTTATTTATTATGGGTTGTTGAATTTTTTTGAAAGCTTCTTTTAAATTGAACTGATATTTTATTGCAAACTTATTGTGTGGTAGTGAAGCATCTTTGTGAAGAGTAGTTTGATTGGTTGTTGGTTTCTATATCATAGTGATTTATTTGCCTTAACATCCTGTGCCAGCTCTATAGCATCTTTTCATAGATTTAGACACTTTAGGAATTATGATGGCAATGTGATGGCTGTCCTCTCTACATTGTTTTAAGCCTATCTATAAGTGTATATTATGGTATGCAGTGTTTTGAAGCTTCATATTTCACGGCATCTACAATTTTAATATATTAATTGAAAAAAATATGATATCAGCATTATGTGGCTTTTTTTTCATGATTGACAGTATCCTATTATATGACAAACCTATGAAGGAGGTTTCTATCGTCTCTCACTCACCACTCTATCCTACCCAAATTTAAACTTTTTTGGTATCGAATTGTGTGTGTAGCAATATTAAAAATGTATAAATATATGTAAAATCCACCGTAAACACACACACATTGCGATGACAACATTTAAAGCAATAAATAAAAATAAATGATGTAATTTGTATTTCTCTTTTACTTATTTAAAAACATAATTTTAACAATTTATTTTAAATTTATTTTAAGTTCGTTATTTATTACTGTGCTTAAATTTCATATTTAATAATAATTTTAGAAGTCTGATTATAATTTAAGTAAAAGTAAAAATAATTGTATATTCCATTTTGTCTTTGAAATTTTAAAAGTAACGGTCGGTCGGTGAGAGATAATAGATTAATTAAAAAGAAAAATTCCCTAAAATCTTTAATTACAAAATGTAAATGTAAAAATAAACTTGAACAATAGAAATGCAGCTTTCTATATAAATTAAACATACAAGAATGTATTGATTATCCACAGGGCAAATGAGTATATCCAAAAATAAAATATAAGAAAAGTGAAAAGATAAGATCAAAGAAAGGAGGACATTTTTTTTTCTGAACTTTTAGTTAAACTTTAGCTGTGCTCTCTATCAGTTGAGAGTATCCAGAAGTCATAAATTAATTTACCTATCACAGTATGCTAGAGTAGAAAGCACCCAGACTATTCTCCTCCTGGAGATGGTCTATCGTATGCTGAACCTTCCCATTGCCCTCCACAAAATCAACCAAGAAGATCTGCCCAAACAATTAGAAAGCTGCTGCTGCTGTTAAAATCAATGAATAATCTAAATGCTGGAAAGAACTGCTACTTCTGAAATCATGAACAATTTGCTACTGAATCTGAAAACTTCTCATAAAACATGTACCTGTACCCAAACCCTAGAGTACTCTAAATAATATCACACTATGGCTCACTATCTATATAACTTGTAAAAATCTAATTTGTAAAACTATGAATTTAATTATTAATTTATTATATAAATTTCTTTAATAATCTAGCTTGCCTAATTCTATCTTTTCTTGGGTACATATTTCAAACTTTACATTTTTTTATTACTTAATTATAGCATGCTCATAAGATTTCCGACCGGACCTTGCCAAATTAAAATATAGATTTAATCAAGACAGGTGCCATTTTGTCTAGCCACCTATTAATATATTCCTGTTGGCTGGTCAGCTTGGAAATCTCCAAAATTTTCTAAATGCAAATCCATGATTGCTTGAAACAGTGAATGTGTGTCCATCAAATCCTCATTAATATTTACTTTTATAAATTACTTAATATTTTCATATAAATCGACACACATTCAATGCTTCATTGATTGTAATGCAGGGTTCTACTACTTAGCAAATGGCTGACATATTAGTTATTAATACTCACCCAGCTTACCTATTGTTTTATATTTTATTAAGTTTTTAAGTATATAATTCGCATTTCTTTGAGAGTCAAAAACGTTCTTTATTAAATGTTGATGATGTAGGGCCGAGTTATAAAATATATTTAAATCTTAACAGAATAGTCTATAGATTATATATGTGTTACATTTTGGAGATGCGATGACCTATTATAAGCCTTGGATATTCCGGATTCTATAGGATTGAAATTAATCCCAGTCATCCTACACAAGCGAACAAATAAATGTTCCTGTAGGACTTGACGACTGTCACGCAGCTAGGAAGTAATCGTGGCACAAAACACTTGCCATGGTTATGCTTATGTGACACCTTATCTCTTTGGGCCTACAGCTAACACCAGCCTGTTGTTATAAACTCATTCACGGCTTCGCAGTCTCAATAAACTGCAACCTTCTTATCACCTTTCTAGACGTACCATGTGTTTCTTCTTATTAATTCTATTATACAATATAATTCCGTCTCTGCATTAGTGACATAATTCACTCTGAAATAAATGTCTGTCCATAGTAATTAGTAAATATCTTCTTTAATTAAATAAATATGTGTCCGCTGTTACTATTATTAATTCTACTTTAGACGCTTGCATTGCAAAGATATAAATCCCGAAGGCATGCTCGTGAAATACTTGCTTGAGAATTTAGGTAGCTACATTACATCAGCCACATACATGCATCTTTTTGTAAAATATAACAGTATCGGAAATACTGCTACTGAGATATTAAATGTAACAAAATATTATTGATTAAATGATTTCGTATAGAATATTTTAAATAAATAAATGTATATCTTTGTAAAGTATAACAGTACCGGAAATACCGCTACTGAGATTTTAAATATAATAAAATATTATTAATAAGATGATTTAGTATAAAATGTTCTAAATAAATAATTTCAAACTATACGTCTGCCATTATGTCTTTATTTATTCGATACCCATTCAATATAATATTTTCTCGATTCTGTAAAATATGAATGTTTAATATTAATGTTATTATTGGCTAACTCGAAACTAAATTCTTTAATCTCTTGCATTTCCCTGACCACCATGCCTAAAGAAATGTTTACTAATGTAGCATCAGATGCATTGTTTCGTAGATTGTGTTGTGGAACTGATAAACTATGTTCGAACTCAGTACTACAGGTGGCTTCGCTACCTAGATGGTGCTGCAGTTCTGTGTGGTGGTCAAATTCTGCACTATGTTAACGAATCAGATGAATCTGACCATTACAAGGTTGCCTATAAGTCAATAGACATGAGAATTTCTTAGTCAATAGAAATGAGAAATTTCTTATTGGCCAGGGCTAAATAATTGAAATTGTAAAGAAAAAATGTAGTTTTTCACTAATTTGTTTACAAATTAAAGACTATGATGCAATACTTTTGTAAAAGATTTATTTTTCAACCAAAAACTACATCACTAATAGAAGTTAGTTTTTGAAAACAATTTTTTTTTGGGAAAGATAGCTCTTAAAAAGTTTGTTATAGCAACCTGTAGCATTTTCTATAAAAAAAATAAATCGCTTTTGTCAAAACAGTAAACAAAATATTTTTTAAAATTTTAATTACAGTAAATAATTTTATTAACTTTTAGAATTTTTTTTTGATGATGATGATGATCATCATCATCATTATCAACCATTATCATTCCACTGCAGGATGAAGGTCTCTCCAAGTTTAATCGATCTTCTCCGATCTTTAGCTTCTCTTCTCCACATCACCCCTGTACACTTTCTTATTTCATCCATCCATCTCAAATGTAGTCTCTTTCTGGGTCTTTTACAATCTCTTGGAATCCAGTTTAAAATTTCAATTGTCCATCTATTATCATCTCTTCTAGCAATATGTCCAGCCCAACTCCACTTCAATCTTTTAATTTTTTCAATGAGATCAGTAACACCTGTTTGCTCTCTTAACCATACATTGCGTTTTCGATTTCTTCTTGTTACTCCCAACATACATTTCTCCATACTTCTTTGAGTGGTCTGAAGTCTCTGTATTGCTCTTCTATTAAGTGTCTTAAGTCTCATCAGATCCATAAGTAAGAACTGGTAAAACACATTTGTTAAAAACCTTCCTTATCAAACACATAGGCATATTTCCTTTTAGTATCAAGTTATTTCTACCAAAAGCACTCCAACCAAGTTTAATTCTATGATTAATTTCCTCCATTATGTTTCCACCTGTATTAATAATCTGGCCAAGGTATTTGTAACTGTTAACTTCTTCTAATTCATCATAATCAATCTTTATTTTCATATTTTGAGCAATTCGATTAAACATTACTTTAGTCTTTTTAACATTTATCTTTAATCCTATTTTCCTATTTTCATCTGATAACTCCTGCAACATTTCATGCAGCTCTGAAGCATTATTTGCAAAAACAACTACATCATCTGCGAAATCTAAATGACTTAAATAATCTCCATTTACTTTCACTCCTTTAGTTTCCCATTTTAATCCACAATAATCTCCATTTACTTTCACTCCTTTAGTTTCCCATTTTAATCCACAAAATACTTCTTGCAGCACTGCTGTAAAAAGTTTTGGAGATATGGAGTCACATTGTCTTACACCTTTCTCAATGTTAACTTTCCCAATATCATTATGTAATCTAATTGTTGCTGTTGCATTTTTATAAATATTCTTTAAAATATGACAATATCTTGGATCTATACCTTGATGATCCAATGCTTTAATCACTGAAGAAATGTTTATAGAATCAAATGCCTTTTCAAAATCTACAAATCCAAAACATAATGACAACTCATTTTCATTTGTCCTTTTTATAACTTCTCTCAATACCTGGATATGATCTACTGTACTAAAACCACTTTTAAATCTAGCTTGTTCTCTTGGTTGGTGGAAATGCAATGTTCTCTGTAGATGAGTTGTAATTATCTTGGTAAAAATTTTATATAAAACAGATAAAAGCCTGATAGGTCTGTAATTTCTAATATCTTCTTTATCACCTTTTTTAAATATTAATATTATTACTGCATTCTTCCAATCATCCGGTATATCTTTATCATTTAGACATTTGGTATTTAACTTTGCTAAAAAATTTTCTATTTCTTCATCTGCTTCTTTTAATATATCAATTATAATTCCATCATTACCTGGAGCCTTTCCTTTCTTCATACATTTAATTGCATGCCTCACTTCTTCATTTAAAATTCTGGACAATTCGGAAGATGTAATAGATATAGGAGGTATTTGTTCTTTATTACTATATAATTTTTGATAAAAATCTTCTATCAATTTCATGATGTCATCTTTCTGTTTAGTAATAATTCCATCTTTTTTTCTTATTGCAGATATAAATTTTCTGCCAATACCAAAATGTTGTTTTACATTCTTAAGACTTTTATTTTTTTCTACAGCTTTTCTTGCTAGTTCACAGTTATAGTTTCTTATATCATTTTCAACTCTTTTCCGCACCATTTTGCAATATTCAAGATATTCAATTCTTTTTAATGCATCATTTTTGTATATCTTCATATTCCTTCTTTTCTTCATAAATTCTCTAGTCTCAGTAGAAATTTTATTGGTCAATTGCTGCTTTTTTCTACCAGCTATCTTTGTTACAGTTTTTAAAAGTGTATCTGTTATTTTCATATTAATTTCATTCAAAACTGAATCATGTTCAAAATCTACTAATACTTAAACCGATTTGTAAGTTCTAATTTAAATTCATTAGAATGTTTCTGAAGATTAGGAATATTAACTGTAAATATTGTTTTTCTTAATAATTTTTGTCTCTCTAGTTTTACATTAACACTTATCTTACACCTTACTAATCGATGATCACTTCCTGTGTTAAATTTATTGAGAACATTACAGTCTTGAAATATGTATTTCCTGTTAGTCAAAATATAATCCAATTCTGCTGCACCTTCATTTGAATGCTTACATGTGTATTTCCTTTTAACATTTTTCTCAAAAAAAGAATTCATAATATAAAGGGTTTTTTTTTCTGCAAATTTCACAAGTCTATGTCCTCTCTCATTTCTATTACCATAACCAAAATTACCTACAGCACTTTCATCTTTCATTTGTTTACCAATTCTAGCATTAAAGTCTCCCATAACAATTTTAAAATGTTGTTTACTTTGATCAAAAGCCTTTTGTATATCCATATAAAAATCTTCTGCTACTTCATCACTATGAGAACTTGTTGGGGCATAAACCTGAATTATCTGCATTTGGTATCTGCTATTAAGTTGTATAACTAATCTTGTCACTCTGTCCGATACACCATTAATCTCCACAATATTGTTCTTCCACTTTTTATATATAATGAATCCTACTCCACTTGTATTTTCAATATTTGTGCCTTTATAATAGAGTATATGTCCACTTTTTAAATTAATTGTCTCTTCACCTTTTCTTCTAACTTCACAAAGTCTAATAATGTCCCATTTAATATAAGAGAGTTCTTAAGTACCTAAATAAAAGGTTGTCATCAAATGGCAGCCTGTGTCTGCAATCAGGGGATTCTTAGCACCCTCCGCCTTCGGCCACCAACCGCTGCCTTGGTTGGTGACTTTATAGCCTCCTGGGAATAAGGGCTATGCTTTATTTTTGTCTGTCATTATTGTATATATGTATTGGAAAAATATTTATCATTTACACAAACATTCATTCTGCCTTATCAGGTACTGAGAAGAAAGACCATGGTGTTTTTTGATCTTAAACTCAGAGGTAAAAAGTCAATAAACTCATCACGCTGGTTAATGTGTGTTGGTTAGCAGCCCATCCATGTTCGTATACTATATGAATAATCTCACAGTAATAACAGCTGCAATGACAAGAACATATGGATTGGACATTAGGAATTTACCCTGCTCGGTTCAAGGCCTCCAAGAGGAATCAAAGGGTCTCCTTTCAGTTAATAGCAAACTCCTTTCTGCAGCCTAATAAATATATCTTTCTTGTCACCGATTTAGAGTGTGCTCTCTGCCATTTTAGTTTCTGAGGGGAGCACCAAAACTACTGCTGCACAACCAAATGCTAAAGAATGTCAGATAATTTTTTTTTGTCATTTCTTAATTAGTGATATCTTTGATATTTGATTTTGTGAGTTATTTGAATTTTGGTCCCATTATTTTTGTGACAATTGTGGGGTGTGTTTGATAAAAATTGCTATTTTTAAATTGTATTAGACAGAATAACTGGAATATGTTGTATCATGGAGATATTATCTGACATCCTTTAGTATTTCAGTTGTGTCAGTGGTGGTTTGGGGGGCTCTCCTAGAAACCAAAATAGTGGAGAGTGCATTCTTTAATTGGTACTTCCTTTGGTATTTTAGCAATATAAAATTCAAATATCTAATATTTCATTCTTCTAACTTTTTGAATAGGTGAAATTCATCCAATCACGCCATGCTCCACTGTTATAGAAAATAACTTTATTTAGATATTTATTTTCATATTGTAAAAAAAAAGTGTTTATTTTTAAAATTGCTATCAATTAAAAGCTTGCATTTGTAAAAAAATAAAATTAAAATTATTAGTATATTATATAGAAAAAAGGTTTCATTGTAAAAATAAAGTGTTTAAATATAGAAGAATACTGTATTTAATGTTACACTTGCTATAGTTCCTTCAAAATAGGTCACATGGAGTTTTCAACTCAATAGTTTAAACGGAATTCTTTTAAATTGAAAATGTTGAAATGTAAAATTTTTATGCATTTGAAAAACAAATCTTTAAAATATATGTTTTCTATCATTGAACACAATGTTTATTGAATTTGGATTTTTAAATATAAAAAAAATGAAATCACAATTATATTACTGTAGCACTTATTTCAATGCTAACAGCCAGTGGAATGTGGTAAGCAAGGCATGAGGGCGCTGATGTGCGAGGGACACAAAAACGGTGCAAAATTAAGAATACATTTTTGTTGTTAGAATATTAATTAATGTCCCTTGATTCATTATTTCATCAAAATAAGAAAATATAAATATATTAAAATAAACAATCACTTCTTGAAATGCAATTTGTCAGTTATAACTTCTTACATTGGGTTTACATGTTCAACATTCACATTACGTTCCTATGTGATGTGAACATGGAACAGTTCATTTTACTAATACTATCCTTGCCTTTATATATATTGTGAACATTATTTGGTATTTCTAAAATAGTAATATTAAACATAATTTCAAAATTTTTATTGGTTTATTATAAAAATAATATCTTAAATTTACCATATCAAGCAAAATTATAAAAAAAATCCAAAATGTTTCCTCTGTATTTTTATAGCATTTGAAATTCTTGTAATAATTCTGGAAAAATTGTTGTTTTCTATTTAGTTATAAAAACAGCACAAAGATAACTAAAAAGAAAAAAAAGGGGACAATACACTAATAAAATACACAATATTGTATACATATGTGAATAAATTGGTTAAAATAGGATCGATCGGTAAGAGGTATTTATAATAGATTACACATTATGGTAAAATTATTCACAGTAGTGACAAACTTTTAATGCATTAATTAAATATGATATTTAAATATAAAGCAATACTTATATTTTTATATTGGTCTATTTCCATCATCTAATATGTGTATTGAATGGCAGGATTGCTCAGTTGGTTAGAGCGCTACCTTAAAATTCAATAATCCAAAATCTAAGGATCCAGATTTGAATCCCATGCTAGCACTGTCACTAGTCAGGCAAGCAACACCTGAAGAAGAGGGGTGAATAATACCTTTTGAAACATTGTGTATGTGTATACTAACCTGTTTGATGTGCTATTACTAACAGTTGAATGTATTTGGAATATTTAAATAAAGTTAAATTTTTCTAAAGACATTCAATATGCATATTAAATGATAGAAATAATCCAATATAAAAATACAACTAGAACACCATTATTGCAAACCTTCAGGAAAATAATAAAGCAATACTATTTTAAAATATGTAAGTGAAGTTATTTTAAATTTGAAATAAAATTTCCATTATTGTGAGAATGGTATATAAAGTAATCATTTACTTTAATATTTGTAATATAAATATTTGTTGTAACATTGTGATTTGTATATTTAATTTTATTAAAATATATTTTATTTAAATATTTTAAAATGTTATATGTATATCTCTCAACTGACCTAATAAATAAACAAAAGATTTGAAAAATATTTATCAGGTAAAATACATTTAAAAAAATAAAATTTAAAGATGTTTTTGAAATGGAAAATTATAAGCTATTTTTCCTAAATTAATACATCAAAAGTCATTTGTTGTTATAGTTTAAAGCAAATATTAAAAAAATTGGTACATACTTTCATTTAAAAAATTAATAGAATTACTCTTTGTGAACAATTTTCTTGGAAATGCTAGCGAATTTCACTTCTCATGAAATTATTAATTATCCACTCTATATTTATACAAATGAAGAAAACAACTTATTGTGATTTTCTTAAAGTTTATCACATAAATGGATTGATTCAAAAGATGAAATTTCATCATCATTTATTGTTCTACCATACCTAATTTTTCTCTGTCCTCTGTGATTTTATAATTAAAGCATCAAAGGTTTTTATTTTTATTTAAAAAAAAAACACATTCTAAAAGATTTCATCAAGATAAAAATAATTGGAACTCTTAAAGACTTTAACTGAAATTTAGGTTATAAAGGATATTTGTTTTTACTTATTATTATATATAGTTGCTTTGTTGAAATAAAAGTTCTCGCAAGAGAAAAGCTCAAGTAAAAAAAAGAGGTTCTATAGGTAATGTAATTTAAATTATATATATTATAATTTCAATATCATGACTTAGTACATATGTAATTTGTTTTGATGAGAGATTGTTAATTAATATTAGTTATTATTTATCCATAATTGAAATATAACATTTTGTTTTATTGGTCTCTAAAGTTGTCTATGCTGTTAGTATTAGAGGCCATAAGGGATCTAAAGAGTAAGTGTAAATGATTATATGGTTTGAAATATTTTATAAGAATTACCCCATTTGTTTATCAGTATAGATATGTTAAAGATTATATGAAGATTTATATAATTAATTACTTTTGTGGCAGTAAAACTTATGTATAAATAGTATTATTGTTTATTAGAGGAAACATTTTAGCAACATACGTCATAGTCTTTTATTGATAAATATTAACTTAGATAAGCATCTTATGCAATAAAAATTTACTTTCAAATGAATTATTTCAATTCAAAAATGCACTTGATGTTTTAACTTATGTTCATGAAAATGATTTGATCATTAATTTGAGCATACCATTAAGAATATTACTAACTCTTCTTATAAGAGTAGCTAATGGAGAAAGATCATTTTCGAAATTAAAAATTACAAAAAGATTGGCTGGTAAATTTTTCAGTGATAGCTATAGACAATGATGTATATAATACTATTAAGTGTTGATAGTATTGTATCTAAATTTAGTTCTGTAAAAGCTTGGAAAGTAAATTTATAATTATGTAATAGTAATTTTTTTCATTGTTATCGTTAATAAAACATTAAAATGTATATAAAATCATGCAGAATTTGTTTTATATCTTTGAAGGGGCACCAATTAATGTTTTGTATTGTACCGGTCGGTTTTGTATGTTCACATAACAAGGTCTAGCATCTAGGCAAAAGTACCTCGAATCCAATCATGCGCAAGATACATAAGTCAGGAACATTCATGAATTCTGCCCTATTTGCCTATTTTCCAGATCTACCAACTTATGAGCAACAATCCCGATGATATCGATCTAATTTTATCTCTCTCCATCGCACATCAGAGACATGAAAAGACTCTTAATAATTTAAAGTTTAGTGGTGGAATATTTAGCATGAACTATAATTTAGAAGTATTTAACGATCGTGACCTTTCATATTAATTATATATTAGCAGAGATCATCTAGTCAGTAGGAGCATAATTTATTAACTAAAATATTAATTTAAATAAAAGAAAACACAATCATTCGGAAATGTTATAACATATATATTTAATATTTATTATTTGACGAAACATAAGTAAATGCTTATTATCATTGATTGATCATTGGCCTCATAAATATTCTATGACATTTGGTCATAGAGAAATCATATTACATTTGGTTGATAAATTAGAATCAAATTTAACAGATGACTTTGTTTATAGTTGTGGCTATGCCAATAATATATACTATAATGATGAATTTAAGAATTAGCGCTATTCAGAAATATAATATTGAAGTAACACTACACCCCCAGAAGGAACAAAATAGCATTTAACCGATTTGAAAGATAATTATTATTTTATAATGAAGCATTACATTTGCACAAAATATAGTGATTAATATTCAATTTATAAAGTGACAGACGTGTGTGGGATAGCTGATGAATATATATTAATAATAATATCGTCACAATGATGCGCATTTTAAATAGTGGACATAGATCTGTTTAGCAAAAATCACAACATTACGGCTTATGGATGTTCATGGATTTATTAGAAATACAACGAAGGGCGGTGCATGCATGGCGGCATATTTGATGTGATTCAGTCACAGATCCAAACATGTGCTTCGTGGAATTCATTTTGAAGAGAAAATACCAATGTAACTCTGCAAACGTTGGCAGAATCGGTTTATAAATGAAGAGCGGTCGGCTATGCATTTATTGGGCTGGTTTTTCCAGAGCGATCCCCATATAAAGCATGCACATACAACCAAATAAGTCCCCAGGGTGTTAAAACCTGGTTCTTGGACTTTGAGAAGGATAATGGGGTTCGACTTTGCGATACCTCCGGATAAGAGAAACACGAATATATAATATAAAAACAAGTGTGCCTATATGCACGCAATGCTTGAGATAGTATATATATATGCAGCTTTAAAGACTACTTTAATTACTGAATGCCCATAACTTATAGAATATCCTGCATAATGGTATGATCTAGTCACTAAACAGGCATGGATGATTTAAATTAATTAAATTATATAATTTTTAAGACATAAAGATTCCTCTTTACTTTAAATTATTTATAAAAACTTCCCACACCGTTTAATAAATAAAAATTTCTGTTAAAAAATGCTATTATTATAAATAAATATGTTTATATGGAAACAAATGGGGTGGTGGAAATAACTGGGATAATAATTAGATTTTACATATATGAAATACCTTTACAGTTGGGATTGGCGCATTTAAAAAAAGATAAAAAAACATTTTTTAGAAAAACAGATGTTGATCTGTTTTCCTACAACAATTTATAAGATAGTGACTTTGTTTTTCCAAACTCACGAGCACCTGCATAAGTCGAATAGGACTTGTTTTTAATTAAAATAAGTTCTTAATTACCCTGTAAGTGATGGGTAGGGAAACTAGAAAGGAATTACATGCTAGCGAGTTTGAAATATTACTGGCATTTTAAAGCACAAAAATACATAAATATAATAATGAAATAAAATATGATTGCCGCATGGAAATAATAAAAAAAAAGAAAACATATTGAATAGAGGCTCAATGATAGAATAGGTTTAGTTATATAGAGTTGTAACTAGGTAAAATTACATAAGATATTAGAATAGAGCATCAGGATTATTGTTGTTATAGAAGGCTGAACTTAATAGAATCATAGAGCGGCTAAAGTTCTTTTACTTTTCATAAATAGTAGCGGTCCTTGATGTTTGGAGTGTTTATCGGTGTTAATACACTAGATCTAGGTTTAATAAGGCATCACATGTAGCATTTTACTTATTTAATTGATAGACATTTGAAAGTTCATAGGCACGGGATCCAGAGCTTTTCATACGGGAATGAGCATGTTGGAACAGAGGGGAAGGTGAAGTTTCCCCTACTCACGGCACATTGGATGAAGATTTAAACTAGCATGGATTATGTTGACCATCGTTAATTTATAGTTGTCTCCTCCCTTTTTTGGATTCAAATCCAGCAGTATTTATACTCTTTTTTTGATGATGTAGTATAGCACTTAACTGCTGGACTTGAGGCAATTTGGGCACTTTAGCAAAGCTGAAATCTGACCGGATACCTTTTGTTTTGTAAATCTTTTGAAACAATGCAATCCTTTTACAAGTTTCTCGAACGATTGTTTTAAAATAAGTCTTATGATTTTTAAAACAAGTTGGCGTGAATAAAATTTCCACTAATGGATTTTATTTTACTATTACAAATTGTAACCTTTTAATTTTAACTAATGGGCTTCTCTGGGTAATTGTTTTTAGTTGTGTTCGAGAAACTTCTTAAAAGAATTGCATCATTTTCTGACCGTTAATATTAAATATATAAATAATAAATTACATATATGAATTTTAATATACATGAATAATATGACTATTTATACAATTTATTATCAATCTCCCCACACTGAAAATATATATATTTATCCATTATGCACACATACACATTAAAATAATATTAAATATTTATTTATTAAATTATTTTGCATTAAGATATATAAATATCTATGTCAGTTATGTTTAAATGGTTAAGCAAAGGAAAAATATATGTATACGCATCTAAGGATGGGGTTTAAACATGGCTTAGTGGTAGGAGACTGTAAGTGGGCTGTGAAGCATGATCTGAGCATCAGATTGACTGCTTCAGCATAAGGATGCTGACAAAATTTCTTAGATACACATTATTAATATTTTAATCCATTCTAAAATTATATCCAAAATTAACAATTTTCTTTTTTTGTTGTTTGCCTTATTTAGAATTAAGTTTTATTCCTGTGGAAATAACATCTGTGCACCTTGAAGAATTTCACCCATTATATGTCTTGGCAGGTGATTTTTGATTATATTTCCATCTTTTCTTCAAAATAGTAAGATAGTGGACATAAACAAATCTTTTTAATCCTTGTCACCAGAGCATATTTATTTTTGCTAATATAATGAACTAAGAAGATATATTTGGCTTTAAATAAAAAATATATGTGTACACAGCAAATAGAATTCACAAAGTCTTATAAATAGATATTTAAGATCATTATTTTATTAATCATTTCTTAACCAGAAAAAAAAAACTAGAACTTTATTAGAAAAATTTATTCTTTTTATTTTATAAGATAGTTATGTTCATTATACATCAACAAATTTTGATTTGATTGTCCATTCAAAATCAGTTGAACAATGAAATTGTATTGTTGACTAGTTATATTAATTTATTGCTGTTGGATAATCAAACATATACTAAAAAATTTCAAAAATGGTAATTAGTTGAAAGTGAGATTTTTTTTCTCTTGAAAAGTTATGTTTTTGTTTTTTTTAAAGCTTTTATAAATTTCCGTTTTTTAAAAGGTTTTGAATATAATATTACTGTAATTGTTTTTAAAAAGCTCAAGCTTTTTAACATTAATAAAGAATGAAATTTCTTTATTCATAATCTCTTATATATAGAACTTTTAATATTTTCTCTTAATGTGAATGTTTTAAATTATTTTCTTTTGAAGAATTGTTTATGAGGCAAGAGAATTTTTGAAATCAGATTTTTAACAAAATAGATACAATACTACAAAAAACATTATCTAAAGTTTTATGTTATCATCAGTTTTTAAAGGCATTGTCATGTCATTGCGACAATGTCATTCTATTTTCAGTAATTCATTTCATATCTACATATAAAAATACCTGATTTCACTGATCACATTTAAAAAACAGGATATTCTTGACATGTTTTCAATGTTCTTCCTAAAATGTTGCTTTTCAAAATATTTTATTAAAACCTGTTATGTCTTAAAATATGTTCCAAAAAAAAATCATATTTTTTATATTTAACATATTATGCAAAATACAAAAGCAAAATTAACATAGCAGAAATAGGAATGTGCTACTCCTTTAAAAGATAGAATGAATAGTAATTTTTCAAAGAACACAGAAGTAAAGGTAAAATAGCCTTTTTATATCCCACTCCATTGCAAAACCTATCCAACAGCTCCTCATAAAATAATAATGAACAGAGCATACTCATTAAATTTGCCTATTGCTGGTTGATGAGAATTTGAATAATTTTTCATTCTTGTTTTATCTTCTTTTTAAGAATAACTAGATACCCATATTCATTTATTAACTTAAATGGGTTTGTTAGCTGGACCAGATAGCTGAATGAAAAATCTCACTTCTTGAAAATAATTTGATTTAAAATCTAAGCACAGGCATGGCAAGCAGAAGCAAACTCTTTACAGAATGAAAAGAATGGTCTTAAATTTTTTTCTCCAAATAAAAGAAAGACAGTTTTTTAAATTTTGTTTGTCTAAGCAGCTGCTACAGGGACTGCTTACTTGAAAACTGATCATTGGCATAAGCACCCATTTGAAGTACATACATTTATTGAAATTAAAATATATACATTAAAATGAAATATAAAAAAAATCAAATACTAATCTGAGCAATAATTACTAAATTTGTTCTAAAAATAGCAATTCATTTTATTTGAAAAGCTTAAAAAAATGCATGCAGGCTTGGCTATCTTTTTTTTTTTTTTAATTAGTTTAAAACAAATAAGAAACAATGGTTTTATGATTATTAAAACAAAAATAACCATTTTATTGAAAAGTGTCTGCAATGATTAGAAAAAGAAAAATGACTATTAAAACATTTTTTTATAATTTTGGCTAAATTTAAAAAGCTTTTTTTTTTAACCAATGATAAATTTTTGAACTAAATTAAAGTAATTGAATCTTTTAAAGATATTTTTTTTTGCTATTGTAGTTTAATTTTGAAAGTTTTTTCTTCCTTCAAATTTAAGTGTATAATGAAAGCTTTATGACAAAATGTTAACTGTTTATTTTGGATTGAAATAATAAATCATAAGTGGATTTTTTTTTAGGCAATGTTTATTTTTATATTTGAAGCTTTGACTGCATTGTTGTCTTTTTCGAATTTATAAAATACAAAAATGTATTACATTATCAAATTGGGTACTTATACTTATGACAATCCATCCCACTTGATGGTATTGTTGCTAGCCAAAAGTAATTGAAAATACCGTTTATCAGGCATAATTTCTCAATTGCTATCAGTAATTGAGTACTAGCAATTTAGTCTTTTGGCTAATGGTGGCCAGCAGTCTGTTTTGCGATCATTTGCTCTTGCAATTCACACTTAGCCTACAGTATCAGTTAGCTCTGATATATGTTGTTAACCATCTATACAAATGCTGACACTTAACATATTGCTAAGTTATCATGATAGGGTATGAATAATTTAAATGACAGAAAGTGAATCAATATTTGCTCAGAAGTAATTATTTTCAAACCTAAATGAATTACTGTAAGGTCCTCCAAATTGTCACACTGTACCAATGTAATCTCCCCCTAAACGTGTTAAAATTAGGAAATGTGGCGATTCAGCGTTGTGAGAGCTTGTGTTGATGAAAAAATGGCTACTTGTGATAAAGTCTTCGTTCAAGCTGTCTCTCTTGTGTAATATATTAAATTACAGTTCGCAAAATTAAAAAAAAATAAAGGAACATTTATTACCAAAAAATAAAATTGTTCTTGAGGTGTTGTTTATCTACCAAAAATAAAACTATGTTTGAAGTAATCAAATCAATGTTAGTGAAAAAAAGTATTCGTTCAAGCTGTCTCTGTTGCCTAATATATTAAATTACGGTTTGCAAAAAAAAAAAATCCTGAAATAAAGGGACATTTATTACCAAACAAAAATAAATTGGTTATTGAGGCATTGTTTATCAACCAAAAATAAAACTATGTTGGAAATAATCAAATCAACATTAGTGAAAAAACATGGTATTAACAAATGAACATTTTGCAAATATATTCAATTACTTTCCAAAAAAAAAAAAAAACCCTTAATGAACCTAAACGAACATTTCTTACAAAACAAAAAAATCTTGGTTATTTAAAAACTAAAAAACTAAAATAAAGGAACATTTATTATAAAACAAAAAAAAATTGCTTATTAATTGAAAATCTATAACATCAGTTTAAAAAATAATAAAATAACGTAATTTTAAAGAATTGTCTGTGTCTACTTTTATTTGTTAAAATATCAAAGAAAATGTAATGGCCCAGTAATGTTATATTGATGTGTTCTGTTGGAGGAACAACACCATCAAGTGGGATGGATTGTCATATGTATGAGTACTTCAAATTGTATACATGTAACATAATGTTTTCATATTTCAGTGTTGTAACCAGTTGGCTACATAGATGCATTAAAAATAATTAAATAATTGGCAGCATGCTCATCAAGTTTAAGCATAGAATTATTTAAATAATGAGGAAAATAATATTTAATTTTCCCATGCATATTTTTTTATAATGAGTCTTCATTTAATTAAATATTTTAAGTGCAAAGTGATAATATGAAAATACTCAAACATTAAATTTGTTAAATAATAATATGATTTTAATATGGTTAATATTTTAATAAGTTCTGTGAGAGAAAATTATTTAAAAAATAGTTTTTTTTTTACTCTCTCTTTAGTACTTATAATTAATTAGTAGTTTTAATTTAAACTATGAAAATGTACTAAGAGAAAAATAATTTTCTCTTTTGTAAATTATTTAATAAATATTAATTTTCTCTCTCTTCAGTACTTATAATTAATTAGTAGTTTTAATTTAAACTATGAAAAGGTACTAAGAGAAAAATAATTTTCTCTTTTGTAAATTATTTAATAAATATTAATTTTAACCTTTTAAAAAAGATAAAGTTTTATATTTAAGAATATTTTTAAAAAAAAAACAGCAAAATAATGTTTTAATACTTTTGATAAAATTTATTTTTAATTAGAGTTCTACAGAAAATCAAATCAATGTAATTAATTGATTATCTTGTTGCTATTTTTGCAAGAAAAAATTTTAATTAGAAAGAAATGCCAATAATTTTATGATGTTAATTTAAGTTATTGAATTGTTTTTCAATGTCTTTCTATATTTATGATTAATATAATTTTCTTCTTCCTTTTTCTATGTATTGATTTCTACTTTTATATATCGTACCATTTACAACTTTCTTAAACACTTTAACAATACTCTTTTTTATATCAAAACTTTATTCTAACAGTTTTCACTGCCCTGCAGTCATCATCAGAGCTATAATATCCAAATATATAATTAATGCATTTTATACACATATTCATATACATAATTGAATACACAAAATAAAACATACATTTTAACATACTTTATTCTTAATTAATTCTATCCAAATTTATTTTATATTACTTCATTTTATTGTTAAATTATGATTTTAATTTCAAAAAAAGGTTAACTTTTTATTCTACTATTTAATACATATTATTGTCTTTTTACTTATATTTTTAAACAACTTCTAACCTTTTCATATTTTTATTAAATATTTTATAATTATCTATTAACTTTTTCCACATTACAAATTATTTTTTTACATTGCAAAATTACTCACCTCTATCCAATCCTAATTCCAAAAACCCAACTAACAAAATTTGTATACTTGCTTAACACTTTCCTCTATCATCATTTTTTTCAATTTTATTCTTTTAACCTTTTTCAAATTCAGACTATTATTAATAATTGTTTATAAAATTATTGTCTTTACTCCAAAATCCCTATTAAGATTTGGCTTTATATTTTTAATCAATATTGCCTCTTTAATTTTCCTATCCCTTCTATTATTTGTATAATTAATCAATTATTGTATAATTAATTATTAAGTGTATCAGTATTATGAGATAGAGCGGAAAGTGATGGGTCATGTGAAAGTCTGTGCTCATGTACCCTATATATTATATTTAAGTAGAATAGTATTTTATTCCCCTTACCTTTTTTGTTTACTTGTGTAATTGAGTATGACCTAAACATACAATATAAATATAAGCAGAAAACAAGGAAAGGATTATAGATGTTTATCAAGTCATTTAGTATAGATCTTTTCTTTTACACCCCCTTGATTTTTAATATCTATTGATTAAATGTGAATTTCTTTATGGACATCTGCTGAGTATTAAAAATATATTGTCAATAAAATTTTGTAAAATATTATTAGCTTGAATTATGAATTTAATTATAAATCTACCAAAGTGTTGCCGATGAACATTTCGACAAATGATATATTGGAAAGGCCTCATCTTTCGGTATATTATCGATAAAAATGTTGTTTGTATTAAGTATGCTTTAGAATTTAAAAATATGCTATCTGTATCAAAGAACTAAAAAAAAAAATTACTACTAGTGTAATGATGACTAAATTTACATAAATATATTCCCTTCATATATATATATTTTATCATTATAGTATAATTTTATAGAAATTTGTATGTATGTCTATATATACACACATAGACAATGTAGGTATATCATAAGGGATGTTTATATTTTTTATAATTAAATTAGACTAATAAAGAAATATGCTAAATTAAATGTGTGATTTAATTTGTTTATAATAAATAAAATTAATTCTTTCACCTTAGATTCTTTATTAAAAGTGGTCAAAATACTTTTAAAAAATAATTATAACATACACCAAATCTTTTAAAAACTTGTTTTTTATTTTTTTGCCACCAAAATGAAATATATGTTAAAATAGATTTCCAACGTTTTAACTATTTCTTTATTTTTTTCTATAGTCTTTTTCAAGGAACTAAAAATATATAAAAAGGAGAAAAAAAAAAAAAAATTCAAAAAATTTTTTTAAAACAAACAAAAATAAAAATCCTGTCACATATACATACTATTTTGGAAAATATATTCTTTACTTACTATGATTTCTTTTCCCAACAGCTTCCAACTTTACATTTTGCCTAAATGAACATTTTATTGTTACAAAATATAGTTTTTTATTATCTTATCTTCAATTAACACATTTTTACATTCCTTTCTTGTTAAAAACAAAAACATTCTATTAAATTTCACAATTTTTTCCCCCCTTTTCCTTTACATTATAATATTCTATTCAGAACAGGATTTAACATCTTTATGTATAAACTTTCCTTTTCAAATCTTTCTTTTTGTTTAATTATACATTCTAAAGGGGTAATCTTAAAATTGACATGACCAAATTTTTCTTTATGTAAATATATTGCTGAATTTCTATCTGACAAATGTTGTTTTAATCTAGTTTTTAAAAAATTCTTTGTATTACCCACATAAGATATATCTTTACCATTATATTTTAAACAATCCATACATTTTATACAATAAACAGCTTGCATTATATTTGAAAAATCAACAAAATCTCTTTTATTAATTAAATTATATAAATTACTTTTTTACTTGTATACAGGAATAATACTAAAACCATATCTTTTATTAAATCCATGAAACAAATTTTTTATCTTTTTAAAAATAAAATTTTGAACCTTAAAACCTATAAAAAGTGTATCATCACCAAAATTTTTCTTTAATTTTTCTCCATTTTTTATTTTATTTAAATTATTATTTGAAAAATTTTTTAATACAACATCCCAAGGGTAATCATTTAATAAACATTCTTTTTTTATAATATTTAATTCTTTATTTAACAAATTTTTATTAGAACAAATTCTTATTCCTCTTTTTATTCTATTATTAATAATGTTCATTTTACAATGAATTCCAATTACTTAATAAACCATGAAAAATTTTCTTTCTAAAAACTGATGTTTCTATATTTAAATTATAATCAACAAAAATTTTTTTTATTTTTATATCCATATATTCAATACATCCCCCTATTTCTTTTTCCATAGTAAATTTAATATTAATATCTTTACTATTTATATATTTTAAAAACCTTTTAACATTTTTATAATCTCCTTTAAAAACAGTAAAATAATCATCAATATATCTACAATAAAAAACAAGACCAAACCCATTACTAAAATATTTTTTCTCAAAATTATACATATATATATATATCCGCCAGAAGACCACTTAAACAATTTCCCATACATAAACCTTTCTTTTGCTTATAAAAACATTCATTATATCTAAAAACCAAATCTTTACAACATAAAACCAAAATTTCATACAATAAATTACAATCAATTTTTATTTTATCACCTTTATCTTTTATGTATAAATCCATAATATAATTTATAGCATCTTCTGGACAAATATTTAAATACATATTAACAATATCTAATTTTACAAATGTAATATTTTTAAATTTATTATTTTCTAAAAATATTTTTAATTTATCTACAAAAATTTTTGAATTATTAATTTTACTTTCATTTTTATTAAAATCTTCATATTTCTTAAAAACATTAATATATATCCATTTTGTGATATTTTCATAATATGTATTTTTACATGAAATAATGGGTCTCATTGGAATTCCTTCTTTATGTACCTTTGGTAAACCTATAATATTAGCACATTTTACATCTAATCTTTTCAATTGTTTCATTTTGAACTTTTCAATATATCCCTTTTCCTCCATTTCAGTTATTAATTTGTTTACAATTTTATTCTTTTTTTTACTTTCATCTTTATTAATTTTAATAAAAAAAACATCATCTAATAATTTACACATCTTTAAATTATATTCTAAGTTCGACATAATAACCATACTACTAGATTTATCTTCCTTTAAAAATGTCAAATCCTTATATTTTATTTTAATATCTTTTATAATTTTCAATTCATTATTACCACCATTAACATTTTTCCTATATTCAAAACTTCTTTTTATATTATATTCTATTTTATTATTAAAAAATTCTAAATCTTTTATCACATTATCTCTAATATTTTTTCCATCTATTTTTTTACAACAAATATCCTTTAAAATATTCATTTTTGCATTAACCTCTATAATTTGTTTCTCCATAGTAATTAATCTTTCTTTAGGAACATATTTTAAACCTTTATTTAAAACATTTATTTCTTCTTCTTTAAAAACTGTATCAGTTAAATTAATAACAAAATTATGCTTATTATTACCCCCATAATTATTTTTCTTATTATATATATAGTTTTTGTAATAAATATTATTATTATTACATTTATTATTTTATGGAATTTCAATATTTGAAAACAATAGAGAGAAAAAAATTAAAACCAGTCAGTACATTGTTTTTGTTTTTTAATTTATATGTACATATATATTAGTATACACAACAGATAATGATAATTTATTATTGTTTTTCATTTTCTTAGCGCTAATAGCATCCTTTTTTGAATTTTACTTCACCTTTGATCAATATATATTGTGCCCTTTTGTATGGGTCACCATTTAATTTTTGTGCTAATCTATTAAAAATTTTAAATTTAAGATATATTTGAATATGTGATGTTAATTTTGCTTATGGTAATATTTTAAAAGGTTTAATTAAAGCAATCTATGAGTATTTGATATGTAAAATTGTGTTGATATTGAGAGAGACATTTTAAATGATGATGATTATAATATATAGTTGGAAAAAATGGCCATAATCAATACTGCATTAATAGATTTAATAAATAAATATTTAAAGCTAAAGTATTTAAAAAGACAAGTTAAAATTAAATGCATATGTTTATTATTGATAAAATAATATTATAAAAGAATATAAATATTTTAATTATTGTAAGTACTTAAATAAAAGACTAATATTTGATTTTAATAATATTGGATAATTATTTTAAAATCTATTATAATATCTTATTTATTTAAAAAATATTTATTTTAAAAAATGCAATTGTTAGTTTATTTTTAGACGATGACAAGCGTTTCTTGTGTTGTAGTAGAAACAGATGTTAATTAAATATACACACACATGCTTAGAAGTTATCTAGCAAAGTTGCAAAACTATTTTAAAAATTATGTTGTAAAATTTGTAAATAATACGTGAGTTATCACGAGATAAAAATAAAGATATTTAATGTAAAATATTAAATCTGATTTTAAAATATTGCTTTAAAAATATAACGTATAAAAAAGACTTAGTGTATTTTAAATAATCTTATAAAAGTTAAAATTAAAATCAAGTAAGTAAGAATATTTTAAAAGAATGTTTAATAAATTTAAATGAACGATAAAGATTATTTTAGAAATGTAATAATGTAATAAATATTAAATATTAAATAAGTCATTATTTATTTTTAATTTTGTGTTGTTGGTAAATATGTAAATAAGCCAGCAAATTGATTGTTTAAATGTACCAATCAGATGGGAAGTTTCTTCCGGTATAAAAGCTCAGTTCAATTGTTAGGAGAGGACTCTGTGATTGAATTTTCAAGTTAATTGTGCTATTAAAAAAATAGCTAAGTAAATTTATAGACGCTCTAAAATCATTTTTTTTAAATTATAAGAGTGTCATTGTAAATAATTTATAAAAGTTTTAAATGATAGACCTGCAGTGTTAATTTAATTTTCCCTATCAGTCGTCTCTACTAAGCTCAATTTACAAGCAAATAATCATGGGAACATCATATATAGTGAAAATATATCGGAAACTTTACCTTAGAAATATGACAAACGCTGGATTAGTTCGGAAATTTACAAGATGGAGAAAAGTAGTATTTTGGATAGTATATAATTTTAAAAGCTAATTACTATTGCCTATTAGAAAATAGATATTTTAAAGAATAAATACTTTTGTGTAAAGAAAGTATTTTTGCAAGCTATAAATTTAAAAATATATCTTAAGTAAAGATATTAAAAATGAAAGTAGTTTTATAAATACTTGCCTTGTTAAGTCTTTATGTTTAAAAGACTGAATGTTGATAATTTTAAAAGCAAGTCAATTGAAATATAATTAGCTAAAAATCTTAATATAATGGGATTATTAAATTGAAATAATTTAAACGCTGGCCGTTTTATAAATAAAGAAGCTTATTCTTACCTGGATGTTTTGTTAAAAAATGCGCAAGAAATATGTGGACGTCCCAGTTAATTTAAAATAATTAAATGATAGTTTTTCATAAAACTAAAGACTAAGCTAAAATAATAACTTTTGAATAATATTTTAAAAATAACTAAATCAGGATCCTATAAACTATTTTAATTTTATTTTATTTTCTTGTGGGGAACTTATTTTAAAAAAAGAACATTTTCGTTTTTCATAAACTTTTAAAAAACACGTGATGGACCGGAAACAGGAAATGGTGTTCTAGTAAATATGTGCCTAGGATTAAAGAACTTTATGGTGAAAAGGAAACATCGCTGGAATTACGTAATATGAATTCTGTTTATCTATCTAATATAAAATTTAAATATTATTAATTTATTAAAATAAGATAGGTACATTTTCTTAAAATAATAACTAAAAAATAATATAATGATTAATTGCATAAGTTTATTTTATAATTAATATAACACGGAATATGTTAAAGAATGATCGTGAGTGTAAATGTGAATTATTTTTTATGAAGCTGTAATTCCGAAGATTATTGGAAGATGGACTGTACATTAAATCATTATTGATGGTAAAAATTGTATAATAATAATAATTGTGATGTATTAATATGTTTTCTTTAGATCAACCAAATATTGTGTTGTTTTGAATGAATGTATGATTATTTTAAAAATACACACACATTATATTGGCAGTAACAGTTTTATTTAAATATGCATAATTTGAATTTATGATATAAATACGATACAACATTACATAAGAAGCTTAGAAATAATTATATGATTCTTTCGTAAATAAATTTTAATATTTTGTTTATGTTATAGTATTATAATTATATTTGTTATTCATATGTAATTATTTTATTGCAAGATAGGAAGAGATCTTAAAGTCTATATTTTATTTTTTTATTTTATTGGATAAATTAAGTTAAGTTTTATGTAGAAGTTTATATTTGAATTAAAGGCTTACTGAATATAGATGACGTAGTATAAATAGTTTGGATAATCAGTTTTATTTAAAATCAATGATTATTTTCCGGAAAGTTTAAATAAGTTTAGAGGATGTTTTGTAGATAGAAAGTTATTAAGAAGGAGTAGAATAACACATAAAGTAAAGTAATAATTTTACATAGAAAAGAATCATAGAATTTATCTAATATAATACTTTATGAATTTGAAATTAATGAATAATTTAAATATTATTATTTAACAGTACATATATGTAATGCATATTTAGTAAAACATGTAGCATAAATTGCATTAAGTGAAATATAAAATTGTAATCAATTTTTTGTTATTACATTACAAAAATACATTGATTTCTATATTATGATATTAAAGTAGTACTAATAATAGAGTGAACACATACTAGTACATGATGAAATAAGTAACAGTAATATTTAAGTGATGTAGCAATTTAATTAGTAAAGTTTAATTGTTTACATATGCTATATAAACATTGTTTTACATAAATTTTTCTGTGTAATAATTAGAGTTCACTGATATTTGTTTAAAGTCTAAGTTTTGAAAACATACTTCAATGTTATTAATACAGCATTTTAAAGGATGTATAATTACTTATTAGGAGTATGAGTTAATAACAGTGTAAACATATTGTATTATTATTTTCTTATTTTTATTTTCTTTGTTTTCATAATTTGAACTGTAAATATTGTAAATAAATTCTTAATCAAAGTTAATGTAAATAAATTTGTTTAATTTGTTTTAAAAGTGTGTCGAGTTCATTATTTTGCACCACAGCATTTGACAGCAGATAATTTGAACAAACATAATATTTGCACAATATGAATTATTATTATTATTTAGAAATAAACACAATATTTTCCTGATATCATTTTTATAAGAATTGATTGACATTAACATATAATATTATTATGGTCATAAGGTTATTATAATGCACATTATAAGAGTACAATATTATTTATTGCCACAGATTAATAAATTGTAAGATTTTGATCTATTCCAAAATTAAGATACTATATGAAGATAAAAGATATATATATGATTATTTATTTATTTAATGATTGATAATATAACAGAAATAAATAAGATTAAGTTATACCCTAAGATTAGTATTGAATATTATTATTATTAGAATAAGTTAGGTGTATTTAGGTTTGATATAAAATCCCATATCATACTTATTTACATGAGTTATCATTACTTTAAGATAATTAGAAGAACCTGAGATTATTTAATTATATTTTAAAAATTAAAAGTTAAGATTTATTTATTTTATTATTATTAAAGATAATTTATTTTATTTAAAAGCCATAAGAATGCTGTAGAGGTAGTAGTAAGTTAATAAGGAGGTGACAGTATTCTTATGCCATTGAGACAATGTCTTGGAAGATATTGACTCAATGTAAATCTACTTATTACTTTGTAACTTTACTTCACAGTCTCATGATTTTAATAAATACTTATTTAATTAGTACATACTATAGAATTATATTAATTTTGATAATTGATAATAAATTTAATTAAAATATGATAGTATAAAAGTAAATTAAAGATAGATATGCAAATTTTAATTAAGCATTATAATTTAATTGAGCTAGTCGTATTTCAAATTATATTATACATCGAGAAGTAAGGGTACAATATATATAACATGTTTTACATTTAAAATTTAATAGGTCTCTGAATGTTATATTTTTCTTTATTTACATTTCAATTTCGAGATAATTTTTTTAAAATTTTGGAATGATTAATCACAAGAATAGATATTATAAAGTAAATAGATTGTAATAAGCTTGGATTTAGCATTCTTAAGTTGCTACAAGATAGATGTAATCTTTTTCGTTTATTGATTATATTTCTTATCATATATACAAATATCTATATTACCTTTCCTTCTCTAATACTCTTTCATAAGAAGAATATATCTTTTTCTTTTTAATTTTACCTTCCTTTCTTCTCTTTGTTTTTTTTTTTTTAATTGTTACTTAGGTTGAATAATATTCTTTCAAAAATAATAAATTCAAAAACTTATAATATTCTGACAATTTTAGTTAAAAAATATATATATAAAGTCTATAATTTATAGTACATTCATTCATAATAAAGTTGAATTTGTAAAAAAATCACATTAAGACATGTTTATCCTTATATTATATGAATACAGTATTTGCAATTCTACAAAATATTTATTTTCAATGCATTGGTCAACACAAAAAGAAGGATTAATCTTCTAACTTATTCTTTTAGTGACCACCATGATAATATATCAAATATATGCACTCACTATAATTTACATAGAGAAATTTATTTATGAAAAATTTGAATTGTTAAAAAATCAAGTCATTTTATCTATTATTATTTTCAATTATGTTTAAAATTTAAAAGTAAAAAGTTTTCAATTCTATACTAAGTCTTTATTCTCTAAAACTGAGATATTCAACCTGTTGGCAACTCTGGGCCACATTGGAAGAAGAAGAGTTATCTTGGGCCACACATTTTAAATACATAAACATACTGAAAGCTGATAAGTAAAAAAAAAAAAAGATCAGTGCATAATTTTTGTGATATCTACCATCATGTAAAAATATTATTTTATAATAATCCTAACTATGCAGCAGCCCATTTGGAGAGTTTTAAAATCATCAAGCAGGTTTCAAATTTGTGATCTCTAATATAGAAAATCTACATATCTAAATAATAAAACATGATTGATGTTTTTTTTTTTTTTATGTTATAAAAGTAAAACAAAAGAAGGCAATATAAAACTAGTGGGATATTTTGTTGTAATTCTCAGTTAATTCTTAAGATGTCCATTAGATATTTTCATTCTAATTTTACTCTTAATATGTTTCATTCTTGAAAATAATTGTTTGCAAATGTAGGTACTTCCAAGAAGTGATGATATGCATAAGGCAAGATTGTGAAACAAGGGATATATGTCCCTGGGAAGATTCCAGTAAAGAAACACAATCAGATTTTTTGATCACCAATCCTATTACACACAGCACATTTAAGTCATTGATGAGGTATGACAGTACCCTTAATAATCGGATAAAAATGCTTATCTAACTTCTAAATAATTTCAAATCCCTAACATTGCAACAATAAATTAAAAATATTATTGATAATTGCTGCCTCACCAAGTTACTATAATATTGATTTTGTCAATTCTACTTTCTGTGCTTGGAAGATAACATTTTGGAAATTGCACACTATCATGAAACTGAAGCCACACATGCATATAAATAGTGAATGCATAGGTTCATTTATTTTAACCACGTTGTATCTCATAATCATAACAAAATCTCTTAATGTTTTAAGTAAGATTATGATTTTGTTTTGGGGCCATATTCATACTGTTCTTGTTGACCATGGGTTGCATACTCCTGCCCTAAAGAAATGTCAACATAAAGACAATAGTAGTAAATTTCTAATATTTGAAAATTTATAATAATAAAAGGGAAAATGTTTAAAATAATTTGTTGCTTTAAAAATATTATTAAAGGAAAATTAAATATAAATAATATTAACTGGCATCCACATACTTAAAAAATTTAACTTTCATTATTGTATTTTCTATCACATATGCAATCCAAAATTTTTTCATATAACCTTTTTAAGTAATAATCGGTTATCAATTACATTTAAATTAATCTAATAAATTAAGTTTAATTTTATTCACTACTGTTTGAAGATAATTTTTCTTTACCCTGGAGGTTGTGGTTCAAAAAATTGCACAAGGTCATGGATATCGGGTGATCAATTCCTTAATTGTATGTTCTAAAATGGAAAAAAAAAAATCACAAATTTGTTTTTATTATATTTATATAATAAATACATAACTTTTTTATTAATTATAAATTACAAACTAGAAATTATTAAACAAATACGTATGAAAATACAAAGTTATGGTCAAAAAAATTATAGTTGTAATCACATATATTCCGGAGATATATTCATTGCAAGTATATGTCTGAAATGGGGGAAAAAATTAAAAATGCATTTATTTTCAATTACAATTTAGAAATTATTTTTACAACTGCACCAAGACTGTTTTAGGTGATCATCATACTTCTGAGATGCAATTTATATCAAATATCACACACTTTTACAAAACACATAATGTAACTAAATTGGTGGTTTAAACATAACAGTTTACTATTAGTCACATCTTGAACATATGCATCCAAAATATTAAACAATATTTAAGAAAAACTTTTGCTTGTATTTCTCAGATCAACAATGATCTCCAGAAGCTTAATGAATTCACTTTCCATTATGTGTTTCCAGCATATTTTGGAGATGCTGGTATCCCTTTTAGATTTTTTTTCATTGTTTTTTTTTTTGGCTTTCTATAATGCTCTTTTGCCAGTTTTTTATTCATCAAATGGAAGAAACCGAAGCTAAAATTTACTAGTTCAAAAAAAAAATTTAAAAATCTGAAAATGAAAGTAAAATAAAGATAAATTAAAGAAAAAAAAAACTGACAGTGCCACTGATTGGTAGCATTATGTACAGGGGATTAATGCAAAGGAGGTGACAATACTACTGATTAGTATATTTCTTTATTCTTAGACTTTGAGAGTGAGCTTTTTTCTTATTTATAAGAATAAAAATTGTATATTTCTGTAATTAATATATATAATTATGATTATTTATGGAACATAGTTAAAACAAAAAATAAATGATTACAATTAGATTTTATTGGTGATACATCAAATGATATTGTAATTATGGTAAAGCAGAAGTTATAATTAATAATGCCAGTCCAGAAATTTTTTCTGATATTTCAATAAAAATAATGCAAATTTTTGTGCTGCCCTTACATAAAAAGTTTGAAAATTTTAAAGTGAAATAATAGGTAATATGTTCTCCTCCATTGGTCTTAAAAAAGCTTTAAATTAAACTACAAAACAAAAACACTAGAGAATACTTTGTTCATATTTTATACTTGAAAATGACTTTTTTCTACAAGTAATTGTTGGTAAGCTTAATAAAATATGTAAAACTATTATCAAATTAAGAAATAAGCTGTAAAATTATTATCAAAAATAAATTTCAATATATCTAAATATGTCATGTAAGGTTTAAATAATTTCTTGTTAATCATAAGTTTTCTGTCTGCTATTATCAGGCAATATATTTTGTAAATCTAAGCAACATTTCTGATTTCTTTATGAATGATTGATAAACTACAAATATCATAACGAAAACAAAAAATATTTTACATTTTTAGTTGCTAAAGATTTCTTACAGTATCATTAAAAATCAGTATTATTTGTTAAGGTATTATGAACTAGATAGTAATTAATTTTAAATATGTCAAAAATATATCTTTATAAAATATAAATAATAACTCGCAAGAAAAATAACAAAAACTCTATTTGCAATGTGTTAAAAAACGGAATCATATTAATATCAATGTTTGTATTGTACCAATCCTTAGTTTTATTATTTAAATGATGCTAGTTTTTAACCTGTTGAATGATAGCTAGGAGATGGTTGACTTGAATCCAAATATATCTTTTTCAGTACCTGATAATGTAAACAATAACATTATTAAATGTGAATCAGTATTCAAATTATAAATGAAGTGAACTAAGAAAGAAAAATTTTATTGTTTCATTTAGTATAATTTTATGTAAATTAATACACTGTACAGGCTTACACACACCTGCACATATATAATGAAATATATAAGGGATTTGAACTCAGACTTTCACTTGACCCTCAACTCTCCATGCCATCTCATTGCTGACTCATCGTACACATGTTGAAAAGATAAATAATCACCAATATACGTATTTCATGCTAAACCAGCAATCATCAGTTGGTCCAGATTACTATCTCCACATATATATATATATATATATATATATACAATCATTGTTCAGCTTTATATTAAGATTTTTATACTTTAATGGAGAGGCTTCAAACTACTCCAACCGACAACTCTAATATAATTTTATAATTTCCAGACAAATGGGAAGAAATTGTTTCTGAATATAAACTTGACTATATTGTCTCCTAAATTATATCAGTCAAAATCAACATATTAGTTGCACTTCTTTATAGAGTGGGCCTGCATTATGCAGTTGCTTACTATTAATGCTTCTATGTGTGCATTTTTTTCACTATTGTACTTTTTAATTTTATATCTCTACTTTGCTGTTTGGATTTGATTTAGATTTTTATATTATTAAGATTCTGCTTACACTAATATCTCAATAATTTATTCTTTAAATTTCTAAATGTGTTTTCTGCTAGATTTTTAGAAAACACCAGATCGGATTACATTTCCCTTTTTTTTTTCAATAGTACTGCCAGATTCTGAGTTGAAGCATTCATTTTCATAATTTTAATCTGGCATTTCAACTTATTCCACAAAGATTTTATCAGTCAGTCAGATAACAGTCTTTAATAAGTTATTGCTATATATTTTGATGTATTAGTTGTCTTGCTAATATGTCATAAGTATCATTGCATTATTCAAAATTTCCAGATGAGCTTGAATATTAAATGATTTTGTCCCTATAATCATGAGATTGTATCTACATTATGAAATATTTCTCATAATAAGGACAACCCCTTGATTCTGAAAGAACATACAGTAACTTCTAATATAGTTTATGTAGATTAATTAATATTGTGATTTGATTTATGAAATAAAAATATAAGATATATTCTGAATTCAATATTCATGGGCATTATTTAAAGCAGGGATGGGGAACTTCTGGCCCTCAGGTCTTATACAGCCCACAAAATCATTTTTTACAATCAACTATGACAACTACAGGCAGGACTTGGAATTAAATAAATCCTAGTAGCTTTTTTTTTACAGCAACAAAAATTTATATTATGTGATTCAAGGCACAAAAAAGACCTAAGAATAAGCTCCAAATTCAGAATTTAAAGATTAGAACAGCAATCAAAATAAAACAATCTCATTGCTGACTACACATCCTACAAAACAAAATAATCTCATATCTGGTGATACTCATTGAATAAATTATTAAATATTAAGTAGTGTGACATTCTACAAATGGCAATTACAAAGCAGAATTATTTCATTATTGATGACTAACAAGACAAAACAAAATAATATTGTTGCTAGTTACATAAATTGGATAGCCATTAAAATTTTTTCAAGTGTTGTTAAAACCTAATAATTGCACCTATGAAGAAAAGTTGATGCAGAGTGTTGATTTTTTTTTTTTTTTAAGAGAAATGAAAAAATTATTTTTTTTTCTTCTTGAAATTAAAGGCAAAACCAGTATGCCTAGTTTGTGGTGATGGATTAGCAGTAATGAAAGAAGCCAATTTAGAGTGTCATTACAGTTCAAAATGAGCTAAACTCAAAGAATTGGGAGGCCAGCTGCATTTGAATAAAATCAATTTCCTTCAGTTTGGAATCACAAGCCACTTTCATTGCACCTCATTATGGTAGAAACATCATTATTCAGATAAATTATATAATGAGTGAGCTAATTGCAAAGAAGTTGAGGCATCATGTAGAAGGAGAGTTTGTGAAAGACAGCATGGCTGTTGTAGAAAGTAAACTTGTTTCAGGGTGTTAGTTTATCTCAGAGAACCATTTCAGATTGGATTACTGACTTAGCATAAGATATTGAAAAAACATTGAAGAATTATGCAAGGGATTTCCAATTTTTCTCTGTGGCTTGTAATGAGATGACAGATGTAATAGGTACGGCCCAACTGACCATTTGCATTCAAAGGATAACATCAGTTTGGTACACAAGAGGAACTGCTATGACTGGAAGCCATGTATGGTACCACAAGAGGAACTGCTATGACTGGAAGCCATGTATGGTATCACAAGAGGTGTGAACTATTTGAAAGACTTGTTTTATCAATGAAAAAATTTGAATTAACCTTTAAAAAATTGAGTGGTCTTACTATAGATGGAATTTCAATCATGGTTAACTCGCAAAAAGAATTAATTGCCTATATCAAGCAAGAAATGAATCATTTCAGTCCTAATTCAAATGATTTAAATGTATGTCACTACACCATGCATCAAGAAAATCCTTTGTGCATGGTCATCGCAGTTCAACAATATGATGTCATCAAAAGGATTTAACAAGTGCCAGTTTAAGGAGTTACTGAATGATCTTGATTCTGAATATTAATTTTCTTATTTATCACTGTGAAGTATGTGGGAACATGCGTATGGAGTTTAAAAACTGCAGGATGAAATCAACAAATCATGAAGATGAAGTGAAAAACTGTCGGAAAATTCAATGATTGGAAGTGGTTGTGTGATTTGATCTTTATGGTGAACCTTATCAAGTATCTCTCAGAGCTAAATCTTCTACATTACTTAAATATATATGTTAGTGAATGTGCAAAAGTATTTGAGGCATTTAATAATAGATGAAAAATAAACAAATGGTATTGAATGTCTTTGCTACACTGTTCAATGTGGAGCTAGCTGATATGCCTAGTAACCTGCAACATGAAATCATTCAGTTGCAAAGTGATGATGTGCTGAAAGCTAGATACAGCAACCTTCCATTGCTTGAGTTCTATAAATGTTATATAAGTAATGATGAGTTTCCCATTTGCATTGAAATATGCATCTGTGTTTGGAACAACTTATTATCATGAGCAGTTCTTGTCAAAATTTAGCATTGCTAAGAGTCAACTGCTCTCCAGACTGACTAACACAAACTTGGAAAAGTAGTTATGAGTGATAACATCAGTAATACCAATTAGTATCATATGCCACACCAAAAAGAAGCTGTTTTAGCCATCACTTTAAGTATGCTTAATATAACAAGCTCTTAAAAATATTCAAATGTCCCTTGGCAGAAAAAAAGGTTTCCATCCTCAATTTATAATGTTGATTTATGAATAATGATAGCTTAACATAAGTTTTCTTGTTATTTTACAAAAATTCTATAATAATCTTATATTTACAAATCTTAAAATACTTTCTATTATATTTCTCACAATATGTCTATTAATTTATTAAAAAAAGAATTATAACTTTTGAATTAACTTTGTGTTGTTTAATGCAATGATAAGGTGATATAATTGAAAGCTAAGGATTTATGGATCGAAAGTTTTTCCAACAATTAAATAATCAATCATACTATTGTTTTTATTTATAAGTTGTTGCTATTTGTTAAGCACTTTTTCATATTTCTAATTTCTATATTGAATAAAAAGATTTTAAAAATATAGCATTCATTTTTTTATTAGTTGATATCTATATGGTTTACTAATATTTTGATGAACTGCTTATTAAAAGAGTCATTACTTTTAAAATAATTCCTATTTTCTAAAGAGTTGTACTATTAATTGATTTCATTGGAAGGATATTGTTAAGAATAGGCAAGGAATTGAAGTTTTTGAGAAAAAAAAATGCTGCAACATATAAACAGACTAAAGTCTTTCATGTGATATATATGAATTGAATATACATTGAGTTTCACATATTGTTTGTATAGTCATTTCAAAATTCATCTTTTTTTATTCTTGGTGCTTTTTTTAAAATGGCATATTTTTATTTATATAATTTTTAAAGAAATATAAATATCTTGAAATATTTATATCATTTCATTGTTAACTAAAATATTTTGATTATTTTTAATTTATCTTTGCCCTAGCACTTTTGGTGTAATGTAGAGTGGGAGAATCTAGAGGTCAAATTCCATCGATCATTGCCCAACTCTGTCATTTCTAGTACTCAATCTTCTTATGAATACTCAAGCAATAAATTATATGCTTATTTATTATTTATAGTTATCTCTAACAAAAAAAGTGTATTTTTATAATTGAAAACATGAGTATTTAAATGTTTTAGATGTCTTTCTACAATAAAATATTAAAGTTTCAAGGTATTTACTTTTTTCTTTTAAGTTTAGTTTTATTATCACTGTATTTACAGTAATGTATTTTAATTAAAGTTGAATTTAATCAATTGAAGGTGTTATAATTTAAGGAAGCATTATCCCATATTGGAGTTATTTAGTTATTTTTAACCATTCTCAATATATTACAGAATGACAGTCTGAGTGTTGTTCAGTTTACCTAATTCATAATCTCTTCTCTACATCACTTCAGAAAACTTCATTTTATTCACCTATCTTACATGTGATGATTTTTAGACTTTATCTTGAGATCTAATTTTAAACTTTGTATGTTATTTTTTTAAATATAACTCAAATCTATTTTGGCTTGGGAGTATTTTACACAGATATTCATGTTGAACCTTAGAAAAGCTAATAAAGAAGAAATTGCTTACCATGAATTGTTTGAATTAATTTGAATTATTGAAATTGAAATAATAAAAGTATCAGATATGAATTGTTATCCAGTCTAATATATTTTTTAATTGTATTTAACTGCTACATGTTAACTCAGTACTTGAAAAATCAAAATATGTGATATCAAGTGATGTTGGACTATTACCACCATCTTTCATTGAATGATGAATGTCTAGAAAATTTTAAACTTTATTTAAACTTTTCAAATACAAACAACTTGTTTAGTAATAATACATAAATAGCGTTTGACAGAATGGCTCAGTTTGTTAGAGCATTGCCTTAAAATTCAATATTCAAGAATCTAAAATTGTGAGTTTGACTCCTATGCCAGTATCGTCACTGGTCAGGCCAGCAATACCTGAAGAAGAGCAGATAATAATACCATCTTAAATCTTATGTATCTACTAACCTGTGTTGTCTGTTTGTGTGTTATTGCTAATAGTTGTGTGTATTTGAAAAGTTTAAATAAAGTTTAACATTTTCTAAACATTCAACATTTAATGGTAGATGATGGAAATAGTCCAATATTTTATCACATCTAATATACCATCATCACTAACCTTATGCATTGTTTTTCATATTTTTTTTGTATGTATTTACTAGCCTGTATTTTCTGTTTGTGTTATTACTAACAGTTGTTTGTATTTGAAAAGTTTAAATAAAGTTTAAAATTTTTTAAACATTCAACATTTAATGATAGATGATGGAAATAGTCCAGCATACTTTGATATCTAATATACCTTCATCACAAATCTTAGGCAAATATGATATCATCTGTTTTTAATATATGTTCCACATAGCACTTTATTAGGTCTTATTTTTTAAAAAAGAAACATTCTCCTTGTTTTGAGTATTTATTCAGGAAACTTTGTATAACCCTTGAAGATTTTATTAGTAATTGGTATAATTGGCATTAAAAATCTTAATAATGTGAAGAATTCATTAGAAATTTAAAGTAGATTTCAATATTTGAATATAAACAATAGTAAAGTATCTCCAATGATTAATTCTTATCATTTAGTTGTAGCACTCCATTATCTAGTTAGAGTGGTAACTTCTCAAAGTGAAAAATATTGCAATTGTAAATTTATTTTACTTTTCATTGCAATAATATTAAATTCATGACCAATATTTTAATATTCTGATAAATAATTATCTTCACAATATTAATATGAACTAATTTATGCTGTAAAATATATTTGACAGTTAATTGATTAGAACCGTTGGTCCTCATTCATATTTTAATTATAAATGGTCTTTCCTAGGTTAATTTTTATTACAAGTATAATGTAACTTAGTTTTTATAATTATGGAAAAGTTTTTTTATTTTATTTGATTATTTAAATATTATTATCAGCAGATGATTTACTTATAAAATTTTACCAATGATTGTTTTTTTTTTCTTGAAATTATTTTATTAATTCTTCAATGTATTAAACGTCAAAGGCTATTTCTTTTTTATTATTTTAGAAAGATTTATTTATATGAAATTTTTGTTACTGTGAAGTTAAAGTCATTTATATTAAAATGTAAAATCAATTCATGGACTGATCATTTATAGGAGTATGATATTTTTCTCATTAGTGTTAAAGGCTGCCTAACAATGCTGTTATGAATTATTTTATGAATAGCCCATGTGTCCATATATCTGACCAATCCAGATTATTTTTGAATTTTAATTGAATTCTTTAGTTAAGTATATCTCATGTATTAATAATGAATGATTAGCTTGACTGGCTATTGCCTATCTAACTGATAAAATCCTAAATTCAACTACCCTACTAAGTCTCTCAGTTTGTGAAGTATGAACTATGGGCATTTATTTCAGTAGTCAGACTACAGTGAAACAAAAGATAGGTTTTTACCTATTAGCCAAGAAAAAAAGGTTTCACTGTAATCTGAGTTGATCAGATGAATATTGGATCGTTGACCATAAAATAATATATGCATAATGTGATATGTCTAGCATCAGATATGTCTCCCATCATTAGAGAAAATTACAACCTTTTTTTTTCTTTATCTTTTTATATTGATGTTAAAAATAAATCAACTGGTGAAACAAATATATATATAATTTGTAGATAATTTGAGAACCAGGTTGCTATATGTATACACTGTTTTAATCATTTGTATAATGAAGTATTATTAGGTTTTTTTTTTGTTGTTGTTGTTTATCAAAAAATTATTAAAAATTTGGAAAGTAATCAGTAGTTAAAAAAAAAAAAAAATTGGATAGATTTTCTGATAGGGGACAGTAGCTGGCAGAACCGACATTTTATTCTTTTCTTAAGAAAATGGGTGGTTTTAATGCATAGTTCCGTATTCATAATCCGAAATGAAATTTAAAAAAATAAAAGGTTTCAAAATAAAACTATCGTACCAAAATTATATATAACTGTTTGTGAAAAAAGATTTGCAATAAAAATGCATTATAATATTAAAAATATTAATATTTTTTTTTTCATATATCATAGCATCGGCCGGGACGCGAACCCACAACCGTCTGCAAACAACTATGACGGCTGCGATACCTCTCGGCTAACAACACAAGACTAAAACTTTTAACATGATACTAACGTTCCTGTACTTTTATTTGTTGCTGCATGGTTTTTGGATTTTAATTGCAAGAAATGAAGTATTGTAATTTTTCCATTTCCCTTGTAAAAATATATATATATATAGCAGTTTTGATGCTTATAAAAAAAGAATGGTTTATTTTATTAGACAGAAAAGAAAGAAAAAGAATAAAATTAACTGAATTTATATTTACGTATATAGAATAGAATAGGTTTTTTTTTTTTTTCTAATTTGTGAGATATATGTATCATATCTCACCTTGCCTCAAATAATGAACTATTCCAGATCCTATCCCATCTAGATCGGATTGAGCACTCATCGCCTTGAACCTATGCGTATACAGATAGATAACGTATAGGTAATGGCAAGAACGGGCCAATAGGTGATGATGCTCATTGAATCTGAATGTTTCCATTAGTGATCGGAATCTGGCAATAAATAGCAAGCTTTTTAAAGGTAGGGTCAGAGAATTAAAGTCACAAAGCTTAAAGATAGAATACACGTTCTCCATGCACATTCTGAGAGAACTACTGACACAGTGCTGAAAGACGGTTTCTACGTTCTCTACACAATAACTATTAAGCTAAACGTTTGATGCACTCAGATAAGTCCACATTCAGGATTAGCTCTTAGAACTAAACACTGATGCAAGGTAAGCTGCCAATTATAGCGGAAGTGTCACTAGATTTATTCATGAGGCAAGCTGTCACAGTATAGCTGGAAGGGGTAGAAAACCTATGAGGAGACGTGCAATCTCTTATTCCATAGTTCACCTTAGAACTAGGGGCTATATTTTACCAACAGTAGCAGGCGGATTGTAGTCATTGTAAATATAGTGTAAATATGCAAATGTTTGTTTATTTATTTTTTCACGTTTCATTAATAAATATAGTATAAAAAATATTTACATGCATTTGTATTTATGTATTAATTCACGTATAAACATAGCAATATATATTTGAAAAAAAAAAAAAAACTTATTTATGAAAAAATTAAGTTTATCATATTCCATTATTTTAAACTACTGTCTTTCTTCCTTATGATTATATATGAAATTGTTTCTTGCACCAGTTTATTTTTATTTTTAATTCTTTATTTTAGTTTATTTTTTTACCCTTTTTTTCATTTATGTCCAGCAAAAAATGAGTGCCTTTTCCCTTCCTTTTATACACGCAGTTCTCTACTTGTTTCAGCCAGGCATATATAAATCTCTATATTAACTATCTAAACATCTTTCATATATATATAGCAAATTATGGTATAGATTTAAAGAAAAACTTTAT
This sequence comes from Epiperipatus broadwayi, assembly GCA_028023455.1. NCBI lineage: Eukaryota > Metazoa > Onychophora > Udeonychophora > Euonychophora > Peripatidae > Epiperipatus > Epiperipatus broadwayi. The sequence continues at coordinate 5,660,533 of JAQFVV010000069.1, forward strand.
TTAAAATTTTGATTGTAATATTACTATAAAATTATTATTTTTACAGTTAAAAAATTTATTTTTAATTTATATAAAAACTATTCAGAACATTCCAAATATATAATGTAGAGTTGAATAATAGTTCAGTTCTGTGATATGAAAAATAGAGAAAATGTCTTTATTAGCAGCATGGTTAGTTTATTTAATTGTAGTAGCAAATTCATTTTAATCTTTTCTGTGATTTCTCTTATTGTTTTTAAGGGTATGTGATGGTGCTGGTGGTCCCTTCAGTTTTAACTTTATTTTGATTATCTTGAGCTTTCATTTGCTGGTTTTGTGTTTATTTAATAGCAGAAACTGAAACTAAATTATTATTCATTTATTAGTTAAAAAAAAAAACAACAACTTAGTAACGTTAGCATTGTATACAGGAGCTTACTACAATCAAGCTGACAATGCCTCTTTTTGGTAATTTCTTGTTATGTTTTTCTGAGAACACTTGCAGGAAGTTTTGAGAGTGTGTATGCTTTTGTTTAGATTTCAAAAATGAAAACAAATTTTCCATAGTTTGTTTTCATATTTTGATTATTTTTGAAAAAATCAAATTTTATTCAAAAATATTTACTTTTAAAAGAAGGCAAGCCAAGAGAAATCAATTAAGTACCACCATAATTTGTAACTGGCTGAAAAGAGGATATGTATTGATTGTAGTAATTGTTTTGGATCATTTTTTAATAATTATAAATAGAATTTTAAATATAGTTAGCTTTATGGTATTTGAACAATAATTCATTCAGGTTTTAGAAATTCAGTTAAAATAAATGTAATTTCATTAATTTAATATCTTTATCAGCAATGTGGTAATTATCATCTTTTTTTTATATTTGTTAAATTGAAAAAAAAAAATTTAAGAATAATTTTCATTTGTACACTTATATTTCTAACAAGTAATCCAAAACTTCTGAAAATATAATAAAGAATAAAGATAAATTTGATAAATATTAAGTTGAAAATTTAATCCAATAAACTGTTAGGAATTGTCAAAAAAATTTATGAACAATTGAAGGATTAATTTGTCTCTCTGTTTAAATGGTTGGGGGGAAAGGGGGGGGTATCTCATTCTTTACAGAAAATTAATTATTTTATGACTTTTTTTATTATACTATTCAACCTTGAATTATTATTAACAGCAAAAAAACAAAACGAAGTCCTTTAAAATATATATTATTCATAGTTGTTAACTAGAGGGTACTCATAATTTTAAATATTTTTAAAAAGATATTTCAATTGATATATAGTGGAGCCACAAACTTCTCTCACATATAAGTGTATATAGCATTTATAACTTATGGTGTGTTCAAAACATTGATTAGAATAGAATATGTATTGTCTATTGAACTGCAAGCATACAGGACTTTTAAACATACACACATATATATATATAATGCAGATACTTTTTAGATGTATACTATGCACATGTACATTAAGATTATATTATAAATAAAATTTAAGAAATAATAAAGTTATTAATAATTAATCGAGGAGACACATTTACATATATTTTACTGAGTGTTTGTTCATTCATAAATTCACTGAAGCAATAAGAATAATAAACAAAATTAACTATTATAAATCTTATTTTTAAAATAAGTTAAGTAATGAAATGTCTGACTTTCATTGCTATTAAAATACTCTCTGGACAATATTTTTCTTCAATAACTTTTTTTTTTATAGAAATATAATAACAGTTATATTATTAAGAAATTAAGATATTTTGAAAATCGCTATCAACTTTTAGTATGTTCCAACATTTTGTAAAAATTTTAGCATTATGCTCAGAAAATTTTTTTTATTTTCAGATAATTAATTATATTTATTTTTTATGAAAAGATTAATGCATGTATTTTTTTTTTAATAAAAAAACCTTTATTAACACAATAAATATTATGCAAAATACTGCACATTAAATTCAGAAAGAATAATAAAGGAGGAATAAAATGTAGGTGCTTTCAATATAAACAAATTTATTTACAAATTCTATTTTATTTTTTTTAAGCAGCATTCGGAGGAGGAAAAATGGTTCTTGAATATCATAAAATTTGTGAATTTTATTGTTTTTGTTTTTTTTTTATTGTTTATTCATTTGTTTACATTTTTCTTTAGATAGCATATAATTGAAGTTGTATAATTAGATTCAATTCATGACTAAACTGTGTACTTTTTTATTTAAAAAATAATAAGTTTTATAAAACTTTTCAGTATGATAATGCTAACAGCAATAAACTGTACATACCTAAAAATTAAAGACCAAAAAGAAATGAAAATTTTATATTAAAAATAAAAATATTAATCTTTCAGAGTGAGTGTATCTTTTTCTTCAATTTCTGGTGAAAAAATATCCTTTTTTTCCCAACAAATTTTTATTTTATATGTGTTCAGAAAAAAAATAGTAATAATCTGTTTGTGTATATCCAAATCAAAATCTTTTATCACATATTTTTACAAATGTATATACCTTAAGAAATAATAAATATTTTTAAAATGTTGAAATAGTAAAAAAATCAAATAGTTTTCTAGCAATACTGATATTTTTTTAACTCAATGTAAATAATGCTTTCCATATCAGATTATGTATAAATAAACTTACAAAATACATAATTCATGCACATAATAAAGGTTTTTTTTAGTTAAAAGTGTTTTTGACAAAAACTGTAATTAAAATATTGTTCTATACAAATAAAGTCATGAACTTTAGATAATTCCAATGACAGTGATTACATATAAAATGCAACTCAAGAGGCACTCAATTGAATGTATTATCACTGTCATGAGTTAATTTGAAAATCCTTAAGAAAGGATTAATTATAAATTGCTACATGCTTTTAAAAATGTGTTTGTAAGATGTTGAATAGTTAAATAAAAATTGATAATTATCATATAAAGAATATTTTATATTCAATAATATTTTATTGTAATAGAAAAGTAAATGAATTACAAAAAAAAAGTAATAGCAATATTAAAATAGTTAGTTTTGAAAATACGATATTAGTGACATTTAGCAATAAAAATTTTACTGTACACTCCAAACTTAACACATTGGAGAGCATATTTTGAGAGCTATGAGATGGTTTTTTACAGGTAGTGTGTGTGGCATTAATTACATATATTTTATCAGCAAGTGTTATTTATAAAATAAAAGTATTATAATGGTATGCTAAGTTAATACAATTCATTAGTGTATTTTAAGAAATAGCAAAATATTTTATTCTATACTTGCTTTAATGAATGTATGAAATAATAATTTCATAAATAAAAAAACAATTTATTAATGACAAAATAAAATAATAAATCAATAAATAGATAATAAAATAAATCACTAGAATTTTCTTTGGGTGATTTTCTTTCTTGTGTATTTTTCAAGTCAGAAATTATAATAAAAATTCAAATGCTTTATCTCTTTATAACTTTACATGATAACTTCTCACAAAAAAAAGAATTATCACATATTTTTAGATAGTTTTTCTGGAAATGGTTTCATTTGCTTTATTATTAGAAATTATGCTACAGTTCATGCTATAAATAATTCAAGTTCAAATATATTCTTCTAGTTTTTTCATGAATAAAAGAATAAAATAATGTGATTTTAAACAAGTTTCAAAATAGTTTTCATTCTTTTAGTTTTTTAAAAGTTCGTAAATATTATTTTCATTTATTTGTCGTGAATATTCACAAAGAAAAAATAGTACCAAAGGATTAAAGGTTCTGACTTTAGATTATCTTACTACTATCTTGAAAGTCTTTTTTTTTCTTTTAAATATTTCAGTGTTGTTAAGAAAAACATTAAAGGCAATTAAACAAGGTATTATTATCCTTATTTTTTCTCTGGTAATTCATTTGCATAATTCCATTTACCAATAGCAGTTTTTAAGTATTTGATAAGGAATATAGATCGGGCAACTGCACTGGGTTAGGAATCAATCTCTACATTAAATTATCACTTCATCTTCCATACAAGTCTTAGTACAAAGAGTATCTCCATCACTTTAAGTAAATTACAATATAATTATACATTTTCACTTTTTGTGTATATTTTTCTGTTTACTTGATAGTTTATTTTGTCTTTTTTTCTTCTACTTTAAAAAAAATGGGAGAGGAAAAAAAACTATCTCATTTTAATATTTTTCAAGTTCATTTACATATCAAAGCTTTAACTGTATTTATAAATCTTTTTGGCATCACCTCCACAATGAAATTAAAATATCTTAATTTTAACAAAAGGAAAATTTGCTAAATGAATATATCACTTTTACATATTCCTACTCACCAAAAAGAGACAATGGAACTGTGAAATATTCCATTTTTCTTCTTCAACTATAATACCATCTATTTTTTATAGTTACTTTTTGACAATTTTGTCAAATTTTTCTTATAAAAAATCATTAATTCTTTAACAAATCTGAAGTCAATAGGAAGCAAGCCATCTTTTATCTTTGTAAAGGTAGATTTTGCCTCCAAATATTTTATGACTTAATCCATATTATATTTTTTTACAATCTGGATGGGAAATTTTATTTTCATCTTCTTTCATACAGTTTTGATGTTTGTTTCACCAACTGTAGAATTCAATACTCTCTTTAATAATACATCGGTTTAAAGTCAGGTTTATACTAATGTATTTTATTCACTTTGATTGCCTTTTAATATTTAGCCTTTTTTTTGTAGACTTTAGAATATTGAACAGATTTATTTTTAACCTTCAAATATTTTTTCCTATCAATATTCTGGAAAGCAACTTCATTTTCATGTTTCCAAATAAAAATCTCAAAACATTTGTCAGACAACTATGGTACATTTTCACATCTATCATTATTTTTGTAGATGCCTGGATTACAACATCTTTTTCATTAATATATTTATCAAAGTAATCCATATCCAATACTTAAGTGGTATCTTCTTTGACCACACTTGATTTTAAATTTAAAGTTTGTGTTGAATGTTTTATCCTTAAGCTTTTCAACATCAATTACACTGATGATAACTTCTTTAGATTTATCTACTAGGTTCACATTATCACTAATTATAACTTCTTTCATTTGATCAATTTTATTTGGCATTTCTTTGATTTCTGCTAGCATTCTATCATTTTCTTCTACTCTTTCTTTATATCTTCTCATCATTTGATTCATTACTGCTAGGAACATTTCCAATATGACTGTGGTTGGCTTTTGCTCCTTTAGCACTTGCACAGTTGAGTTATCCTCTTCTATCACTGTCTCTGCCTCTATTGGTTGCCCTTCTCTGGTATCAAGTGATCCATACTTATTTGTTGTTCACAGTTTTTTTTAACCATGTTAACATTAGTCTTTATATAACTATTTAACAATTTTTCAATTCGTTATTCACTTTTTTCCCTTTGTTCTATCAAAAAATTATCCAATCTTCCTTCTTTCAACTTTAATCTTGCTTTAGACTTTTTTTTATTTAATACAAAAAAAATTGTCTTTTTATTTTATGCATATATGTATCACACATTTTTTTTATCTGAGCCCATCAACGTTTTTGATACCAGGATAGAAGCAGAAGCAGCAAAAATATACAAGTAAAATAATAGGAGAATAGTAATTGATTAACTAAAGCTCATTCTTCATACATATTCATTTGTGTACCATACACTCCAAATGTGACTCATTGAATAGCATGTTTTCAGAGCTGTGGGAGGGGGGTTATTCTATAGGTAGTGTGAGTGATATTAATTACATGTACTTTATCAGCAAGTATTATATATAAAAGCAAAGTATTATTGTGGTATGCTAAGTCAATATAATTAGTTAGTGTTTTATGAAATAACAATAAGTATAAATAAGGAAAAAAATATTAATGACAGAGTAAAATAAATCAATAAATAGATAATAAAATAAATCATTAGAATTTTCTATGGGAGATTTTTTTTCTTGTGTACTTTTTTTAAAGTCAGAAATTATAATAGAAGTTTAAATGCGTTATCTATTTATAACTTTATATGATAACTTCTAACAACAAAAAAAAAGAATTATTTATTTCTAGATGGCTTTTCTGGAATTAGTTTACTATTAGGAATTATGATATAGTTCATGCTATAAATAATTCAAGTTTAAATATTCTAAAACCATCAAAACATCATAAAACCATCAAAACATCACATGAACACCATTTCATATACTTAAGCATGCTATTAATAAGAGTATCAAACTCTATATAGTAGTGCCACCAAGTGCAACTCTTCATAATCAATGGATGCAGAAAGTTTATGCATAAAATCCATATCTAGTGCCTACTCATCCAATATCCCCAGAGTAGTTTCTAGCTTGTGGTTTTTATCAGTGAGGAACCTTGGATTTGAGAACACTGCAGTTCTTCGGGTCTAATGCAATCCTCCAGCAATAACCTTTTACCTATTTGGTTAACTCTGAAACTAGGAGTCCAAGATGAAAACACCATAATGTTCCCAATCCAAACTCATTTGCTTGTATAGTCATATAGATCTGAACTCAGTTCAGCATCTATACATTTTGGTATCTTTGGTTTTTCAAAAACCAGTCACCATTATCCTATGAGCAGGTTATGTGTAAAACCATCATAACATCACATAGCACCATTTCATATGCTCACACATGCTTTTAATAAGAGTACCAAACCCTCCATACAATAGTGCTATCAAGTGCAAGCCTTTATAATCAATGGATGCAGGAAGGTTTCTGCAATAAAATCCTTTCTGCATTCATTAATTATGAAGGTGCCACTACTGTTGGGAGAGTTTGGTACTCTTATTAATAGCACGTGTAAGCATATGAAACGGTGATTATGTGATGTTTTGATGGTTTTATATTTATACTGTCCATAGGATAATGGTGACTGTGGTTTTTGAAAAACCAAAGATACCAAAATGTCTAGTTACTGAACTGAGTTTAGATCTGTATGAGTATATAAGCAAATAAGCTTGGATTGGAAACATTATGGTGTTTTCATCTTGGGCTCTTATCTTTATAGTTAACTAAATATGTAAAAGATGGCTGCTGGAGGATTGCATTAGATCCTAAGATCTGCAGTGCTCTCAAATCTAATGCTCCATACTAATGAAAGTCACAAGCTATAAACTAGTCTGGGAATATTGGATGAGTAGGCACTAGATAGGGATTTTATACACAAAATTTCTTCATCCATTGATTATGAAGGCTTGCACTTGGCAGCACTACTGTATAGAGTTTGGTATTCAAATATTATATTCTTATAGTTTTTATTCTTTAGTTTTTTTAAATTTCATAAATATTATTTTCATTTAATTGTCTTGAATATTCACAAAGAAAAAACAATACCAATTCATTAAAGATTCTGGCTCTAGAATATCTTTCTGCTATCTTGAAAGTCTTTTTTTCTTTCCTTTTAAATATTTTTCTTTCTTCCAGTATCATTAAGGAAAACATTAAAGGCAATTTCACAAGACATTAGTATCCTTATTTCTTCTCTGGCAATCCATTTGTAGAATTCAAATACCAATAGCAGTTTTTTAAGTACTTGATAAGGAATATAGATCGGGCAGTTGCACTAGGTTAGGAACCAATGAGTTATTTACTTTAAATTAGCACTTCATCTTCCATACAAGCCTTAGTACAAAGAGTATCTCCATTGCTTTAAGTAAATTAAAATATAACTAAATTTTCACATTTTGTATATATTTTTTCTTTTACTTGATAGATAGTTTATTTTACCTTTTTTTTTCTACTTAAAAAAAAATATGGGAGAGTAAAAAAAAATCTCTCATTTTAATATTTTTCAACTTCATTTACATATCAAAGTTTTAACTGTATTTATAAATCTTTTTGAGGTCATCTCCATATTGAATTAGAAATATCTAATTTTTAACAAAGGGAAAATTAACTAAATGAATATATCACATTATTTTCCAAAAGGGTAATGATGTAATAAATAAAATAAAGTCATACATCATGTGATTTAATCTGATAAACTTGTAATTATAAACTAAAATAAAGAGATGCTAATAGTTCTAACAATCTTTATCAATAAATGTCGCAAGCAAAAGCATTTATAATTCCTATCTAGAAATTATCCCCAGACCGGATTCTAGCTGTTGGCTTTCCTCAGTGAGGTGCTAGGATATTTTGGACCCTTTGTCCAAATTATCAACTCAAAGTTAGGACTTATCTGATAGTTAACTTTTAAGTAGGAAATCTGAAAATTTCAGACACCTATATGTCTTCAAATCCAGCTATCTAACTTAAGTAGTTATATGGGGTTGAAAAATCTTCAGCCATACCATATATTAATGGCCTTAGCAATATAACAACTCTTAAGAATAAAAGCAAAAGTATAATAATAAATAAAATAAAGTCATACATCATGTGGCTTAATTTGATAAGCTTATAATTATAAACTAAAATAAAGAGCATGCTAATAGTTCTAACAAGCTTTATTAATAAATGCCGCAGGAGAAAACATTTCAAATCTATCTAGAAATTATCCTCAGCTCCAGACTGTTTTCTAACTATTGATTTTAGATGTTTCAGACACTTGATCCAAGTTACCAACTCAAAGCCAGCACTTATTACATAGGTAGATAATTGGATTTGAAGATATATAGGTGTCTGAAAAATTTAGATTTTTTTACTTAAATGTTAACTATCAAATAAGTACCGGCTTTGAGTTGGTCATTTTGATCAAGTGCTTGAAATATCCTAGTATCTCACTGAGGAAAGCCAATAGCTAGAAACTGATCTTGCACTGGGGATAATTTCTAGATAGAGATTTTAAATGCTTTCTTTCTCTTGCAGCATTTATCAATAAAGCTTGTTAGAACTATTAGCTCACTCTTTATTTTAATTTATAATTACAAGCTTATCAAATTTAATCACGTAATGTGTGACTTTAATTTATTTACTGTTATACTTTTGCTTTTAAGTCTTAAGCAATGTTATATTGCTAAGGTTAATAATATATGGTATGGTTGAAGATTTTTTAGCCCTATATATCTATTTAAGTTAGATAGCTGAATTTGAAGATATATAGGTGTTTGAAAATTTCAGATTTTCTACTTAAAAAGTTAATTGTCAGATAAGTGTTGGCTTTGAGTTGGTAATTTGGATAGAGTGTCTAAAATATCCTAGTGCCTCACCAAGGAAAGCAAATAGCTAGAAACCAGCCTGGGGCTGGGGATAATTTATAGATAGAGATTTTAAATGCTTTCTCTTGTGGCATTTATTAATAGAGCTTGTTAGAGTTATTAGCATGCTCTTTATTTTAGTTTGTAATGATGTAACTTTGGCATTGTTAAATATAACTGTTGCAATGTATTATAGAAATAATTTTTGAAAAGCATCATAAAAGATTATCAAAATATAGATGTTTATAATATAATAGTCATCAGAATATAAAAAATATTCACATATTAAACCGAGAATTAAAAGTGAATGGAGAATTTTTGAAAATTAATGAATCATTTTGGAAATTTATTTAAATGAATGTATATTTTATCTCCATTATTAATTCTGTTAATATTTTATTATTATGACTTTAATAATTTACTATTATACGTAGTCTTTCAATCTGCAGAGCACTTTGTGGATTGAAAGACTGTGTATAATAGTTAATCAATGTTATAATTATTACTTTTATTATTTTGTGCAATATTTTTTTTAAATTGACATTTTATTTGTACTATATATATATATCATCATCATCATCCATTATCAATCCACTGCAGGATAAAAGTCTCTCCAAGTTCAATCCATCTTCTCCGATCTTTAGCTTCTCTTCTCCACATCACCCCTGCACACTTTCTTATCTCTTGGAATCCAGTTTAAGATTTCAATTGTCCATCTATTATAATCTCTTCTAACAATATGTCCAGCCCAACTCCACTTCAGTCTTTTAATTTTTTTAATTGTGTTTTTGATCTGTTCTTGTTACTCTCAACATGCATCTCTCCATACTTCTTTGAGTGGTCTGAAGTCTGTATTGCTCTTCTACTAAGTGTCCAAGTCTCAGATCCATAAATAAGAACTGGTAAAACACATTTATTAAAAACCTTCCTTTTCAAACACATAGGCATATTTCCTTTTAGTATCAAGTTATTTCTACCAAAAGCACTCCAATCAAGTTTAATTCTATGATTAATTTCATCCATTATGTTTTCATCTGTATTAATAATCTGACCAAGGTATTTGTAACTGTTAACTTCCTCTAACTCATCATAATCAATCTTTATTTTCATATTTTGAGAAAATCCATTAAACATTACTTTAGTCTTTTTAACAATTATCTTTAGTCCTACTTTCATCTGATAACTCCTGCAACATTTCCCGCAGATCTAAAGCATTATTTGCAAAAACAACTACATCATCTGCAAAATCTAAATGATTTAAATAATCTCCATTTACTTTCACTCCTTTAGCTTCCCATTTTAATCTACAAAATACTTCTTGCAGTACTGCTGCATACACCCTTTTCAATGTTGACTTTCCCAGTATCATTATGTAATCTAATTGTTGCTGTTGCATTTTTATAAATATTCTTTAAAATATGACAATATTCTGGATCTATACCTTGATGATCCAATGCTTTAATTACTGAAGAAATGTTTATAGAATCAAATGCCTTTTCGTATAATCTACAAATCTAAAAGCATAATGGCAACTCATATTCATTTGTCCTTTCCACAACTTCTCTCAATACCTGGATATGATCTACTGTATTAAAACCACTTTTAAATCCAGTTTGTTCTCTTTCTTGGTGGAAATCCAATGTTCTTTATAGACGAGTTGTAATTATCTTGGTAAAAATTTTGTATAATACTGATAAAAGGCTGATAGGTCTGTAATTTGTAATATCTTCTTTATAACCTTTTTTTAAATATTAATATTAATACTGCATTCTTTCAATCATCTGGTACATCTTTATCATTTAGACATGTGGTATATAACTTTGCTAAAAAAATTATATTTATTCACCTGCTTCTTTTATATATCAATTGTAATTCCATCATTACCTGGAGCCTTTCCTTTCTTCACACATTTAATTGCATGTCTCATTTCTTCATTTAAAATTCTGGGCAATTCAGAAAATGTAATAGATATAGGAAGTAATTACTATATAATTCTTGATACCCATTTCATGATGTCATCTCTCTTTTTAGTAATAATTCCATCCTTTTTTCTTATTGCAGATATAAATTTTTTACCAATACCAAAATGTTGTTTTACACTCTTGAGACTTTTATTTTCTTCTACGGCTTTCCTTGCTAGTTCACAGTTATACTTTCTTATATCATTTTCAACTCTTTTCCATACCATTTTATAAAATTCGAGATATTCAATCCTTTTTAATGCATCATTTTTGTATATCTTCATATTTCTTCTTTTCTTCTAAATTCTCTAGTCTCACTAGAAATTTTATTGGTCAATTGTTGCTTTTTTCTACCAGCTATCTTTGTTGCAGTTTTTAAAATTTATCAGCTATTTTCATATTAATTTCATTCAAATCTGAATCATGTTTAAAATCTACTAATACTCGAAACCGATTTGTAAGTTCTAATTTAAATTCATTAGAATGTTTCTGAAGATTAGGAATATCAACTGTAAATATTGTTTTTCTTAATAATTTTTGTCTCTAGTTTTGCATTAACATGTATCTTACATCTTACTAATCGATGATCACTTCCTGTGTTAAATTTATTAAGAACATTACGATGTTGAAATATGTATTTTCTGTTAGTTAAAATATAATCCAATTTGGCTGTACCTTAATTTGGATGCTTCCATGTCCATTTCCTTTTAACATTTTTCTCAAAAAAAGAATTCATAATATAGTTTTTCTTTTTCTGTAAACTCCACAAGTCTGTGTTCTCTCTCATTTCTATTACCATAACAAAAATTATCTACAGCACTTTCATCTTTCATTTGCTTACCAATTCTAGCATTAAAGTCTTCCATAACAATTTTAAAATATTGTTTATTCTGATCAAAAGCCTTTTGTACATCCATATAAAAATCTTCTACTACTTCTTCACTATGAGAACTTGTTGGGACATAAACCTGAATTATCTGCATTTTGTATCTGCTATTAAGTTGTATAAATAATACTGCCACTCTGTCCAATACACAATCAATCTCAACAATGTTGTTCTTCCACTTTTTATTTATAATGAATCCTACTCTACTTGTATTTCCAATATGTGTGCATTTATAATAGAGTAAATGTCCACTTTCTAAATCAATTGTCTCTTCACCTTTTCTTCTAACTTCACAAATTCCAATAATGTCCCATTTAATATAAGACAGTTCTTCTAATTCCTGCAATCTTTCTTCACTTGAAAGTGATCTGCAGTTCTAAGTACCTAAATAAAAAGTCATCATCAAATGATTTACTGGGTCCATAATCAAGGGATTCTTAGCACCCTCCGCCTTCGTCCACCAACCTCTGCCTTGGTTTGTGACTTTACAGCCTCCTGGGAATAAGGAACAAGATTTATTTTTGTCTGTCATAATTGTATATTATTGGAAAAATATTTATCATTTATACAAACATTCATTCCGTCTTATCAGGCAACTGAGGAAAGAGCATGGTGTTTCTTGATCGTAAAAAGCCAATAAACTCACCACGCTGGATAATGCATGTTGGTGAACAGCCCATCCATGTTCGTATACTATATGAATAATCACATAGTAATAACAGCTGCAATGACAAGAACATATGGAGTGGACATTAGGAATTTGCCCTGCTTGGTTCCTTTAAGGCCTCCAAGAGGAATCAAAGAGTCTCCTTCCAGTTAATAGCAAACTCCTTTCTGCAGCCATATATATATATATATATATATATCATTGCAACATTCATATATCATCATTATTTTCCAACATTATCATTCCACTGCAATATGAAAGTCTCTTCAAATTTAATTCAGTTTTTCCAATCCATAACTTTCATCCATTCATCTCTTATGTGGTCTTTTTTTTTTTATATAGATTTGTTGCAATCTCTTGGATCCAGTTTAAATCCTCACCTGTCCATTTATTATCATCTCTTCTAGCAATATATCCACTCCCATTCCTTTTCAGTGTCTCAATTTTTGTCAATGATAACAGTTTGTTTTTTCACCCAAGTATTTCAACCTGCTTTTTTCTTCTAACATACATCCTCCATATTTTGTTGAGTGATCTGAAGCCTCTATAAGGTTCTTCCGTTAAGTGTAGAAGTCTCGTATCCATAAATAAAAGCTGGTGAAACATCTATTTTAAAAAGATATATTCCTTTTTCAAACACATAGGCACATTTCATTTTAATATTATTTCTATCAAAAGCACTCTATCCGAATTTAATTCTGACAAATAATTTCATATATATATGCACATGTAAAGTTTGATATTACAAATAGACTAAAATATGATAAATGATGAGTAATGATATCATATGTAGAAAGAAATCAAATCAAAACTATCATTTATATTATACATCTCCATGTGTCTGAAAAAATGCGGATGTGATTTAGATTTCACCCAACTACTTAGTTGCACTAGAAATCAAACATATTTATATAGTATGAATATAATATCTTATTGTATATGTAAAAATATTTTATTATAATTAATTCTTTATCTGAACATCTAGTTGTGGTAACTAAGCAATGGAGTTTAATGATTAAATAACACTTGGTGATCATTATTGGTAGTTTTTCTAAAGCTACATCATAGAGTTTAATGGATTTTCACATCAGTAAAATTCAAAATTTGTTATATTAAGTATAATATGTAAAGTTTAATAATTATTGAGTAATGCATGCCTTATGTAACAGAGTGAAAGCTGACATTACCTCATTAAAATCTCTACACATTTTAAAAATTTGCTAAGGTTATCAAAATATTTTTGGAAAATTTTCAAATGTCTAATGATTTGTGTGACATAAATAGAAATAGCTATCATTTTATTTTTATACATTTGGAATAATATGATTATCCATCATTTATTAAGTATTTATTCTCCATGTGATATTAAACTTTACATATTGTGATTATTTAAATAAAGTTATTAAAACAGAGCTTAAAAGTTTCTTATCTTATTAGTTAATATTTGTGTTTACATCTGTTTGAAGAATTAGTGAGACTCTTTTAGAAAGTGCCTCTTAATTCTGATGAAAGGTGAATGAATAGAACTTTGAAATTTTTTTCAAGGAACTATGGAGTTCAAAGTGAGCATAGGATTTTATCTCTAGAGATTTGACCCATACCAGGTGATCTCAGAATTCAGTAGTAAATAAATAACTATTCTTAACTGGAGAGTAAAAATCTCACTTGAATCTGTGTCATCAGATAAGTATTAATGTACTGCTGGCAAAAATATGGTTGTAATATGATGCAACTATCACTAATGCGAGAGTATTATTTAGATACAAAGTGTCACCATATTCTGTATATAGCTTTCAAGTTTTTGATGTTTGAGTTCTAGGACATCTCCAAAACTAAAGTTGGTTCAGCAAAATTTATTTTGTGATAAAAAATTTTAATAAATTTTTTGATAAAAGGTACTTTGATTTTATTCTGCGTATATTTGCAATAGTGTGATTAATCATTATTTATTATGAATATGAATGTATGTATTTGCTTATATGCCTATATATAATATGGTTCTCATTATTGCAATTTTATTAACATATTGTTATAAACTTTTTTTTACAGAGATCTTTATCAGTAGCACCAGCAGCTACTGGACCTGCTCAAGATGAAGTTCTGACAAGAAGAGTGGATACTAAACGAATAATTACATTGAATCGTCCTCATCGTCTCAATGCACTTAATTTAAAAATGATTCGTTTGCTATATCCCAAAATTCAGGTAAAAAATAATCTATGCTTTCCTACATATTTGTTTTAATGCTTGAATTAAAATTTCTAATTGACAGATAATTTTAATAGCTTGTACCTTTTTTTTCTTCTTATCTACCAAGAGAAGGGATGACTTGGATAATAAGAGTGTGAGTTCAAACTGTTTTTCCTTAATACAGCACCTGCATGCTTTTTATTAAAGTGCTTGTATCCCCACATTTTTTTTTTTTTTTAGAAATAAATAATTCCAATTTATATATTTATTAAAAGTAAATAAACAAACAAAAAGAAATCTATTTTAAATAATTAATATTTATATAATGCATTTAAAGAAATCCATTTTTAAAGATAACTCGTTTTATATGAAATGTACATGTATGTACACACACACACACTAGGGTTTTTTAAAAAATGAGTTCAAAATTTTTCTACTATATTTGTTTTGAAGCTTGTATATTTATTAATATTTAGTTCCTTAGAATCTTGTCTTACAATCTCTTAGGCATTTTTGAAACATTTAACATTAAAGCCATCCATTTCTATTTCAAAAAAATTACTATCAAGATAATGCAGTAAGGATCTTCAACTCTCTATGTATGCATACTCTTGCAATTTACTTGCCACTTAACTATTATTAGACCTAGTGCTTTACTCTATTTGATATTAGATTTTATGCATGATAGATGTTCAACAATTCTCTTGCTTTTCTTATAGGAGTTATAAATTGTGTTAGTGTATTAATAACCTGTAGAAATTAATTCACATTTGCATTCATTAATGCAATGGTTTGTTTTCAATCACATCTTTTAGTTATTTTATAATATATTAAATATTGTTATGTACCCAAGTTACACAAATTCCATTTTTAAAGTCGATCTTTTTTTTTTTTTTTTTTTTAAATGCCCTGATATTAATGTCATCTGTATATATTATAACGATCCGGAGAATTAATCTTAACGTGATCTGCACTACAGGGCGCCATCTAGGCATTTGAACCTAGAAAAATTTATAAAGTAGGCAGATACGTAAGTCAAAAAAAAAAATTTTTTTTTTTTTTTTTTTTATAAATTTTGATTCCGGTCATTAGCCCAAGTCACTAGCTCATTGGAATAGCAGAAATTTATATTTATAATAAATTCTTATCTAAGAATAATTTAAAAAAAGAATAAAATAAGCCACTGCCAGTAATTAACATACAAACATTTATTTACGCACATATATATAAAATTTAACATTATTTTAGAATAACTTTTACTTTGGGTTTTAACTTGATTTTAGAATTTAAATTTACATTTTAATTTTTATGCTATTATAAGTTCGCACAGAGGGATTTATAAAAGTTGTTTATAAATGTTGAGTATAGATCAGTTACATAGATTACATGGCTAAAACATTTCAAAATAAACATAAACGATCAAAATACAAAATCATTGATACCGTCAATTGCATAGGGAATACAAGAAACCCACTGGTATTCATCGTAAGATACCGCAGTGGCACCAATAACTTAAAAGACATCCGAATAAATACATTTTAGATACTCACCATAAGGTATCAGTATTTACCGAATGTCTATATATATTTTGATCGAATATGAAAACCAAAAACATAATTAGCCGGTAACGAATCCATGCAAGCGTCTATAAACAACTTAAATTTAATGCATTTTTATTTAGTGTCGAGTATGAATAGACTACATAGATTTGCATTTGAAGATAAAAAATTCTATCCCCATTTAACCTTAGGCTAAAAGTTCGCAGTCAACCTGGCGTCAATCCATCTGATACATCGATGTATTCAATGTAATACGAATACGGCAACACAAAATAGTTTAAGATAAGACATTGACTCTCGTCAGATAGGAATATTACATCTATCTAACGAGAAGAACAATAAAAAAAACTCCATAGAAACGGACTGCGGTCATTTTGCCGACTTACGATTGCATTCCCTAGGTAAGAGGAAGTGTGCGGCGTATACAAGCGATTTTGCCCGTAGCGAATCTTGCATTACATCTACTAACTACATCAATATATCCAATCCATTGACCCAATTCAACAATGACACGAATAACCTAAGATTACCCTCCCCTAATATAACTTTACAAATCTATACAGCCATTCACGCCCGACTTAAGTTTATCATTGATATATTTTAATTTATTGGAAAACAGAAATCATAATAAAACTTAAAGAACAAAAAAAAATATAAATGGAAATGATTTTACAAAAGAAATACATCAAATAACATTTTATCTACTTTAGTCAGATAGGAAATTCTTATATTTATAAATATTGAAAAGTTTAGTATTTAGAGTTCTTTTGTTTAGAAATGTTCATAAATTATTTATATTTAAAGCTGAGAGTTCAAAAAGTTCTTACGATTTCAAAACGTTCCTTTTATCCGGTGCTTGCCATTTGGAATCCACATTAAATCCCCCGATGATCCTGTTGTCCTCAGTATAAGAAAAGCGATGTTTCATTTCTTTTTTCTTATATTTATAAATATTGAAAAGTTTAGTATTTAGAGTTCTTTTGTTTAGAAATGTTCATAAATTATTTATATTTAAAGCTGAGAGTTCAAAAAGTTCTTATGATTTCAAAACGTTCCTTTTATCCGTTGTTTGCCGTTTGGAATCCACATTAAATCCCCCGATGATCGTGTTGTCCTCAGTATAAGAAAAGCGATGTTTCATTTTTTTTTTTTTTTAACAACTGAAGGGATTGAAGAGTGCGTCTTTTCAATCCCTTCTCCTTCAACTCCGCACTAACACATATAGTCACATCTCCTCCTTCTAATTAATTAAACCAAATCACCTTTTATTTCCAAATTTTTTCTTTTATACATAACTTTAGGATCAATTGACATTATGTCATCGTTGATGATGATCCTTCTGTTGAGGTCCGATTTCCCCGATGGATTTCTTTCATTGGCCATTCTGTTCCTATTGTTTTCCTATCTGACCGTTGCTTATACATTTTAGATGCCCAAGGCTAGTTTACTAATTAAAATAATCATTTCCATTTTACAAAAGATTAATTATTCTGTTTTCAAACTTAAACATATATTTTTATCTCTAAATCTTTTCTGAAAATTTAGTTTTAAAATACTTTTTCTTTAATAAAGTTTTATTTTAATAATTATTTATCTGTGCGATTTTATATATATGCGAGTTTAAGATGATTTTTTTTTATTTTTAATTCTTAAAAAAGAAGTTTTTATTGGTGAACTTTTATTTTTTTTCATGTTTACTAATAAAAAAAAACAATGTAACGACGTCTGTGCCCGTTACAATATATATGGATATTTTGTATGGTAAATCCTTTGGTATGGCTTATAAGAAATTCTTGCTAAAAAAATGTAAAAATATTTTGTATATTTAAATTTTTGATCATAGAGTAATGTTGGTAAAGTTATAATGCTTTAACTAAGTTGACAAACATTAGCCTTTATTGTCTAAATATATATTTTTTAATAAATAAAAAATTGAATTTAAAATTTTATATCAAATATAAATTGAAATAGTGTATTTTTAATAATACTTGAGATATAAGCATCTCTCAGCTAATTGGAAGAAATGCAAACATGCATCCAGCAACTCCTTTAACTCCATTCTTATTAATTTAAAAACTTGAAATCAGCTTGCTTTTGAACCCAAATCAGCTTATTTGAATAATTATACTGACATGACTCCAGTTTAATAAATATGTATTTAAGTCTTTAGTAACTGACAGTCACATTTAATGTTAATACTAAATCTCCAAACTTATTAAAGGTAAAAGCAATACATTTGTCTGAGAATGGGTATATGGATTTTATATGTATCTGTTCATCACTGATTATTATATTAACTGGCACTAGAGTGAAAATATTTAATCTGGAAATTTGATGATGTATATACAATTTGTTTTTAAAGAAAGCACTTTTTATTAGTTTTACCCAAAGATTCATTATCATCTTTCATATATTCAAATTATGAACATTATTAATAAAATCATATTTATATAAAATTTTATTTAAAATATTCTTAATTTGAAATACATTTTATAAAACAATTTAATAATAAGTATATGTTATATTTGACTATTTATTTTGTGTATGTACATAAATTTATCCATCCTTGCATTATTGTCATTGGGGAAATATTTTTTAAAAACCCTCCTATGAACTTTTCAGTAAATTACTTTTTTTTAAAAAACAAACATTTTATTATTGTATTTTAAATGTAGATCAATAAATATATACAGCTATACTCACACATCCACAGACTCATTGGTTTGTTACCTATGATTTGAAAAAAATATTAAATAAAAAAAACTAAATATTCTTAAATTTGAATACAAGATTTTTATATCATCTCATTCTTTATGAATTGGCATCACAAATTATCTCTCAACCAGCCATTTCTTCAGCATATTCACTTACTGTATGATATGATTGCTGTCTCTTTTTCTAGATTTATTACTAAATCATCATTTTTACAATTGCATTATTCAGTTGTTTGTTAAATCTTTTTATTTATGTGTAGATTTTTAAAATTGTATATAGGTTTTGTCATGTTTAACATATATAATGAGATTTTTATTTTATCAAACTAGGCAATAAATTTCTTCTGGAAGCAAGTGGCAGTCAGGACTGGTTGATTACTATATATATATGTTAATTGCCATTTCTTTTCTTTGCTGAATTTGAATGATTATTAAATTAGCATTAGTTTTCAAAATTTATAATTTAAGCAAATATTCTTCTTTTCATCACTTCACTTTGATTCTTCATGGTCTTCAATTTTATATTGAATTCTTGATGAATGAATCCTATGTTAATATACCCTACTAATTATCTATAAATAAAACTTGGAGAGCAAATGACAAAAAAATATATCAATTTTTTAATATATATGCAGGCTCTCTCAATATTCATTACTTCAATTATAAGTTCCCAAAAAAAAAAAAAAAAAAATAGTAAACAAATGAAAGGTAAAACTTAAAAAATTTGTAAATTAATTAGAAAAATATAAATTATATATGCATATTATTTTCTGATGAACTGCAGCCAGTTACTTTTCTTGTAGCAAATTTCATTCTCTCATATAGTTGCATTCCCTCTTTCTGTCATGGCAAACTAAGATTAAATTTCTTGACTTTCTTTTCAAAAGTTTGTAACATTTTATTTGAAATAGTTTCAAAGCATAAAGTTAATGATCTTTGCAATTCTTTCAAGTTTAAAAGTATCCATGGAATCCTTTCTTTAAAAATGTTAACATGAAAATTATTCATTTTATTGTATAAGAAAAAAAAATCTATTCTGAAATTTGCCATTCCTTTTAACAAGAAAGAATTAGTATTCATGAAATAATAAAAAGAGGAAAACAAATTCTACTGAATTAAAAAAAACATTATGTAAGAAACAAAATATACAATAAGTGTTATTTTTATTGTCTTTTTTTTTTTTTTTGAAGTGTGAGCCCATACACACTAGTTCTTATATATGTAAATACATTACATAATTTATTATTTCACTGTCTTTTTCATAATTGCATTATTCCATTTTTTAAAAATTTATATTTTTTACAATCAAAGGAATATTCTTTATATTTGAATATCAGAAAAATAAACATATATATTATAATATGATACAATACATATCCAAAAAAAAAAAAAAAAAAAATTATGGTTTAGTGATTTTTAATCCTTTTCCAAACTGCCCAAATAATCTTGATAAGCTGTTCAATTATAGCATAGTTCTGTCCATAACTAGAGGATCCAACATTTTAGATTTAGTATGCATTAACAATTTAAAATAAATATAAAACTTTAATTTTTTAAAAATCTCTTTTTACTAAAAAATATTTGGACAAATCTAGATTTATTGAACAAGAAAATTTTTCATAAATATATTATTAAACTAGAAAATTGTAGATATTCTATAACCAGTGTTTCCTCTAATTTTTTGTGACCTGTGTGTGCACTTTTTTAAGTGTGTGCAGTTTTTTTCAAAAATAAAAAAATTTTGTGCGGCAATTTAAAAAAAGTGCATATAATAAAAAAAAAAGACAATACAAGAATAGTATTAATATTCAGCCAAATTTTGTACCTACTTATATGCATTGACTCGATCTTACAGCATACTGCTTGTAAGTTGTACTACATACATTACAATGGAATACAATGAAAAAACTACTCTAAAATCAAGTCAAATCATTAGTTCGTGAAGACAGAATTTAGCTGATTACTGTGGCTTCCCTTTTCCATTCAAATGAAAAATAAGAAAATTTAAATATTTACAATGTAAAAATGTCTGCTTCTAATTTTTTCAATTAACACATTTGTCAAAACAAACAAACAAGAACAACAATTCACAATTACTTATTATTGAACAATTCTAGAATTAAGGATTACATTTGTTATTAATGGCATTTATTTTATAACTTCTTTTTCCTATCTTTTGATTTTAACCATTCTGCATAAATTTTACTTAAATTTGCATTGTTTCCGTCATTCATATATGATTTTACTCTCATCAGCGTATCCATATGGTTTTCTTGCAATCGATTTCTTTGTTTCGTTTTAATCAAATTCATCAAACCAAAAACGCACTCGCAATCCGCACTACTGGCCAGAAAAGTGCCTCCGATATCTAGTAATTTGGATAGATCTTTAAATTGTTCATTATTCAAACTAAACATAACCATTTCTTCAAAATCTTTTATTTGTTTAATTTTAATTTTTTTCCACTCTGCATATTTAAAATCGTTATACAGTTCCCTTATAACAGATTTATCTGTAAGAAAAGCATTATATTTTAAACACAATTTTTCAATTTTCGCTAGTCCGTAATTAAAATCGCAGGATAATAAACTGGAAACATCAAAGGATATCCAACACCCGTTGGAAACCTTTCTTCCCAATTTTCACATAATAAATTACTAAATTTTATCATATCATCTGTTTTTATAGTTATATTTAAATCATTAGCCTTTTTTAAAAGCACGCTTATTTTATTGTTCCATGCCATGTTTCCAAGATGTTTTCCCTTGATTTTATTAATTTTTGCATGAGAAAATTGAAAAGCATCTATGGGTGTTAATTCACGGCATTGAAAAAATTGACATAAAGCACTGAGTTCTTCTAAAATTGAAGACAAAAGTTCTAAATTTATTTGAAATTCAATGTTGCTTAACTTTTTCAAACAAAATTTGGAAATTGGATCATCTTTATCTTGATTAAAATATTCAATTAATGATTCATAATTTGTAATAATTGCTTTTATTGCAAAATGTCTTGACAACCACCTCACCTCATTAATAACTTGGAAAGCTATAGATTTATTTTGTGAAGCTTCAATAATCTCTTTAAATTTACTTGTTTTTGTCATGATCTCGAGAATAATGTATAAACAGTTCTCACCACTGTTTCGATTTCTCTTGTGGCTTTTACTTCTTTCCATGCATCCGAAATACATAAATTTTCTTGGTGTGCAACACAATGTTGTTGCACCAAATATGGTACATTCTGCTTTAATTTAGCTGCTACTCCATTTCGTTTTCCAAGCATTATGGATGCATGTAAACATAACCAGTTTTTGCAAATCAATTTGGTTATCTTCATAAAATCGTAAAATTGCAGAAAAAATTGAAGAGGAATCGCATATCTTTAATTGGATTATCCCACCAAAAACAGTTTTATATTGATCAGATTTTCTAAACTTAAAATATAAAATTAAACATTTGGTTTTAGAAATGTCTGTGCTTTCATCAACAATTAAAGTATGAAAATGTGCCATTATAATTTCATTATTTCATTTTTTACAACAGTATTCACCACTTCCAAAAATGAAAAAGCATAGTTTTTACCACGCCAACTTTCTGGAATATGGACATATTTTGCCATGTGGTTATTTATTTCTCAAACAGAAAGCAAAGATATTTTCATTTTAATTGCCAATAATAGATTATCAATTAAAATTTTTACTTCCTCAGGATTTGATTTCTTTTTCTCACAATCTTCTGGTGTTTCTTTTAAAAACAGTACCAAATCAGTTGCTGATAATGAAGCATTCTTATTTTTCTGTTTTTGTACACTTTCTAAGTGTGATTTACTAATTAAATGCCGTTTTAAAAAGTCTAATTTCCACAGGCAATTCCACATTTTTCCACTAACAAAATCACTACGTACCTCTCCATCTCAGCAGTAATTACAAATTACACCATTTTCTTCATTAAATACGAATATTTCTTTTAACTGAATTTGTAATTTATCATGACTTTTTGGAGTATCAGTTTCCTTGAATTCATTAAGCCATTCAATTTTAAATTCATTAGCTGTTCTTTTTCTTTTCAAACTCATTTTTAACCCTGTACTGTAAAAATACTTTTAAAAATATTTATTTTCACAAAATTATATCGCTGAAACACATGTATTCAATAATAAAAGCTGGTAATGATTTTGAATTTAAATTTTAACAAAAATGTAGTAATTTTAACACTGATAAAAGATGATGCAATCTTTACGTATAGCGTACAAGTGTTACGGTAATTCCCAGCCTCGTTTCTCATCAACGATAAATGTGCTGCCATCTATACCTATACACAAATACTATAGTTGGCAGTTTATTTAAATCTAAAACTACATTTAATTCAATTTTTTTCATTTTATTTTTTTATATGGATTTAGGGAACACTGTCTATAACTATTCCAATTTTAACAAATAAGAAAAATGTAATATCATTTACATCAAGTTAATGTAAGGATTAGTTAGATAAACTTCAATTGAAAACTATTAAATAATTCATGTATAATTATTTTTTTTAATGAGAATCCATATTAACAAATGATGTTATGTTACCACACCAAAAATCTTATAAAAATCTGTCAATATAAAAGTTTTCTCTTATAAACTAAATTCAGGCAGTGGTCAGGAGAGTTAAATTGAAAATTTATCCATCATTACCATTGCTTGCATTCATCATCATATCTTTTTTACTGAAAGTAAATGTTTGGACTTAATTTTTTGTACATTTGTTAAAGACACGTGTATTTATTTATTATATTTTTCAAAATTGAAATACAAAATAAAAAATAAATATTTTGAAGTATTTCAATAAAAAATAAATGTTTTAATATTTTCTATTTTTTTTTGTATTGGTAATGTACCAGTCGAAAAACCCACCACCTAAACTGCAAGTCGGATCCAAACTCAGCTGAACCAAGACTGAATTCAAACCCAACTCAACAGCTCAGATTAGTAGAAATCTGACGGCACAGTGCTATGTGCCAAGAAACTAGCTCAATGGTTGGTGAGGATCAGAGACCCCTGAACTGACACTAATATTGGATAATCAATCAACTAAGATAATTTTTAAATCGAATCATATGTATATGTTCGGGTTGCCAACACAGACAGCGAGCATTAACATTAAAATAATTATGAATAAAAAGAATTAAGAAACCAAGTGTGTTTAGAAAATATTTAATAATAATAATTTGTTTGGTTTGAATTTTAAATAAAGATTAAATTAATTAATTCTAGTCCTTAAACAAAGTTTATAATTATAATACGAGTGGTGGTCCTTATTATATGCCAATGAATATTATGCAATATTTGAAAGTCTATGTCTATGCTCTCAACAAGAAATAAAAGGCAGATAAAGGTATTCATTAGTAAAGGGAATTATTACTCTAATTTTATTACGACAGAATGTGAGATTTATTTTCACATTCACAAATTCATTCATGAAGAGCAAGATACGTATTTTAGGGCATAACTTTAATCTTGATTGGAAAACTTATTTAATTAAATATAACTGAGAATTTGTTCGACTTTAATTGAAATCACTTCAAATTATGCCCAATCATCGTGCCCTTCCTGAATCTTAATAGAAAATAACAAAGTTGAATTAGAATATATTTATTTGATTCCTTTACCGGCCCTTTGCAAAAAACATTTTAAGATTATATTTGAATAATAAATAAATATTAGTGAAACGAGAAAATAGCGGTGGCATAGATTAAAAACGGAGCTAATAATTTATTATTAGCCAATGATAAAAATAGTAAACATGTAATAATTTCTTTCGACTCTATGATTGATAGAACTTATAAATTTAGTTCTAATGGGCGAGAACTACTATTAGAATTAATATTATATTTTCTACGTAAGGCAAATAGAACAAAGGAGTTTATCGAGTCGAAAGATTATTGGCATATAATTAAAGTAACAACATTAATAAATTACACAAATATATATATATAATATAATAAATGAACCGCCAAGTAAGAAAAGAGAAAGTTAGAGACTAGAAGTTGAGAGAATTACGATATAATAGCATAAATAAAAGTAAGTTTACACAGAGATTATGACATTTATAGAATGAAAAGAGCTCTTAAAGGGAGTTTAAAGTAAAGTTCGGAACCGGCCAGAAAGTTTAAGGTTCATTATGAAAATATATTACCCATTTCTTCCGGGCTGGATTCTTAAGTTACACGTCTGGGTGAGGAAAATGTAGGCACCATTTGATTGATTACTTGAACAGCATTTTATTGATTGTCATTATTTTAGCAGCATGATTGGTCCGGAAAAGATTCAGCAGCTCCATTGAAGATTTTCAGGGGACTTCAGGAACTGATAGCCAGATTCCTGATGTTTAGCCCCTTACCATGATCGAAACACTATTTAAAACGCACAGAGTTTACTGCTCTTCTCTACAACAAAGATGGCTTTTTTGCTTCCAAACTTTTCAGAGCTATATATATCTGTCCTCTGATGCCTTCAGGCTAGCGCTTCTTTCATTATCAATGTTTTTAGATTTACTGGTTGTTTTTAGACACATTCCTTTGATAAGGCTTTCAAACTCATTAACTTGAATTCTTAAAATCAGAAAATGATTTTAATTAGGAAATCCTTATCTTTTTTTCTAATTAATAAAACTTTAACTGTTGTTTTTGGAGAAGGAAAATCGAAAGCTTATCGAAAGAATGTAGCTTTTAATCAATAAAACTTTAACAAATTATTTAAAAATAAAATCAAACATTCCCGACGCAATGAAACTTTTAAACAATTATATATATTTAAATATTTACAAATATATACGCACAATCCACGCAGTTATAATATATAAATTCATGAATAATTCTATCATGAATTTATTAATAGAATCGATCAATTTAAATCTGAAACTAATTAATTTTAATACGCATTTATGAAATAAGTTATTCTTTATGGAAATTAGCGTGGATTGAACGTATAAAGCCCCATTGCATCAGAAATTTGAGGTTAGTACTAGGGTTTGAAGTGGGCTTATGGCTAGATGTCATGAAGCTAGGATCGAACTCAGATCCGACTGCTTCAGTAATACAATGAATGCCTATACATATAAACTTTAAAAAATGAAAATAAAATAATTAATTGTTATTGTATAATGAATTATAAATACAGAATACAATTAAAGTTCAAAAAAATGTTGACATACATATTTTTTTGTCAAATTACATTTAAAAAAACAGAAATGAATTAATTTTTTCTGATAGAAAAAAAAGGTAATCATCTGAAATCTGGGCATGGCCGCTTGATGGTGTTGATGCTATACAAAATCAATCAAATGTAACGTTACCGGGCCGCAACTTTTTTTTATATAACATGATTTTTTTTTTTGATTAAACAAATTTTTATTTCATTTATAACATATTTCTTTTTTATTAAACAAATTTTTATATTCATTTTCGTTGTTTTTTTAACCTGACATTTTTCTTTATTCAACAAATTTTGGTAATTTAACTTTGTGTTTATTTTTCTGATTTTAAAACTTTTGACTGTTTCACGATGAAAAAACTTGTTTTAACCCCGCCAAAAAAATATAATAAAATTATTTGGGACTTGTTTCGACTTTGTTCTACCTTTTTTTTTTTTTTGGTTGACTAAATTGTTTTTCTTATTAAATCAAAAGTAACTTTTGTGTTTTTGGGGGGTAAAAAATTGTTTTGAAAACCCCACCCCCCACCCTCAGATAAATAATTGTAACAAAAAGTCAATATTTTTTTTAAACAACTTTTTTTCACTTTTTACTTTTATTTATATTTCATTTGAATTACCTTTTTTTTTTTTGGCTTCTACAATAAACAGCTTTTTGGGGGGGGGTTTCATACTTTGTTATTATTAACAAAAAGTAAACAAAAATAGTAATTTATTTTAACCCCACTTGTTTTAACCCTGCTGAAAAAATATAATACAATTATTTGGGAATTGTTTCGAATTTTTTCTACCTTTTTTTTTTTTTTTTGGTTGACCAAATTGTTTTTCTTCTTATTAAATCAAAAGTAACTTTTTGTTTTTGGGGTGTAAAAAATTGTTTTGAAACCCCCACCCTCGGATAAATAATTGTAACAAAAAGTCAATAATTTTTTTTTCCCAACAACTTTTTCTCACTTTTTACTTTTATTTATATTTCGTTTGAATTACCTTTTTTTTTTTTTTTGGCTTCTACAATAAACTGCTTTTTTGGGGGGTTTCATACTTTGTTATTATTAACAAAAAGTAAACAAAAATAGTAATTTATTTTAACCCTGCTGAAAAAAGATAATCCAAATACTTGTCAATTTCTAATGAAATAAAAAAAAAATACACAAACTTTGGACTTTTTGAACTTATTTTTATTTATTATTTTATTGCTGTAATAAAAACAGTCTGGTATTTGGGAGGACATTATGTGCCTGAAAAAAGGACACAGTCTCACTTTCTGTACTCGGCAATTCTGAAAAGTTTAAAAATTGCACGTTCTTCTCAGACATTTTATTGGTCTCGTATATTTTCCATGCTGAAACGTGACTTAGCGCATGAGCTTTGTCGAAGCATGTTCGAACATACCCTTTGCCAATTTTTTACATATTAACATTTTTTTAGGGAAGGATAGGGACCATATGACAATTATTAGTAATTAACAACATTATTTAAATATAAATGACATTACTCTATTATGGAGATTTGAAAAGTTGTACTGACTTGCAATTAAAACACCCTCAAATAATACAGTAATCAGCTATGAATAGAACAAATACACAAAAATAGTTTCGAAGCACAAAACAGGCCATAATATTTTTGTGCAATGCCCTGTAAAGCAGCCTGCTAATGGGTAATACAATATAAATGTTGTATTAGCCATAAGGCCGGCTGCAGAAACAGCATTTTTATGTGTTTTGACACATAAACAACACCATCAAACGGCCATGCCCGAATTTCAGATGATTACCAAAAAAAATATCCATTAAAAATAAACAATTTAAAATTATGTATGCTAATTTTTTTGGTTTAAAAATGGCTTCACCTCTTCAAAAAAAAGATAAATAAAATTTAATTTTTTTTATATAAATTACAAATTGATTGAGTGTCAACAGAGAACTAATATTGTCAGAGTATGATTTTTTTAAAAATCTAATTTTAATTAATTCTTATTGTCAGTGGTATTTCAGAAGTCAAGGTTAAACATAGATAAATCTATATTAATGTATAAATGGAACATTTGTTTGTTACTTTAGATTTCAACAAATATTACACCAGTTTTGATGAATCTTGCATGATTTTCTTTCTTTTTTTTTTGTGGAGAATTTTATAGAATATAAATTTGTATTTTATTATACTTTATTGTTTTAAAAACTTTGGTAATTTGCAATATAAAAGTGCATTGGAATAGCAGCCATTTTCTAATGACATCATAAAAATGCAAAAAGAGAGCAGCACTGATTAAAATATTGAGATAATGATATTTTTTTGCTAAAGCCAAATAAAATTTGATTTTGTAAACATATTTTAAATAAATTAAATTTCATTAAATTATTGAATTTGATCATGTTTTAGAATTTTAGTTTAAATATATTTCTCACATGAACTAAATTTAAAAAAAGTAAGTAAATTAAAGTTAATTTATGTATTTTATAAAGAATGTTAAAATTTAAATGATTCAAATAACTATTGCTTTTTTAAAAATAACATTGCAATAGAATATATGAAACAATTATTTAAAAAATATTTTAAAACAATCTTCCTTTCAAATAAACATTTGAATAATGAAAATTGTTATTTATAATTTCCCTTCAAATATATTCTCGCATGATAAAATAAGTTTTAAAATGGTTTGGAATTTTTGTTCATGATTCACTTACAAATGATAAATTAAATATGTGGTACATTTCATAAAGAATGTTAAAATTTAAACTATTCAAAAAATTGTTTTTAAAAACAAAGTTAAAATCATTTTATTTTTAAAAACAATATTGATCAATAGATTGTACAGAACATTTATTTATGGAATATTTTAAAACAAACCAATTTTGCACATTATTCATCCAGGGCATGAGAAATGCAATTAACAAAATTACATGAAATAGTTTAATTTAATTTGTACAGGAAAAAATCAAAAACAAAAAATGAATTTAAGGAATGTATAAACGAAGGAAAGACAGAAATGGAAATTTATTAGTAAAAAAAAAATACACTTTCTGAAAAGATAGTAAGATTATATGTCATATCTAAGACAACAATAATGAACTTTAAAAAAAAACAAAAAAAAAAAACATTTGTACATAAAAGTGAAATAGATTGTGTAGTGTTGATTGAAAAGAAATTATAAAAACATGAGCTGAAATGAATGCTGGTAAATTGAAGATGCTTAAGATAATTGATGCACTGCAATTTATAACTTAAGAGTCAGTAGCTTTATTTTCAACAATAAGAATTTTTTATAGAAAAATATCTAATTCACTGAAATATAAAGATTTTGGAACAGTTAAATAACTATGTAACTAAAATGTTGATAAGGTTCTTAAAAATACTTTTCTTATAGATTAAGCATATTCTTATTTTAAGAGCTTGTTATCTTTACAAAAAGTAAAGGGATGAGTTGAAACTCAAATGATAATTATATTTGATGTATATATATATACTAGCTATGCATGTGGCTTTGCTCATGTTAATAGAATAAAAGAATGTAAAGTGATTGGTAATTAAAATATATTGCAATAATATTTATATGAAATAATAATACATGTTTTATGAACAGCAAGTAAAATTTATTATTATATCACATATTTATGAACAATATTGTAGGTTATTTTTAATTGCTGTTGATAACTCATGTATTATTATTTCATTATCTTTATCTGCTCCTTGCTCCTGTTAATAAAATAAAAGAATGTAATGTAGTTAATAATTAAAATATATTTAAAGAATATTTACATGAAATAATAATACATGAGTTATCAACACCATTTAAAAATAACTTATAACATTGTTTATAAAATGCAATACAATAGTATATTTTTTTCTATTGTTGATAACTCATGTAAATACTATTTACTTATATTTTAATTATCAATTAGGATTATATTTTTTTTATTCTACTAACATAAGCAAAGTTGCATGTATATCTAGTTTCATATACACAGAAGCATCAAACAAAGACTTAAAATTCTCTATTGTGACTGTCTGCCAGAATAAGTTTTTCCTTTGTAAAAGATTATTGTTCATATCATTGCACTTTTTGCTTTTTGATCATTAACTTCTCCAAAATACATTGCATAATGCAATAATTTTATATCAAAAAAGATAAAACTTTGGACTGTCAGAATCAAGAATTGGTAGACAAAAAAAAAAGTTTGTCTTTTCTTTCTTTTTTTTTTTTATCTGTTTTGTTTTCCAAATATAGGTAAAATAATTGCCACCTTTAATGGGACTTTTTCTTTCAAATCTTAATTCTAGCTATCATAGCATACCATAAAAGTTGTTGAACTTGTCTATCCAACATTAGTAACAGCAATAAATAAATAAATTCAGAGCTCTTTATCATATCTCCATTGAATATGATTTCATGTGATTATGAATAATTAATTGCAGAACAAGAAGAATTACAAGTCATTTAAAAATATTGTGGCCATTTTCAATATTATATTAGGTATTTATATACAGTTATTACAATATTTTTTTTATAGTTCTAGTATATCAGTATCTTACAAACTTTAAATAAAATGCTATATCTAGTTTTAATGTGAAATCAGTAGTTATCTAAATTATATGTATGTTAATATTATCTGCCATTTGAAATACTTATCATATATAAAGCTGACATTATAACATTAATAAAAAATGATTATCATCTGAAAACAAAGCTGATATTAAAATGGCAAAATATACATAGAAAGTAAAATCCAAATAAAAATTTATCCAGATGATGAAATAAAATTCTGATTAATGAGGGATTACTTCTTTTTTAAAAATAATAATAAAATTCCATATCTTCATTATTTTTATTTGGAAGTCTAAGGCAAAAATAAAACATTCTTCAATTTGTTAAAGAAAATGAATTTTACAAGCCATTAAACATCACATGATCACCATTTCTTATGCTTACTCATACCCATTATTAAAACAGGCAAAACTCTCCATACAGTAGTGCTTTCAGATTCAAAGCTCCTCACTGACAAAAGCCACAAGCAAGAAATGGTGATATTAAAGAACCAAAGACACCAAAATGTATGGGTATTGAGCTGAGATCAGACCTTTATGACTACATAATCTAATGAGCTTGGATTGAAAATATTATCGTGGTTTTAATTTTATTCTCATATTTAAGTAGAGATCAAAGATGGCTGCTGGAGAGTTGCATTAGATCCTCACTGATGAAAACCACAAGCTAGAAATTAGTCTGGGGATATTGGATGAGTAGGCACTAGATAGGGATTTTATGCCTTCTGGCATCTATTGATTACCTGGCTTGCACTGAGTGGCACTACTGTATGGAGAGGTTTGCCTGTTTGAATTTACAAGAGCAAAAAAAAAAAAAAGCAGTACTGTATATAACTTCTCTTTTTAATCTGAATATGAAGAAGAAAAATAAATATTTTTAGTTATTTTATTTTAATAATTTACTAAGGCTGTAACCTTAGAAATAAGCATCTGAAAAATACGAAGGTAGGGACCTCTATAGGTCTTAAAACACAAGCTTACGCTATGAAGAAAAGAGAGAATCCCAAAGAGAATCCTTCTTTACTTCAACCTACTTTTATATATAAATAGGTGAAGCTGAAGTGTTTTGATCTAAGAGTGTGAAGCTATTCAATACTTCACTAATTAAGTCCACAATTCTTATAATACATTAATACTCGCGAAATTTTATAATTTACTAGGAATCAATGAAAAGATCTTATAGTAAGGAATCTGTTACGATAATTTAAAGTTGTAATTATAAATTTTATTAAACGCCCATTATTATATTAAGTAATAATTTACTAAGGCTGTAACCTTGTGTTTTAAGACCTATAGAGGTCCCTACCTTCGTATTTTTCAGACGCTTATTTCTAAGGTTACAGCCTTAGTAAATTATTACTTAATATAATAATGGGCGTTTAATAAAATTTATAATTATTTTATTTTATTAAAATCACCAAAACATCATCATAATTTATTTTACCTAAAACATTTAATCCTTATATTTATAATTGTAAAGATATATGTAAAATACAGTAGAATGAATATATTGTGTATGTGTATTATTGTCAATTTTTGAAACTTATTAACATTATTCCTATAGAAATTTGACTCATGTTGATCATAAACGTATTTTTCTGGAACTAAGAGTGAAGAACAAAGAATTGTCCCTTTAACCATTTTAAACTTTCTTTTATCTTATGATTTTGTTAAATGGTATTATTCAAAATAACTATTGCATGGTATTAAAAAAAAAACATTTGATAGTGCTTACTAAAATTTATGAATAAATATAGGATTTTTGTGACTTTTTAAATGAAAAAATCTTTTTTTTTTTTTGGAAATAATTATTATAAAATGGAAATGAAAGTCAAGATAAAATTTGCTACTTTTTTTAAAATAAAATGTTTTTTATTTTTATTTTGTCATTGCAGTTTTTCTTTATAATAAATTTTGAACTTTTGGTAAACATTTAAAGGATAGATGGAAATCTGTCAAATTACTTTTAAAAGTATCTATTTCCTTGAGATCTTTCAAAAATTAAATGAATCTAGTTTCATCTAAAAAGATTGGTATTCACATATGTTTATATTATTTTACTGTTAATTTTTGATTCTGTGTGTTTATGAGCGGTGAACTGAAAGATTGGAATTCAGTTCTGCCACTTCTGTTTGAACTTTTTATTAATTCTTGAGCAATAAATTATTCGATTTATTTTTTATTACCGATAATTTTTCATTGTTTAAACATTTCATTTCAATTCTATCATTAGGATGTATATATATGTTTTAAGTATTATTCCTAAATTTATTTTATATTCCATTTAAAAATCTGTTAATTTTGTCAAGCTTTCTATGCATATACCCCTATTCTTATGATTTTTCAACTCTTACTGTCATCCATTTTTTTTCTTTCATTTCTCTCATTTATCACCCCAACCCATAGTCTCTACATTGTTTTGCTCTCCTTGTAATAACATTTTACATTTGCATTATAATTATACCATTGTTTTCATTTTCATCTTTAAATATTTGGTCGTTTTTTTTCTATCTCTTTGTTGTCACGTAATTGATCAGCAAGTATCTGAATAATTATGATACCTTATAGAATATTTTTCACGATAATCATTCTTCAGTTACAACAGTTTAGATGTAATTTATAATTATTTATAATACTTATTACAAATGAAAGCCTGATTAAAGAATTTTATTTAAAAAATATTAATAGTCAATTAAAATAATATTTAATAATTTTCTATGTGTATGATTGTGTCATCTTAGACCAAAAATATGCTAACATATATAAGTTCCTAGACCTGCCCTCAGTGAAATAAGTTTATACATTTGGTATCAATAAACAATTGTTTTTTGGCAATACTCTAGCTCCTTGATGATGATTTATCATTATTTTTTATACAAAATGATCCTTAAAATTACTAAATTTTACAAAGTTCATAAGTTTTTCTCACTTAGAATAAACTTAATGAATTTTGTTAATAATTATTAATTATTTAACATCAGTATATTATATATATATATCACATTTTCAAATATTCATTTTTGCATGTTGAATCTTTTACTATTATTGAATTTTGTTTTTAAGATGTCTTACTCTATTTGAATTATTATTATTACTGTTATTGTAAATTTTAACATTTACTTTTTTTATATGTATTAAATACATATCAATGCAACTTATCAATAAATTTCAATTTGGCTTTTACAGAAATGGGATGATGATCCAGAATTAAATTTAGTTATCATCAAGGGTTCTGGTGACAGGGCATTTTGTGCAGGTGGTGATGTAAAAGGTATTTCATGAAACAGATTTTTTTTTTTAATAAAAATAATTTTTAGTACAAGTCAGTTTATATTTTTTTTTACTTTATAAATTTTTTTATTATCTTGTCACGAAAAAGAGTAAATTATAAAAATCACATTTCTGGATAATTGAAATATAAAAATTGTTGTTTAGAATTACACAATTTTTCTTGATCTTCATAATCAGATTAAATTTTCAATTTATGTACACAATTTATAAATATTATAATTATAAGAAATAAATTGTTGTCAACTGAAGTGATTTTTTTTTTTTTTTAATATTTAGATATTCTATTTTTCAAAGCAAGGCTAATCCTAAGAATTATATAATTATGAAGATATTTTTTCAGAAATCAATAAAAACGCCGTAAGATGGCGTCGTTTTCACGCTAAAACTATAAAATATGAACATTCACGGGCTGTTGATTTTAATAATTTTTCTGTGCTTTTTTGTAATGCGAAAATAAAAACAAAACAAAATCGTCTTTTTTAAATATTATTTTTTGTTAACGTATACAATCTAAATGATAATAATAAATGTAAAATAAAATCAACAAATTACAATTTGATTCCTGTTTTTTATATCGTATACTTTTTAAATTGTGTTACGGCTTTTTTTTATCAATTTTCTATCGGTTACTTTTTTTACTTGTGTTACGACTTTTTTTGTTGTTGTTTAACTAAAAAATTATAATCGTAAGAAAAGTAAAAGTTGTTACGGTTAGATTTAGGGTTAGGCTTAGGGTTAGTTTAGGATTAAGTTTAGGGTTAGTTTTAGGGTTAGTTTTAGTTTTAGGGTTAGTGTTCTGTTTGTTTGTAATGCTAAAATAAATAAATTCAAAATCGTAAGCGTACTCGGACAGAAGAAAGAAATTCAAACTTTTTTAAACAACAAACAAATGTCTTCTTTACTTATTAAACATGTTTATAATATTTGCTTTTTATTAAATTTACAAAAAAAACTGTACATTTGGACTTTTCTTACTGGATATTTTTCTCGTACCGTTCTTTTTTATTTCAAAAATATACAGACGGTAGAATCTTCTTTGTCTCGTGAATGTTACTAACAGTACGTTACTTGACACGTTACCTAATTGCAACTCAATAAAAACATAGATATTTAACATTTACCCAAATAAAAGTTCAAAACAGTACATTGTAAAAAGTCTTATAATTATTGCTTTAAAACATCTGAACATTTCAATAGTTTAAAATAAAAAAAAATTCAATGAAAACAACATTTCAATACAATTCAAATACAAACTCTCTCATCAAACCGTAATTATTTTATAAATTGTGCGAATTAGTAAAATGTAATTGCTGCTTAGCGACATACATGCTGTACTGCGATGCGACATAGCGGCCGGCATTCTGTAGCACAACAAAAAAGTTGTATTATAGAAAACGCGGGTTCGAACGTGTCGGCCACGGAAACAGCATTTTAATGTGTTTTGGCACGAAAACCATGCCATAGAACGGCGTCTTTAGCTATAAGATGAGTACCAAATTTGTTTTGAATTAGCATTTATCTAACCTTCAATATGTACAATTCAAATATTGAAATTTATTATTTCAAATAATGAAAATTTTATTTAAAATATTGTACAAGTAGAAGTCAAAATATTAATATTTCTGTATTTAAACAATCACTTAATACTGAAGAAAGACCTTCTCTAAGGCCATTATGCTGAAGTATTAAACTTTGTGGTAGATATTAATGTTGATTCAGATTCCACTGTAAGCAGATTTTGTTGTGGAATATTTCTACCAATTGCATTTAACATCATTTAGATATATCAAATTTTGATTCCTTTATTAGCAGAATATTTTTTGTCACTTTTTAAATTTAATGCTGATAGTTTCATAAGGGAAATTATGTTGAGAGCATAGCTGACAGGAAAATACACACGCACTACTTATATATATATATATATTATAACAGGAGAGTAGATTATGGTATACTTCATCTACAAAATTTGTAACTTACTGGTGCACTAAATATAATGGTATGAAGTAATTAGAGTGGAATAGTAATAAATGTATAGCTATAACTGTAGCTTGCCAAACCTAATTGCTTAATTAGATGTTGATGTTCTCCATTTTAGAATATCATACAGCTATAAAAATAATGATGATCAAGTCAAATAACGTTATGTATGTAAGTGAAATTGCTATTGATTTCTTTAATGGTAAGGTTATGTTTCATCTACCTGTAATATAATTAAAATATATTTTTTTGACAGTAGTAAATACTTTGATAGTTTTCTATTCTTTTACATCAGCTGCTTGATGGCATTGATGCTAAGCAAAAACTGACATATAATGTTACTGGGCATACTCTGTTCTTTGTGAAAGAATATAGAAATCATACGGGTTAACGTAATTCATTAATTTCCTTAATAACATTTACTGGAACAATTTTAAGCAAACATATGTTATTGCAAATATTCTATTCCAGTAGAATTGCCCATGTGGCAAAACCTCCCCCTCCCTCCCTGCAAACTTTACAACTACCTCGTGGTGGCCAAAAAATGATGTTGATAATGCTTTAATTACTGAACCATCTGTTACTTTTTCGGGTCATTTTTGAACAAGGTTAAAAAAAATTATTATTTATTAATTTATTTATTGATTGATTTCTTATAATAGCTATCTTGAAAGATAATATGTATATGGATCTTAATGGCACACCTATTAAGAATGATTAATAATTTCCAACTCGATCAGCTTTTTTTTTTTAATTTTTTTATTATACCTTTTTGGTTGGGTATTTCAAGATTAATTAATCAATGTATTCGGTATTTGGACAATTACTTTTGTTGATTTATTTGGGTAGAACTACGAGAATTTTCACACTCATACATTCTTCTTTTTTTTTTTTTTGTCCGAAGGTTAACATAATTCATTCTCATTTCTTTACATCAATTTCTGTAATTTAGTTGAGAACAATTTGACGCTACCAACAAATTTCAAAACCCTCTTGAATTCCAAGTCACCCGGTCAAATCGTAGTCCTGCAATGTAAGCCAGAGGGCTATTCCTTTTTCACATCCGCAAAAATTAAAACTTTATCAATTGACCTACCTTATTGCAAAGATTCTATTTCAGTAAAATTACTAAGTTCTCTGTGCAGGCCGGCTTGCTGTGGACAGCATTTGGCCCGATTTCAACCTATCAGCCATTTAATTTGTCGCAGACACATTCTCGCGAAAATGTGACTATTTGCGTGAGCTTGTCGAAATCTTGCTCGGATCTACTCTTTCCTAATTGATTTGAAGCTTCCACATTGAGTAGGGAAGCATGGCAATGGGTGGACAATTGTTAGGAGGCAATAGTATGTCAAATGATACTGTAGTGAATAATGAACTGTGAGCATTGTGATAAAGTGCATAACACTAAAACAGGCTGGCCACTGCTAAACGGCATCTTTTCTGTATTTTATTGCATAGAAATGAACGCCATCATCTATGGCCGCTGGCTGCCATGTATTAAACAACCTCTTTCTGTGCTTTATTGGTATATATATAGGCGGTGGCCGCATAAATGGCATATTTATGTGCCTTTGCATATAAATAGCACCATCAAGTGGCTGACACGATAGAATAGAAAACTACCAATACTTTTTAATTATTGATTTAATTTTTGTTTCTACACTTCTGAAATAGATAGAAGTATCTGAAAGTCTCTTATTTAGTGTAATGAAAATGAGTTGTTATTGATTTCATTACATATATATTTAACTTGGTGAGATTTATATATTAAAAAAGAAGTGGAATTAAGTTCCGATTGAATATATGTGTACATACTTAATAATAAAGTAAATGTAACATATTTAATGACTTTATATTACAATTTTTATACTTTCAAATAAAACAAAAAAAAGAATTGCTGTAAATAAAATTCTGAAATATAGTTACTCATGTTTAGTGATCTGGCACATTTGATGAAAGTGAATTTCTTGATATCAGTACACAATTAATTTTTTTTTGGAGTCTTGTATTGTTATAGTTTACAATATAGGAGTTAGCTCTTATGTAATAGATTATGCCTTTCTCACTGTGAATTTTATAGAAGACACGTTGTTTTAATTCAATGGTTTCCAATTTTTTTTCACTTGCATATTTATAAATCCTTCATATTAGCAAAATGTTTGTAACTAATGCAATTGCAATAGCTATAAATAAATATCCCAGTGATACGATTTAAAAACATTAAATTAATTTTAAGCTTAAAACAATTACAAAAACAAAAGATGTAGAGAAGATCGGGCAGAGTTATTAATAGAACAATGCTTACAAGAATGATTGAAGTGACATTATACACCTGGGTCTCGTTTTATGTGGATTATTTTAATGCGATTTTGAAGTTATACGATTCATGTTTCTTCTTAATATCCTTCATATTTCACTATATTTATTAGATATCAAGAAATTTAAATTATTAATAACTTATTTTGACTTGAAATACTTTTTTTTCTTTTTTCGAAAATATAACGTTATCTTAGCAGCTTAAGCGAATATGGCCTGAAGCTGTATTTAGAATCTTAGCTTCTATGTAAATAACCTACTTATACTAATGATTAAATAATAATAATAGATTTATACATACGTATAAAAATATCACAATAAATATTCAAAAATTTTAAACTTTTAAAACGTATTTTGTTAGATATTAACAGAAATAAATATTTTTTTAGATTTTTAAAATAAATAATAACGAAGATTATATTGATTTTATAAACTGAAAATAATCTTTCTAGTGATAATGTATAATCTTTTTATTTTGATTGCGATCTCATTTTTTAACCTCTTGTGACCTGAACGGCCATTTTGAATTCACAGAAAAAATTACAGGACATACAATTTTAAATGAAATGTCTAATTTATTACAATAAATAACAAATATATATACATTTTTAGAAAGTGCAAATATGAAAGAATGTAATGAAGCTGATAAAATAGTCATTACCACAAAAAAATAATTAAAGAAAGGAGATTTTTCACATTTTATATATCTTTATTTTTACATTGGTTCACAAACTCTCAATTTTGAAAGATATAGCCTAAAATGACAATTTCATAGACAGCTTCATCACATTCGTCATAAAATGCAGAAAAAAATAATATATAACATGACCTACCTGAGTTACAGATTGTTGGTGTAATGTGGCAAAAGGTGACCATTTCAATTTCTTTTTTCTGCTTGACACTCTATGTGTTCTATTTTTGCAAGCAGTTGTTTTTCTAGGCCCTCTATGCGGGATATCTATTAGAAATGCAAGGTTTTAGTGAGGATCAAAAAAAAAATAACAGTAATAACTTTAGTAAATTCTAAGTTATGGGGGTAAAAAATAATGACTATATTATTGAAAAATCAGGGGTGGGAGCGAGATAAATTATGCATTATTTCATGGCAGATCATAATTGCCAAATATGCAAATAAATAATTTAAAAATT
The DNA here is from genome assembly GCA_028023455.1 of Epiperipatus broadwayi. Classification (NCBI taxonomy): domain Eukaryota; kingdom Metazoa; phylum Onychophora; class Udeonychophora; order Euonychophora; family Peripatidae; genus Epiperipatus; species Epiperipatus broadwayi. Next base: position 5,700,119 of record JAQFVV010000069.1, read on the forward strand.
TGTTTCTAAAATAAAATGAATAACAACATAGTAAATAAAATAAAATAAATAATCAAAAGGAATTACAAGCAATTATTATATATGAGTGGGAGATGATGATGACTGTTGATTCAGCATTGTGAGGTATTTATTTTTTTCACCTTGTTAGTTTCACAGAACAGAGTGGATAGTTTGAAGACAGTTTGCAAATTGTTGAAAATATAAATGCATGAGCAAAATCAATTTCAAAATAACTGATGATGATGATGTGGAGCAACTGGTAAGGGTGAGCTAAATTATGCATTATTACATAGCAAACCATAATAGCAAAGTATGCTATCAAATAAATAAAAAGTTATCTATAATGAAACGAATAAAAATGTAGTAAATTCTAAGTTATGCATGTAAAAAATAATTACTACATTATTGGAATATCATGAGGGTAAGAGTGAGCTAAATTATGCATTATTACATAGCAAACCATAATAGCAAAGTATGCTATCAAATAAATAAAAAGTTATCTATAATGAAACGAATAAAAATGTAGTAAATTCTAAGTTATGCATGTAAAAAATAATTACTACATTATTGGAATATCATGAGGGTAAGAGTGAGCTAAATTATGCATTATTACATAGCAAACCATAATAGCAAAGTATGCTATCAAATGAATAAAAAGTTATCTGCAAAGTATGCTATAAAATGAATAAAAAGTTATCTACAATGAAATGAATAAAAACGTAGTAAATTCTAAGTTATGCATGTAAAAAATAATTACTACATTATTGGAATATCATGAGGGTAAGAGTGAGCTAAATTATGCATTATTACATAGCAAACCATAATAGCAAAGTATGCTATCAAATAAATAAAAAGTTATCTATAATGAAACGAATAAAAATGTAGTAAATTCTAAGTTATGCATGTAAAAAATAATTACTTCATTATTGGAATATCATGAGGGTAAGAGTGAGCTAAATTATGCATTATTACATAGCAAACCATAATAGCAAAGTATGCTATCAAATGAATAAAAAGTTATCTGCAAAGTATGCTATAAAATGAATAAAAAGTTATCTACAATGAAATGAATAAAAACGTAGTAAATTTTAAGTTATGCATGTAAAAAATAATTACTACATTATTGGAATATCATGAGGGTAAGAGTGAGCTAAATTATGCATTATTACATAGCAAACCATAATAGCAAAGTATGCTATAAAATGAATAAAAACTTATCTACAATGAAATGTATAAAAACAGTAAATAAAATAAAATAAATAACCCAAAGGAATTACAAGCAATTATTATATATTAGTGGGAGATGATGATGATGAATGTTGAATACTTACAGGTAATGGGGAATACGAAACCTCAAAATCAAACACATCAACAGAAAAGTTCGTTAGAAACGTAATTACGTTTAGCGGCGAAAATAATTGTTTTCTCCGTATATTTTTTTTATCGGTTGATAAAATCTAGAAAGATAAAAAAAATTACAAAATTTTAATAATGTACTTTACAAAAATTGCTATAAAAAATCTAATTTTCATCGCACAGAAAAAATTTTTAGACGTCCAAAAAGATAGAAAAATGGCGGAGAGAAAGAAAAAAAAGCGTAACTGTGACGTATACGGTTTGCACGCTATTGCGGTCGAAATTGTAAACTTTTTTTAATGCGTAAACAGGCGGTTTTCGGTCTCAAAGGGTTAGAAACAGAAAACCATTAACACAGCACAAGACTGGAAGTGGCGCTAGTTGTACAACCCGTAACTAATCTGATTTCTTACTAGTTTACAAACGAACACATATTGTAAAATAGCGGCAATGATTAAAATATGTATGAAAAAAGGTAAAATTAAATACTATAGTTAATAAAAAAAGTAAAAAAAGTTTGTCTTATATTAATTTTTTTCATATATTTGAAATTTTTTATTAGTCATACTTTATTTCCTTATTTTTTTAATGCGAATTTTTAAGTAATTTTTTTTTTTTGTTGCTTTGCTTTTATGCCAATTTCTGAAAATTACGGGAACCTATCCCCCATTTATTCAAGGTAAGTTACGTTTATTTTTGTGCAATTTCTTTTGTGCGCATTTTCTGAAGAACCTATCTACTGCATAAAATGAGGCCCAGGTGTATACTTAAACACTGGCACTATTTTATATACCTGAGAATACAAATATTGCAGTCTGGAAATTAACTGCTTATAGAAAACAACGGACATATAAATTAACATGTAAATATTAAGATAAATTTTTGAAGGAAAAAAAAATTTTTTTTTATTAAACCACTAAACATCACATGATCACCATCTCTTATGCTAGCACATAACTGTTATTAAACAGGCAAAACTCTCCATACAGTAGTGCTCAGATCCAAGGCTTCTCATTGACGAAGGCCACAAGTCAGAAACTAGTCTGGGGATATTGGATGAGTAGGCACTAGATGTGGATTTTATGCACAAGCCTTCTGGCATTCATGGATTACTCTGGTTGGCACAGGGTATATGGAGAGTTTTAACAAATTTTATTAATATATATATATGTAAATTACATGAAAAGAAATATAAAAAAAAAACTATTTGCAATATTGTTCAATTAAGTAGTGATTGATACATATATATTTATAAGTATATAAACTCATAAAAAAAATCCTGAGAAAATTAAAATTGTCAAAATAGACTCATATTACGTCTCGGCATTTCAGTCAAAACATTGGAACAGCGCCTAACATTCTTGTCTGAATGCAAAAGATTTAACATCGTTCCAAACTGCTGCAAAATAAAAATAAACGACTCCATTTATAATCGCGACAAAATCATTGACAAACTACAATTACGCCTCTTGACTTTTGTTATCCGTGGATGTAAGAACGCATTACGTAAAGAAAGAAAAAGATGGAGCACAATTACAGCTAACAACACCCTCCCTCAATGGATTATCGATAAACTTAACTTTACAGAAATAAACCACCGCAAACGCTTCGTTTTGAAAATTAAATTTTTAGCTAATAAACAAAATATAAATATTGATTTACTACAAACTTCATATGTCAATAGAACTGGCCTCACTCCCCCCGATATAATAGCAAGAGTCCTATCCCTTGGACCTAGATTTGTAGGAGGACAATGGAGACAACCTAAATTAGAACTAATCGCTGACGTTGAAGCAAATTTGATTAATAATCCACATAGAGATAGCATCATAACAAATATAGTTAAATCTATCTCACAAAAACAGCTATATATAAAAGATCATGGCTGGAGTAACGACATTAAAATTACGAAACAGTTCATTGATCATCATAATTTAATTTGCCTTAAAGAAGATAAGGGCAACAGATTTGTGCTATTAAATTCGCAAGATTATAAGCATAAAATAAAAGAACAAATCACAAATTTACAACTCACTCCTGTCACACAATTCAACAATAAGCTTAACCGCGATAAATTTATTGCATCCATTCTCCGTCCTTATAAAAACAAAGGCATTTCTACCGCAGAATACTACCGTGTTTATCCTTCCTCCACCAAAGCTCCTAGAGTGTTTGCCAACATTAAACTCCACAAGCCAGGTGAACCTCTGCGTCTAATGATGGATTTTGGGGGAGTCCATTATTTTCAAACCGCAACAATGGTTAATCAACTACTAATCGACAGCCTGGGCTTTGGGAATTTTTCTGTTAATTCATCCTTTCAGGTCGTGGAGAAAATCAAAAAAGCCACGATCTGTAACAACTTCTGAATGACCACCTTTGACGTCAAAGAATTGTATGGATCTGTTGACAGAAAACAATCTATTCACATTATCCAACAAGAACTCACCAATACAATGTCATCTGAACGCATTAATTTCATCATTGCATTTTTAACGTGGATGGATAAGCATATATACACAACGTTTGAGCACGCTTGGTACAATATGAAAAGTGGATGGCCGATGGGCCTCCCCCTCAGCGGAATCATAACTAGCATTTTTCTTAATTACTACGAAAAACTAATAGTGCCTAAACACCTAGTTGACAACCCCCACACTTTATACATGCGGTACGTAGACGACATACTTATTCTAGCCAATCAGCACACCACAAACAATATTATACAAGAGCTAACGCACAACACTAATCTAACCATTAATTCCACATCTGAGGATGCATCCCAAAGCCTAAATTACCTGGATCTTAAGTTAACGCGTGATGAACCATGTATAAATTATTCAATGATTATAAAGCCTTTTGAAATCAGAGGCTTTATACATCCTCATTCTAACGTTCCTAACTCTCACAAATTAGCGGGACTACAAGCATTCCTACACAGAAACATGCAACTGTGCAAGTTTGAGGCAGATCGAAAGAACAACATACATCTCTACACCAAAGATCTACTACAAGCAGGCTATAAACTTCACACCATCAACAACAAAATCAAACAGTTTCATACAAAAATCACCTTTAATAAAAACAATAATAAACTTCCATATATCACTCTTCCCCACATACCTAAAATCTCCCACCAACTAATCAAGGTTTTAGACAATAAATTTAAAATCAGCTTCCATACACCCCCTTGCACTAATCGTCTCATCAATAACTCCAAGGACAAAATAGAACCTTCTCAGACCCCCCATGTCGTTTACAGCATAACTTGCCCACAACCTGGTTGCCGCGCCATTTATTTTGGAGAAACCAAGGCAGGCACAATCACCCGGACAGCACAACACAGATACACATACAATAGAGCTATGAAAAACAACGATAACTCATCAACATTTTTGGAACACTCCAAGAAAACTGGACATTTATTTGAACCTTCCCACCCTAAAATAGTCTGTATCGAGAAAAACGACATTAAGCGGAAGATCAGAGAAGCGTACTATATCAATAACAATAACAACTCTATCAATAGACGTGACACCTGCTTCGACATCTCTAAACGCTGGACTATTTAGCCCATTTGCATATGCTTTGCATACCACTTCTCCCGCTCCATTTTTACATCTTGCAGCTCACAGCACCGCTATGAATATGAGGTAAAGGACCTCGAAAGCGCTTAGCGTATATTAATTCCTGTATATTATTATAGCTTCACATTCAAGCGTGACATACGCTTAATTGGTTTATAAATTTAAGTAAAAGCGAAAAAGTATCAGTAATGAGAATAACATGCAACTCATTTTAAAAATTTCAGCAGAAACTGAAAGGCTTTAATTGCAGTATTAAGATAGAGTAAACAAATAAAGCAAAACGAATAAATAAATTGTCAACTTACTGTAAATTCTTTTTTAGATATTTTAGAACAAATAAAAAGAACTTGAAATGTAAAATGATTTATGTTTAATTAATTTTTGCTTTATATTATATATGAAATATATTTAATCCTAATTTTTTATAAGTTACAAAAGTTATTAATTTAAATGTTAAAGTAGTGCAACAATATTTTTAGTTAATCAGCATGTTTAAAAATAATGTGCAAGAAATTATTAATAAAAAAAAACAAACAAAATGTAACTTAACCTGCAATGGTTACATTGTCATTTTGTAATGAAATGCTTACATCAGAATGTATTACTATTCTTAAGAAAAGTATTATTTTATGATATAATTAAGATTCCAAATTTGATTTTTTATTATTATAAGCATTATTTACAGTAAGTATTCTAATATTTAACTACTAAACATCACATGATAGAGTTTTGCTTTTGTGTATTATAATATTTATATTAAAAAAATATAACTGGATTGCAAAAACTGGAGAAATAAAATTGCTTTCATTTAGAATAGTTCTAACTGGGATCAATTAATTGCTTTTTTACAATCATTTATTATAATGAAATAAAATTGATTTTATTTATTATAAGCATTTTACAATAAGTATTATAATATTCATTTAGAATATAACCAATATCACTTCTACCTGGGATTAGTTGATTGCTTTTTTTTTTAAGAAAAAAAACTATCAGTTTTTACAATAAATAAATTTGAGTTTTATTACTGTAAACATTCTTTTATAAAAAATATTACAATATTTAATAAAATAATAAAAATGAAATAATCATAAATCACAAAAACAGAGAAATAAAATTATTTCATTTAGAATACCACCTATATCACTTCTGTCTGAGATCAATTCATTGCTTTTTTTTAAGGAAAAGAACTCTGTTATTATAATAAGTAAATTTGATTTTTATTATTGTAAGCATTACTTCCAAAAAGTATTATAATATTTATATTAAAAAAAAGCAGAAATAAAGTAACCATACAGATTACACTGATATTACTTTTACGTGGTATCAGTTGCTTGCTTTTTTTAACGAAAAGAATGATATTATAATAAATAAATTTGATTTTTATTTAAATATTACTTACAAAAAATATTATAATATTTATATAAAAAAAGCAGAAATAAAATAATCCTAGATTGCAAAAAATGAAGAAATAAAATTACTTCATGTAAAATAGAACCAAAATAATTATAATAAATACATTTGTTTTTATTATTGTAAGCATTTCTTACAAAAAGTGTGATAATATTTATATAAAATAGTAGAAATAAAGTAACCACAGATTACAAAAAATAGAAAAATAAAATTACTTAGTTTACAATACAACCAATATCACTTCTATCTGGGATCAGTTGGTTGCTTTCTTTTAGATAAAGAACTATCAGTTATTATAAATAAGTTTGATTTTTATTATTGTAAACATTACTTATACAAAATAATATAATATTTATATAAAATAATAGAAGTAAAATAACCATATATCGAAAAATGGGGAAATAAAATTATTTATATTTAGACTATAAAAGTATGAGATACTGATAAACCTCAATAAAGTGTTATAAAACTTACATTATGTAAGCTAAATTCAAACTAGTTTGATTTTTAGAAAATACAGATAGATTTAGAAAGGTACTGTGACAGATACTGTTCAATTTTAAAAATTCTATGAAATTAAGGCATATGAGTATTTCTAGAAGTATCACATACTGGTTATAACCATTAAGGATTATAGAAAAAAGAATACTTAGCATGTTTTTCTAACAAGCAATTCATAGAAATATAAAAAAATTAAAAATTTATAAATTGCTAAAATTAATTTATGAAAAGTATTTTTTGCTAAAAAAAAAATTACCAGAAAATTATTACTTCCATAGAAATTTAGCTGATGTATGATCTATGGTACATAAAAGACATAAATAAATATATTTTTTTAAATTACATTTTTTCGCACTGTTACTTCCATAAACAATTAGCAAATAATCTAAAAAATTCAAATTACCCTATTGTGTATTGATTGGTTTGTTTATTTAATAAAGATATATGTGTGTGTTCAAAGTTGGTCAATGCAGACAGTGTCGTGTCACTCTAGAAATAATGATATGCAGACAAGTAGAATTAAGCAAACTGCAAGTAACTATAGTCTAATTTGTATAATAATAATTGTCTAACAATAAACAAATTAGCAGCTTGTTAAAAATGCCCACAGAACTTAATAGTGTTAAAAACGTAGTCTAATGATACTAGTAGAACAGAATGAAAGCAGTTTAATGTATGCAGTTGCAGCCCAAATAATGCAGAAGAAATGAGATGCAATCAAATCCAATTAGACTAACTCCGAGATGTGAGTGAGCAATAAGATGCTTACCAAAATGGCTAGTGAAAATTAATGTAGAAAGTTATGAAATTGAAATGATAATCTTTAAATAAAGTGAATAGATCTTGAAAGAAGGACTTTTAATAAATTTTTGTAATAGAGACAAACTCTATACAAATTGTTTGTGTGAAATTTAGATTATATTATGGAGTTCAGCGGTCCCCAACCTTTTTGCACTTAAGAGCACATTCTATAGTACTGGCCAGGTGGTGGGCACCATTTATTTTTTCAATGTAAATTTATAGTTGGATATTGTTAATGATAGACCCTTTCATGCTGTAAACGTATAGTATGACCTATAATTTGATTACAATATAATACAATAATTTATAAGAAATCTTAAAAATTAAATTTATTTGTATCAGTTAAATAATTTTTTATCGTATTCGGATAGCGGCGGGTGGCATGGTGCCTGCGGGCATAGGGTTAGGGATCACTGTGCTAGTTAAACATATTAACTCACTACTAATTCACACATATATATATTATAACAGGTTTGTTATATGGCACACAATAATATATTGTGGGTGCACAAATATAAAGTTAAACGGAAAAGTAGAAATAAACACAGACAAGAATTTTAATGGATATTTTCTACATTCCTGGAATAAAAATAATAAATAAAGGGTTAAATAACTGTGAATTTAAAACAGAATTTTATCATAAATTAAAACAATTAAAAAGATCTAAATAAATTAATATTGTAATTCTGATTTTGAATTTAAAAACAAGCCCGGTTTATTTTTAAAGTTTTTTAATTAAAACTTGTATAAAATATCTATTTTTTAATTAATGCTTGTATGCATTTCTACTATCTAGTTAAAAAATTTTGTAGATTAAAAATTCCAAAGGATTAAAGTAAAAACATGTATATCACACCTTTGGTAAAGTTTCAAAGTTGCTGTTGAAAGAATTAGCAATCTTTTTGAAAAAATAAAAAAACAATTTTTAATTAAATATATTGTTATCATCCCCAAGCCAATTCTAAGGGCTGATAAAAAAAATATCAGTTTAGTTTGACTTATAGTTTTTGTAAGAGCTGGTCAGAAGAGTCTGGTTTTAATATTTTAAAAAGCAGTGGCCAAATAGACCAGCTGCAAAGTTTGGATATTAATTTTTTTGAAGACTGTTCTTGTCTTAATATTTTTGTGCAGCAGATGGCTAATAGCTAGCTGAAAATTTGGCTAAAATAGTTTGTGAAGAGTTGGCTGCAGTTTGTTGGTAACTGTAGCTGAGAGTGGCAACAGTAAAACTAGCTGCAGAGATGGCTGGCAGATTTATACAGATTTCCCATGAGATGTAGCTGAAGTCAAGGCAGGAGATCCAGCAGCAGTCTATTGGTTCTATGGTAGAGTTTGAATTCACATGGAGGAAAAATGACCCACTTTGTGTTGATATTCATAGCCTCAAATCTGGACAAGACAGTTTGCTAACCTGTGATCTATGTGAAACCAAGAAAATTCCAACCATACTGAATGATAACAAGCCTGGATTATAATTTTCCTGGACCAAAAACTAAGCTTACTGGAGGAAGAATTAATTATACATATGCTATTTTACTTATATGCAGAGAAGTACAGATAAATGTATATAGCTGGTAAGTTCATTTAAAATCATTAAAATGAATTTTAAAATTATGACTTAATAACTTAAAATAAAACAAATCAATAATTTGCTTAAGTTAAATGTCTAAAAGAAAGGAGTAGTCCACAGACAATTATATGTATATTTTATAAAGAATATATTTTAATATTCCTTAAAAAGACATTTTTTTAAAACCTATATTTTTAAATTTAAAGACATTATGATTAATGGCAATCTGCAATAGTGATATAACTTAAAACAAGTAACTAATTTTTGCTTGAATTAAAAGACACTTGTAGGAGTATTATTTTTAAAATCTTTATGTTTGAATTATTCAATCAACAATAATCCTTCAAGATTGATCTTATAAACTGATATTTATAAACTTATTTATTTAGGAACTGATATTTTTTTTAAAAAAGAAAAAAAAACCTGATAACTAATTTTAAATTATATCTATATTTTATTTATACACAAGTATATGTGTGAAATTTATGTATGTTTTCCAAATGGAATCAATTAGGAAAATATTATTGTATCAAATTAAAATAGGACATATATGTAAAATTTAATGATATTTTATCATTATTGAATATCAATAGAAATATATTAATTGTATACACCTGGGTCTCTTTTTATGCATAGATAGGTTCCACAGAAAACCCACATTAAAAAAATCGCACAAAAATTGACTTAACTTACATTGAAAAATGTAAGATACGTTCTGTAATTTTCAGAAATTACATAATACCAAAGCAACAAGATAAAATTAGTTTAAAATTTGTATAAAAAAATAAGGAAATAAAGTATGATTAATAAAAAATTTCAGATATTTGAAAAAAATTGATACAAAGCAAACTTTTTTTACTTTTTTTGTTAACTATTTAATTTTATTCAAAATAATATGTTTTTATGTGTAATTATTTTACATTTTTTCATATATATTTTAATCATTATTGCTATTTGACAATATATGGATTCGTTTGTGAACTGGTAAGAAATCAGATTTGTCACAAGAGGAAATACAATTAGTGCCAACTTTAGTCTCATGCTGTGTTAATGGTTTTCTGGCAACAATGTAATCAGTAATTAAACTTTGAGACAATAATTTTACTAATTGTTTATGAAGCTCGTGATATCCAGACTTATGTCTAGCTGTTAGAGAATGCACTTCCACGAGTGCAACTATATATATATAACACGCTTCCACGAGTGTGTTAATAATGGAGAAACTTTTAGACAGAAAAAAGTTACAATAAAAATATTTAAGAACTTTTAAAGATACATTCTTTTTACTTGTAACATTTTTCTATCTAAAAGTTTATCCGTGTATATATGTGTATTAAAGAAAATATAAACATACTGATTTTAAAGATACATTCTTTTTAAGTAGAAATTAAATGTTCTTAAATATTTTTACTTGTAACTTTTTTCTGTCTAAAAGTTTCTCCCTGTATATATGTGTATAAAAGAAAATATAAACATACACATTTTAAAGATACATTCTTTTTATATAGAAATTTAAAAGTTCTTAAATATTTCTAGTTGTAACTTTTTTTCTGTCTAAAAGTTTCTCTATGCATATATGTGTATAAAAGAAAATATAAACATACACATACATAACACAGACATACAACTATTTAGCTCTCATTGGAATTTAAGAGCTCATTCATAATTCATGTCATTAACAAAAAATGATTTTCCAATTGATTAGAAAGTTGAAGATTTTCTCGAATCATTTTTGCTGTGAAATGAACAGGTTCCACTTCTATTTCATTATCTTTTTCTAAATCTTCTATGGTATCTAAATTTATTGCCAAACCTTTTTCCAACAGGCATTTAAAGTATGTAAAATTTTATGTGTGTACATAAAATGGGGAAATCCTGATTTTAAGTGAAATATGAATCGTCTTTATGACAAAAGAAAACCGCATAAAAAGATATTAAGAAGAAACATGAATTGCATAACTTCAAAATCGCATTAAAAAAATTGCACAAAAAGAGATCCAGGTGTATTATAAATCATGCATTTGTGCACATATATATGTAAACCACCATGTAATAACTTGAATTTTGTATTAATCACATATATAAATCACAATGTGATAATTTGTTATTATTGTATGTTAGTTAAAATCAGAAGATTTAAATGATATGCATAGTCTTATTCTAGATCTTAATATCATTTTTTTTATTGTTAATAAATTTGTGTTCAATTATGAAAATTATTCCACTGGTTCTAAATATTTTTATAATATCTGTTTCCATCATCTCTTGGTCATAAAAATTAATAGAGCTTATGTTCTCTGAGCTAGATTCGGCACGGGATGATATATAAATGGGGATGTATTTAAAGCTTTCGGAGCATTCCAGTATGACATTATTCTAGTTTTGGCATGAGGATTATATTCTTCAAAGCTCCTGCACTACATTTTGTTTTAGTTTAGTCTTAGAAATTAAGTTTATAGTTAGCCAGTACATTAATGGTACTAAGTGTCCAGAGCATTGATGATGATCAGCATGTTTACTATCCCAGCATTATTGTTTTTCTGATTTTTTTATTACTATGTATTCTGATGGGTAAGCACTTAATTTGTGCCTCCAAATTAATGGTTAAATAATTGCCCCAAACTGGCAATGGCTCAATAATTACGTCTAGTCTACAGAAGACTCATTTACAATCCAGTCACCAGATTGACTATTGATTTCTTTTGATGGATCATTCATGATGATAGATGATTATTACTTTTGAGTGAGTACTCGGGTATTACTCTTACTTATTGGTAATGCTGGTGGATTTATTTTATATCTCTTCTGATGTAGTTGGCTGATCTCACAGAGATTTTTAGATCTCATGCTCTCTTGAATATATAATATTCTTATATATTTTGGTATTAAATATTACTTAAATATCTATTATTTTGTGATAGTATTAACACCGTTAATATTTTATTTCTAATTTACTTTAATAATTAATTTGATATTTCATTTTTAAATTTACTTGGGAGTGATGATGATTTGTCATCACCTCAGGTACAACCTTCTTTTCCTTGACCACTCAATACCCCATCCTGTTCAATATATATTGTAACCTTCCCTTTCGATTGTTCAGCAAATACCATACACTCTCCTATCTAGTATACTAGCTCAACAATAAACAATAAAGTATAATGATAAGGTATGAGACTCTCTATTCAGTTTGAAACTTACAATACATAAAAACATAAGATAGATTTCAGAGACGATTACAGCATAGAGATTTTAATGTAGAGAAGCATATAAAATACACTTCACTATGGCATTGCTATTGTAGAAATTCTTCAGTTTCTATCCTATTATAATCATTAAGAAAATCTCTACAACAAGCAATGATTAACAATATTTCATTTTAAATAATGACTTAACTATTCTTCTTTAATTTTAGAAGCTATAAAATAATAATATTAAAAAGAAATTACATTAAATTAAAATAATTACCCCTATCCTATGGATATCTCAGAGATCATGATTATATTGTTCTAAAATATAATATAACTATCATATTGATAAGTAAATAATTGAATCACAAGAGGGAATTTGGTGAGATCCAACTATTTAAATAAAAGTCACACCATTAAAAATATTAACTAACTTTCTATTTTAATATTAACCTAACTATAATAATACTACATTAAAATTAACAATCATAATTTACTTCTTACTATCATTTAAATAATTTAATTTATTTTCCTAAGATTTATTTTTATATTTATACAAATAACAATTATAATTGAAAATTTTATCATTCAATCATTATCTCCTAAATCTTGCTCAATTAAATACATGTGTTAATTAATTAGCATTTACCCATTGTAATGGTATCTTTCAGAATTACAAACATTATAATATATTTTGTCAGTAACTTGTACTTGGAAATAATATAATATTTCTAAATTTATTCTATAAAATAAATTTCAAAACTGGATTTCAAAATCAGAATGTGACTCTTAAAACATAATATCAATTTCTGTGATATGTTCTATATTTATAATAATACTTAATTGCACTTTTCAAATAAGTCTTCAAGATTTATTTAATATTTAATAAAAATATGAATCAATACAAATTCTCTTTAATACAATTATAATTTCAAAGTAATCAATAATTAATGTGCCAGTTATAAATTCTTGAATATAACCCTTTAGATAAAATATGTAATAAATATATGATAGATAATAACTCTAGATGGATTATGTGCTTTATAAATATAACCTTGTGATACAAATGACTCAAGACTGCAATCAAATTACTAATATAAACTTTAAATTAAAATACTCATTTATTTTACAATAGTAATTATTTATGTGAAATAGCTATAAATACTATATTACATAATTAATTAACAAAATAATTATTCAAATATTTCTAAATTTACAATAAAATTATTTACATTAATAACAACTAAAATCATAATCATTCCACACATTCTAGCCTTCACCTTATATTTATTATTTAATTCATCAGAATAATAATTTCATGATTATTACCATCATTATTTACCATCCATAAGTTATTTTGTGGGTTTATCTTCTTGGTCATCTTTCCATAGTTACATTATATTTTAGAATTCCAAATATTTCAATAAAGTTATAATATTTTAATTCTAATTCATACTCAAAATTTGTATGAAAATATGGCACTACAAGTTTACTAACAAATTTAGTGCTGTTGTGGTAATATTAAAAACAATATAAATAATGTATTTAAAAATAAATAATGAAATTCTTTTTCATATACTATTATTCACTTTATGCATTTTCCCTCTCATTTAAATTTTTTGTTTTACTTTGATCTCAGATATCATTATTTAAACAATAATTTTTTCAAATTTTAATTGAATACAAAGTATTTGTTTTGTGTATGGTCTTATGACTTTGATGCCAATCTGAAAAAACTTAGGAAGAAAAAACTATAAAATTCTTAAAACTATTTAGTCAACTTTTGATGCCTGTTATATTCTTATTTCACGGATAAAAAACTGATTTTATTAAACTATTATATCAAAATATAGGAATGGAGGTCTCATTTATTTATGAGGTATCATACTTGGAAAGGTAGTCATTTTTTTTAATGATCTTATCCCATTATATCCTGGCTTATCTATCAAGTTCGTATAGTATAGACAATACTCATGTCTCATCTCCTTATAATAAAACATATGGGTATTACACAGATTAATCCCCATTAAACTACGTATTCAGTTCTTTAGGATGTTATTTTATCATATCCTGGAATTTCAACTTATCTTTTGATATTATAACTCAGCATCTATGACTATAAACTACCTCTGGACCGATAATATAATCCATTCTTCCTATCATATATTCATCTATCAACATTAGAGACCGTGTTACAAAACAAATAGTTTACCTTGACCATCGTCAATATACTTTTTCTAATATAACAAACAAGATCATAATTAATTTTCCACATTAACATTCACTCTGTTTCATACTATCATAGATAACATTATATTTTAGTAGTATCTTTGTTGTTATTTTCATATAATTCTATACTTTTTGATTCATCATTAGTATTTTATTTCACTCATTAAATATACTTTATTATAATAAATTTTAAATTCATTTAAAACACATTTCACAACAGTCAACTTTTAAAACTTTATACCTACTAAAACATAAAATTAGAAAAAACAATAACATATATTGATGAGACCAGTCGTCCCATTGAAAAGCACTTGCAAGAACACAACTGATGATTAGAAGAGAGGGAACAGATATGTCTAAGGTAGCAAACCATTAACTATTTATACAGTAGTGCCACTCGGTTCACCAGAGTAATAAATGGATGCAGAAGGCTTTGGCATAAAATCCTTATCTAGTGCCTACTTATCCAATATCCCCAGACCAGTTTCTAGCTTGTGGTTTTCAGCAGTGAGGAGCATTGGATCTGATATGCACAAGTCTTCTGGCATCCATTGATTACTCTGGCTTGCACTGAGTGGCACTACTGTATGGAGAGTTTTCCTGTTTTAATAATAGTTATGAGGAAGTATAAGAAATAGTAATCATGTGATGTTTAGTAGCAGACCATGTTTGTGCCAATGAATATATGTTCAATTGGGAAAATACAAAAATATTGGATAGAGAAGAAAAGTTACAAAGAAGAAAATTTAAAAGAAGCTGCCATAAGCCATCCTAGTGTGACTATACATAATGTATGGAAACCACAAATTAACTTTGCTCTTAGGAAAAAGTGGAGAAATCAGGAGTAACCTCATAGATAAGTATATGAAATTTCTACAAACTGTTGCCCTTGGCGGGATGGCTCAGTTGGTTAGAGCGTTACCTTAAAATCCAATAGTCAAGAATCTAAAAATCCAGGTTCGAATCCTATGCTAGTACTATCACTGATCAGGCCAGCAACATCAGAAGAAGAGAGGAGAATAATACCTCTCGAAACATTGTGCATATACTAATCTGTTTGATATGCTATTACTAACAATTGAATGTATTTGTAATATTTAAATAAAGTTAAATTTTTCTAAAGACATTCAATACACATATTAGATGATGGAAATAGTCCAATATAAAAATACAATTAAAGTATTATATTATCCACACACATTCTTATTCTATAACTCACGTATATTCTATTCAATTTCTAAGCATACTCTTCATTTTTTAATGAAAACAAATAGTAATAGATTAATACCTCTTAACCTTATATATTAGTTGCATATAAAATTATTTCAATTATTGCTAATCATAATACATGATATTATATTTTATATCAAAAAAAATATCAACAATAAAATTAAAATACTAATAAAAAAAATATTTTCCTCCTTTTTTTTTTTAAAAAAAAAAGAGAGAACTCATTTCACCTCTTGGTTTAACATCATCGTAGTAACCAAATCAATGTTCAAAATTCCTTGCTAGTTTTGTGATTCTCTCCTTTTTGCTAAAAAAAACACATGTACATTTAAGTAAAACATTTTAAAAATAATTATAGCAATAACTTGATAAAAGTTTCTGAATCAGATGCATCCTTAATTACTTTTCCAGTCTTACTATGTCCAAGATTAAATGTGCATAAATATATTCTGGAACAATATAATGAAAATAATTTAATGAATATTCACAATACATCTTAACATTAATTTTCCCATGTTAAAATTTTTAGAATATGTCAAGTTAATTTATCAATAAGTTTTACTTCAAATTCTTCCTTCATTTTTCTTTTATTTAATAATTTCATAGGTTTTAAATACACATAAATAAATTCAGATAACTTTATAGTAATGTAAAATGTATCTTCATTATTAGCAGATACTATTAAACGATTAAACAAACTTCCCTGTTATCCTTTTTATATATTTTTTTCTTATGATAATATAACTATTTGCTAATATAAAAAATAATCTCCATCTAAAAAAGATTTCATCTTATATCAAAACAATAAATATTAATTCTTATATTTAACCATTCTATAATTTAATAATCATTAAGGATATGGTAAATATTTTCTTCTTTTAATTTTTCAAAGTGATTTATAACATGTAAGTTATTTAATTCAAAAAGAAAATTAGTTTCAACTAGACTTATCAACAAAGTCATTATTTTAAAATTCGATAAACTTATTTTATAAGTTTTGGAAATTTATATCTTTTTTTTATACTCGTTCCTCTGATTTAATACATAACTAATAAGACTATTCAATCTGGCATATATAAGTAAATGTTCTCTTAAGTGATAGCAGCTATTTTTCCTTTAAGTAAATGTAGTTTACTTTCCTTCTTCATGGTTCTTCCAAACAGTAATAATATATAATATTTTTAACTTTTCTTTTAGAATTCCTTTAGCTATCATTTTAATTATGAATTAACTTTCAAGACTGTAATTAAGTCATGACAAAGAAATTGGTTTAAACTCACTCTATAACATTAAAGATTACTATTAAATATATTATATTCTTAGGCAGCTTTTAATTATTATTTTTACTGTTTAAAAAATAAATATTTTAAAATTTTATATAATTTTTAGGAACTGAAGTGAAACAGCTATTCACTTTACTTTTTAATGAATTGATTCCCTAGTTTGTCTGCTCTTTCACTTAAATATTCCAGACAAAGTGACATAAGTCCACTATCAATTTTTTTAAACAATTATTTTTCTGTCTTTATTTTAAATAATTAAAATTGATAAATATTTTTACAAACGAAATTAACTTAAATAATTTTTAAATTACAATAATAACAATTCATCAATTGCTAAAGCAGAGAATCTTTTTTAGTAAATAAAATAACTATTGCCAAGCACGTTCAACTCCTAGAAGTCCTTATCAAGGCAGTAAAAAAAATCCTATTTTGATAAATTTAACATTTCATTGCATTGGCTAGGAACAACTAATGGGAAAACTGGTTAATTTTGAATTCATAGCACAAGATGCATTTTGTATAAGATATGATTCTTTAATCTTGTATTTTTTATCATGTGTTTCATGCATTGATATTGTAAAATCTTTGGACTATATATATGGCCTGTACTACTTTGGTAAACATAAAAAGTCAAATAAACTGTATCATCTTCTCTTGCTCTATTATATGTATATTGATATTGTTGAAGGTGATATTTAATATTTGTCTTGGTTTCCCCAACATATATTGCACTACAATTTATTTGTGGACATCTAATAGAATACACCACACTGCTTTTATCTCCTTTACTTATTACTCACATAGAATTATTTATTAATCTATTATGGTTAGGTGGAGTCCTTCATGCCAATTGGAAATCTTGACAAAACTTTTATTATCATTTTATTAATATTGGGAATAAAAGATAATGACATCCATGGTCTATTATTCACATTTATATTACCACTACAATAGATAATAGTCTTTACTTATTATAACCCACTTGTATCAAATCTTGCATATAACAAATAATATTATCTTTCTTAAACATTTCATTTGAACACAGTCGTTGATTACATGTTAAAAAACTCTAAAACCAGCCAATTTGTGTGTTAAAGGAACATTAGATGTTGGATGAATATAACCTCTATTATCTATATGCTTTACAACCATTTTATATACCAATGTATCATCCACACATGATATTTGTGAATTCAGGTATTTAATACTAAAATTGTTCTCTCTCTCTCTATTGTCCAAGCCAAACCACCCTGCTTCTGCAAACTATCAAAAATTTGCTTTATAATGTCTGGTTACTCATATATTAAAACTTCACATATCTACAATACAATGTATTCTCATTTTTTATTAATATGGGATGCATAATTCATGGTTACATATTATCTACAAACAAACTACTTAACAAACCACTCCCAGCCAAACCCATTGGCCATCATTTTTCCATTCTATATAAGTAATTACCATGTGTTGCCACAATATCACTACTTATCCAATCTAAAATATCCACAAAAGATATATTATCCTGTGGCATTTCTTCAACACACAATTTATCTCTCAAAATTGTAATCGATGCAGACCGATCCACTGACCCATATAATTCCATCACATCCTATTAAACCAAATTATACCCCCCAACCACAACTTTTATCGAGTATATTAATGCAGTCAAATGACGATTTCAAAGTATATTCCCCAAACCCAACAAAATCCAAAATCCACTGAACCGAAATCCTTGCAAGCCTTTGATAATATGCTCTTGTAAAATCCAGCATCAATTTCAAAGGAGCATCAATCTTATGTGTTTTAACATTTACAGAATAAAAGCTGCTGATGGATAAACCTCCCTATATTCTCTCTTAGTGAGAAATCCTTTACCGCTTGCTCTCAAAATCTTCAAAACGAACTTATCCCTCATAGCCTTTATATTATAATTTTTAATTCTAATAAAGTTCAACTTTTCTATTTGTTGTCAAAGTTTAATTTCATATGAAACTTTATCCATTAATATAAACCTATGAGATTTATCCTTCTTGGATCAAATCAGCTCATTATTATTTAAAAATAATGTAACTTCTTTCAAAGCCCGCTGCTTACTATAATTCAAATTATTAGATAACTCATTAATTTTCGGAGGATAAATTTCATAGATTTGTATTAATGGATAAAGTTATATATGAAATTAAACTTTGACAACAGATGGAGAAGTTGAACTTTATTAGAATTGAAAATTATAATATAAAGGTATGAGTAATAAGTTTGTTTCAAAGATTTTGAGAGTACCGGTAAAGCGTTTCTCACTAATAGAAAATATAGGGAGGTTTATCCATCAGTGGCTTTTATTCCACAAATGTTTGAAAATGTTAAAACAGATTGATGCTGGATTTTACAAGAGCATATTACCAAAGGCTTGCAAGGATTTTGGTTCAGTGGATTTTGTTGGGTTTGGGAATATACTTTGAAGTCATCATTTGTTTGTGTTAATATACTTGATAAGCATGACTCAGAAGAGTAAATGTATTTTTTTTAGAAATAATAAAGTCTTTTTTTAAACTAAAACAGCTGTGGTTGGGGGGTATAATTTGGTTTTGTTGAATGTGGTGAAATTATATGGGTCAGTGGATTGGTCTGCATCTATTAAAATTTTGAGAGATAGATTGTGTGTTGAAGAAATGCCACAGGATATCTTTTATTGTGGATGTTTTAGATTGGATAAGTAATGATATTGTGGCAGCACATGGTAGTTACTTATATAGAATGGAAAAAGGATGACCAATGGTTTTGGCAGTGAGTGGTTTGTTAAGAAGATTATTTGTAGATAATATGGAAAAGCAAATTATGCATCCCATTTTAGTAAAAAATGAGAATACATTGTATTGTAGATATGTGGATGCTGTTTTAATATATGGGCAACCGAACATTATAAAACAAATTTTTGATAGTTTGTATAACCAGGATGGTTTGGTTTGGACAATAGAGAGAGAGAGAACAATTCTAGTATTAAATACCTGCATTTGCAAATATCATGTATGAATGATAGATTGGTATATAAAATGGTTGTAAAGCATCTAGATAATAGAAGTTATATTCATCCAACATCTAATGTTCCTTTAATAGACAAATTGGCTGGTTTTAGAACTTTTTTAACATCTAATGAGCGACTGGGTTCAAATGAAATGTTTAAGAAAAATAATATTATTTGTTATATGCAAGATTTGACACAAGTGGGTTTATAAGCAAAGACTATTATCTATTGTATTGAAACATTATAAACAATGTTATAATAGTGGTAATTTAAATGTGAATAATAGACCATGGATGTCATTAGCTTTTATTCTCAATATTAATAAAAAGATAATAAAAGGTTTAAGTCAAGATTTCTGATTGGCATGGAGGACTCTGCCTAACCTTAATAGATTAATAAATAATTCTAAGATAGTAATAAGTAAAGGGAATAAAAGCAGTGTGGTGTATTCTATTGGATGTCTACAAATAAACTGTAGTGCAATAAATGTTGGGGAAACGAAGGCAATTATTAAATATTGCCTTCAACAACATAAAATATACGTATAATAGAGCAAGAGAAAATGATATAGTTTATTCGGCTTTTTGTGTTCACCAAAGTAGTACAGGCCATATATGTAGTCCAAAGGATTTTACAATATTAATGCATGAAACACATTTATACAAAATTCATCTTGTGTTATGAATTCAAAATTAACCAGCTTTCTGATTAATTGTTCATGCCAATGCAATGAAACGTTGAATTTATCGCTTAGGAGAAAAATAAGATTTTTTATACTGCCTTGATAAGGATTTGTAGGAGTTGAAAGCACTTGGCAATAGTTATTTTATTTATTAAAGATTCTCTACTTTAGCAATTGACCAATTGTTATATTGTAATTTATAAGTTTATTAACTGAAGTATTATATTTATTTGGTATTTAAATAATTTTTAAAACTGAAAGTTTAAATATGATTTATCATTTTAATATTGATATTATTAATTGACTTTAAATAAGACGTTTAATAATAAATAATTATATTTAAAATATATTATTATTATAATAATTTTAAAATAAGTTATCTTATAATAAATAATTATTCTTTTATTTACTAGAATTCTGTATAGAGTAGTACATTTATCTTTAAAGGATCGCTGTCATGAAAATAAACTAATGTTAAATTTATTACTATTGCAACTTTTACTAACTCTAATAAATCTATATAAGTAAACAGGTTTATATGGATTGAAAACTATTGTATTGAAATTATATAATAGTTTATAATATAAATAATTATAAATAAAAATCCATCTTTATTATATAAGTTTATGCATGTTGTATCAAAATTTATAGCATTACAATTATCTGAATTTGAAATTTAAAAATTTGAACTATAATATACCTTTTATATTCTATTTTTACTATAGATAACCAATCAAAAGGTTACAACCCCCCCCCCCCATTTATGAGATACAATTTTAAATTTAGTACTTTATTCTACTTTCAACTTAATAAAATATAGATTGTGCACAACCTTAATTTTATTTTTTTCTGTTATTGCAACATAAGAAAACATTTGGTTAGTCTTTTCATCTTGCTTTGAATATTACTTTTGTTGTATTCATTCTATTAGTTTTATACTTAAAATTCATTATTACACTAATAATATTACTTAAAACTATTTATTTTGCTATTTCTTAATAATACAAATAAATAAAAATTAAGATAAGGTCTATAACTTTATCTTAAATCTAATCCTCTTATCAAAAGTTCTTCTCTTCCTATTTCTACATTTATTCAAATAAACCTTTTCATGAAAAATAATTTTCATTTTACATTGAATCTTTCTTTCTTCTGTTAATAATTCTTGATCAATGGTAGAAAAATTAAATGGATTTACTCTTTTAATGACAATTTTCATTTTACACATAACTTTATCACTAAATAACTTTTTATAAAATTCTAATTGAATTATATAAAATCAAATCATCATAATTAGTCTTCAATTTACAGTTAATTTTTTTGCCTGAAAAAAATTTATCTTTCCATTATTACACTGATCAAATACAATTCTTTTCTGAAATACAGATTTCATTTTCCATTTAATCTTTATCTTCACTATTACAAATTCTTGTTTAAGACTAAAGAAATTATATAAATTCATCTTTTCAGTAATCAATTTCATTTTACAATTGATTTTATTGCTACATAATTTTTTATAATCATATAATATATAAAATTAAATTATCATACTTATTCCTCATTTTACATTTAATTCTATGGCCAATTGACAAACAACTATTATTATTCCATAAATCAATCAAAGTGGATTCTGGACAACAATTTTCATTTTACAATGAATTTTATTATATTATAAACAAATCATTATGCACACATTTCTGCTGATATATGCTGAGCTTTCTAACAGTACATGACACACTCTCTTGTTATCACTTACTTATTAAGACCTGTCTGTGGACATGACCACTAAAGTAATCAATACAACTTTTAAATCAATGTTATATAACATGAAAAATATGAAAAGTTTGTCAGCATTTTATTCATTTTTAATGCTTTCACCATCTCCTTATTTTTATTTAATGCTTAGCAATTGCACCAGAAGCTACTACCACTTCCTCATGGATTATTCTAGTATCCTAAGGAGTGGTATCACACATTTTGGGAAGCAGTAGTCTATATTATACAAATTTTGCATGTTTTTAGAGCTATATTTAGAAAAATATTGATGTACTTATCTTAATCACTATTTCCTGCTTTACTTTTAATGATATAATTATTTCTATAATTGAAATGAGTGATCTACAAAGTTCATTGACCTAGCCAGATTTTACAAGATAGGTCATTTTTGAACTTTTCATATTTACAAGGAAAAGGAGATCCCTAAATAGAGCTTCACAAACACTGTTATTTGTTTAAGAAATTTATGTGTCAAAGAGTCGTATTATTGTCTTGTCACATCCAAGATAACAACTAAAGATCCATAACCTGATAAATCTAACCCATTACTATAATTATGACATGAAAATGGGATTGCACCAACACTAATCCAGTGATTCTCAACCTTTTTCTTGTTGCAGCACACTTTTAATAACAAAAAAAATTTGGTGGCACACTAGCATAACAATAAGATAAATTTAAAAGAATTTCAGTTGTTTAAATGATTGATGTACCTACAACATATTTTGTAGAAATCACATAGGATAATAATTTTCAATTAAATATAAAATGAAATTCCATTACAAAGTTAACAAAACATTTATTTATTGATACATATTACATTTAATGCGAAATTTGAACTTGATGGTTTTTTATAATTTCTTCGCATTTCATGATCCAGATTTACAAGTCAGATTTGTCAAAGCCGAAAATCTGTATTCGCACAAATAAGATATGGAAAATTGTAATAATACATTTAAAGTTTTTTTTTGATATTGTTGGATAATCATATGAAAGATTAATCCAGAATGAATTAATTGATTATTGTGAATGATTTGAAATTAAATCTCGGTTATTACAAACCGAAATTAGTTCTTCCTCTTCTTGCAAAGTTAAATCATACAAAGAGGTATTGTTTATTATAAATGGATTTCGAATCCAATCAAATTTGTCTATTTTTAAATTTGGAAAGTAATAAACAATCCTCTGCTCTAATATTGCCAAATGATCATTAACTATTTTAGAATTATTTTATAACAGTCTTTTGGAGCTGACTCAAACTTTTCTAAATTACCTTCTTGTGCTTTATTCTTCCATAAAGTAATTTTTTTTAAAATCCCAACAATTTATCGGTTGAGTTTAAAATATTTTTTTTCGGTCCTTGCATACTTGTATTTATGTTATTAAAAGTAAAAAAATATCAGATAAGTAAGGCCAGATTAGCACACCATATTTGTCATCCAACAAATCAATGAAATCTTGATTATTATCTTGTTCAAAAAATATCTTTATCTCGTTTTTTAATTGAAGCACATGAGATAAAACTTTCCCTCTGGACAACCATCTAACTTCCATATGCAGTAACAACAATTCATATTTCAAATCCATAGCCTGGCATAATTGACTCAATAGGCGACTTTTTAATGGTCTTGATTTTATATAATTAATCATTTTAACAAAATGCTCCAGTACTATTTTCATTTCTTATGGTAATTGTTTTGTAATCAGTGTTTCCTGGTGCAAAAAACAATGGATAATTACAATATTTGCATTATGTTCTTTTACATATGCTACAAATCCTTTTATAGATCCCGTCATAACGGGAGCGCCATTTGTGAAATGCAAATGCATGAATCCCATGAAATTTCAATTTCTTGTAAATACGAATTAATTTCATCGAAAATATGTTTTCCTGTTGTAAAATCAGATAATTCACAACAACATAGAAATTGATTAATTATATTATTTTCATGAATGAATCGAATGAATGCAATTAAGTGAGCTTTTCCCGTAATATCAGTTGTTTCATTGATTTGTAGAGCAAAATTTGAATTTGCAAGAGTTTTATAAAGTATTTTCTTCAATATTTCAGGATAAATCTATAATTCTGCGATGAATTCTGTCATTTGAAAGTGGTACTTTACAAATATCAATTTCTGCTGATTCACCGATTATTCTCTTTACAATTTTACAACAAGCAAGTAATATAGTTTCTTCCACTAAATTATGTGGTTTTAATTTAAGAGCAATTAATTCAGTCACATCATAAGAAGCTATATGAGCTTTTTCAGATACACTAAATTGCTTTTCAAAAAATTTTAAGTGTTCTGTACTTGCGGATAAAGAATTTTGAAAATAGCTTTTGTCTTTTGATGCAAGTGAAGGATGAGTAATGAGCAAGCGATGTTGGAGTTTGCTCATAACCATAGCACTGTTTTTCTAATTTGCAACCATATACCACACACTTGGGAATAATTTGATCATTTTCCATTGTATAAGTAAATCCAAATTTTAGGAAGTTATCATGATATTTACAATGAACATTACATTTTTTGCCAGAGGAAATATTTTTACTTGTACTGGGCTTGGGCTTGTTAACCTGATCACTATCATCATCATTATCATCAAGTTTTTTCTTTTTTATCCATTTTACAAGGTTCTTTTAAAACAGAAATGGTTTTGTTAACAATTTATTCAAAATTGCATATTGTATATTACCTTTGAATCAATTTTAATTACGTTTGATAACACAATATTGTGATAACACACATGTGAATGCAATTATATAAATTGCTGTATGCATACCCCAATCTTTCAACTAGTAAACTAAACAATATATAGTATTATAAGCCAGTAGCTAAACTGTAATAGTCATGTGCATTGCACTTTTCTGACATTGCTTATGTATGGCGGCACACTTCAAGAATCTCATGGCACAATGGTTGAGAATCACTGCTCTAATCATTTAGATAATTTATGGGAAATCCTATACTATAGTAAAGAGTGAAATTAAAGTTACTTTGACACCCACCCTATACACATATACATACACACACATGTTCTTAAAATATCCCCCCCCCCCCAAGAATATTTTGTTTTGTATTACTATATGCTCCATATAATTAATTAAAGAAATTTTGTATCTGATTTTTTTTAAAAATTTTATGTGCAGATTCTTATTTTATGTTCCTTTAGATGTTGCCAAAGCAGGAAAAGAGGGTGATCCCAAAGCTTCAGACTTTTTCCGAGAAGAATATAAACTCAACAATCGAATAGGTAAGTGTTAGAATGCTGTTGATTGCTCATTCTGAAAATATAAGATAGAAAAAGAAATAGATTTAGAAAAAACATTTTTTTAATATTCATTTTAATAATACATACAGAAGAGGATTTCATATATTGTTTATTTACATATTATCTTGAGAAAGTAGCTTATTTTTAAATTACTATTCACTATGCTATTTTATAATCAGAACTCATTATATACTAATTATTCATTAAAAATAGTTATAATTTAAAATATGAGAGGTTATAATAAACTGTAATAAGATAGCAAGCAATAGCAATTTCTCACTAGCTATTTATATCTAATGTCATTATCTTATCCTACAAAATAAATGTATGTAACAAACTTTTTTGGTCACTTTTAAATATAGTGTACTCATTCTTAACTATATTTCATATCTTCATAAAACAATGATATTTGAGGGGGGGGGGTTAACAAAAATATGAATTATATGTCTTCTTTTATAATATTGTAATTATTTATTAAAAGTAAAAATTATTAACTTTATAAAGAATTTGATCTTCATATTACAAACATTTATTATTTTCTGGAAAATCTCTTGGCAAAGAATAATAAATACTTAATGATGCTATTGTTTCCATTCATTTTTATCCAAAATTATTATAGTATTTTGCACTCAGTAATTTATTATAAAGCAGCAAATACATAAATTATATATATGTATGTGTTAGTGAATCAATATAAATTGATTTAACAAACTTTTTTCTTTCTCTTAATATTATATTAAGAAACTGCTATTTGTTCATTGATTAATAACAAAGAAGAGTAATTAATTTCATAAACAGTAATGGGAGGGAAAAATAGTAGTGGATCAACTTATAGTAAATGGAAACCACATAAATCTGTAATAATTTTAAATAATGTTAATTTAACTTTATATATATATTGAGACAGTTATGTTTCTTATGGCATACAACAACATAGTAGTATGTGCACATATATACATAAAGTTGAAAGGAAAAGTAGAAACAAACAAACATTTTTTGTAAATATTTTCTACATTACCTGGAATAACAGTTAAGGATTAAATAATTTTGAATTTTAAAAAATTATTATAAATTGAACATTTAAAAAGATCTAATTAATATTTTATTAATTCTGATTTTGAAATTAAAACAAGCATGTTTTATGTTACAATAAATATAATGGTAATTAGAAAATTCCATTATCTATTTTGATTAAAGAAATTTTTTAAATTAAAGCTTGTATAATATATTTTGATAAAAATCCTACAAAGATGTTTTTGAAAGAATTAAGAATTCAAAAGAATCATTAACTTTTTTTCAGTCAATATGCAAAGAAGCACAGACAAAGGTACTGTGTCATTTATATAAAGTACTTACAGATATCAGCTGGTTTTAAAGGAAAATAATTTTTGACTAAATTATTCAAATAAAACTAGAGTAATGAAAGAAAATAATAAATGACTGTTTCCAGTTTTATTTATTAAAAGTGAAATTTTTTAGTGAAAATGACAGTTAAAATCTAATTTAAAAGTAAAACAAGTAAATAATTTTTGCTTGAATTATAAGTCTAAAAACAAAGGATTGGTTCATAAACAATTTTATTTTGAAATTTAAAAAAAAAAGTAAACTCTTAAAATTTTATTGTAAATTAAGAAACAAGAGGTCACAAGGTTCTGAATTTTAAATATTTTCCAAACAATAATAATTTTTTTTTAAAAGAAATCTTTTATTTACCATAAAAAAATAAGAGGCTAATTAACAGCTTAAATTTGGATTATCTATATTTTATATATGACCATGTACATGTGCACTTATGTATTAAAAAATGAATTAAATTTTATTATTAGTTTATCACAATTCTGATATGTCAATTTTAAATTATAAAGCACATCTATATGCTTATGTAGATGAGTGTCATGTAGACACATGTAAATGTTAAAATTAATTGTACTTCATGAATTATTAAAATGAATTATTGAATTTTATTATTATGTTATCACAATTCTGATATGTAATTTTTTTTATACAGGATATATGTTTTATATAAACCTTTTGACATCTTGGTAAATCACAATGTGATAACATTTCTTTTTGTATTAATCAAAATCAGAATGCCAAATTAATATTTATAGCATACTCAGCAGACCTTAACTTCATTTTAATTGTTATTAATAAATTTATATTTCATTGTTAAAGTTATTCCAGTGAATTCATTTAATCCTTGAATAAATTTAAAACATTATATGTTAGTATATCTCTTGTTCATAGTAACAGTTATAGAGCTTTTGCCCACTGAGCTGGATTCGTGCACAATGGTCTATTATTTAAAAAGGGTTTATATTTAGTATTAGGGACATCCAGATGATGATGCTAGATGACACAAAGGGGATATCCTTTAAAGTCCATGTACTACATTTCATTTTAATTATTTATTTAGAAATTAAGTTTATAATTAGCAAGTGGCCAGAGCATTGATGATGATCAGCATGTTTTAGTATCCCAGCATTATTTTTGTTTTATTCTTATGGATTAGCACTTAAGTTTGTGCAAAGCTAAAAATTAACTTGGTCTATAGTAGATCCATTTCAAATCCAGTCACATGATTGACTTAATTTATTTTTATTATTGATCATTCATGATAATGAATGATTATTGCTTTTGTTTGTGTAATGCTAAGTAAACTTATAGTTAGTTCTGTGCTGATCTCTCGTGCTTATTATATGATTTGTATATTTAAATTAGACCTCATTAGTTTGGGGTTAATGATGATGAGTGCCATTACCCAAGATTCACCTGTTTCTCCATATCATTACAAATGGTACTTAATGTGGGGCCTGATGATGATCAAATATTGGTGCCATTACTACAAAATTGCCCTTAACTTGATCTCAAATATAACCACATCCGAGATTGAAAAAAGTATGAATATTTTGCAAAATTAATATGAAAAAATTACTGTAAAATATATGACCAAGAGTATTGATGATTAGAAGTAGGAAAATAGTGGCTAATGTGTACTTAAGAAGTTCATATTTAAAGTTGGATAGAAAATCTATGATTTTGGAGATTGGATTGGGTTTTTGACTGTTGAAGTTTGTTTGGTTTTGCTTTCAGTTTTGATGAAGAATGATTTTGTTATTAGCTTGAGGATACAATGTTTTCATGCAAATCTGAAATGTGTTCTATCTCAGGCATTGCTTCAACCCACTTTCTGATTTCCTATTGTTTATCATGGTGCAGTTAACAGTCCTCCTATGATCCCAGCCTCTAAATCTCCAAGAATAAAAGAAAAGCATAGTTCTATATTTTCCAGCCCCTAAGACTCAAATGAATAGGGCTTTGCAAAGATTTTTGCATTTTTATTTTGGGTTATGATAGCTTATAGTATTGAAATTGGGGTAGCTCTCTTGATGTTCATGGTGCATTGTGTATATATAGTCCATGGCTGAATTCTTTATCTCATCAAAATTTCAGATCATTATCTAAAAAATTTGATGAGTACATAGTTTGAGGCATGAATTTTGTCTTGATTATACATGTATCTTATATAAAATATTCCTGCATAAATACTATATCTTGTATTGTAGAGTGAAGTATTCATTTATTATTTAACACTCGCAGA
Source organism: Epiperipatus broadwayi (assembly GCA_028023455.1). Lineage (NCBI taxonomy): Eukaryota > Metazoa > Onychophora > Udeonychophora > Euonychophora > Peripatidae > Epiperipatus > Epiperipatus broadwayi. The sequence continues at coordinate 5,729,631 of JAQFVV010000069.1, forward strand.
AGACGCATGCACAATTAGCTTGAAAGGCTGATCTTTGAATGTATACAATTGTATGCATAGCGTTATATAAAAATAAATGCTTATTTACTTATAAATTATTGTTAAATAGGTGTTTCATTTCTCTTTTTCTTTTCCCCATGATTATGGATATGAGATGGTTATGTGTCTCATGGCATACATCATAGTAGGGTGTATGCATATATATGTATATATTGAAGCTGGAAATATAGTACATATTTCTGCTTCACCTAGTGCCAATGTCATCAGCACTAGTAAACCCAATCTTATATTAACTGATACCCATCTCATAATAGGTGGAAGTATATTTTTAATATTATAATCTTTTATATTTCATTAATTTTATTTTATAATTAAAACTAACCTTTTATGATAGTTTATTTATTTTGTATTTGTAAAAAATGTATATTGTGTTTATTTTGTTAAATCGAATTGAACCCTGGATATCTATAAAATGTTACAAATATTTTAAATTCTTTTATTAAAATTCACTTTTCTTCAATTAATCAGTTGGTAACATTTTATATTTATCTTTTAATCAATGTACATTAGAGAATCAATTATTTCAACAATGTAATATTTGTAAGAAATGTTTTGTAAATTTCTGCTTAAGTTTATGTCAAATATGTTTGAAAGTCATTGTACCAAATTCCTAAAATTTTTCTGAATAAAATCTACATTTTTGTTAATCTAAACCTTAATTAAATAGATTTTGTTAGTACAATGACTGATAAACTTAATATGCTTGTTGTTTTTTTAATTAGCAAATCAACCCTTGGGGCATGTTCATGCAGAGTTATAGATTTTCCTTCCAAAGCAGGCACCAACCTTAGAGAAACAGTTAGAGCGATTGCAATTGGCAGTTGTCACTGTAGATTCAATCCTATAGATAAAGATCAGAACACATAAATAGTGGAAAATTTGATAAGAATTAATTATTATTGAGTTTACTGAAGAGAAGTGATTAATCTATATATATCGTGCCTAAAGAAATGACGGGGTGAAAAGATCGGTCGTTTGCTTCTCAGAGGTCTGTTCCACCAGCCCATCCATGCCTTTCCAGTGCTTTAAACATCTAGCCAGAGACTGTCTGTGTCGAGGAAGCCTGAAATGATCTGACTGTATTAACTGCCTGTATTAACTGATTGATTCTGAGGTAACGTCCAATTCGCAGCAAGCCATTGATTTTATTTTACTTGTTTTCAAAATCTATATTAATTTATATTTTATATATCTGTGTAATGTTTATACGGCTTGGTTTAAAATGCGTCTTTTAATTTTATTCAATTTAAAATATCAATTCTTATAAAATTTTACATTATTTTGATGCGGCAAATTAAATTAATTTTTGTCGGTTTGTTTAGATTATTTGACTTACTGAAATGGCCAACTACAAAATTCAATGAGCTATTAACTTTAAATCCTCCCCCTGTTATTTTTTTTTTTTAATTTAAAAATCATTACATGAAGACTTCCTTCCGTAAATTAATTAATAGAAAGCTCGTTTATTTTTGTATATCATATATATATATTTATTTTGAATGATTTATTTTAAAAGTATCTTACTATTACTTCCAATTTAAAATAGCCCTGTAATTATTTCTGAAAGAATAAATAATTTTAGTGAATCAATTAAGTAAAATTTATCATAGAATTTTATCAGTATATATATTTCATACATATTTTATTTGTCAGAAAATATTAAAATTATGATTTACAATTTATTATGATATATGTTTAAAATTCACCAGAAGTGAATTTGAAATTTAATACCCAGTTTGTTTATGTTAATTAAAAGACTGATTTATTTTGCAATCTTCAACGATGAGCTATTTAATAACTTAGTAATAAATGAAATATTTGGAAGTGTGGAAAGCAATTTATATTTTAGTTTTAATTATTGCCATCCTTTTGTATTGTAAATTATGATCCATTTAGTAAAGGCCTAAGGTTTCTGGGACCTTCCATTATTGCAGGGAGATAGTTTAATTAGAAATTAAGTTATTAATTTTGTTAGTGATACATTATCTACCTATATATGTCTAAGGCATTATGTATTTATAGCTACAACCATTCATTTATTATTTTGCTTTGCTACTTACTCATCAGGACCTTCGGAAATTTAACTATGACCAGTCCAATCTTTCACACTCCCTCAAAGTAGATGTAGTTCATACCAAGAGATCCATTTTCGGGCATTGCCATTTAAAATGTGTATGGAAATCCAGCACATCAAAAATATTTTATTATTATTCAGAGACATGCTTTGGCTAGAGGGCCAACATTTTTCTTATCTACCTGTACATATTAGGAATTTCCTTTAGCAAAGCCACCCAGAGTTTCATAACAGACCTCATTTATTTTTGTTGTAATCTATAATAGCATATTGCCTTCTTCATCATTTTATATCTTTATTTAGCAAACCTGAAATGCTCTCTGCCATGATGGCACGTCCTTCACAAACAAATTTAATTAATTAATTAAATCTGACTGTATAATTGTCAATTATTTATTTAAGAACTATTTTGCTTCCCACACTCATTATATACAAATGATTTTAAATGTAATAATGTTTTAAATGCACATCTTTCATATTTTGTAATATATATAAAACAGATTTATTTGTAATATCTTATTTTATTGCTGATTGGTTTTTGGCCGACCAATTAATAAACTTTTACATTGTTTGTCAATGCCACATCAAAACAAATTAAAGAAAATAACCAAGTTGTATAAACAAAGACTTAACTTATTTTGTACTAAATTCCTTAATAAATTTCTATAATATTGTTATTTTAAATAAGCTTAGTTTGTCATCACTTCCAATCTCTAAGGTTAATTACTCTACTTATTTAAATATTTCTTTGATTTAAATTCACTTCTTTATAATGTTGCCAGAAAGAATTATCATTATTACGGTTCAAACCATTAGTAATCGATCAAATCATATCTGTACTGTTCTGCAATCGTTAGAACCCATTAAATCATTGATTTTTCATATAAACCCCTTTATTATTTTGAGTCTCTATGTGAACCATGGCCTCCAGCTGGGACGGAATAAAACCAAGCACTGCTAGTGTCATCACAAACGTTATCCATTAGTCAGAGAGGCAATAGTTTAGGATTCATCCTTGTCCTGACATATGTATCTTGTGCATGGCTGGATTCAAGGTACTTTTGCTTGGATTATTGGTCTTGTTGAATGAATACACGATTTTGACAGGCACAATATAAAGTTGAAAGGAAAAGTAGAAACAAATAAAATTTTTATAGATATTTTCTACATTACTCTGGAATAACAGTTAAGGATTAAATAATTTTGAATTTTTAAAAAATATTATAAATTAAATATTTAAGAAAGGTCTAATTAATATTTTATTTATTCTGATTTTGAAATTAAAACAAGCCATGTTTTTATATTACAATAGATATACTGGTAATCATAAAATTTACTATTTTGATTTAAAGAAATTTTTTTAATTAAAGCTTATACAACATAATTTGATAAAAATCCTATAAAGTTGTTTTTGTAAGGATTAAGGTGAGTTGAAGAGTCATTAAATTTTTTCAATCAAGATAAAGAAAACTTACTTTTAATTACTGTTTTTTTTTTTAATTCCACCCTAACTATAAAAAGGTTGGGAAAAAGGTTAGAGGAGAGTTTTTAAAGTTTTTACAGATTATGACATGATGACTATGAAGTTATAATTGAAGGCAAGGGTCAGTGGATCCAGCTACTGCTGCTAGTGCTATGTTAGAGTAGTTTTGATTCACATGGAGGCCAGGGTCAACTTTTCTGTGATTCATTAGCCTATGTATATTATGTATTAGCTGGTATGCTTGAAGTCTATTAAATTCTCAATTAAATGGAACTGACTATGTATGTCAACAATTACTGGATTATATCTTTCCCAAAGATGACAATAAGCCATTTTATGATTTTATAAGGGATCAGCTTACCATGAAATTACCATGCTACATATGCAGTTTTATCAATATGCAAAGAAGCACAGACTACAGTACTGCATTGTGTATATAAAATACTTGCAAATGTCAGCTGGTTTTAAAGGTAAATATTTTTTAACTTAATTATGCAACTAAAACTAAAATAATGAAATAAAAATAATAAATGATCATTTCCAGTATATTTTATTAAAAAAGGAAAACTCCAAAAATCTTTCTATATAGGACAAAAGAACTTGTTGGAATGTTTTTAAAGATGTTTGCAATTAATTAAGAGTAACTTGAAGAAAAAAATTTTTTTTTATAGATTGCCAAAGAAGTAATATATATATTTTAAGAAAAGAACTTTACAAACTAAATCTCATGATAATTTTTTTTTAAAAAGAATTTTTTTTTTTACCATTAGAAATAATGAATTAATTAATAACTTTGGTACATACTATATTTTTTTATATATACACATGTATAGTACCAGTCAGTTTTGTCTGTTCATATAATAAGATCTAGCATCTAGGCAAAAGTATCTTAAGTCCAATCATGCGCAAGATACATAAGTCAGGAACACTCGTGAACTCTGCTCTATTTGCCTATTTTCCAGATCTACCAACTTATGAGCAACAATCCCGATGATACCGATCTAATTTATCTCTCCACCAGCATCGCAAAGCGGAGGCACAAAGAGACTAATTGGAAATAATATAATGGAATCTTTGAGTATAAAATACATAAGTTTGATACATTTAAATATCGTGACTTTTCACGTTAATTATATATAGGATTAGCGGGAGATCATCTAGTCAGAGCAAGTATAATTTATTAATCAAAATATTAATATTTTAAATAAAAGAAACAATGATTCTTCAAGTTATGATATATATTAAGATTCATTGATTTAAATAAAATACGAACAAGTTATATTTCTCCATTAGTCTTCACTGACCTCTTTATATTACATAACACAGAAATTACTTAAGAAGTTACAAATAGATTCATTACTTTATTATTTTTATTGCAGCTGATTTATATGCCAATAATCAATAAACAACAATATCTGCAAAGCTATTCGAGTATGTAAATGAATCTTAAATCCACCCCTAGAAAGAAGAACAAAAGCACTTGACTGAATATTTAGAATTATCAACTTTATTATAAAAATACACTTTACATTAATAATTGGAATAATCTCAGTTTATACTGAATAAGAAAACGTGTGGGAAAGCTAATCTAGAACATATATAATTGCATCACAAAATGATGCACACATGAAAATAATAAATATAAAGAAATCTGCCTAGTAGAATCATAACATTACGGCTTATGAAAAAGGGCAGTGCATGCATGGTGGCATACTTATGTGATCCAGTCACGTATCCAAAAAGGTGCTTCAGAAAATTCATCGAAAGAAATAACCAATATATGTCTGCAGACTGGCAGAATCAGCATATCAAATGAAGAATGGTCTGCTGTTAGTTTTTATGGGCCAGTGTTTTTCCAGAGTGATCCTATATAGAGCTAGCTCAAGTGACCAAATAAATCCCCCAGGGGGGTAAGAGCCTGGTTCTTAGACTTGGAGATATGAGATGAGGTTCGGCTTTCCAATATGCCCGGGTAGAGTGAAGCACAAATATATATAAATGAATGAGGCCGGTATGCATGCAACTCTTGGAACAACACATATAAAACTTTAAAAGAATACTTAATTAATTAATATCTATATATTATGGAATATCCCGCATAATGGTATGATTTAAATGCTAAACAGTAAGGGAGAGCTTAAATTCATTAATAAAATGACAAAATATTTAAATAGAAATTCCCTTCCCTTGTTACATTAATTTATATATAAAACTTCCCACAAACGTTAAAACAAACATGAAAATTCGGTTCTAAGTGCTTTGATGATATAGTATACATCATTATATATATATATGTATGAGGTAGGTGGTGGTTATTGATTTCATAAAATAAAATATTGATTTAATTTCACATCCAACAGATTTGAACTTTTAGATTTTGCTATTATTTTAAATTAAAATGAAAACATTTCTTAGAAAAACAGATTTCTATTGTTTTTCAGCAATCACACTATAATATAATTAAGTTGTTTTTCCTAAATTTGCAAGCATCCACTGTAATTGAAATAAAGTTGTATCTAATTAAAAGAAACTAAATTGATCTCCCCATGAAAAGAGGGGGGGGTGGTTAAAAAGTGATCAAACATTCATGGAAATTTAGAAAGTTATTGTCATACTATTTAAAAGACAAAAATATAAAATATAATAATCAAAATAAGAAATATTGTTGGCGCACGAAAGTGAAATAAGAAAATAGAATTATTTACTAGTGGCTCAATGATAGGAGAAAGATTAAGAGAGTTAATGGAGAGTTGAACATATTTTTAACAATAAGGTAAGATTTTATAAATTATACTAGATATTTCTGATCTTCAGATCAGCTAAAAAATTACATTACATTTAAAGGAAGAGTTAGATAAGAAATAGTTTTAAATTGAGATTATACATGTAAATTTATGAGTTACAGTAGCAACTTGGATTTGTTACCTTGTTCAGTATTGGCAGCGATTCTTTGATGATTTGAAAATGTCCATTGTAGACTAGATCTAGTTTTATTCAAGCTGGTCAGGCAGGTAGCACTTTCATTATTTAGTATATAGGTTCATAGTAATAGTCAATGAGTAACTGGATCCTGGGTGATGGTGTCGGGAAAGATGGCATTCTGGAACAGTGAGAAAAGGTGAAGTTTTTACCTACTCATGATACATTGAGTCAAATGTACAATGAGCATGGATTTTACTGGCCATTGCTCTTCTCAAATTATTTGCTCTCCTGGTATGTCCAAATCTAGCGCTATTTATATGATTTTGAAATTGTTCTGGAATGATTTTAGTTAGATCACCTTAGGCAATTTATCTACTTTATCGATCTGCAAGTTGCATATTGGATGCATACCCTTTGTTCCTATAAGTTTTAAAGACAATGCTATCCTGCTAAGAATTTCTCAAACGATTGTTTTAAAATATAATCTGAGATTTTAAAATAAATTTGAAGGGGATAAAATTTCTACTAATGGATTTTACATTACTGTTATAAAATTATAGCATTTTAATTTGGACTAAGGAGTTTCAGGTTAATTGACTTAATTGCATTTGAGAATATTCGGCAGGATAGCATCTCCCTTTTTGATTGCCATTACTAAAATAAATAATAAAATTTTACATAATTTTAAAAATACAAATTAATATCAAATATTTTAATATTATAAACACTTTATAAATAATCTCCCCTCACCTATGATATATATGTAGCCATTACGCACATATATGAATTAAAATAATATCCAATATTTATTCATTTAAGATATTTAAATTAAAACATCTATATCTACATCAGTGATTATTTTAATAATTAAGCAAAAAAATGTATTATTAAATGCGTATATATGCGCAAGGATGGAGTTTGAATATGATTTGGTGGTGGGAAATTCTGAGTGGGCTGTGAAGCTCAATCTGAGTACCAGATTGACTGCTTCAGTATGTAAGAATTTTATGTATATTTTCAACATGAATTGTGTATTAAGAAAATATATGGTTTATTAGGTTTGTTTTTTTATAAATGCTAGTGTGTGCACACATTTTCACACACACACACATGTTAAATTATTAATTATGTATTATAAAATGAATTTCATTTAGTTTATGACACTTCATATATGTTCATAAATTATTATACCACATGTCTGTGTGCTTGTATTTACATGTTTTATAGAAAACAATTTTGAGGTATTTGTAAATCATAGTGTGATAGCTTATTGTATTAATCAAACTCAGAATGCTGAATTTATATTTATGACATACTCAGCAGACCTTAATTTCATTTTATTGTTTCTAATCAATTTATATTTCATTGTTAAAGTTATTCCAGTGAATTTAATTAATCCTAGAATAGATTTAAAACATATGTTAGGTTTATATAGTTGTAAAGCTTTTGCTCACTGAATATTCATGCATAACAGTCTGTTATATAAAAGGGATTTATGTTTAGTGTTAAGGATATCGAGTTAATGATGTTTTCATGATGCAAAGGGAATATTCTTTAAAGTCCATGTACTACATTTCATTTTAATTATTTATTTAGAAATTAAGTTTATAATTGGTTAGTACATTAATGGTACTAAGTCACCAGAGCATTGATGATGATCAGATGTTTTAGTATCCCAGCATTTTTAAAATTATTTTATTCTTATGGATTAGCACTTATGTTTGTGCATCCAAATTATTATTTAAATAATCTGCTCCAAGCTGGAAAGAGGTAAATAATTAGCCTGATCTTTAGTAGACCCATTTCAAATCCAGTCACAAGATTGACTGTTGATTTATTTTTATTGTTGATCATTCATGATAATGATTGATTATTGCTTTTGTGTAATGCTGGATGAACTTATAGCTAGTTCTGTGCTGATATCTCATGCTCATTATATTATTTATATATTTAAATTAGACTAGTCATTAACTTGGGGTTGATGATGATGAGTACCATCACACCAGGCTCACCCATTTCTCCATACCATTACAATATATATATATATATAACATTCTTGCAATGGAATTTTTCTTTTGAAAATACTTAATGTTGAAAACTACATTCATTTTGATATTTTCCAGGAAAATAGAATAAATTGCATTTTGAAAAGATTTTTTTTCAATAATTGCTTTAAATGAAGCTTCATTGCAAAGAAAGTCAAAGATAAGGAATGTAACATAATCAAATAATGTGTTCTTCTTTAATCATTTTTTCCCTACATATTTTTAAGATACTGTTTTATCTGGCATTGATTTGACAAACTATTATCAAATTATATCAAAACTATAAACTTACAACTATTATTTCTGCAATGTAACTATTTCAAATTAAGCCAATAAACGTCACATGATCCCCATTTCTTATGCTTGCTCATAAAACAGGCAAAACTCTCTATATGCAATGCCACTCAGTGCAAGCCAGAGTAATCAATGGATGCTAGAAGGCTTGTGCATAAAATCCCCATCTAGTGCCTACTCATCCAATAACCCCAGATATATATAGAGAGTTTTGCCTGTTTTAATAATAGTTATGAGAAAGCATAAGAAATGGTGAACATGTGATGTTTATTGGCTTAAAACCAATCCAGCCTAATAGGATAGTGGTGACCATGATGTATAGGTACTGAACTGAGTTCAGACCTATATGACTATATAAGCCAATGAGCTTGTATTGAAAATATTATAGTGTTTTCAATTTAAGATTCATAGTTTTGTAGTTAAGTAGAGATAAAAGGTGGCTCCTGGAGGGTTGCATTAGATCCTAAGATCTGGATGCAATGCTCTCAGATCCAAAGCTCCTCACTGACAAAAGTCACAAACTAGTCTGGGGATATTGCATGAATAGGCACTAGATGGGGATTTTATGCACAAGCCTTCTGGCGTCCATTGATTACTCTGGCTTGCACTGAGTGGCAGTACGTATAGAGTTTTGCCTATTTCAAATTAAAGACAAAAATTGATCATGTTAAAAAATTTGTACTTAATATTTATATATAACTATTAACTGAGTAAGCTTTTGATTAAGAGGTGTAACTAATGTTTTAAAATTGATCATGTTAAAAAATTTGTACTTAATATTTATATATAACTATTAACTGAGTAAGCTTTTGATTAAGAGGTGTAACTAATGTTTTAAAATAATTAATGTCAGTTTATAAATAATCTGATTAATTTTGTATTTTATACTTTATAATAGGCAATTTGAGCAGATAGCACAAATCTTTATTGTTGAAATAGCAACACAAATCTTTATTGCTGAAATAACCTATTACCATCCTAAATGCCATTAGGATAAAAGTGCTTTGTTAATTTTCTTTCAGCTTTGATTCATACACCTTTTCTATGTAATGCTTTCCAATAATGACATTTATTCTTTTTAAGTCTATTTAAGGTAGACAATAAGTAAATTAAGGACGACAAATCATAATACCTGCTAATTTCTGTAACTGAATTCTGGCAATTTAGTCTTTATTCAGGCAGGAAGAACTGTTAGGTCAAAAAATACACCCATCCTATGGTTTTAATAATTTTGCTTTCCAAACTTATAAGCTAAAAATTTGAAATTTTAAAGACTATTACCTATTTTGTCTAAATATAACAGATTAATCTTAAGTAATATATGAATAACATAAGATATTATGTGGTATAGTTTTAAATTTATATAAATATGTAAGCCATTGGCTAGAATTCAAAACTTTAGGGCATTTACATAAATAAATAAATCACTAAATGAAAATATTTAGTGGTCTCCATATATCATATTTGTTTTGAAGCTTTGTCTTGGATACTGAAATTTACAGATAATAGTTACACTTTATAATATGCATTATTACACATATTTATATAAAAGTTTTTCAAAGTCTGTATATGCCACATGTATTCCTAATTGTGATATACACCTGGGTCTTGTTTTATGCGGTAGATAGGTTCCTCAGAAAATGCGCACAAAAGAAATTGCACAAAAATAAATGTAAATTACCTTGAAAAATGGGGGATATGTTCCAGTAATTTTCAGAAGTCACATAAAAGCAAAGCAACAAGGAAAAATTACTTTAAAATTCGCATTAAAAAAATAAGGAAATAAAATATGATTAATAAAAAATTTCAAATATTTGAAAAAAATTAATACAAAACTTTTTTTACTTTTTTTATTAGCTGCAGTATTTAATTTTACATTTTTTCATACATATTTTAATCATTACCATTGTTTGACAATATGCATTCATTTGTGAACTAGTAAGAAATCAGATTCGTGATGTGATGTACAATTAGCACCACTTTCAGTTTGTGCTGTTTCTATGTTAAAAAAATGAGATCACAATCAAAACAAAAAAATTATACATTATCATTAGAAAGATTACTTTCAGTTTATAAATTCAATAAAATCTTTGTTATTATTTATTTTAAAAATCTAAAAAAAATATTTATTTCTGTTAATATCTAACAAAATATGTTTTAAAAGTTTAAAATTTTTGAATATTTGTTGTGATATTTTTATACGTACATATAAATCTATTATTATTATTTACTCATTAGTATAAGTAGGTTATGTACATAGAAGCTAAGATTCTAAATACATCTTCAGGCCATATTCACGTTAGCTGCTAATATAACATTATATTTTTGAGAGAAAAAAAGTATTTCAAGTCAAAATAAGTTATTAATAATTTAAATTTCTTGATATCTAATAAACATAGTGAAATATGAAAGATATTAAGAAGAAAGATGAATCGCATAACTTCAAAATCACATTAAAATAATCCGCATAAAACAAGACCCAGGTATAATTTTATTTGAAAAACATTAACAAAATAAAAATGTGACAATAAAATTAATGCTATAAAATTAAATATATATATGTATTATTTTCTCTTTGTAAAAAAAAAAAAATTGAAGTAGGAATAGTTAAAGGCTAAAAAATCATTTTCTCCTCCTTTGTTTTTAAAAGAAATAAACTACAATATTAAATTCTTTTTATATTAAATTAGAAAAAAAAAGTGATTGTATTAATTAGGATAGATAACAAAATAATTTACTTCCTTGAAAACTACATATACTCCTTGTTAGCATCAAACCTAGAAAATTTATGAACATTTAGTAATGAAATAATACTAACTTACCATCAATTACATTGTAATAGATCTTCATAAAAATTTCCTAATTTCTATTAAGTTTTATCTTGAATTAGCCAAAATATTTTATAAATATATAAAATCTTATTTATGCTTTTAACATAAATATTTCATAATAAATTAGAAAATTAAAGCTTTACTGAAAAATATTATATTAACTATTTACTTGTGGTGTCTTCAAAGCATTCACTGGTTATACTGTGAATCAAAAAGTAAAATTTTAAAAATTATTTATTTCAAATTTTAGCAAAGAAATTTTTAATTGATAATGCAGTGAGGGAGGCTACTATTTTTTTAATTTAATTCTATTCTTTTTTATTGAAAATTAAGTAATCAGAAAAGTTGTGAAGAATCTCACTCTTATTTTATAGATTTTTTTAAAGTAATTGTGAGATTGCTTAATTTTAAGTACTGTCTCTAGAACACTTTGATTTGTCTATGCTCTTCTTCTCAGTTCTGTACAGCATATATTTTTATATATATTTTGAGCCTATTTAATCTAACCACTATCTTTTTATCACTAATAGTTAGAAGATATTGTTTGATATTTGTAATATGTTACTTCTCTATAAAATGGACTCTAAAACTATCTTGTTAAATGGGAGATATTTTTTGATAATGTGATCATCCAAGGGAATTTGTACTTTAATCTTTCTTTTGTAACAAATTATTTAAACTAGTGCTGCTCTTTGAAAAACCTTCCAGATTCAATTACTAGTTATATGACTTGGAACTTAATGTCTTAGATACAGAGGAATTAATATCCCTTTTTTCTATACATGCATATTTTTAAATGTACTTGAAAATAATTATTTAACATTCTCATAATTCAAATAAGTGAATGAAGGTAACAAACTATGGCAAATGTTCCACAAGATAAATATCTATCTGAATCATCAACTGAAAATTTCTGGTGCATCCAGAAATGTATTTTGGAAGACATCTGCTTTGTGTTTGATGAGTTTCTGAAAGATAGATTTAGAGGCACTTGAGCTTCTGTTCAACAATAGAAAATTAATCTTGTTAGTGTATAATTTTATAAATGTGGACAATGGTAAAGTGTATATATATATTGGAATTTAATCAGAAACACTAAATTGATATATAATGGCTTTTAAATAAATATAAATGTATTAATATAGAATTTCTTTATCTAAAATATTTAAACTTTTTTTTTTTTTAATTCAATAAGCAAAACTGACCACTTAAATAAATTTATTTAATTTTTATTTCATAATCAGGGACGATGCACATACCATTTATTGCGTTCATTGATGGGATCACAATGGGTGGAGTAAGTAAAATTGCTGTTTATTGTATTTAAATGAAAATTTTCAAATTTTATTTTATCAAATTATTATTTTTTAGGGTGTGGGTTTAAGTATTCATGGATCTTTTCGAGTAGCCACTGAAAGAACACTTTTTGCTATGCCAGAAACTGGAATAGGTAAGACATTTAAATTGATATATTTGTTTTTGTAACAATGAATTTTTTTTTCAATCCTTATTGATATTATTTTTCAAATAAATTTATGAAAATCTTTGCATCATTAAAGTAAATCCTGCTTTACTACCAAATCACTGTTACACTTTTTTTTCTTTTTGGTTTTTAATGTCTTAACTTTAGATTTTTTTTTTGCTTGTTAACATAATATGAATTAATTTCATTAATGTAATTATTTTCTTAATATGAGTTCTGTTTATTTATTTGCTGTTTTATAACTTTTCAATTCAGACTTTTTCCTCTTTAAATGAGAGTCATATTTCAAATAATTCATATTTTTATTTTATTTATTTAGATGTTTATGAATCTTCATCTTTCATTTGTTTTATTATTTTAATAAAATTCATAAAAATTGTAAGATAATTTATTAATTAGAATTTTCTTTCATATACTGTTCTCCTATTAAATATCAAGTGGTTTTTTTTTGTTTTGTAAATGAAATTATAGTTTGCAAAATAATAACACCAATATATTAAAGTTTAAATATTTTAGATAATAAATTCATAATAAAAATTTTTGAAAATTTTTAAGAAAGACATATTTTATTATTTTAAAAAGTAATTAAAATGTAATTGTCATAAAAAAATTGTTTTGTAGCAGAATTTATATATGTGTGGCGTGTGTGTGTGTAAAATTTAGAATTGTTTTATTTCTATGAATCATAAAGTTCAATATGGAGAGAGTAGATCTATACTATTTTCTAATGATAGCTATAAAAAGAAAATGAAAATAACAACCCATTTTTGCAATTTATATTCAATTTCAATATATTTGGTTATTCATAAACTTATAAAAAAATGCATTGTTATATATAATGTGTATGCATAAAGTAATTTTGGCTCTGTATAGTTTAGTGCATTGCTAATAATAAATTTGAGAATTAAAGTTCCTTTGATCAAATTCAATCTATCACTTCTAGTATTCAAACATTTCATGACCTTCTAAGCAACTAATTATTCAATTTATAAATGTTATCTATAAAAAATGAATTCTTTAATTAAATTTTTAGTTGTTTTATTTCTACCATCTTTTCATTTCAGAATGACATGTGGATAAGAATTGAATAATTAAGTCACTAGTTTCTAAAGATAAAGTCTACTATTAATAAAGTCATTTATTGAATCTATTTCCTTATTGAAACCTATTGTTTTCTATATGATTTTTTGCTAAAGTTGTCTTTAAAAAAAACAATCTGTAACCTAAATAAATAAAGTCACCATTAATCTAGGAATTCTATATTTCTTTCTATGTAACTACATTTTTTTTTGTTTAATTAATAATTTTGAAATGAATCAAATTTATAATGGGAATTTGTTTATATTTAAAATTTGATTTGTCATCTTATCAGAATACTTTACACTTGAAACCTTGGTTATTATATATATTTTTGTTAAACTTGATTTAGTTCTTATAATTAAAAAATAAAGTACTAATCTTGAGGGTTTTTTAGTACTTCTTACTGAATCAGACAAACCAATATTATAAACAATAAAAAAATATCCGGATGTTTAAACCATTCAATATGATCTTTTTCAAAGGTTTAAATAAATATAAAATATTAGTATATATATATACTATACAATATCTGAAAAAAATAAAATTTTTAAATATTACATAATATCACAAAAACTATAGCTTTGAAATATATATTCTTGCTCTTTTTTTTCACACTATATATTTTAAAAATAAAATCTTCAAAAAATACTATTTACCTCTTCAAAAAAGAACTTATCTTTTTAATCTCATACTTAAATATTCTTTTTCTTTCTTTACAGAAAAAATATAATTTCTTATATAAATATTTTTTTCTTTTACATAAATTCTAATTGGTTATCAAAAAATAAAACTTTTTTTAATTAATTTTATAAAATATTTTAATTGATCAGTGATCATATAAATTTTAAAAATCAAATCATTAACCTTGTATTTAAATTAATATTTAGAAAACATTATCTCAATTTATAACCTCTTAAAATGTTCATTTATACCAATTTACAGTAAATTCCATGTTAGGAAAAAATCACATGTGGAGTTAAAAATATAATAAAAAATTATTATACAAATATATAGACCTTAAATATAATAGTAAAATTAATAGTTAAAAAAATATAAAAAAAAATATTGTTTAAAAATAATGTTTAATCTTTAAAAAATATTTTAGACAAGTACCTTAATAATTTGAAAATCAATCTTTTACTCTTCATTTTAATTTAGTAAAGGCCTATATTTATGAATGTTTGTCATTTATTCACTAAAATCTTTTATATTTTCCTACATTTTATAATTCTCATGTTTTGTTTTTATTTTGTTCTAGAATTTTTGCTAGACTTGCAATCTTTTCAATTTTTTTTCAATGATACCTACGTAATTAGTATTTTTTTTAAAGTCACAATTTATGCATTTTATCTCATAAATATCATTCATCTTTTTTATTATTATAGTTTAGCAGATATATTGTACTGCTAATGAATAGCATTATATCTGTAATTTTTATGAAAAAATTAAGATAAAAATAAATTATAGGTGGCTTAAAGATTTTTTTTTTTTAAACAAAAATTTAAAAAATAAAAATGCTGTGTCATATTTTTCTTTTAAAATAAAATTTCTTAGCGGGAGAGAAATGTATAATAGAATTAAAGAAAAGTTAAACCTTTTCTCTCTCTCTTTTTAAAGAAAAGAGCTTTTATAAAGTAAAAGCTAAATAAATATGTAAAATTTAGAATAAAATTAGTCTGTAAAAATTTGTTTGTAAAAGAAAATTTTTGAAAATGTAATTAATTAAAAAGATTACTGATTAAATTGTATTAATTAAAAAAAGGACTAAAGTATCTTATTGAGATTGTTTAGATGAATATAAATGGATTAAGATTAAGGCAAATATAAAAATCAATTAATTAAAGAAATATAAAATTAATTAAGAGATTCAAGCCAAGATAAAATAAAACGAGAGGGTTAAGATATAAAAGTTATATCTTGGTTATTGTTCTTCAGTAAGGTTTGTGTTATTGCTATACAGTCTGGTCTGCATTTTGTGATCAAGTTATTCCAGTCATCAATTTGTTATTAGTCCAGAATTTGGGTTCTTTCTAAAGAATGCAGAATATTCAGAAATTGTAAATATAGTAGTAAGCCAATCATTACTGCTACAGTCAACATTAATGGAGAGGCCACATAAGCTATAAAAGTCTCCAAGAGGGCTTTATGCCCCAAGCTCTCAGCCATCAACTATGCCATTGAATCAGGACCTGGAATCAATGCCAAGATTATGAGGTAAAAGTTGCCACATATTCTCTCGTATTATTCGACATAAACCTGGAAGGAAAGCCCTGGAACCATCGATGGAGACCAAAAAGCCAATTGGTTGGAAACTAAGAAACATGAAAACCTAGATAAAGATAGATTAAAAATATATTCTGATCACAGTCTAGACTCTTTATTTTAAATGAATGAACTTTAATTAACAGACTATTACAGCTATAGCCTAAAGTCATTTATATTTTTCTTATGTAAAATTTATTATTTTATATTGCATTAAATATATATGTGTGTGTAAATAATTAAATATTAATGTTTGCTTTAATTGTTATTCTGTCTACTTTCTCTTTCTCTCTTGTCACCAGTAAATTAATGTAGAATTATGTTATGTGTTAAGTAAATATGCTGGACCCTGAGAGTGTGAGCTAGTCAAGGATATTTCAAGTGCTGTATTGTTATTCTGTCATCCAAAGCATGCTGATTATATAATTTATGATTAGCTGGTGCCTGAAGTCAATCCTCAAAACAAATAAAATGCTCTGAATGGCATCTAGCACCGAGGTGGGCCACGGTCTGGAAATGTGATCGGGTCATGCTTTGCATAGCTCGGTTTGACCATGTTCATTGTTGATGGCTCTGCTATTGATGGTATTTTCCCTCTGCTTGAAGAGCTAGTCTGTTCATGTAATATTAAAAATATAAAATTTTAAATTTATGTTAAATAAGGTTAAAACCCAATTAAACATCTATTAAATGGACCGGTTCAATATATATATATATTGCAAAGGAAAGCAAGATGCAAATATAATAAATTATAATTAATAAATGATTTTAAAATGGTGAATTTAAAAAAAAAAAGTACAATTAAGTAAGTACCATAAGAATAAATTGAAGACAAGAATAAGACAGAATTTTAATGACAAAATTTCTAACATAAATAAATAAAGCATGAGAATTATACAATTAAAATGGCAGAAAATGTAAAAAAAAATGAAAGAATGATAAACTTCATAAATTGATAAATACAGATTTTTACTATGCAGGAAAGGAGGGGAAAAAATTGATTTTCAGTTTATGAATAAATTGATGAAAATAATTTTCTTAACAATATTATATTTCAATAATATTTTTTAGAGGGTTATGAATTGAGATAATGTTTTCAGAATATTAGTTTTAGAGAGGGATCTCATGAATTCCATTATTAGATTACTTATCCCAGTATCCTAAGAACAAGTGAGACAAATGGTCTCATTTTTTATAAAAATCTATCATGTAAAACTGATATTTGTTTTATAATAAATGTTTTATTTTGTGCTATAATGGATAATTTTGTTTTATAGCATATTAAAATATACCATAAATTCTAATTGGGCAGTAATTTATTTTTATTTTGAGACTTGTTAGCACAATAAGTAAAACCTATAATTCTCATATGATATAAAGTTGTACATGCGTATAATATAATTTCATATTATTTCCGCTCTTGTGATAGTTTTCATATATAGTACATTTAATATTTACTTCTCTAAATCAAATTGTAAACATAAACACATCTAACTTATAGTAAGGAAATGTCATTGCTGCAATTAAAGAAACATTAACATTTTTATCTAAATATAATTTAATATTCAATGTATTTGCCTAGAAAGTGTAAAGAGGTATAAATAAGGTGGAATTGAAAAAAAATATTTGACCACCATTCTGTCTTTCCTATTAGTAGACTTGTTAGAAATTAATTCCCATTATTTGTCTATTATTTTAAGTGCAGTATCCATGTCCACCAAAAGGGAACTGTTTTTATAATTTATATGTTCAGTTTCTAATACTTTTTAATATTAGTCAACTAATGTATCATAATTTTTCCATATAATTGAAATTGTAAGAAACAACAGAAACAATATATACACTTTGCATTGTATAATATCCTGTTCTATGATTCTGGAATTCTTGGTCTTAGAAAGAAAGATAAGATTATATATATATATTTGAAAAAATGTTATATATAGAGCTCACAAATAAGCTCTTAACAAGCTTCACAGAATATCCCCAATCCCAATCAGTTTCTGCTACTGGCTGCAAAGCTTGTTAACAGCTTATTTGTGAGCTCTATATATAACATTTGTAACACAAGTTTGTTAAATTAGGTCATGTGACATATGACTTGATTTCTTTGTAATTTTAAAAAATATTAAATTATTTATATATATATATGGCATGTTGTTAATATGTAATATCTAGTTTTTTCTCTCAGACATTTTTGGATGTGAGTACAAACTGTTAGTTTTAGTATTCAAACATCATAACCTTAGAAGCAACTAAAACTTTCAATTATTTATTTATTTATAATTAAATAAATTTATCAGATTTTTTTTTTTTTAAGAAAAGAAGAAATAATAGATTATAAAATGCACAGATGAATGAAAGTTTGATTAAAAATTAAATAAATAGTAAGTATGTATAAATATATCAAACCATGATGACATATATAGCTACTATCCATTTCACAATATTAAGATTTTATCCATTTCTGTCTATAATGCAGGGGGTTAAAATTAAAGATAAGCTTGATTAACTGTCTTGGACCAAAATAAAATTAAAGATAACAATCAAAATGAGAAGTGGAATCAGGTATAATATACTGAGTGAAGATTTGATAGAAGAAAAAGATAAAATTCATTGTTCTTCTGGGAAAGAGAAAATGGATTGTCAGGAAATAATATTAGATTGAAAATGCGGATAAAAGCTTTTATAATATTTAAAAAGAAACAATTGTAACTGTTAATTAAGAAACTAAGCAACACATATAAATATATTCACTAAAATAAAGGAATATATTATACTATCCATAAATTATGTAAAAGCAATGTGATTAAATTACAATACTATCAATAATATTGCACAATATTTGTAGTCAGTTCGAGTTTTGACAAAGTGTTGTCTAATATTTGAAAGTATTTGTGTTCCTCAAATCATATTCTTTCTAATTTGTCTTCACCATTAAATCTCCACTTGGAAGGAGCATTCACTTATTTATTTGAGTATGATTTATCTGATCTTGTAATAATATAAATTTGCAAGAAATATAAGTTTTTCAAACTGTAGTTGCTATTAACAATCATATTCTTCATACTTGTTAGAAATTCATGCAATAAACCTAGAAAAGTAATTAATCATTGGATTTTTAAAAAATAATCCCCCCTCCTTCATGTTTGATGTTATATTCCTCTTTTTGTGTGTGTGCTATATTCAGCAATTAAAATTTAGCTTTTATAAAAAATAAATGGCAATAAATATTTTTTTATATATAAAGTTAGTGATTGAAGTTTTCATTTGCTATTATGAAAAAATGGAAATCATTATTTAAGTAGAGCAATTGGACCAAAAAAAAAAAGATAGAATAAAAACATGACACTCATATTATTTATTAGGCTTATTAATTTATAGATATTTACTGAACTATTTTTAATTTTAAAATATGTGTATATTAATATGTACGAGACTTCAAAGTTAGATAAAAACTTAGACAAAAGTTTAAATTTTGACTCCATTATACTTTTTTTCAGATTTGATAATATTGTACCTACAATATATATATATATAGGGCCAGACTATAATCTAGCAGCCATACAATTATAAAATACATACTCACAAGTTTTAATAAATAACTTAACAAATTTTACTTTAAATAATATATATTACTAATTAGGATTAGTAGTTCAACTGACAACTGCCTAGTTGAAAGCAATAAACATATTAATCACAGAACAGTTCATATCTCTGTAGATAGATAAATAAATAAATAGCTAGTTATAACTCATCTCTAATTCCATGAATTATTAAAGTCCTTATTTCAATAATTATAGTTTTCTTTGACCATAATTCAGACAGCCATTCACTGACAATTTCTAGTTAGCACTTTACCACTTACTGCTTCCTTGAATCAGTCTAATTAGATTTGACTGGAGCTTTTTCTATAGCTAATACCAGTCTGCTATTGTCCTATCAACTTTCACTTTACTCGAGTTTTCACTAGTCTGCTTTTCACTATATTACTACTCCATTCTCCTTCATTAGAAGTTCTGCAAGCATTTTATTAACTTTGGTAATTTGCATATTGTTAGACTTTATTATAGTGCAAATTAGAATGTTGCTATTTTCAGTTAATCTAATTATTTTTTATGCATATAATTATTTCTAGTAACTCAACATTGCCTTTATTTACCAGTTTGTACACACACACATGTATATGTATAACTATCAAAAAATACATAAATATACTAGTTACTACACAATAAGCAGAGATTTTTATTTTACAAAAATAATCTTGCAATTTTTTTGGTATCCATTTCTCTCCTGCAGTCTTATTAAAGTTAATTTTTCTTTTTCCTGCTCCATTGTATTCTCTTTCTGTTCATTATATAATTCTATAACTTCATCTTAAACTGAAAAGTTATCTATTTCATATTCATAGAAGCATCAGTCTTAATATCCTTATCTACTCTCAGAGTAATTTGACATTTTCTAATATGATTTATATGGCATCTCAATCTTCTAATCTTTCCTATTTGTGCAGACAGTGTATCCCTTATTCAAACTTTCTGTTTTACTTTAAACTTGATGTTTTTTTAAGTTTATGTCTCTCTTTTTAATTTCATCTGGTATTAAAACAGACAAATGTCTTCTTATGTGGTGAGTTTTGCCAGTTTTAAAACAGTTATACACAAGCATAAGAAGTGATGGTCATGTGATGTTTACATGGTATAATGGAACTTGGGATGAAGTGCTGATAAAACATCTCAGTTGCAAGCACTTCTTGGATATTGGCAAACTTGTTTATTTAAAATACTTTTCAACTGGTGGACTGCCTTTTCCACAATTCAACTTGATTGAGGGCGATAATTCTGGTATATGCCATAACTCCTTCGGGACAAGGACCATCAATTTTTCTGAGCTGAATTATGTGCCATTATCTGTTACAATTGTTTCAGTTTACCCGTGTGTGAAAAACAGTTTAAAACTTTTATTACACTCTCTCTGTATTGGTATCTTTTACTAAGCAATATTCTATCCATTTTGAATACACATCTGTGGTTATTAAAAAATATATATCCATGGAATGACCCAGTATGATATAAATGTACTCTTTCTCATCTACTTGTAGCCTCAGGCCAAGATTGGAATTTGTTGCAAGTCTAACATTTTTTTAAGTCTGTTCAATATCACTGTTGAACTCTAACCATCAAATATATAAATGTGTTAATTCCTTCATTCTTATTATCCCGGAATGTCCATGATGTAATAATTGTAAAATACTTTTCCTCCACTCAGGTGGAATCATTACTAGGTTTATCATTAATATGCATTTGTGGATGTCAACGAACTTTCTTGAGTATTCCATATTGCCAGTGTTACATAATTTGATAATTTCTTTGGCTATTCATTTTTAATCCAATTGATTATCACATTATAATCCTTATCTATTTTAGTCCATTTCATTATAATTTTATTATTAACTAATTTTGGACTTCACCTTATATAGTAGTAGTGGAAATTTATTTCGGTCATTTATTTTTACTTTAATCATTTTAACTTGTCCAATACTTATTCCAAGTGGTTTAACCCAATTTCATCCTAATATTGGGTTAATGTTCCTTGAGCCACATATAATAATAAATTTATGAAATAGCTATTTACTGATATGAGCACTGACACAACTCCTTTAATATTTATCACGTTTCCATTTATATCTGTTGCTTCCAAAGTAGTTTTCTTCATCTCAGTGTTAACCTTTGCTATTTTCTAAATAACTATCCAATCTTTTAGTGATCTTGGTGATATTCTGCCCCACTGCGTATTTCACTCTTTAAATTTGTCTGCAGACTTTTAAAATATTAGGTGTACCATAACCTTCTTTTATGAACTGCACATTAGTGGTCTTCTTTGTTGCTTCTCCACTTTGTTTACTATTTATTTATAAATTCTCTTTTGTCATTTGTCACTTGATTTTACAAAGCTTTGATAAATTACCGCTCAGGCCACAGCTAAATATTTATTTGTTTTAAATTTATACCTTGCTTTTACAGAACTTGTTTTTTATAATAGTAAGAAATAGGAGAGGTCTGATCTAAATTCCTTTGTCACTTGTGACCTTGCCACATTTTCTTCTGAGATGTCAGATTTTGGTACCAGTTTGAACGCTTGCATGCAGTCTAAAACAGCTTTGTGTGCTATACCATATTCAATAATGACCTTATAAGTTAACATCGATTCACTTAGAAATATCTGCCTAAACTTCATGTCTCTGATGCCCCATAGTAACTGGTCCATCAATATAATCCTTAAACTCACATTCCTTTGCTAAAGACTGTAGTATTAAATCATATTCATGTATGCTTTCATTTTGTGATTGCATTCTACCATAGAAACAAAGACATGCTGTAAATTTTGATATTATTGACTTAAAGTAGGGTATTTAATTTTTTCAATAATTCCTTGTACACAATTTCTTTTGGAAGCCTTGGATCACATAAATAGCTTGCTAATTTTAGGACATTTTGTCCTGAGATCCATAAGAGGGTGGCGATTTTCAACTTGTCGTCAATAATCCTATTTATTAACATGTATTTCTCTACATGGTTTACATATATTTGACAGTATCCTGGATTTTTCATATCAAATTATGTTATACTGTTTTGCATTTCTCTTAGTATGTCCTAATCACTTGATATGTATGGCCAAATGTTTTTACAGGTTCTGATAACTGCACCATTTAATAATTCAAAGGTTTAAAACTATTGACTGTAATACTTAATATGTACGGGGCTAGGCTATAATCTAGCAGCTGTGCAATTTTAAAGTAACTCAAATTGATACATACACACACGTTTTAATAAATAATTTAATGAGTTTATTTACTCTGAATAATATATATTAGTAATTAAGATTAATAGTTTCACTAGCAACTAACTAGTTGAAAGTAATAAACAATATTAATTATGGACCAGTGCATATCTCTATAGATAGATAAATAAATAGATCTCATCTACTCCATGAATTACTAAAGCTTTTATTTCAATAACTCTATGATTTCTTTAACTTCTATAATTTCAGATGGCCATTCATTAGTAGTCAGTCTAATTAGATTTGACTGGAGCTCTTTCTACTGCTAATACCAATTTGAAATTACACTACCAGCTTTTCATTCTACTTTTTGAGTTTTCATTAGTCTGCTTTTCATTTTACTTTTCTCATCTTCTCCATACTACTATTCAATTCTATATCCTTCACTAGAAGTTCTGTACACATTTTATTATCTTTGCTGATTTGCATATTATTAGACTCTATTATAATGCAAATTAGAATGTTGTTACTTGCAGTTGGTCTAATTCTTTTTTGTTTATATAATTATTTCTAAAGTGACTCAACATTGCATACATTGACCAGTTTGTACACATATATAACTTTTATTAAAAAATACATAACTAGTCAGTACACAACAACCTATATATCTAATAAAGTATTAATTAATTGTAGACATCTCTATGCATGGAAAGAAAATTGCATTTCTCAACTCCACTGATGACTTTTTGTCAAATTACTTTATTAGTTGGTATTGAGGAGCATTTTGACAAATTTGTTTTACAAATAGAGCCACTGACAGCTGATATATACCATTAAGAATAAATTAACACAAGCATCAAACAAACAAAACTACTAAAAAATTATTAACAAATTTCAAATCAAGTTATTGCTTTTTAAACCAATTATGTTCAGGCAAATATTTTGCAAAGGCCATTGATATTTTGAGTATACCATTTTTGAGTTAAATAAGATTATCAGTAAATATTCACATTGCTTCTACCTTTCTGCTGTTAAAGAAGTAATCATGCATAACTGGAAAGTTATTAGTACTACTGCAATTATTTCTATTGCAGAGGTATGGATAGGAGAATATTATCAAGATAAAATATAATTTGACCATCATTATAAACAAGAATATGTCAAATTTAAAATCCACTTGTCATTTTTTTGTTTAACGCATCACTCAGCAAAATAACTTGTGTGATAAAAAAATGAGAAATTCAAGTGAGTACCTGATCACTGATTATAGTCAGTATTCTTGAAGAAGATAATAGGATTTCAATATATGTCAAGAGAAAAAGTAAAAGTTGTACTTCAATTATATTTAAAAAATGAAAAGTTGCAATGAATTAATTTTAAGTAAATTTCAAAGTAATAATGTAGCAGTTTTCCACAAATATAATCATAAATGATGAATTTCATTCTTTAATGATGTAAATGCTCCATTTATCATTAGAAAATCATTGTTACTCTAATTAGTTTTTTTGTGCTTTGAACAAATTGGAAGAATGCATAGAAACATACATTCTGAAAGTTTTCATTGGAATACTGACAGATATTTAAAAAAAAGTAACATTTAACAATTGGTAACATTCAGATTTTCCACATTCAATTAAACATAGTTACAATCATGGACAATAATTGGTACTGTATTAGTTTTGGAAGAACTTCAAAGAAAGGACATGCATTTAGTATGTAAGAATGACTTTTATATGTTAATATTTGTAATTGATGAAAATGCATTGTATTTTATAAGATACAAATTTATAAAATTTAGTAGATGCTTTACAAATGGAATAGCTTATTCCTTTAAAAGTCTATTATAAAAGACATGGAAATCATTTATATAGCGATAGCTATTATTATTTAGTAGCATAAAATAGCTTTTAAATAAGTCACTTCAAGATGAATCCTTCTACAATACTGAAGCAGAATGCATAATTTGTAAAACTAGAAATCATTGAGTTTTAAGTTTTCATTACACCCCTAAGACCAGGTATATCCATTTATTGATCAATACTTGAATGACTGACTAGCTTGGTTGATTATAATCTAATCATCATAAAGAATAATCTTAGTCTATTGTAATCTGAATTTAAGTTTTACCTAATCTAAATTCAAATCCAGATTGTTATCATTAGCAACCATATACACCAAATACTTATCATGAGATCCTATGTGACATTTAAGATTATCACTTATATCTCCAATAATGTGATAAAGTGTTAAATATATGTTGATTGCATAGTATTTTATTATATTTTATATAAAGCAATTGTGCTGTATTGAATTATTTGCATCGTCAAAATAATTTTTTAAAACGAGAATTATAAATTACTGAAAATTAAATAAAAAATATGTATTTTTAAAAAAAACAAACAAACGATTATTCTCCTCATGACATTATCTAACTATAGTCACCCACTTCCAGGTAGGGCATTACACATGATAAGGCAAGTCAATTATTTGATGATTTATCTAAATTTTAGGAAGTGGTCCCATGATGATTAACGATTGAATGGGATGGGATTAACACTTGCACAACTTCCCTTACTTCACTTCTCTTGATCCGCATTATGCTACAGAGTTCAAACTCAGGGAGAATGTACATGTATGCTTATTTCAAGATATGATTATTCCATATCTGATGTGGGCATTGGATATACGTATAGTGTGATTAATTGGAAAATAGAAAAATCAAACAACAGACAACTAATTTAATATTTAACAAATTAATTTTGATGATGGTTTCCATTCATGATTGTTGGATAACAAAAATAATGTGTTTTGATTAATTTAATAATTGTGTAGATATGATCATCCTTCATTTGTGTTCATTAACTATTTACTAACCCATACTCTGATCCCTACAAAGATGGTCATTCACCATTCTAATTTAATAATTTTAACTTTACATCAAATACAGTATAAACAAGAGACCTATATTTTAACAATTAACTCTGTTAGCTAAAATTTCTAATATCAGTTGCTCATTAATTTCCAATCCATCTATCTATATTTGACAATTTATTGAAGATTTCTCTTATATTCTGAACCTCCCCCTCTTCTATTCTGATGTCATATAAATCTATGATAGGACAGACCAATCATCCAAGGGTTTAGTCATTCATTCCGAATAAAAAATAATTAATAATTAAGTTAATTGAACATAAACAGAAAAAAATACAAAGTGTGAGCGTTTAATATTGAATAAGAGTAAAGTCTCACCTTTCAAGTCAGTAGTCTAATATACCAATTGGCAAGCAAGATGGTAGTTTGCCCCTAATTTTTACTATTAAATGAAAAAAAAAAAAGCATTGATGGCTTCTCTGTAGAATAATTGGAGGTTTGATGGATTGACTCTGTTTCAAAAGAAAGAAACCAATTTAACAAACAAAATAAGAATAAAAAATATAATTTGGGATGTTAATCCAGCGTAATCCAGATCGTGAGATATCTGAGAATCTTTATTCTTAAGAAAGTTCGTTTGCATGAAGTGAATGGTAGTCTACTGGATAATCTTCAATCGCCATCTGGGTCATATTGGTAACTCACTCTTTTATAAACTATCTTTCCTATGCTAAGATCATTTCTTTGCTTGATTGTAGCACTGTTAGAGATCTTTTGCCTATTGTGGTCATCATGATGTTAATTTAAAATGATAATCATATCAGAAACTCTTGGTTGTATGATGAGCAGCTCCATCCTCACAATGTTTTATTACTTGATAGCCATGCATGATTTGTTCTTTTCTAGTTTATAACTTGGGTTAAAATATAAGTTTTATAGAAATAAGGTGAGTCCTTTAATCAACTTCCTCAAATTGCAATCATAGTGGTTTATGAACTTCAATATTAAGGATTGTTAATATGACAAATATAAATTGATTTTAAAAATTTATCAAGTATCTTTTCATGCCAACATAATTTCTTAAAAAGAATGAAAGTGTTGTGTCTTATGTTTTTATTTTTAAATCATGAGTTTCAAGTTCATGCTTTGCTTTCATTGTTTTTATTTTTAAATCGTGAATTTCAAGTTCATGCTTTGCTTTCATTGTTAATGTCACTTTGATCTTTTTGCTTGCCATTTAAGGGTTTGGTATACATATAAATCAGTATTGTCAATGATAAAATTTTAACTAACAATTTTACACAAACATATTAACTTATAATCAATAATATGCTTTTGATTGTGTTGATAGATTCAGTTTTTATGATGAATGCACGAGTGATGTTTGTGTAGTTGGTTTAATGTATCCTCACCCCCCCCCCCCAAAAAAAAAAAATTAGATTTAGTTTTGTTTTTATTATGTCTTTCATTCTTTAATAGCATTTTGTGTCTGTATTCAATCTTTTTCTCGATCGATAGGTGTTTTGGTATAATGATATGTTATTTTGTTTTTAGCTTCATTCTCCTGAAAGATTTTTTATTTCTTTTTTTCCCAAAAAAAATCTTGGCTCAAAATTGGTGTGCAATTATTGGCCTATCACGTAGGACTAGATTTTTTATTACTTGCTTTCATTTCACTTTCAGGAGTATATATGTATTTATATACTTTTCTTTTACACATTGTGATTTTGTTAATATATTTGGTGCTGTGAGATCTAAGTCACTTATTATTTGTAGGATGGTATACTGATTATCTGCAGCTAAATTTTCTTTTAGCTAACCTATGCATTATTTACATATAGGTCTATCTAACAGTGCCAATCCTGCTCCTTAACCTTGAGACTGGCTGGATTTTCTCTGGCATCCATTAAATGTATTAGTTGTCATTCACTTATAAATGGAACAACTTGTTGAAGTCATCAGTCTCTATTTCCATGATGATGGTATACTTCTTTTTGGGTTCTAGAAATAAAGCTAGTATTTATTTCCAAGAGTTTATTTTTCAAATATATTTTAAGACCAGTTCTCTGTTGTGTATTATCATCCTTAACACTCATATTTCAATCTAATTAATCATAGTCCTAATCACTCCTTACATGAATTTAAATTCACACTTTGTGGATTTTTGTTTAGTCTTCATAAACTTTACTTATATCAAAGAATTTGGGATTATTCTATTTCTGATAATTTGGTTTCCATATCCTAGGTCATAATCCTTTAGATCCATTTTTACTATAGGTTTATTAAGCATCTATATTTATACCATTAATAAAGGTGAATGGGCCTTCGTGCATATTACATAGTTTATGGAATATAGTACATTTTTGCTTCTTTGTTAGGCATGGATATATGTTTAACATATTTACTATGCATTACATTTAGTCAAAATATATATAGATATCTAAGTGAATATATATACAAAGTAAAACATGACTTAACTTTATGTTCTAAGCCATCTCTCCTGTGATCATATCATCTATCCTAACAGAGTTTTAGGATGATACCATTTAATGTTACAGCTTATATTTTAAGACTGATGGGATTTAATTTTATACCTATTAGAGGATTGTGTGAAGAAATTAATCTGTTTTTCCTCGGTAAGGTTTTAGTATACAGGCATTGTAGGTGCCATGGATTTCATCTTTGCAATCCAACCAATATGCATTTGGACTTGCACGTTTGATGATAGTGAATGGACCATAAGAGTTGCAAAATTTAAGTAATATGAACTCTTGTAGTTTACTAACATGTGATGTTTTTATAAACATCTTGTCATCTACTTTGAATTGATTGTCAGTTTTTATTTTTGTTATGTTTATGGGCCATATGTGTTATCCTTTCATATGCTTCCCTCTGATCTTTTTCTGGGTCTATAATAGTTTTGTAGTTGTTGGTATATATTTTTGGAATAAAACTGGTATGTTTTGGTTCAAGTGTAGTCTAATGGGTGTGAATCCTGTTGATTCTTTTACATTCCAATTTATATAACCGACTACATGCTGCATGTGTTTTACCCAACTTCTATGCTCCAAATAGGTCCTGAACAAACATCCACATTCCCGCATTACACGTTCACAAGGTTTTGAATGGATTTCTAATGGAGGTCAGTACATGTTTTATTTGTTGTTTTACTACTCATTTATTCTATTCTTTGGATAAGAAAGGGGTACCATGATCTGTTAAGCCTGGCTTTCCTATCTCTGAAATGGAAGTTGCCTAATACTTTGATGATATATCTAGTATTAGCTTGGGGTATTGGGTAAGCTGACATGAATTTCGAAAAGAGACCATAAGCTTCTAACAAATATTTTTTGTTGATTGAGGTAAAGGTCCATAAAAATCTATAGCTAAGATTTTGTTTGGTCTTTCTGGTATTATAGATTTTACTGAACTAACAAACTCGTTTACTGGTTTGGCTTTTAAGCATATTTGATAATTTCATATTTCTTTTAGAATGTCTTTGTATATCCTGGGCCAGTAAAACCATTTTTTTAATATTTGTTCAATTTTGTGGGCTCCGTAGTGCCCATATAAACAATACGTATTATATGAGTGGGTTTTTTTAATATTTCAGATATTACTATCCTCCGGCTGCAGAAAGGAGTTTGCTATTAACTGAAAGGAGACCCTTTGATTCCTCTTGGAGGCCTTAAAGGAACCGAGCAGGGCAAATTCCTAATGTCCATTCCATACGTTCTTGTCGTTGCAGCTGTTATTACTATGTGATTATTCATATAGTATACTAACATGGATGGGCTGCTCACCAACACGCATTAGCCAGTGTGGTGAGTTTATTGGCTTTTTACCTCTGAGTTTAAGATCGAGAAACACCATGGTCTTTCTTCTCAGTACCTGATAAGGCAGAATGAATGTTTCTGTAAATGATAAATATTTTTCCAATACATATACAATTATGACAGATAAAAATAAAGCATGGCCCTTATTCCCAGGAGACTGTAAAGTCACCAACCAAGGCAGCGGTTGGTGGCCAAAGGCGGAGGGTGCTAAGAATCCCCTGATTGCGGACCCAGGCTGCCATTTGATGACGACTTTTTATTTAGGTACTTACAACTGCAGATCACTTTCAAGTGAAGGAAGATTGCAAGAATTAGAAGAAGAACTCTCTTATATTAAATGGGACATTATTGGACTTTGTGAAGTTAGAAGAAAAGGTGAAGAGACAATTGATTTAAAAAGTGGACATATACTCTATTATAAAGGCACAAATATTGGAAATACAAGTGGAGTAGGATTCATTATAAATAAAAAGTGGAAGAACAATATTGTGGAGATTGATGGTGTATTGGACAGAGTGGCAAGATTAGTTATACAACTTAATAGCAGATACCAAATGCAGATAATTCAGGTTTATGCCCCAACAAGTTCTCATAGTGATGAAGTAGTAGAAGATTTTTATATGGATGTACAAAAGGCTTTTGATCAGAGTAAACAACATTTTAAAATTGTTATGGGAGACTTTAATGCTAGAATTGGTAAACAAATGAAAGATGAAAGTGCTGTACGTAATTTTGGTTATGGTAATAGAAATGAGAGAGGACATAGACTTGTGGAGTTTGCAAAAAAAGAAATACTTTATATTATGAATTCTTTTTTTGAGAAAAATGTTAAAAGGAAATGGACATGGAAGCATCTAAATGAAGGTACAGCAGAATTGGATTATAACAGGAAATACATATTTCAAGATTGTAATGTTCTTAATAAATTTAACACAGCAAGTGATCATCGATTACTAAGGTGTAAGATACATGTTAATGTGAAACTAGAGAGACAAAAATTATTAAAAAAAACAATATTTACAGTTGATATTCCTAATCTTCAGAAACATTCTAATGAATTTAAATTAGAACTTACAAATCGGTTTCAAGTATTAGTAGATTTTGAACATGATTCAGATTTGAATGAAATTAATATGAAATTAACTGATACACTTTTACAAACTGCAACAAAAATAACTGGTAGAAAAAAGCAGCAATTGACCAATAAAATTTCTACTGAGACTAGAGAATTTATGAAGAAAAGAAGGAATATGAAGATATACAAAAATGATGCATTAAAAAGAATTGAATATCTCGAATTTTGTAAAATGGTGCGGAAAAGAGTTGAAAATGATATAAGAAAGTATAACTGTGAACTAGCAAGGAAAGCTGTAGAAGAAAATAAAAGTCTTAAGAATGTAAAACAACATATTGGTATTGGTAGGAAATTTATATCTGCAATAAGAAAAAAAGAGGGAATTGTTACTAAAAAGAGAGATGACATCATGAAATTGGTAGAAGATTTTTATCAAGAATTATATAGTAATAAAGAACAAGTACCTCTTATATCTATTACATCTTCCGAATTGCCCAGAATTTTAAATGAAGAAGTGAGATACGCAATTAAATATATGAAGAAAGGAAAGGCTCCAGGTAATGATGGAATTATAATTGATATATTAAAAGAAGCAGGTGAAGAAATAGAAAAAATTTTAGCAAAGTTATATACCAAATGTCTAAATGATAAAGATGTACCGGATGATTGGAAGAATGCAGTAATAATATTAATATTTAAAAAAGGTGATAAAGAAGATATTAGAAATTACAGACCTATCAGCCTTTTATCAGTTTTATATAAAATTTTTACCAAGATAATTACAACTCGTCTACAGAGAACATTAGATTTCCACCAACCAAGAGAACAAGCTGGATTTAAAAGTGGTTTTAGTACAGTAGATCATATCCAGGTGTTGAGAGAAGTTATAGAAAGGACGAATGAATATGAGTTGTCATTATGTTCTGGATTTGTAGATTATGAAAAGGCATTTGATTCTATAAATATTTCTTCAGTGATTAAAGCATTGGATCATCAAGGTATAGATCCAGGATATTATCATATTTTGAAGAATATTTATAAAAATGCAACAGCAACAATTAGATTACATAATGATACTGGGAAAGTCAACAGGATATTGTCATATTTTGAAGAATATTTATAAAAATGCAACAGCAACAATTAGATTACATAATGATACTGGGAAAGTCAACATTGAGAAAGGTGTAAGACAAGATGACTCCATATCTCCAAAACTTTTTACAGCAGTGCTGCAAGAAGTATTTTGCGGATTAAAATGGGAAACTAAAGGAGTGAAAGTAAATGGAGATTATTTAAGTCATTTAGATTTTGCAGATGATGTAGTTGTTTTTGCAAATAATGCTTCAGAGCTGCAGGATATGTTGCAGGAATTATCAGATGAAAGTAGGACTAAAGATA
Source organism: Epiperipatus broadwayi (assembly GCA_028023455.1). Classification (NCBI taxonomy): domain Eukaryota; kingdom Metazoa; phylum Onychophora; class Udeonychophora; order Euonychophora; family Peripatidae; genus Epiperipatus; species Epiperipatus broadwayi. The sequence goes on from JAQFVV010000069.1 coordinate 5,762,122, forward strand.
AATGTTAAAAAGACTAAAGTAATGTTTAATCGATTTGCTCAAAATATGAAAATAAAGATTGATTATGATGAATTAGAAGAAGTTAACAGTTACAAATACCTTGGTCAGATTATTAATACAGATGGAAACATAATGGAAAAAATTAATCATAGAATTAAACTTGGTTGGAGTGCTTTTGGTAGAAATAACTTGATACTAAAAGGAAATATGCCTATGTGTTTGAAAAGGAAGGTTTTTAACGTGTTTTACCAGTTCTTACTTATGGATCTGAGTTTTGGACACTTAATAGAAGAGCAATACAGAGACTTCAGACCACTCAAAGAAGTATGGAGAGATGCATGTTGGGAGTAACAAGAAGAGATCGAAAACGCAATGTATGGGTAAGAGAACAAACAGGTGTTACTGACCTCATTGAAAAAATTAAAAGATTGAAGTGGAGTTGGGCTGGACATATTGCTAGAAGAGATGATAATAGATGGACAATTGAAATTTTAAAGTGGATTCCAAGAGATTGTAAAAGACCCAGAAAGAGACCACATGTGAGATGGATGGATGAAATAAGAAAGTGTGCAGGGGTGATGTGGAGAAGAGAAGCTAAAGATCGGAAAAGATGAATTAAACTTGGAGAGACCTTCATCCTGTAGTGGATTGATAATGGTTGATGATGATGATGACTATCATCCACTCATCTATATCATTATTTTATATTTCAAGACTTAATTATCTAACTTATATTGATTAAGATTTTTGGCTGTGTACAGAATTTCCTTTCTACTTATGGTTTTAATGACTGGGATATTAAATCTTTATCTTGGGATTGCATATTATGGATGTTTACTAAATCGTTCTCTATATTTTCATTGAATATTAGATCAGTGTTCATAATGTTAGGCATTATTTACCGATAAGTGTTGTTCTGATCTACATGGATTCCGATTTAGGGCGTTAGCTACAACATTTTCGGATCCCTTACAGTACTTAGTTGACTTCTTGTAACAACAGAGGCAACCATTAGTTAGATAGCTGTGAATCGAGAATTTGAGGTTTTTATGATCAGTGATCACTATAACCTCCGATCCAAGCATTTATTGAAATTTCTGGAAAGCCAACACTATTGCTAGTGCCTCTTTCTCAGTAACTATATAATTAATTTCTGGACCCTTTAAGATAAGTCTGATAAAATAAAGGACTTCTGGTTGGCTGGTTTCCTGGATTTGGGATAAAGTCACCCCTGGTCTGTAACCTTTGCTATCAGTTTGTATAAATGGTTTGCTAAAATCAGGAAAAGTTAACATAGTTTGCTCTAGAAATCCTGTTTTAATTTTAGCAAATGACTTGTCTTGCTCTTTAGCCCAGTTCCATTTTTCATCTTTTCTTATGAGTTTGAATAATAGTTCCATATGATCAGAGAATTTTTGGTAGAAACGATAAACATCCGGGTCTCTTTTTGTGCAGATTTTTTAAATGTGATTTTGAAGTTATGCGATTCATGTTTCTTCTTAATATCTTTTTATGCGGTTTTCTTTTATGCGATAAAGAAATTCATATTTCACTTAAAATCGGGATTTTCCCATTTTATATATACACATTATATTTAACATACTTTAAATGACTGTTGGAAAAAGTTTTGGCAATAAATTTAGATACTGTAGAAGATTTAGAAAAAGATAATGAAATATAAGTAGAACTTGTTCGTTTCACAACAAAAATGATTTGAGAAAGTCTTCAACTTTCTAATCAATTGGACATCATTTTCTTGTTAATGACATGAATTATGAATGAGCTCTTAAATTCCAACAAGAGCTAAATAGTTATATGTCTGGATATCGTGAGCTTTATAAACAATTAGTAAAATCATCGTCTCAAAGCTTAATCACTGATTATATTGTCAACAGAAAACCATTAACTTTTAAACTGAAAAAATTTTTATTGGCTGAGTGAATTAAAGTTTTAAACTCTTGATTAGTTCAATTACAAAATCAGCAGTAAAAATATATTCGTCTTTTAATATTAGATTCGTTTTTAAAAAGCAAATTAATAATTTGTCAGATTGTGAAAGTGAATGAAAGTTTTTTCAAAAATAAATTTCTAGTGTATAATTATAAAAATATTCTATAGTGGAGAACCTAAAAAAAAATGTTTGTAACCTATTAGAAAATGCTGCATACATTGTTGATTTACGTTTGTGTAAAAGTAAAGAATTTTTACTAAAATTTTAACTATTTTTCTAAAATAATTATATTTTCAGCATATTTTATCAAAATAATTTATAATATATAAAAAAATACCAAAAAAATACTCGAAAATATACATTTTCATTTTGAATATCAAAACAAAGAACTTGGAGCTGTCATAATTGTTGTTAAGCACTCCCTTTGGTTCAAAATGAGCAACAACAAATCAGTGCTTTACGGTACATTTTAAGCTTTAAAAAGACCATAAATTCACTATGATAATGCTAAAAATTGATAATTTTAGAGCAACTTGAAACCATGAACGAAAATTTTCGGTTGATGCACCTTATTAACCACACCACGAGACTGAAGTTGGTGCTAATTGTATTTCATCTTGGGACCAATCTGATTTCTTATCAGTTCATATTGTCAAATAGCAATAATAATTAAAAAATGTAAAATAAATTACACATAAAAGCATATTGTTTTGAATAAAATTAAATAGTTAGTAAAAAAAGTTTGTCTTGTATCAATTTTTTCAAATATTTGAAAATTTTCATTAATCATACTTTATTTCCTTTTTTTTTTTATGTGAATTTTAAATGAATTTTACCTTGTTGCTTTGCTTTTATGTGATTTTTGAAAATTATGGAATCTATCCCACATTTTTCAATGTAAATTAAGTCTATTTTTATGTGATTTCTTTTATGCAGGTTTTTTGCAGAACCTATCTACTGCATAAAAAGAGACCTAGATGTAATCCTAAAAATGATCTGATTTGGTTTTTATTGGTGAGTTTAGGGAAATTCTATGTAGCACTAATCTTTTCAGAATGAGGTTTAATCCCATTACAATCATAATGTGACCTAAGAAACAATATAATCCTAAAAACGATCTTGATTTGTTTTTTATTGGTGAGTTCAGGGAAATTCTTTGTACCACTAATCTTATCAGGATGTTTAATCCCATTACAACCGATAATGTGACCTAAGAAGACTACTTCATTACATAATAGAGTACTCTTCTTGAAATTGACCTTTATCTCTTTATTGTGGCAGTCTTTAAAGAAAATGTTTATATGTTGAAGATGTTCTTCAATAGTAGCTAATGCAATTATAACATCATCTACATATATAGTTGCTGTCTGTTTAAACTCAGAGGGTAATGTTTTATCTGAACATCTTATTAGATCAGCACTACTATTGATCAATCCAAATGGCATCTTATTAAATTGGTAAATAAATCCTTCAAACAGGATGAAGTTCTATCTGCCAATAATTTGAGGTTAAATTCAAAGTAAAAAATTTCAAATTTCATGAATATATATATATATATGGGGTGGTGGTATATTCCTATCAGGAATAGTTATTTTGTTTAGTTGTCTTGTATCTAAACAAAATCTCATTGACCCATCTTTCTTCTTCTCCATTACAATTGGGTTGCAATATGGTGAAGAGCATTTGGAAATTATTCCTCAATCGATCATTTCATTAATTTGTTTAGATATTTCTTTCTGGTATGGGATAGGATTGAAATGGTTGGGCGTGAAATAACTATTTTTTGCTGAAATTCTTCTATTACTCCTGGAATTTCAGAGAATATCATCTGGTATTCATCGATGATAGATCACAACTTGTTTACATCATCGTTTTCTATTAAATTAGTTTTTTTTTTCTGAGTCCTTCTAGAATGGTTGATACTATACAATCAATTTCACGTACGTCAAATTTTGACAGTAATGTCATCCCTAAAACCTCATCACCTATCCTGACTGACTTATTTAGGAAATCAGTCACACATTGGTTCATGTGCAGGAAGTCTGCCCCTAAAATGACTTCATGTATAAGGCCATTTAGTATAAGAAAAACATCATAGATAATTGTCTGGCCGATCTTTAATTCAATCCAAATTTGCTTTTATATTAGTTTGGCTTTTCTGTTGTTATCCATGGTAATCTGTATTGCTCTGGATTTTTATTTAAGATTTTATTATAGAATGTATCAGAAATTACTGATATTTGGCTACCAGTGTCTAACAAAGTGTTTACTAGTAAATTCTCAAACAGTATTTCTATCATGGACAACTTTATAAAACATAATCAGGTGCTTTATCTTCCCATGAACATGTTCAGTTAGTGATTTCCCTAGTTAATGTTTTACTTTTGTTGTTCTTTAATATGGTTCCTTGAGTTGAGGAACTATGTCTCAAGTACTGTTTTAGTTTATTTTCAAAGTGGTTTTAAGTATAGTTTTATTATACTCAATTTTGATGGTTTTTGTGGACTGTTGGGAGAATTTGTTATAGGATTATGATTGTCTAGATATTTATTCATTCTTCCATTGTTGCTATCACCATTTTGATTTGATTTTCCCTTCCGAGAATGGGAGCATTATTATTTTTCATTCTTTTGCAATTGATAGCATTGACTGATATTCTTTCCTTTCTTTTTTTTTTCAGGATTTTTCTTTGCCATATTATGATCATTTATATCAGTGTTATTCAAAAGATCTGCAACTTGTTCAATGCTCTGTGCATTGATGCAGAGTAAAGATTGTTCTCTTCTTAATGGGAGGTTATGTTTTACAATTCTTGTGATTTGATGTTCACTTAAATAGTATGTATTTAGAGTTTCAATTTGGCCATCTGTTGTCTAAAGAATTTAGTTAATATTTCTCCAGGAGTATTTTTATTGGAACAGTTGATACAGCAATGCTTCCCGTCAATTCTTATTTAAAAAATTTTTCATTAGCAATGCTTGGTACTCATGAAAAGTAGCTGGTGTTTCTAATAATGACTCCCATTATGACAGTGCTTCATCTTGTATGTGACTTTAAGCCATTATCAATTTTTCCCCTTCTGACAGGTTAATATTGACCGAGAAGTAAAAAAAAATTAGACTTTTTAAATGCTCATTTGTAGCCTCATTTATAAAACCTTTGAATATTTTAAGTTTTATGAATTGGTTAATAGTATCCATTTGAACATGGTTATTTTTACTACTTATTTCATTTGGTTTATCTATAATCAGCTGTACTATTTGCTTATCAATTTTTCCCATAGGTCTGTTGAAGATAGTTTTTCTATACCATAAATTTGAGGTAAATTCTCTGCCTCTTGGTATTTGGCATCCACACTATTTTTTTTATAATGTCTAATTTTTCTATCATTAGACCACATTCATTTTTCGATGTTTTAATATTTCAGACCTCTTGTATTTGTTTTTCATTTAGTATTTGTAATTTACAAGAGAATTCATATTCTAAATTTTCAAATTTTTGATTTATTGAACTGTTTATGATTTCTATTTGACTTTGTAAATTATTTTGACCCTCAATTAACATTGCTTTTATTTTGTGTGATTTCAGTTTCAATTAAGTTCTGTTTGATCCCAAGATTATCATCATTCTCTAGTGTATTAATTTTTTTATATAATTTTCTAATTTGTTATCCTGCAATTCTTTTATATAATTGTCCATTTCCAAATGTAATTTCTCTACTTCCTTATATTGTTTCTGATTTTTTTAGCACTTCGATTTTGAAATTATCATAAGATTTTTCTATCTCGGTAAATTTGTCATCAACTTTGTTTTCAATTTGTTTTCCGAATTCAATAAATCTTGTTTGACATTTACGATCTCTTTCATTATTATCTTTTTTTATTTCTTGTATCATATCTAATGATAGTTTTATCATATCATTTCTATTTTGAAATCATCATTTTGTTTTTTCATATCTTCTTTGTTTTCCGAATTCAATAAATCTTGTTTGACATTTACGATCTCTTTCATCATTATCTTTTTTATTTCTTGTGTCATATCTAATGATAGTTTTATCATATCTTTTCTATTTTGAAATTATCATTTTGTTTTTTCATATCTTCTTTAATGACTCTAATCTCATTTCTCATGTCTGTCGACAAATTTTGTATCATCGTGATCAACTGGTTGAGAATGGAGTCATTTGATTCCTTCCTTGCCTTTGTGTTTCTACAATCATATTAAAGATAGTTAATATGACAAATAAATAGATTTTTAAGAATTTATTAAGTATCTTTTCTTGCCAATGTAATTTATTAGCCTTCCTTTTTCCTTAAAAAGAACTGAAAGTGTTCTAACTTATGTTTTTATTTTTAGATCGTTTCAAGTTCAAGCTTTATTTTCATTGTTAACGTCATTTTCATTTTTTTATAATTTTATTCTAGATTAATAAACACATGCACACACACACACAAAAAATTAACATTAATGATTTCTTTCTTTTGTTTTTAGAGATTTTTGATTTGCTTGCGTTTAAGGGTTTGGTATATATATAAATCAGTATCGGCAATAATATAATTTTAATTGATGATTTTACACAAACATATTAACTTATCAATAATATGCTTTTGATTGTGTTGGTAGTTTCAGTCTTTATGATGGATGCATGAGTGGTGATTTTTGCGTGTTCGGTTTAATGTATACTCACAATATATTTACATCATACATAGAGTATACAATATATATTTACAGAATTATCTAATGTATATTTGAATGTTCTTAGTGATATTTTTAAAGTATTAAACTTTGATATGACTTTTGGTAAGTCATTTTATTCTTAGATAATTGTTAATTAATAGAATATATAAAGAAATTTGTAGAAAAAGCTATAAAATTATTTGTTTATATCTTTTCATTTCCTTGTTGTCGAGCAAAAATGTTGAGTACTTAAAATTATTTTTTTTATAAATTTCTGTCTAATACAATTTAAATAAGAGGACAAAAAAATATTTGATTTTTTTTTTTTTTTTACTGGTAGGTTTGTTTCCTGATATTGGTGGAAGTTTTTTTTTACCTCGATTAGGTGGAAAATTAGGTTTATTTCTTGCTCTGACTGGTTATAGATTGCATGGACGTGATGTTCAGAAAGCTGGTGTAGCAACACATTTTATTGAATCTGAAAAAGTAGGTAAAGTTTGCATTTTAGAAAAATATATTTATATATGTACTATAACGCCATTTTTTCATTTCATTTTAGATTTATCATTAATCTAATTATTTTATCGTCCTTATTTCCCTGACACACTTTAAAATTCCTCTAAAATATTATAATTTCTGTGTCTATAAATATGTCTAAATCAATTCCTTTTCCATATTATTCACTTAAATATTAATATCTTTTATGTCATACAATTATATACTTTTTGAGCACATCAATTCTTTTATAAAATTTGCCCCCCCCCCCTACCTCTCCCTCTCTTCTTCTAAAAAAAAATAATTTTTAATCTTTTTTTTCCTTATATACCATAAATTCCACATACCAATTCAATTATATATTTTTTCTTTCCATTTTATTTCTAATTTTTTTTTATCCTCAAGATATTTTTTCATAAAAGTTTCTTTACATGTTTATACATATACACACAGAATATTCACAAAAACACTTTTTAAAAATTTCATATAGTATGTATGTTCTATGTAACTACATGAAAAAATATTTGTTTATTGTAATTTCAAAAATAGTTTAAATTATAGAATCAAATAATGGATTGAATTTGTTAATTAGTTTCAAAAGGAATTTATTGATTAAAAAAAATTTGGTATATCACAATATAAATGAAAAAAAAAATCCCAACAATATCAAAAACTTGACATATTTATAGTTTGTTATAATTAGAAAAAGAAAAACATTACATATTATAAACCATAAAAAATTGTAATGAATATACCAGATAATAGGAAAAAAATGGAGAAATTATAATTAGAATATCTCGCTGTAAGTTAGAGCACTGATGACTAAGTGACTATGTAGCTACAAATATATCTGAAGAATAGTTTTTTTGTCTCTCTGTTTAATTGTATCTAGTTTGTTCTTAAATGTGTTCATGTGTGTTTTCTTTTCATTGTTGTAAAGAAATAAGCATTTTATGCACCTCTGAGCATAAAGTATAAATTTGATAATTCTTATTTCTGCACAGCAAACTTTTGGAAAAGAGTTAATGAGTGATTGAATTGTATTATTATTTTTCTGAAGTATTTTTGTGATGTATGACCGAGCATCTTATAGGCTACTACATGTAAAATTAAGTGTTTTTGATCTTCCTTGAAATATAATTGACATATAGTTTGTGTTGACAAGATTTCTATTATATCTCAAAAACTATATATAATGTAGACAAAGACAACATATTTATTTTGAGCATAAAATTGAAATATTTTGGCTCAAGAATCCAATACTTAAATCAGTTGCCTATTATTAATGCCAAGTAATGGAAAGTCACCCACTTCATTTATGTTTGAATATAAAAGAGCATGAATTTTTCTAATATTGCCATTTTTCTTGTGAAAATGTTATCTTAATATTTGTCATTAATTAAATCATGAAATCAGAAACAAACTTTGTGAAATTGTCATAAAATAATACTTATTTAATATATATATTAATTTATTCTTAATTGCAAATAATGATGGCCTGGGTTTTTTAAGTTCTGTAATTTTAAGTTGTCTGGACAATTTTTATACTATTCAGTTCATTTTTTTAAAAAAAATATTTTTTGAATTATGTAATCATAAAGCAAATAAAGTTTGTTACTATGTGGAACTTGCTATATAATTTTTTTGAAATCAACATATGTTTATAAACATTTATAAATTTGAAAAAACTTTCTTAGAAGCCAATTAATCAAAATTTTTGGACATATGGCTATGATGACCCAAATTTGGATCATAAACTATTCTGAGTTATGATTAATTTTACTCATATTACTTAATTTTATTATAGCTGTTATAAAGAAAAGTACACTATGTATATATTACATTCCATTTTTAATAACTTACATTGTTTTGTTAATTTTTGTAAATTATAAAAAAAACATCACAAATTATAAATTTGCAAATATTTTGCAATAGCTATTGACATTAGTGGCTTTTGTTTAATAGTGATTTGCTATAATAGTTCTGCTTTTAAATTATGCACATTTTAGCAATAAATGAATGTATGATTAAAGAATTATAACAAGTCTTTTTTTTTCTTGAGCATCATTTTTACAATATTCATATATATCTGTACAATAATATATTTATAAAATTATTATAGTGTGGGCTGTAAACAATATTTTAGTTTTAATAGTATGACATATATATATATATTGCACCAGTTAGACAAAGAGTTCTATGAGGTTTTATTTCATATACAATACCCAGTTGTATGATCAAATGTACCATACAGTTTATTACTTTTACCACAATATATATTTTTACTCTTAATTCTGACAGCAGTTAGCCATTGGATCACATGATGAGTGAAATATTTATAATTAATAAGCACCAGCCATTTTAAATGTCATGGCATTTCATACATAATAAATTAATTGGTACTAGTCGATTAGCCGCTTGATGTTGCTGATTCCATGCAAAAGCACAGAAATATGCCCTATGTGGCCTATAGAATAGTTCTGTTCATGTTAGCTGCTAAGCAGGCCGGCCTGTTTTTGTTTCGCAGTACTATGCAAATAGCACACACTTCAAATGGCCATAATTCTTTTCATGTGCATTCGAAGTAACGATTTTTCACATGATATGACATAGTTTTATATAGTAATAATTGTAAGCCTGTCGCACGCTTCCATACACATCTTTTTATAGTGAAACAAATTGCAAAACTATACATCCCAGCACCATTTTACAGAAATCACGCAAAAAACGTATTTTGCACAAAAACAGCTATGAGACTACTAAAATGGCTGGGGTTTGTCATTGTTTTTAAAAACATAAGCTTGGTTTGATCAGATGGTAATTTTAAAACAGAATTCTTACATTTTGTTAAATAATGTTGTTTCATAAATTTTTTTTAAATGGTTTTCAAAATGTCATGGAATTTTTGTAATATTTTTATTTTTTGTTTGATCAGAGTAGCGCATGTTTTGGCCGATCCTTTGGATCGTCAAAACCATCAGTCCCCCTCCCTGCACATTCCACCGCTATGCACTGCCATGTATAATATAATTTAAAAATGTTTGATCAGAGTAGTGCATCTTTTGGCCGAACCTTCAGATCGTCAAAAACATCAGTCCTCCTCCCTGCACATTCTAGTGCTATGTGCTAGCATGTTCTAATGTAATTAAAAAATGTAATTTAGAAACGAATGTTTTCCCCAAAAAAATGTACTTTTTTTTTTAAAAAAATGTGTTAAGAAAAATAAATGTAAATCTCTATAAAAAACAAACAAACAGGTGAAAGCGTTATATTTATTTGTTTTTGAATAAATATTAACAAAATTGTAAATCAGCCCGGTAACATTATATCTATTGATTTTTGACTAGCAACAGAGCCATCAAGCGGTGTGCAGGTGCTAATCGACTAGTACCAATTAATCCACATTATTAGTACTATTATTTTCCCTTAGACCAGTAATTCCATAATCGCTAGCTGTCTGTTTTGATAATTAATTTTTTTTTATCACATATGCATACACTTATAGGAATTTTTAATACTTTGTAATCCTGCCATGAATAAGTAAATAGACATTTTAAAAATACTAAAAAAAAAAAATTAAATTACAAAAGCATTTTTTTCAAACTTCATCCCCTAACTTCTAGAAACATCTGGTATTTTAAAATATCACTCCTTTAACTTCTAGAAATAAAATGCATTTTCCATTACAGATATAATAATATTAAAATAATTTTAAAAATGTATGTATACAAAGATATAAAAGAAAAATAATCTTAAAAAAAAAAATACATAAATAATTAATGTATTAATAGACATGAAGAAATAACAGCAACCAAAAAATGTATCAGTAAACAAAATATCATACTCTCACCTCTGATTTTAAAATTCATTAAAGTTCATAGTTTCAAGTATGTATTATCTATTGATTCTATATTATGTGTGCACATATATTTCAGATTCATTTTGATTCCACTAAAAGGGCTGTCTGTTTTCTTGGTTGATAGATTTCTTCTTTTAAATTATTTAGCATACACATATGTGAAATAATAATGTGTTACTCAGGTCCCTTTGAAAGCATTAGCTATGAGAGTTCTTTACAGGTTTTCTATCCCTCTCCTCTACAGTATACTATTTAAATAAAACTTTTAGCAGGCAGCGATATTCTGGAAGAGGTCCAATCATCTCTGGCAGTTAGCAGAGTAACACTTATTAAGGTGTAATTCACTCCTTCATACTGACTATTCCTTTATCGGCATTATTTTCCATTTCTCTATTGGAATATTAGCTACTTTTTTTTTCACTCATGATTTTTTAATAAGGGTTTTACAGAGCTACTTATGATAGCAAATTATTATATTTTTTCCTCATATAAGTTAGAGTCCTTCACTCTAGTCAATAGCAGGCAGAGAGAGAACAATGAAAAAACTTCATTTTTATAGCCCCAAATGTTTTCATTGTGTAACAGATTCATGCAGACAAACTAACAAAAGTTTTACTTTAAATTAAGATCTTATCTCTTTCATTCTTTATTAATCTGATTTTTAACTTACAAAAGAAATAACTCAAGAGATCAATCTTTTTACAGATCTAGTTATCTGCTAACAAAAGAAATGTTTATCAAGAAAAAAATTCCTTGCACACAAATATTTTAATTTTTTAGAAATTGCCAAGTTTAATAAATCTGAATGATTTTACTTGGATTCTATTAATATAGAGCCATAGGCAGGGCTTTATACATATATTATTTTTAATAAAATATAAAATATTGGTCTATAATTTTAAGCAAGGAATCAGGTTTTCCTTTCAATTTCATATCTCTTATACTTAATACTTTCATTCTGTATTTTGATCTCTAATATCCAATAAAAAAGTTCATAAAATATTTATTCTTTTAGCATCCTATTTGTTTTGTGTTTCATCATTCTTGTAATAAATGGATTTAGTTTATAATCATTCGAAAGTTTAGCTATTACTATTACTTAAATCTTCAATTCCCTTATACAATGTATATACCAGTGCGATTTTTCATGATAACAAGTGTGGGATGGATATGTTATAAAATTATAATAAACGATACCATGGACTAACATATTATCTTATGTCTACCTTAATTTTCTACCTTAACAATTATTTTAAGCTTTTACAGATTTTAGAAAAATGTTACTATCCATTATATCATAAATATTTTGACTTATTCCATACTATATCATATTTAACCTTAAACAATACATCCCCTACACTACAAGATTTCCAATAAATCTACTTTCCTGTACCATTTCAAATCTGACACTCCATATAAAATACTTAACATTGCATAAAATATTAGTCATCATTTCTCTAATGACATCTAAACTCATCCTTAATATTTTAATACTTTTGAACATACCAAAAAGACTAAAAATAGTTTATGATATAATTTATCATAAATATAATGAATATCACATGACCACCACCTCTTGTGCTTGTGGCATCCATTGATTACTCTAGCTTGCTGTGTGTGGCAATATATATAGTGAGTTTTGCCTGTTTTAAATATAATGAATCAGTTATCTTTAACTTATAAAGAGATCAATCATACATACACTTATATACTCATATTAATATTATAATAGATATATTCAATCCTTTTTCATATACTTTCATGTAAATAGGCATATTATAAATATCAAATTTATTTATTTTACCTGATTCCTTGCTTAAAATTATAGACTAATATCTTATATTTTATTAAAAAATAATATATTACCTTAATTATAATATTTTCTGATTATCATTGATAATTCTCTTGTGGATATCATTTCGTTCACGTTATAGAATTATAAACAAGAAAAAAAAAATTTGATTTTTTTTACCTTTTTTCTAAAATACTTAAATCTAAAAAGTAACATGAAATAAATAATTCAAAGTACTTATTACTATCTTAATACTATAGTCAATATCATTCAAATAATATAGACAAAAAGTTTTCTTCAATTTCTTGAAAATAAAAATCACAAAACGTCAAGAGAGTAAATGGTTGCTATGACGATGCTGCTGCCACTATTGCTTGAAAAAGAACTTTCCTCTTCTGCTTTTCACTATTATTTGTAGCATAATTGGAAAATATAAATAAAAATTCAAATAAAAGTTATTTATTAATAATAATAGTAAGTTTTTGTATCAAAAGTTCACTCTTTTTTATATTTTTGATAAAATTCCTTCATATTTTTGTAAATATGTATTTTATTATTTAATAAAGACATTTATTATATTTTTAAAAATTTAATTTCTTTCCGAATGCTCCAAAATATATTTGTAGAATTATCAAATTTTAATATTACTTCTCCAAATAATTCATATTTAATACATTAATAATTACCAATACCTAGATAATATTAAAGTTAGTAATTATAAACTTTCAATAAAATTAGTCTGCATTATACCTTTCTCCTCTTAGTCCATTATCATCGTGATAAAGTCATTAATAAATTCATATCTTGTATTGTCAATAGTCTTAATGAATAGAAATAATTTTTTCTAACATTACTAAAGATGAGATTTAATGGAAAATGTTTTTCTATCATTATACATATGAAAATTAATAAAAAATAAATTTCTTATATCTCCTTTTCATTTTCTTATAGGAAAAATAGTTTGATAATCTGCAATTTTTCTTATTGAAGTACATTTTTATCTACTTGAATGTTTAGCTCCTTTTTTTGTCACAAGAAATTTCTTATATCTCATTTTCATTTTCTTATAGGAAAAATAGTTTGATAATCTGCAATTTTTCTTATTGAAGTACATTTTTATCTACTTGAATGTTTAGTTCCTTTTTTTGTCACAAGAAATTTCTTATATCTCATTTTCATTTTCTTGTAGGAAAAACAGTTAGATAATCTACAATTTTTTTTTATTAAAGTAATTTTTATCTACTTGAATGAAGTTTAGCTCCTTCTATTGTCACAAGATTATAGTTAATCCATGTAGACTACCAATGAGGATAATTTTGTTTCTTATTCCTTGATGAAATTAATGAATAAATTTCTTAAAATATGTTTCATGGTTTTAAAATTATTATTATTACTTTTAATGTTAAAACTATACTTCAATAAAATTACACTTAAAATTTTTAAGATAAGAAAATAGTTTCTCCTTTAATGATTTCTTGATTTATCTCTCCTTATCACTTGCTTATCTTCTGTTTGTAGGAAAAATTTCACAATACCTGATTGGTTAATTACTTTCAGACATCTGGAAAAAATGAATATTACTTACTGTCTATACTTTAAAAATGAATTTTATAACTAATATTATAAAATTAATATTTTCTTAATTTTAATAATGCAAAACTTAAATTATCTTTAAATAATACTCTACTTTTTATTTATGAAATTTATACGATTAAAAAAAGACATTTATTACTCATAATTAACAACTTAAATATACCAGGAAGTAAATTTTATTTATTATTAAATGAATGGGTGTGAGCATATCTATTAACATACAGCTCATTTTTCATTTATTTTACCATTAATGAAATTACTTTATAACAATAAATAAGAATTTTCAATTTGATTATTAATTATAAAAATGTTAATTTTTAATAATTATAATTACTGCTTTAATACCTTATATGATTTTAACTATTATTTACTTTTTTTATTTTAAAATAAATAGCGCAATTTATATTTCATATTTATAGATTATATCTATCTAAAGAAAATTAACTCAAATTTAACATTAAAGAAACAATTTATTTTACATTCTTCTACAAATTAAATAAGTTTTATTAATTATTATATAAAATTTAATTTTTTTTATATCATAATTGATCATTAACTACAATTATATAATGATGAACCAAATAGAAAAGCTACAATATATATATATATAAATTTAAAAGTATATCTGAATAACTATATATGAAGTTAAAATTACAATATGAGCTATGTATGTCTTACTTGAAAAAAAAATGAACTGAGTATTTCAAAAATGTATCTAGAGTGAGCGGTTAATCTGACTTCTGGGCTGATAGATAGTTGTGATGTGATTGAGCTAAGGTGAAAGATGTATTGAGATAATAAAAACTGAATATGTATATAAAATTATTATATATTGTTTCTGCAAACAATATTTTTGTTTTAACAATATGGCAATATATATATATTTAAATAAAATAGAAATTCATATATTACAATACTAGCCAAAAATAAAAATTTTCTAAAATTCTACCATAACCATAGCTTCATCTATTAACAAATAAACCTTTTCAAGTGAAATTCAATTAATCATACAACATATATCATTCACTTCAAACAATATTCTAGGTCTTAATTGTGACCACACGTTAATCTGCCAATTTGTCTAACAGTTAATAATAAAGATTCAACTCTGATTATACATTAGTGCACCATTTTATGTAATGTTATTAAAACTTTGTAAAGAGAGATAGGAATTTCCAATTTAATAATTTGAGGCTTGTGGGATAGTATTTCTGGAAAACCATCATCTAGTTTTATTTTTTTCAATGGCCCCTCCAATATACGGACCAATGTATGATCAAATGATAGACTATATATACAGGGATATGTTCATACCCAGGAATCTTGCTTAGAATAAACATCAAATTCCCAAATGATTAACAAGATATCAGGAATAACTCTTATAATGCAAAAAAAAAATAAACATTAACAAAATTCTATGATTAAGAAAAACAATATTTAATTAGTTGAGAAGTTACAAATTTTTAAAATCAGATATAATAAATGCATATTATTCTTATTCATTATGAAGATAGCATTGAATGACATTGCAGTAAAACAAAATTTGACTTATTACAATTTAAGCATGATTATCTTCCAAGTAGTGAATTTAAAATAATACTTTATGTTTTATAATAATTATCCAGCAAGTGTATCATAACTATATATATGCACACACATATAATGTAATATTAATAAAATAAATTGAATTACTTCATTTTTGTAAAGAAATGAAAAATTTCAATTAGATGATTGTTAATAATAAAATAAATTATGAATATAATTTACCTGGGTCTCGTTTTATGCGGTAGATAGGTTCCACAGAAAACCCGCATTAAAAAAATCACACAAAAATTTTCAAATCACATAAAAGCAAAGCGACAATGTAAAATTAAAATTCGCATAAAAAAAAATAGGGAAATGAAGTATGATTTAAAAAAAATTTCAAATATTTGAAAAAAATTGTTAGACAAACTTTTTTTTATTAACTATTTAATTTTATTCAAAACAATATGTTTTTATGTGTAATTTATTTTACATTTTTTCATACATATTTTAATCATTATCGCTATTTGACAATATACAATTCATATGTGAGCTAATAAAACATCAAATTCATCACAAGAGGAAATACAATTAGTACCAACTTCACTCTCGTGCTGTGTTAATGGTTTTCTGTCGATAATGTAATCAGTAATTAAACTTTGAGACAATAATTTTACTAATTGTTTATGAATCTTGCGATATCCAGAGTGCTATGTCTAGCTGTTAGAGAATGCACTGCCATGAGTGCAACTATATATATAACATGCTTCCACGAGTGTTAATAATGACTAATGGTTAAATTTTCTTTTATACACATATATACATGTACAAACTTTTAGACAGAAAAAAGTTGCAAGTAAAAATATTTAAAAACTTTTTAAGTAGAAATTAAAAGTTCTTAACTATTTTTACTTGTAATGTTTTTCTGTCCAAAAGTTTTTCCATGTATATATGTGTATAAAAGAAAATATAAACATATACATACATAACACCAGACATACAATTATTGAGCTCTCATTGGAATTTAGTTCATAAGTCATGTCATTAACAAGAAAATGATTTTCCAATTGATTAGAAAGTTGAAGACTTTCTCAAATCATTTTAGCTATGAAATGAACAGGTTACACTTGCTTCGTTATCTTTTTCTAAATCTTTTATGGTATCTAAATTTATTGCCAAACCTTTTTCCAATAGGCATTTAAAGTATATCAAATTTAATGCATGTATATAAAATAGGGGAAATCCCAATTTTAAATGAAATATGAACTTCTTTATTGCATTAAAATATATTAAGAAGAAACATGAATCGCATAACTTCAAAATCGCATTAAAAAAATCCACATAAAACGAGGCCCAGATATAATTATTTAAATATTCATCAAAGTATTTAAAAATTGTTTAAACATTCCTTGCTAATTTAAAAGAAAAATTTATAATGTACAAATAAAATTAATAATAAGTATATTAATTGTAAACAATAATTTGACATTAGAGTTTTTATTTTTAATAGTTACAATTTCTTATTTTTATTGTAAACTTGACTTCTTTTAAAAAAAAAAAAGATGCCAGTACTTTTAATCCATTTTACTCTTTGCTTGAATGTTTTTAAATGAATAAGGAGAGCTTTGCTAATAAATATTAATTTTAAATAAATATTTAAAACTGTTGATTCAGCAAGTCATATATTTGAATACTTTTTAGATATATGAGATAGACTTTATATATGTTGATATAAAATTAACCTTACCACAACTTATGATCTGATAAACTTGAAAGGCAAAAATCAGAGTACATTAAATCTAGTCATATTTTTTTTATAATAAATGATAAGTGTAATAATGTTTAAGGTAAATGGGTTTGTAAATAATCATTAAAAACCAGTCAACACTTATATAATATTAATATCATTAACAATCAACAATTTCAAATTACTATCAAGGCAACCTCCTTTGAAATTGTTATTGATATTGTCTAAGGGTTGACTGTTTTTTAATGATTTTTATAGTAGAAGAAAATAGAAATGAATCATGTAAATGGAAAATTTAGCCGTACATACTTGAAAAAACTCTGGATATAATGCTGTCTGAGAACTTGAATTTCCTATAGCTGCAGTTGTTAATAAGCAATTAAATAAGAGCATCCTAGCTCTTTTCAATAAAGTATCAGAATCAAAGTAAGAATGAATAAACAATTATTCCTATATGTAAAATTTGATATTTTTCAGATTTATGTATTTTTACAAAGATAATCTATTAATGATAAAGAATCAAAACACTAAAATAAAAATGGAAAATCTAAAATTATTTCCAACGAGTTCCATTTTAATTATGTTTTTATAAACTGATAGATTGCAAGGAAAGATTAAATATATATATACAAAATGTCTTATATTTCTGACTTTAAATTAAAACCTCAAAAAAGGGAAAAAATAGAAATACCAATATATTTTTTTCCATATATAAATTTATATAAAAAAATTTATAGTGAATTTGTGCAGACTTTAAAATTTACATAATTTTTATTAATTAAATAAAACTTGTCTACTCATCTTTTTTCAAGTTGACCATAAATATTTCTTTTTCTATATATTTATTTTAAAATGTTATTTTTATTTTATGAAATCATTATTTACATTGAATATTCCATATATTCATCATTATTATAAGTTACATATCTGAAAACAATCACTACCCAAAATTATTTGTAAATAAATATGAAAAAAAAAATCATTTATTGTTCAAAAATTGGTAGGAAGTTTCAATGCTAAAAATAACAAAGTTGGGTTGTAGTCCATGAACTTTGAGCTCTAGAAATTGCCATTCAATCACTGTACAAAACCACACAGAGTATTATAAGTAATAATTTATCATTTAATTATAAATACATATATAATTTTTTATTTTGTTTAACCTATTATCTTCTTTTATTATGTTTTTATTTGACATTTTTGTTTTTTCATACATTATGAAACGTTTCATAATGACCACATGAACTGGTTGAAACATTGAATCAATGTAAAATAATATTTAATAAAATAAAAACAAATTACTAAAACAAAAGTTTGTAAGAATTATTGTACATATAACAATAGAAGCTTATTTTTATGGCATTTTTAGTATTTAAATTTACAAAAATAATATATATAAAAAATATTTTATAATAAATGCCTTTCTTGTGCATTTTAATGCCAAAAATAATTGTTTTCTTTGGACATAAACAAGGTTTTATGTTTAACTTGAAATAAAATCATAATATAAAAACCCCATTTGTCTAGTGATTGAATTAATAAATTTCTGGTCATCTCAAGCTTTTATTTCAAGTTATATATAAAGACCTCATTTGTGGCTAAAGAAAACAATTACTTTGAGCTTTAAAGTGCATGGTAAATAAAAGTATTTATTATATTTTTATATATATATATATATTCTTTTTAACTTTTTAATATTGGCATTTTTTTTATAATTATTCCAATTTTAATTAAGATGAAGAATAAAAACAATATTGCAATTTGCATTATATTTGAAAGAAAATTGTTCATTAAAAATCGATAGTACTTATGTATTAGTCCTGCTACACCTTTTCACTTTCATATTAATCTGCTGATAACTTCATAATCTTGTGATCTGACCAAATAATGTGTACAATTGGATCTTCTATTAAGTTAAAATGATAAATTCATCAAAATGGTCCATGTGTACATGATCTTTTTTTCACAAGATTTACAAAGTTATCAGTGATCTGAATATGTATGTGAAAATGTGTAGCAGTTATAATACATGACAGAAATTGCACCAGACTAAATCTAACAATACTAAAAATATGAATTTCAGACAAAAAATATGACACTGAATATTAATTTGTAACAATATTAAAAATATGAATTTCTCCCAAAAATCAATCTTAAAAAATACATTTTTAACAATACTGAAAATATTGATTTAAATAAAAAATCTAAAATATGACACACCATTTTGCAATTCCCAAATGTTACTTTAAATACAAACAACACAATCACTAAATTACAAAACACCATAAAATATTACAAAAAAACCCTCAAATATACACATACGGTATTTATCGTGTAATATATAATAGGAATTGTCTCACGATAAACCAATCAATTTGTCTGTTCTACTTTATTTTAAATGGATAAATTTTTTTCCCAAAACAGAGACTAAAAGTAAAATGTTTATTTTTCCCAAAATACACACTTACTTAACACGTGATTGTATTTTGTGGTTCACATGAAAATGATCATAACTGGCATTTCTTAATTCAGCACTTTTATTGGATTTCCAATAGTGTGAATAAATCATCTATCCCTCTTTCACATTGTTTGATGGCTTTCATGAGTTATCACTGTTCTATCATTAATTGTCATGATAAAACAGTCGGCGGTCTCCCTGCACAAGGCACCAACATCTACTGTTCAGGAATAATTTGTCCAGCTTGGTTTTTTTCCTTTTTATGAAAAGGTTCTCGTCAATTTCAATGATTTTGTTAGGGCCTCCAATTTTATGTTTTCTTGAAAATATGAAAAACAGCATTCATTTCAATAGGAAGTACAGTTCAAATTGTCATCATATTATACTGGGTTTTTTTTAAATGGACTATTAATCAGGAAATTATGAAATTGAAATAAGAAGTACATGTACCCAAAACTACGAATGCAAATGAAGTAAAAATCGTTGAATCAAAATTACGAATACAAATGAAAATAAAAATCATTGAATCAAAACTACGAATACAAATGAAGTAAAAAATTGTTAAAAAAATACGATTCACAGCACTCAAGATCTTGTCAGAATGAAATCTAGACAATAACTGAGTGTAAAATTATGACAAGAAAACACGTTTTATTGGATGAGATTGCAGGGTTTATTTGATGTAATTGCATGTTTACACATTTATCATGGCTGTGAAAAGGCATACCATTTCCTCTATGTTGCAGGACAAATACATAAGTACCAAATCAATTTCTAGAGCTATGTGACTTATTCACTGTTCTATTACATTTGATAACAAGAAATACAATATTCTTAAAAAAATAATGAGTGGTTTAATTTAAACTTAAATGTTCTCAAATTTTTACCTAGAAAAATTATAAACAAAATTTGCTAATATAATATTTTTCAGAGTTGTACATTATGTCAATGTTAATGCATATTATTAATATCCAAAGCAAGCTTATCTTTCAATATAATACATGGATCTTCAGCTCCAGAATCTTTCATGCTCCATTACACTAAATTATTCAGAGTAAGAGTAATCATAGAGATATACCAAAGTTAAGATTTCTCCTTTAATCAGATATTTGATTATTTTTTATGGTCTTATAACATTATTTGTGCAGTGTTTTAGAATTTCACTATTAGAGAACTTCAGTATCAACAAGTCTTTTACTTAACTAAAACTATTTAAAGCTAATAAAAATATAAAATGCATATATGTGTGTGCATGTTTTTTAAATTTTTTTGAGTGACAATTCTAGAATGTTTTTTTTTTTTAAATAAATAATATAAACCTTCCTATCTTATTCACTTATGATTATAAATATTGAACTATGAGGGAAAAGTAGAGTTTAAAAAAAAATTCCTTCATTAAATTAAAAAAAAAAAATTGTAAATTTTGCTAAAGTTAATATTATTAGCAACATTATTAAAATAAATATTAATTTATATTAATACATATACATATACTGTAAATTATAATTGCTAATCTTTTGGTTACTTTCCTTCACTCTTCCTTTTATTTTTTATGTTTTTTCTTTTATTTCTTATTATTGAAATCAGTTTTTTAATATACAGTACATATTAGCAAATTTTAAATAAACTATGATAACATTGTTTCTTCAAATATAAATTCAATTCTAAAAAAACATTATGTATTCAGATTTTTTTTTTTGTAATTATTCCTGTTTAAAATAATGGAAATTCACAGTGCATTAAAAATCAATTCCAATATTATTTTGTTAAGAAAGCATATTAAAAAATGAAATTTTTACAAACAAGAGAAAATAAAATTTCATCCATTTTAAAAGCAAATCGAAATGTATTTATTTCTATTTTAATTGATTATTATTTCTTAATGTAACCTTTTTTCAAAATAAATGTTTAAAAAATATATCATCCTCTTGTGCACATCACTGACAGCTTAATGAAATGGTATTGTGTTTAAAATTCGATCTTCCAACATTCAGATTATATAAATTGTTTGACAATCCTGAAATATTTCATTATCATTGATTTCTAACATGTACAAAATTTTATAGAAATCCATTCGATAAAAATATTAAAACTAGATTACTAAATGTATCCTAAACAGAATTTCTAAGTTAAATATTTAAAACGCTTCAAAAATATTCCAAATGTCATAATATTAGCAATTTGAAAAAAGGGGGGGAAAACTAATAATTGACAAACTCACTTTATTTAATTTAGCAGCAAACTAATTTTACTTTTTGTCATACTCTTTAAAAGAAAAAGTGGGAAAAATATAGCAGAAAAATTAACTTTACTTCTTCATAGTTTTGATTCAGACTTGAATAATTTAACAGCATACACAAAAAGTAAAGCTGTAATATCTACTATATCTTGTTCCAAGCATTTATCATACATAGTATACACCTGGGTCTCTTTTTACGCAGACTTATTTAACACGATTTTGAAGTTACGCGATTCGTGTTTCACCGGAAGTCGAACTCCGATATTGCGCTATTACTTTAAATAATAAATTTTGCGCACTTACGTTATATTGAAAGTAATAGCACATTATTGAAATTCGACTTTCAACTTAGTAATTTCAATATTTTCAGTGCTTTATAATAGTAAGATTTTATGCAATAATGAAATTAAAATCATGATTTCCACATTTTATCTATACACACATTAAATTTTACAAGATTATAATGTAAATTCATTCAAACATTGTGCGTGTTAATTTTGCATTTTAAATCACATTCTGTTTTTGCTTTTTAAAAAAGAACATAGTTTATTTTTAAAAGATGAGTAATAGCAGTGGGCACAATTAAAATTGAAAATTAAAGACAAAAATAAGAATTTAATTTTTAGTTGTTAGATTAATTACTAATTACGTTGTCACCAGAAAACCATTAATTAACACAACAATTGAGTGGTGTTGGCGCTAGTTGTATTTCATCTTGTGACGAATCTGATTTTTTTATCAGTTTGCAAACGAACTTATTTACCGGAAAATAGCGATAATAATTAAAACGTGTATAAAAAATATAAATTACTGTAAATTATGCATAAAAATATATTGTTTTGAATAAAATTAAATATTATTGTTAAAAAAAGTTTGTCTTGTATCAATTTTTTTCAAATTTGAAAATTTTTATTAGCCATATTTTATTTCCTTATTTTTTTTTTTTGCACGAATTTTAAAGTAATTTTACATTGGTGCTTTGCTTTTATGCGAATTTTGAAAAATCACAGTCCGTATCTCCCCTTTTTCAAGGTAAGTTACATCTATTTTTGCATGATTTCATTTGTGCTTGTTTTCTGAGGAACCTATCTATCGCGTAAAATGAGACCCAGGTTATAATAGTTTGTTTTGTTGATAAATTTTAATTCTAATAGAATGTATTATTTTATTGAACTGCACACCTTTTCATGTGCACATAGATATCACTATTTTTTGTCTATATATGCATATGTAAATTAAGATTATGTATATTAAAAAAATCATGTAATTACTAGTAATAAATTGAGGGAGTATTTACATATTTATTGTCTGATTTTTCATTCATATTTATTCAAAAAATAAAAATAATAATGTGTTAGACTTTTGGCAGAATTAAATACACTTTGGATATTGTTTGTCTTCAGTATTATTTTATCTATAGAAATTCTATAGCAATCTTGTTACCAGAAAATTAAGCCTTCTTTGTTTTGATGTTTTTAAGTTCATATCAACTCAGAATCTAGTTACATTTGCTTGCCATTATCCATTTTAGATTCGTGGTTAAATTCGTCAAACATTAACTTTTCTGATGTAATTAAATAACATTTTATAATTTTTTTGTTACTATTAAATGCCAATTTTCATTTGATTGTTAGAAAAATATATTTATGAATTTTCTTATATTTTGTAAAATTTTTAGTTATACACTTAGAAACATTTTATTACGCATATTGTACTCCATCATGAAATGAATAAAGAGTGAATCATAAATGTGCTTTCATGTAATCCAAATAAAAATTAATAAATATGATCATGTATTGCACATTGAGACAAAAAATAGCAGCTACTGTAATATAAAATTTATTACTTTTTTCTTTATATATTGTGCACTTTTTATTAGCTGTCTATTCTAAAATAAAATTTTGGTGTATACTTTTAAATTTTACAAATCCAATATTTACTTATTAAAAGAAGACAATAATGACATATTAGATCATAGGATTTAAAATTGGGTTTAGCTAATGGAAATTTATAAATAATCTTAACTCGAGATACACAGATAATAACCTATAGTCTTATATATGCTGATGGATGAACAATTAATATCATTTAGTATTTAAAAAGAGTGAAGTTTAAATTGTAATTTTGTAAACATGATGCGTTATGAGAGATCAATAAGTATTGTTTGTGCGCATTTGATTTTAAAAATAGAAATTATTGATATTCAAATCTTGCTATATTTAAAAGTAGATAAATAAGGTTTAATTTTACAAAATACTGACCTAAAATTAAAACAGTAAATTCTATCTTTATTTAATTTCAAAAGAATATTATATTTCAATATTTTACTTTAAAAAAAACCCCATAAATTGTCACTTTAAAATGATAAACCAAAAACTTGCAAAATAAGTAATTGTTTCATAGAAAAAAGTGGGAAAAAACAACCAAAGAGTTTCAAACAATCTTGGACTATGAAATTCAAGAGAGGGAAAAAAGGGTTTCTTGATTGTAAAGAATAATAACTAAGTTTTTTTTGGCCTTGTGGTAATTTTTTTTTTTTAAAAAGTTGGATTAAAAATTCCTAAAATCTTATTATTTGCAAGCAGAAAAAGTAATGAATTGTAACTGTATGATATATTGGATAATTATCATCTTTATGTTTAAACTAATGGAGTAAATTAATTGTTTTCTACTGGGCAGATCAATAATCAATAATTCCCAATAATCTCTTGAAAATTAATATATTGTAAGGAAATAATCGGAGATGAATAATGAACAAATATATTCACTGAAAAGGAACAATAATTGTGCCATGGGGAAAATGAACTGCAGTAATAAACAAAAGGAAATAAATAAACACCGTCAATATCCAGTAAGGATAAATAAAAGAATAGTAAATCTCTTGGAAACAGTTAAGTATATATATTTAAGATTCAATGGAACTAAATTAGTAATAAATGAAAAGTGTTCATTATTCCGGCTATATAAAAAATCATAATTACAATAAATTATACAAGTATTTACTTTGAGCCATACCGGCTGGAATGTCAGTTGCTATAGTTTTAACTGAAAAATGGTGCATGACACATATATTTTAATTGAAATCCTAAAAATGCCATATACTAAAGATAGAAATATGTCATCTAAAATAAATAAAGCAAGCCATAAATTATTTTTTTTTACATTACTGAACAAAGAACAAAAGGAAGGATTATTGTTGCAATAACTTAAATACCTCGCGCGAATCTTAGGATAAGCTGAATGTACAGAAAAAAAATAAAAGTTATAATAAGTTTATGTGGAACAACCAGAACGCAACGAAAATTTAAAGTTGTTATTATACTTTTAGCTGAGTGTTTAAAAGAGAACTTCTTTATAATGTTGGTATTTATACGTTTTAATCTATGAGTTGTTAATACAATAGGGGGGGGGGAGAACTAAATCATTTAATAAGGAATTAATTCAAGTGTTGTTATATTAATAGTTATTTAATAATTAGGTTGAGATTAAAGATTATTAATCATTTAAATAAACAAATATGCTCAATACACCAGTATGAAAGCTATAATAAGGTAATTAACACGATATATGCAATCGAGAGGGCAGGGTGTGTTTACATGTGCGAATGGGTAAACAAAAAAGAAAATATTTTATGTGAAATATAAAAGTATTAATTTTGTCTTGCTTATCAACCTCCAGAATTATAACAATCTTTTCTCCATTGTTTTGTAATATTACTTATTTACCTTAGTACTATTATTATTTTAGAGGTTGAAATAACAGACTGTAAATTGGAAAAAAAACAAGAGAGTGATTGTCTAATAAACTGGATGTGTGCTTTGTATGCACATACATAGGGGTAAATATCTTAACATACAATGGGAGATTGTTAGTTTTGTTTAATTATAACACTCCGAAGATTAATTTTTTGTTATTGTTATTATAATATATGTGTATCATTTTATTATAAGTTATTTTAAATTAGATGTTATTGGTAATGTTTATTGTAATCATTTGTAATGAATATTATTAAAATTATTGTTTTAAAAGTTTTATGAAATTCTAATTGTTGCATTTCTTTTCTGGGCTCATTTTCACCACATCACATAACTCAAAATGTACAGTCAAAATTAAAATGAAAAGTCAATTCAATTTAGAGCAAATCTAACAGTTTAATAAGCATAAATCTCTTAGTAAAGATTTTTTTACTTGTTACATGCTGCCTTGATCCCATAGGTCATTGATGACATTGCCAATTATGAAAGTGTATTTATTAATATGAAATTAAATGATACATTAGTTATTAGGGAAAGTATTAGTATTAATCACAGTTTAGTTAATAATGATATTTTAATAATAAGTATTAAAGAACATAAATATAAATCTTAATTATAGATTTAAATTATAAGCTTTTCTTATTTTGTGCACTATCCATGGAAATCTGTAAAATCCCTCTTGATATTCCATAGGTAGTATGAATAATTAATAAATCAATGATTTTCCTGAGATCTCCTTATTGTAAAGTTATTTTTGTGATTATTGCCAATCTTAATTATCAAAAATAATAGGAATCACAGTTTATCTGTAATTATCTAACAGATTAATTTAATGAGTGATTGAATTAAAACTTAATAATTATAAATATAAGATATTGGATATTATTGTTAGCCATGAGAGTATGTAGATACTTAATAAGGAGGAGTATCTGGGTATTCTTATGCCATTGAACAAATATTTTGTATTTGTTTAATGTTAAGGGGATGTGATCTGTTTATAGGTAAACGAGTCTCATATCGATTATATTTAAAACACATCTTATTTTAGAAATATTTACTCATGTCAAAGTAACTTGGGATAAATACTAATCTTATCTAAATTCAATTGTTAAAGAAAATGGTCGGGATATAGTAAGTCTGTTAATAGTACCTAGCCAAAGTCCAAGTAGGGTCTAATGTAAGGGGCTTGGAAACTCTGTTTAGGGTCATACCACCTATAGACAGGCCACAATATATATATATATTTGGATAAAGTATAATTGAAAATGTATATTAATATAGTGTATATACATCTTCACTATTTCTTTATATATATATATTAATTTTATCAATTCTAAAATTGTTCATTATAATGCTTCCATGTTAAATATTAGAGATGTTTCAAATATTTTTTATTTAAAAATATATATTTTATAAAAGTATTTTCAATATGGTTATGCTCTGTGACTACAGCAATACTTCACATTAAGGAGAAACTATTTAATTATATTTCATCAAATTTTGTGCATCTGTACTTTTTATCTGACTCCAGGATTTATGCTAAAACTACTTATATGTCAGAGCATCATTATTTACACTATTTGTATATATCTGGAAATATCCCATCTGTATATTAACTAATAAAACAAATATTTTAAAATTTTGTTTTATCAATATATCCACCAGAGCAGAATCTCAGGCCATCCTTTCATTATGTATTCATTTTGCAAATAATAGTTGATCATTAGATGAGCTATCTGAATTTCCATACCTATGTTGATGGCTTAATATTTATAAATCTTAACATACCACAAATAACTTTAAAAATATCTTATTAGCATAAGCTACTTTTACTTATTTTACATTTTAAATAATTTTTTTATTCTTTATAAATGTTTAATTATTTGTATTAATAAAATAATTAATGAAATATAATTGTGTTAATAAAATATTGTAATAAAGCAATCTGACTTGATCTATATAATATTTGTAATAATCTATATATTTTTCACAATATATTTGAAGTCTATATATATATATCCAATTTTGTTTACATACTTTCTAAGTGCAGTTATTTATTTAATTATTTTAAAAATAATTTGACTTCTTTGTAAATATTTTTTTAAACAAATTCACTTTATTAATTATAAAATTAACTATATGTAATTTGTATATTAAATACTATTAGAAATATCTTTTAAATATCCATTTTTAATATCATTCAAAAGTAGCTTTGATATGTCACAGTAATTAAAGACTTATTGTTTTCTATGTAAACTTTGTTGCATTAATGTGGAACATACTTTAATTGAAGTTACTTTAACATTTCTTGTTAAATAATTGTTATCATAATGATCAATGAAATATGATTATCAATAAAATAATACTATAGCTAACCAACTTTTGGCTCATCCTGCATAGTAGTAATCTGTTATACAAGACTTAACATTTGGAGAGAGGGTGGAGTTTCAAACATAACTATTTAATATTAACATTGCAATCTATAAAATAAAACCTTTTTTTTTTTCTGTAATTTCATTTTAGACTAGATAAGTTAATTCTGATACAAAATTTTAAAAAATAAAATATTGAGGAAGATAAGTGATATAGGCTAAGAAGCAATAGGTTAAATCTGTTGCTATATGCATTCATTTTTATTAAAAAACCCTCAATTCATGATAGTATCTGGTTCACATTCAACCATTATTATAACATACTACTTTTTTCTTTACATAATTCTGATTATGCAAAAAATTGTCCAATCACACTACTTATGTAATTTGTGAATTGCCCATATTGAATTAAATGACATTTATTGGCATAGTTTTATAAATTAATAAATATATGATTTTCATTTACTTTTATTTAAATTTTAGTATTTAGATAATCCCAAATATATATCAGTAATTGCTTTTTAGGAAAATTAAAAATTGTTTTTTAATAACCTTTTTTTCATTTAATTTATATTTAGTCGTATATTTCATTTTAATAAAACTTTTGGTAATAGTATGTATACTGAACCCTACCACTTGATGGCATTGTTTTTCGCCCAATGCAAATCAATATACCAATTCACAGACAGTCTGTTTACATAATGTTACAGTAAAAGATTTACATATTACGGTAAATCACCAAAGATTTTTGTTTTTTCACCAGGTTTTTTAAGAAACAAATCCTGTTTTTAGATGGTGTAGGGGTGTTGGTTTGCTTTTAAATTGTCTAACAATCCTTCAGTTTCTTTACATAATATTACGGTAAAGCAAATATTTTTTTTTCACCTGTTTTTTTTTTTTAATAAGCAAGCACTTTGTTTTTAGATGGTGTAGGGGTGTTGGTTTGCTTTTAAATTATCGACTAACCGTCCGTCAGTTTCTTTACATAATACTACGATAACTTTTTTTGTTTGACTTTCTTTACCTTAAAGGGTGTAGACTTTTTTATTATTATTAACAAACTCTTTTTTAGATGATGGAGGGGGGTTAGCTTGCTTTTAAATTTTTTTTTTTTGGATGTTTTTATTTGAAAGACTTAAACATTTCGGTACTTTTGAATAAACCAACACTTTTTAGAGGGTGGAGGGATTGTTTTGAGATGAAATTGTATTTTCTTTTTTTTTTTTAATTTATTACGATTTTTTTTTTTTTTTCAAATATTTATTTATGCTACAGAAACCTTTATATGATAGCGAAAAGTTCTTGCTTAATTTTTTGGCCTTTTTAAAAGAGACAAGTTTGTTTTCATAGAACACCTTTTTTTAAGGGGAGAGGGATGAGGGTGGCGAGGAAGGTTTGTTTTGATTTTTAATTATTGACTTCTTTTTTGATTTTCTTTTTGAACATTTATGTTACCGCCCAGTTGTTTATTATTATTTTTTGGCCTTTTGAAGAAACTCTTATACATTTCTTTTTTTTTTTAAATAAAATATTACCTACCTACTTTAGAATCATGTGAGTAACAAAAACAACAACAGTTTCCCATGAAATAATTTATTGAATCAAAAATAAACGAAACCTTGGACAAGTTGTAATCGAAACAAATAAACAACACCATTTTTGGGGCATAAAAAATACAGCAGCCAAAAGTAACACGCAAATAAAATAACAGGGAACGAAAACAAAAAAAAACAGTCACTTCGTCAACTTCTGTGGCTAGCAATTCATTCAGCTTCAACCAATTTTGACAACTTGCAGATGACATTTTATTGTTCTCTCAAGGATTCATGTGTAAACTTGCATTTGCATGTGAAATCAGGAAAAACTCTGCTGAAAAGAATGTTTTTGAAGTTGTGAGCAGTTCAAAACCGTAGGGAAGCATGTGTGATGACATTTCTTAATATGTAATACTAGTTCCACTACGTTTTCTAAAAAATTTTCGACAATGAATTTTTGGAGAATTTTGCCTCTTTCAAATATGGCCACCATCAAATCAGACCGTAGCGAGAGTTCAATAGCGCTCACTTGAGGAATACCGGTGTAGTATTTAGTTACGTAATCATAGAATACATCGCCCTTAGGCAGCCTGTTATGACTCAAACACCTATTGTAGGTAGTGTCAGCCGTAAGTTAAGGCCACTAAAATGGTATATTGATGTGCGTTGTGTAAAAAACACCACCAAAGCAGTGGGGTTTAGTATACATACTATTACCAAACTTTTTTTTAAAAAACCAGATGTTTTAACCAATACTTACTAGTATTTAAATATATGTTTATATAATTATTTAAAAGTTTTGATTTCATTTTTTATTTAGATTTTTTATAGCCTTGATATATTCTCATTTCAAAAGAAGCTGTAATTCATAAATTTTAAATATTTTTGTAATTTAATAAAGAGAAGCAAAGTTAAGGGTCATTATGTAATATTTTATTATTGATTGAAAATGAGTTAAAATAATTTTTGGGAGAAAATAATACTTTGTGATTGTATCTGTTCTTAAAATTTTTTGAGCTTTTATATCAGTAGTTTAATTTATATATTTATTATTTATATATATTGCATACTTTTATCACATTATAGTCATTTCAAACAC
The DNA here is from genome assembly GCA_028023455.1 of Epiperipatus broadwayi. NCBI lineage: Eukaryota > Metazoa > Onychophora > Udeonychophora > Euonychophora > Peripatidae > Epiperipatus > Epiperipatus broadwayi. The sequence goes on from JAQFVV010000069.1 coordinate 5,793,218, forward strand.
ATGAATAAAGATGTAGATTAAATTGTAGTAATGACTTTTATATAACATGTGATAGCAAAGTGCAATCCTGATTAAATATATAGTACATTCCATCACCTGACATCAAACAATTTAAAGACAAGTTACACAAAATTGTACAAATCAGATTTATGCAATTTCTAACTTAAAATACCATATTCACCCAGTGATTCATTATGTACAAGTTTTGTTTTGAAGTTTTAACTTGACAAATAATTGTTGCTTAATAATGCAATAAAAGGAGGGGGGGGTATGTGCCATTATTATTATTATTATTTATCATACGGATTTTTTTATTAGTTAGGATTTTAAATATAAAAATGTGATAGAAAAACATAATGTACCATTATGTAAATCTGCAGCATTTAATTAAATAATCCTTAAAATGAAAAGGCTGCATGCATAGTCTGGATAAATCTTTTAGCATTTCATTGAAGTATAACAAAACAGATAGTTCTCAAAATATGCCAGAACAATATCCAGTTTTTACTACTGAATTGACATAGTCGATAGTAAGAATAATAAAATTACAAATAAAAAATTATATTTCTGGAATAATAAACAATTGAGAATATAAGCAAAAATATCAATGGCTCATAATTGTTAATGATAAGGTCAGAAAATCAAACAAATATTTAAAAATTATTGGAGTAAATTTTGTCATTCTCATGCGTATTTCATAAACATTTTATCTTTATTTATGATATAGCAAATATGCTTTATATCTGAATAGGAATAGCTCTTTTTAATGACTCATGTTTTTTATGTAACATTTATGAATATGACTATTTCTATTATAAATTTGATAAATATCAAAATATTTTGTTTTTCTATCACATTTTTATATTCAAAATTCTCACTAATAAAAAAATTCATGATAAATAATAATTAGTGTTAATAATTCATTAAGTAGTAAATAATTAAATGGTAAAGATTATTATGCAAATTTGACTTATAATGAAAATTATAGCAGTCTTTTTAGTGATCAATTATCCATATTTGCAGTGATTTCTAGCAAATGATGTCTATCTTTATAATCATATTTGAAAGGAAAGTGGATATTGTTTTTTGAGGCTCTTCATTTGAAGAATGTGAGAAGCTTTGTTGAAATTATATTTAGAATGTACTACAATCTCTGTGGTAAGACCGAGATATAAAACATGAGTGATTAAAATTATAAGAGGAACATGAATCTAGATTTGGATTTGTCAGGCTTATTTTTAGACAATATGTAGAAATATGACAAAAATATATTATAGCCAAATCATGAAAATTTTTTTGAAGCTCCCATGAGAGCCATTTTAATCTCATAAACCTGTTTGCATATATGAATATAAGGTAACACATATTAATCATAAATATTTCTAAATATTCATTTACACTTAGCAAGTTGTTGTTTTTTTATTTCACTTTGACTTTTAATACTTTATTCATTGTAGTTATCTTTAGTGGAAAAAGATTTGCTCACACTTCGTGATCCTAAAACAAAAGATGTTGCTCAAGTCCTTGATAGTTATCACAACCAGGTACTCTTTTTATATTAATTTTAAAATTGTGCTCTTAGCTTTTTTTCTAAACATATATTTAATGTATGTATGAGCTGGATTAACTTCAAACCTGTGCACTATAACTTAAAATGTAAACAAGAAATATTTAAAATTGGTTAAATGATTATATCTTTTTGTCTTTAAATATTTTGCAATTCATATGTGATTGATCTCCATCTTCGTTGATTTGCATAGCTTACCTACTGTTTCACATCAGCTAATTGCCAACCAAAGTAATCAATGGATGCCAGAAGGCTTGTGCATAAAATCCCTATCTAGTGCCTACTCATTCAATATCCCCAGACTAGTTTCTGGCTTGTGGCCTTCGTCAGTGAGGAGCCTTGGATCTGAGAGCACTGCATCTAGATCTTAAGATCTAAGGCTCCTCACTGACGAAGGCCACAAGCTAGAAACTAGATGAGTAGGCACTAGATAGGGATTTTATGCACAAGCCTTCTGGCATACATTGATTATTCTGGTTGGCACTACTGTATGGAGAGTTTCGCCTTGTTTAATAACAATTATGTGCTAGTATGAGATGATCATGTGATCAGCTAATTCTATGTTGCTATCATTTTCTTGTGATTGAATTAATTTCTATAATAAACAATTTTTTTTTTAATGACCCATAGCTATATTGTTTGTCACACTTCCCCTTTAAATAACAAATGGTCATGGACTGAAATAATATAGCTCTAGAGTATTTCAAATATTTTATATAGATTTCAGTTGGCATTATGCATTCTTTCTATAAATTATATATATGTAATCTTGTAATTGAATATTTATATTATATTTATTGTAGAATAACAAGTAGGAATTAGCAAATTTTCTTCTTCAAAAGCAAAAAAGGTTTTGTCAATTCATATATTTTTCAGAATGTCTTTGGCTATTATGCATATATATATATCACTGACTAACTTCAAATAATTTTTTACTGATAATTTCTGAAAACAAATATTAATAAATTCTTCCTAACAAATTGTTAAAAAATATATTGTGTCAAGAGTGACAGGGAATAATAAATTACCAACACAAGTATTTCATTTCAGGCAGAAAACGTAACATACATATATTTGCTCAGAATTCACAATGTGTTTATATTTTTAGATGACATTGTATAATTTTATTTGTTCAAAAGCTCAAGTTCTTTTTATATAAATTTTTTTTTCTTCTTACTGTTAGTGTCAATTAGAAAAAGATAAAGAGTTTTGTCTGCAACCATATATGGATAAGATCAATCATTTATTTTCTGCACCAACTATGGAACAAATTTTCCAAAATCTTCAAAATGATGGTTCATCTTGGTCTTTAGAGCAATTGGCCGTTTTGAAAAAAATGGTAATTTTTTTTTTTGATATTTGTTGTATGTGAATGAAGAATTTAAATTAATTTACTCATAAATTTTCTTTTTAGTCTCCAATGTCTTTAAAAGTTACATTAAAGCAATTGGAAGAAGGCTACAGTAAGAGTTTGCAAGAATGTTTAAAAATGGAATTTCGTTTAGCTGTCCGTACCTTACAAGATCATGACTTCTATGAAGGTGTAAGAGCTGGTATGATAGTTAAAATATTAATCTTTTTAAATTTTTATTTAAAAATTGCGCATTTTTAAAAAATATACGTATATTTGTATTTTATATACATATTATGTATAAAAGATATCTGCATTTATCTGTATATAATTATCAGAAATATTGTAATTGCTTTAGCCTGATCACACCTTCCATTATTTGGTAAAGGAATATTATTTTTAAAATGTTGTACAAACACTGCAACACATAAAATATTAAATTTTTATCCACGTAAAGAAATAGGTGAAATATTCTGATATAAAATTAAGTTTTCATTTTATGGGATTTTAAGAAATTTTTCCAAATGGGAAATTTGTCATCACATTTATTAATTCAATCTGGTATCTTAAAAATCTCTATGGCCTTTGATTTTTCTTTGATAGTGTCATATTTGGATAGGATCCTGATATTAGAAAAATCTAAATTGTGATTAGTATCCATAACATTGAAGGAAAATGTTGATAATGATGAGTCTTGCTTTACTGTGTTGCATGTTTACTTCATATCACTAAGCCTCACAAACTCTCCAAAGGATTTCATAAATTCCCTGGGCCTCTAGAGAAATAGTTCTTAGATTTCAATAGTTGTTATCAATTTTTTGATTTGTACTATATGTAATATTTATGTTATAATTAAAGAGGATTTGACCAAGATTTTTCAGTGATTCACTCTATCTTATATAACCGATACAAGTGACCACATACATGTGAAAAAGATAAATGATCTTCAGTATATATATTTCATGCTGAACCAGCACTCACCAGTTGGTCTGGATCATCATCTCTCAAATATATATATAATCAGTGCTTGGTTTATAATAAGAAAGGAAATCTTTAAACTTTAATGGACATGCTTCAATAATTCTCCAACTCTTCAGCTATCCATATTGTAACGGTCAAGTTTGTACATTCGCATAACAGAATCTAGAATCCAGGCAAAGAGACCAAAACTGATCACTAGGACATCGTAAGACCTCGAAACTGACCAAACTTCAACTCACTCACCCGTGCTCCAAAACTCAAAACCCTATGAATGACCATCTTGAAGTTAGACGTAGCATATCATTTTATTCGCGGCCGACATAGGTCAGGGAGACACAATAAGACTGATAAATAAAAGAAAGGCTCTTAAATTGACTAAATATATTACTAATTTAAATGATTATTAATGCATATTTTTTCACATATATATATTTTATAAATAATAATTAGAATTGGACTGAATTGGATCAATAATGAGACAGAGAATGAAATACACTAAATTAGTTATACATTTATTTAGAATTGAAATGAAATTGACAATATTACAGAATTTCAGCATAGAATGTACGCTCACATTGGGTAGATGAGAGAACACATTCTCTTCTTACCCTGAATTTAAAATGACTTTATATAAGCAATCATTGAATTTTGGCATAGATGAGTTTAACATATGCCCATCGTATGAAATGATTTACAACTGATACATAAATAGATACTACATTATGTCTGTGAATCTAGTTATGCCAAATCCTATTAAATTTGTGGCTGTTATATAAGTAATTATATTGAGCCTTGATCAGTCTAAAAATTCATTATTTATTGCAAATACAATATTATTTAACAAGCGCATAAACCAGCTCAAGTAACGTTAGATCGAACATGGCTTTTCAAGAGAAATTTTCAGATCAATGCTGAAAGTGCTATGTTAATGTGGGAGAGTTGGCTGTCTAAGATTTTACCAAATGACAATAGGAAAAGTCACTCTGCAGATGGATGAATAACTCCAGCGTTCTTGCGACCAATACTGGTACCCTGTAACCGATCGCCATGCTGCGTGAAAAGGAACATTGTGTTCAGAAATGGCGGTGGACTTAGTGCTAACCTAGCTTTGACTCAGGCTTCACTACTGCTCGACCCTATAAGAGAAGATGTTCTGGTTTCACCGTGGCTCCATCTTATTATACATATCATACGTATAGCAGCAAAACGAGAATAAATTTAATAAAATAATAGATCACATCTGCCAAGCAAAGAATAGTATATTTCATACTATGAAATACAAGACAATAGCATATTAGTTTTATCAAACTAGAACCAACTCTTGTGTAGCTTGATAATAAAATGTTTATGCTACTAACGGGGATATTAATAAATTCAGGGGTCCCCAACCTTTTTGCACTTAAGAGCACATTCTATAATATCGGCCAGGTAGCGGGCACCATTTATTTTTTTAATCAGGTGGTGAGCACCATTTATTTTTTCAATGTAAATTTATGGTTGGATATTGTTAATAATACACATATTTCAAAAATAAAATTTTAACATATAATTAACATTTATATTTTTACACTGTAAAAGTATAGTATGCCCTACAATTTGATTACAATATAATACAATAATTTATAATAAATTTTAAAAATTAAATTTATTTGTATCAGATAAATAATTTTCTATCATGTTCGGATAGCAGTGGGCACACGTAAAATGGTCTGCGGGTGCCATGGTGCCTGTGAGCATAGAGTTGGGGACCCCTGATAAATCTTTACTTCAACACGCTTAATCTATTAGATTACTTTATAGATAATTAATACTTTAAGGAAGGAAAGTATATTTCTATGGACTTAAGAAGAACTTAAATGACAAATATATTTATAACTATTATCAAAGCTAATTTAATTCTTAATAAAACTATAAAGTTTAAGCTTTCAAATGGTTGATTAAAACGAGCCACATTTCACATTTTAAATCATCATTAATAAAAAAAAAAAAACGAGCACAAGGTGAGTCGTTATTATTTTATAAAATAGGATTTCGAAACATGAAATTAAGTGCTGTTTCGAAATATTGGCATATGAAATATAGTAAGCATTTAATTAAAATAAGCAAAGAAATATAGACACAACCACAGTGATATAACTTTAAATTAGACACTAATAATTTACTTTTAAGTGAAAGGAAAATATAAATAGTCAGGTCATTTTAACTTTAGCAACATTAATTATGATAGCAATTTAAACATTATTTTGAATTATAGTTACACTTAGTTTTACAATTATTTTAAAGAGAGTTAGCTAACTTATATAAAAATTACACAGAGCTCTGCGGTTTGAAAATAAAACGGTACCGGTATTGTTTATCTGGACTGCAAGTTCTTGGCTGTGGGTTTGGTGAATTTGACTGGGCGGCTGGTGGCATTCTCCTCTTCCCCGTTCTGTTAGGCTTGAGTGTGCTAGCGGCATGATGGTTGTTCAGAAATTGTGATGAGAGAAACCCCATTCTCCCCATGGAGTAACAGCAAAGAAATGCCCGTTTTTAGCCAGACATATCAGACATTAAACAAACGTGGAGACTGGCTGCAATTGCTCTCTAAAAATGGATGTCTTTTTCTTGTTTAAAAATACAGAGTATTTATAGGTTTTCTCAAGCACTTACATTATCGGAATCTATCGCCTCAAGACTCATTAACTCAATAATTTAATTAAATATTATCAAATTTATAATCCAAATTTTAAATCTTAGATAACTTATGGAATATTAGAACCATTCCCTAAGCCATTATAGTTAAGATTTTTCATTGCAAACAATTATCCAATTTAGATTTTAAAAATAACTATCTTATCTTAGGAGATTTTAATCAGCAAGATTTTGAACTAATTTTACTTTTACCGATTCCAGGTGTGGTCGTTAATGACACATGTTTACAACCAAAAATCTTTAATTACTTGACCAGCTTTTATTTTTAATTTTACATAAAATAAGAAACTCTTTAATTAAAAACAACCTTTTAACATATTTTAACGAAAACCTTTTTAATATATTTTTTTAGATAACTTATAAACACATTTTGATATAACTTTTAAATATATTTTCAAGAAACTTTTTCCCTGAAATATATATAAAACCGGAAATCTTTTAACAGATTTTTAAAGAAACATTTAACATTATTTTTAGATAACAGCTTTTAAATATTTTAGAATCATGCCTTCCTTATATATAGCACATTATATATCCACATACGAATTTACAATATTAACAACAAAATTAATAATTTATTTCTAACTTTAATAATAGAACAAACATTTTTATAAATATTAAGTGAATTTTGTACACTATAATTTTACTAATCCTATCTAATTATAGCGTTGGTTCGCATGTAAATATATAATAGTTTAGACAGACATGAGTGTTTTACACGCTAATTTTAAAATTATTAACATTAAATAGGTTCGAACTTAGCATAGATGAGTGTGTCATTAGGTTTGAAGATGAAATGATAAGGGCTTGGAATGTTATTGTTTCAGTATCATTCAAAATCTGATGATGGAATGCTCAATGCTTTTGTTGATGCCAATATTATTGTTATACCCATGTTGATCTTAAGTTATTTTAACCCCTCATATATCAACAAGGGCTTTGAGTATTCCATCATCAGATTTTCAATGATATAGATGGCTGAAGAGTTGGAGATTAAAGCCAATTTATAAAAGCTTGAAGATTTGCTATCTTAATATAAACTGAGCACTGATTATATATATATATATGTGGGAGATGATCCGGTACAACTGATGAGTGCTAGTTCAGCATGAAATACGTATATTGGAGATCATTTATCTTTTTCATACTGATCATGTGAATTGGTTATATAAGATAGAGTAAATGATTGAAGGGTGCTTGAAAACAGCCATTTTTCTATCTTGAAATGCTATATGCGATCATGGTTTTTAATAGTTTCTTCATTTTATGTTAAAAACTTACAGTATTGGCATAATGAAAAGGTTATTAAGTTTTATGAATAAGAACATTCTTAATGTGATATGGACTTAATAAATCAAAATTAAATAGTGTGGTCTGCTAATAAAACCACTATTGTTTCCAATAGCAAAATAAAGTTATTGAAGAAAAAAGTTATTGTCCAAAGTATATTTAATTGCAGTGAAAATCGGAATTTGCTATTTACTTTATTTCAAAAAAGTCAAGATACGGTACAATAATTTTTTTGAGTAAACGTGAATGACTCAATGCATGCGCAGTAAATAGTCCATTTATAATTTTTTTTAAATTACGTGCATGTTGAAAAAGTACTGTATACTTGCAAAATTTTAGCTATTATATGCAATATATGTATAGAAGAGTGTCTTACAATAAAATATAGTATTATAAATAGTTCCACTCTATATCTAATACCATATGCAGTTCCTTTTACATAAAAACCCCAAATTTCCTAACTATTATTGTTTTTTTTTTATTAAACAAGGCAAAACTCTCCATATAGTAGTGCCACCCTGTGCCAACCAGAGTAATCAATGGATGCGGAGAAGGCTTGTGTATAAAATCCCTATCTAGTGCCTACTCATCCAATATCCCCAGACTAGTTTGTGACCTTCGTCAGTGAGGAGCCTTGGATCTGAGAGCACTGCATCCATTGATTACTCTGGTTGGCGCTACTGTATGGAGAGTTTTGCCTTGTTTAATAACAATTATGTGCTAGTATATGAGATGGTGATCATGTGGTGTTTTTTTTTATATATTTAATTTTGAGCCTTTATATATGATTCTTTTAATGTAACAAATATTGTTTATTTATAATTTATTTATTTCTCAAAATGAGAGTTTAACTGCATGATTAAATGCTCTTTAATGAGTTTTTTCCAGCAGAAAAAATTGAGTTGTTTTGAAATGATAAAAGATTATTGGTAATACAGCATCGATTGATCCACGCCATAAGATGGCGCTGTTTCTATGCTAAAGCACATAAATATGCTGTTTACAAGGCCGCTCATAGATCTTATGGCATGTAAACTGTTCAACCGCTAAGATGTTGAAGTGCACCCTTACCCCAACATCTCTAGTATGTTGAATATTATTAGCGATGAGTATGCAAGACTCTCTAGACATTACTCTTAACTATTGTACAGCGTATGATGTGAAGGTTTCTGTATTTTGAATGACGAAAACTATATTATAACGTTTTTTTTTTTTGGTTTCAATGTATTTTTTTATTTTTGTTCGTCAAAATTGTAATGATTTTCCAAATGCCCCTGGTTTCACTGTCAGGGGTCAGAATTCAGGAAATGAGGAGTGTTAGTCCCAATTCGGCAAAGTTCACAATCAAGTCATGCACTTTCAGAGACTTTCGAGATCAAAACATTGCAATGGCAGACAATCATCCTGCGTTTCAATTTGTAGATTTGCCTACTACAGAAGCAGATGTGGTGGCCTTTCTTCAACAGAGAAATATTCTCCTCACCCAGAACTGCCTCTGTGGTAGTTTAATGAAAGTAAGGCGTAGTAAACCCTGTCAAATGGAATGTGAATCATGGCAATGTTGATGAAGGTGTTCCATTCGTCATGGAACATGGTTTGAGGGCTGCCGAAGGTCTTTTTTGAAAGCGTTATGGCTAATATATTACTGGAGCCGGGATGAGCTCACAGTAAAGCGGATGGCAGCTGAATTACAAATGTGTGAGAATGCAGTAAGGCATGGGACCATAGCTATTAGAGAACTGTGTCGAGAAAGCCTTGTCTCTGGTCACCGAATCGGTGGTCCCGGTATGACAGTGGAAGTGGATGAGACGATGTTCAGTTGGCGGAAAAACAACCAGGGCAGAATCCTTCTGCAACAATGGATTTTCAGGGGAGGGTTTCGTGAGACAGGCAATTGTTTTGTAGCGCCTGTAGCCTCCCGATCTGCCAACATGCTTACACAGTCCATCCGTGAGAACATCATGCCTGGTTCCACAATCTATTCTGATTGCTGGAAAGGATACACAACTTGTGCATTGGAGGCTTCCGGATATCACCATTCGACAGTAAATCACAAATATAATTTTGTGGACCCTGACACTGGCGTGCATACCCAGAACATTGAACGTCTTTGGGGTTGTCTCAAGTGGTGAAACAAGAGAACACGAGGCACAAGAAGAGAAGATGTTGACAATTATATAGCTGAATTTCTATGGAGACGTCAGAAAAAAAAATCAAGACGTGTTCTGTGCCATCTTAGATGAAATGCATTTGCTGTAGTTACCAAATTATCGATTTTTTGTTCTTGTTTGTTTTTAGAAGACATCAAAAAGATGTAAAGACCCATCATTAATTTTTCAAAAGATATCAATTAATTTTTGATGTAATTGTTTTTATAAATAAAAACACGTTAAATGAATCCAAAAATGCCAAAATATATATAAAAGTTGTTATTAAAAAAAGGAAAAAAAAAGTTACTTTAAAAAAAAGAAGAAGACCGTAATCAAAAGCGGAAAAAAAAAACAGTTACTTTAAATAAAAAAAAGACCGTAATCCAATTTTGTTAAACAAGTTTTTTTTAAAAAAAAAAGGTTTTAAAAACGTATTAACAAAAAAAATTTAAAAACCAATTTATTTATTTAAAAAAAAAAAGAAAATACAGTCCAAAAAAATCCAAACCAACAAAAAAAAAAACATGATAACATTACAAAATAATAATCAAATCAGCCCGGTAACGTTATATCTATTCGTTTTTCACTAGCAACAGCGCCATCTTATGGCGTGGATCAATCAATGCTGTATTACCAGATTATTTTTTCATGATAAGTATATTATTCATTAAGCGAACAATCTCTAGTCTAATGAATGACTAATAAAAATTAATATACTTCCATCAAGTGGTTTGTGTAAAAGTTGTGAAGACAGTCTATATATACTGAATAATGATAAAGATATATGTAAGAGATAGTGATCTGGGCCACTGATGAATGCTGGTTCAGCACAAAATGTGCATCTTTGGAATCATATATCTTTTTCATATCTTTGCTCATATGTTTATAATTGCACTCCTCCTCATGTTAAAAACTGATAAAAACCAGTCTCTACTTTGCGTGAGTGGTCATCTATATATCTGAGCCAGATATATAGTCTAACAGATTTTAAAACGTGTATTTCTATATTCTCCCTAAAAAAATCATATAGCACTCCAAACATGGGAGTACTCATTGGATTAACAAAAAATTGTGTATGAGTTTGCCCATCCATGCATGAAATGTTTGAGTGTTTATAGCTCAGCAGATTACATATTACTATTTTTAATGCTTCATTCATTGGAACATTTGTAAACAAAAACATTACATCAAAGCTAAACAGAATATTGTTTTAATCTTTAAATTTTTTAATGTAGAAATGTGTTGGAATTTTTTTATGTATGATTTTAAAGATGGTATTATAAGTTGTATTAGATGTATCATGTGTAAGATATTTGTTTATATTTTATTAGTCTGTTACAATTTGGATAATGGTAAATGCAATCATTTTAATATATATGTTCCTATGTTTTAGAAATCAAAATTGTGGAAATAAAAAAAAATATGAGATAACATTTTCTTAAAGAAATATATTGTAACAATACAAATTGATTGCAAGTAGAATCATATTACAAAGCTGCCTTGTCATGACATTATTAGACAGCTTAACAAAATAAATTTTATAATTGTGATGTATGTGTGCATATTAGACATATACATGCAATTATATTGATTTAAGAAATAGAGAATCGGTTTAAAGATTTAATAAACCGTGAAATATTTGGAAAGAAATGTATTATGTAAAATTGTAACTGGTGTAATGAAGGGGAAGAAAGAGAAAATAGTAAATTTATTTAATTTTTTTAAAAAAAATATATACCCTATTTTATGATCATTCAGATTTGCCTTTTGAAAAAGATTTACCTAAATAATTTGTTAAATGTGTCATAGCATCAGCCGGGAAGCAAACCGGCTAACCCAGGACAACTGCTTGTAAAGCAGCTGTTGTTGACATCTCAACATTTTATTAAAAATTATATAGAATTAAAATCAAAAAAGTTAAGAGAAAGAATTTCAAAGTTTAGTCATAATTTTCTTTCTAATCATCATATATAAAAAAAACTATTTTATATATTTTTGTAAATAATTATATATGAAGTTAAATGTGAATCATTACATTTATTGTGATGTTTTGGCGATAGTGTTGTTTTCCATCACCCCCCATATAACCCACATCTATACTATTACAATATATATATATTAATGTGTAACAAATAAATGTATGCTGTTTTACTTCAAAAGTATTAACAGCAAGTTTTTTTTTTTTTCATATATCAAATGCGTTGACTGGGAAGCGAACTCGGGTCAGCTGCTTGGAAGGCAGCTATATTAACCACTAGGCCACCAACACTTGACAACAGCAAGTTTTTAAATGCATAAGTTTTGTAATTGCATAATTGGATAATTAAATCAATTTTGATAATACCTTTTTAATTATGATTTTGAAATTTTCAAGAAAAATGGGTACTTTTAGTTTTAACTAATTAAAGTGTTTATCATAAACATTCAAGAATTAGCATTAATTAAAATTGGAATTGTTGGAAAAACAACAAAGTCCATATCAATAAAAACTAAAATAGTGGAGAGAAAAAAACATGAATAGCTCAAAATGAAGTAACGTGTTTGTTTTTAAACCGTCATGATCAGAGAGAAACTGTAGAATCTATTAATTCAGCTGTTGCCAAAGTAGGAAAAAAATCTAATGGTAAAGCAGCGTGTACAATGACTAAACTGTAAGATTTCACTAAATACAAGATATTACATAGTAGCTATGGGACATGATCATGGATGAATTGAAATTGCTTTAGTTCAATACCCATAGAAGATTTTGCTAAATAACTACTGCTTCAGGATTAAAGAAAACCTATTTTTCATTTTATGAATATAAAGATTAGTTATAGATAACATGGCATGAAGACAAAATTGGACTCTCATAAACTTCCAGTAGGAAATATATATATTAGTACATATTAGCATTATTTTAAAAGTAAGCTTAGAGAACAAATATTTAATATATTTCTCAAATTAATGACTGAATTCTTCATCTGTTTTTAATGTTAATATATATTATGATAATAATATAGTGTTAATATTTAACTAGTTTGGCCAATTAGAGATAAATATATATCATTAAAAAGAGATTTATATTAATTATAATTTGTTATTATGAGTAAAGTACTTACATCAGAATATTCAACAAAAGTGAGAATAAGCACTTTATTTAATGAGCAATTATCAAATCTTAGTAATCTTAATATAGTATTGTACCGGTCGAAAATGTTTGTCCATTCAACAAGATTTAGAATCTAAGCATGCCCGAGATATACAGGTCAGGAGTAATCATAAATTCTAACCTGTTTGCCCATTCCCCAAGTCTATAACACTACGGACAACACTGCGGTGATACTACATAAATTAATTATATCCGGGCCCGGTGCTACATCGTTTTTGCATGAGAACTCAGCTGATGATGATGATGAGAGATTGAGTGAACCCAAGATATAAGTTAAAACATATATAAATATATTAATGAGATCCGAACAACTGGATTAAGTTTAAAAATATAAATATTTATTTTAACAAAATTCAAGATTTTATACATGTATACTCAAATTCACACACTTAAAACTTTATTTTCATTACAAACATTTAATAAACTTGGTACAATTATTTTTATTTAGACAGATATAAATTTAATGCGGCGGTTGCAATACCGAACGTATATCTAAAATAGGTTTTTATTTAATATTACAAAAAGAGATTTGGATAGTTGGTGTACTTTATATATTTAGAAACATATGTAAAGATATAATAATAAGAGTTTCGCTGATTATAGAACTTGAATATAATGCCCTTGGCATTGGATACATATTTTTATTTACAACACTAAAATGAAGATACATTGTGATCAGAATATACACCTGGGTCTCATTTTACGCAATAGATAGGTTCCTCAGAAAACATGTGCAAATGAAATCGCGCAAAAATAGACGTAATTTACCTTGAAAAAGGGGGGATATGGACTGTGATTTTTCAAAAATTGTGTAAAAGCAAAGCACCAACGTAAAATTACTTTAAAATTCGCACAAAAAAAAAAAAAATAAGGAAATAAAATACGACTAATAAAAAATTTCAAATTTGAAAAAAATTGATACAAGACAAACTTTTTTTTAACTATATTTAATTTTATTCAAAACAATATATTTTTATGCATAATTTACAGTACAGTAATTGACTTTTTTTATACACGTTTTAATTATTAATGCTACTTCCAATAAACAGGTTCGTTTGCAAACTGGTAAAAAATCAGATTCTTCTAAGAGGAAATACAACTAGCGCCAACTTCACTCTCATGTTGTGTTTATGGTTTTCTGGTGACAACGTAATTAATAATTAATCTTTGAGACGATTTTATTAATTGTTTATGAAGCTCGCGATATCCAGACATACAACCATTTAGCTCTCGTTGGAATTTAAGAGCACGTTCGTGATTAGTGTCATTAATAAGAAAATAATTAAAAATAAACTTGCGGACACTAAATGATTAATAATTGATTACGTTCTTTTTTAAAAAGCAAAAACAAAATGAGATTTACTTTATAATCTTGTAAAATTTAATGTGTGTGTACATAAAATGTGGAAATCATGATTTTAATTTCATTATTGCATAAAGTCTTACTATTATAAAGCACTGAAAATATTGAAATTACTAAGATGAAAGTCGAATTCCAATAATATGCTATTACTTTCAATATGACGTAAGTGCGCGAAATTTATTATTTAAAGTAATAGCGCATTATCGGAGTTCGACTTCCGGAGAAACGTGAATCGCATAACTTCAAAATCGCGTTAAATAAATCCTCGTAAAAAGAGACCCAGGTTTACTTAAAAACATTTATTTATTGTACATTTTCGACATTTAAAGATAGAATATAGCGAAACACTAAAATATACGGGCATGGTCTATTTCAATAAAGGGGAGGGCAGCTTCATGAGAGGTTGGTTTTAAACTCCAACTAAAAATATTACAAAGAGAAAAATGTTTCATTATTACACATCATTACGGTTTATTTTGTCAAACAGGCTAGAGGAAAAACGAACTATAAGAAATTGCAATGTTAGCATAATAGCCGAATATCTGCGGAATCCAATATTTTGAGGTGCTTTATCATAGTACGGAAGAAAACAGTCTAATAGACTTGCCACCCCACATTTTGTGGAATCGGCTGACAAAAGGTCCTCGGACGGAGATACAATGGGCCGAACATTGCCGGAATTTTCCCATGCATTGCTCTCGTTACACGAGTATATGTATATAGATATGGTCTAGGGACATTCATCGCCCTATTTACGACCTGAAACGAAGAGGAGACGACTCGGGCATTCCGATGCATGTCTCTAGGTAAAGCTTAGTAATATGAAGAGTGGCCTATGCTAACAATGCTTTTATGAGAATATGAAATCATTCAGTTTAAATATTAACATAAAGCCTTAAATGGTTTAACAAATACGTAATGATATGTTAAAATAATGACCCCTGTGAGATAAAGTCATTTATTAGAGTTAAAACTACAATTAATGAAGCGAGCATTGCTCCCCCTTCTTGAATCACTATTTTGTTTAACATATATAAACTAAAATTCATGCACTTAAAAGTGCGAACAACAAAATAGAATTTGTTCACCAGTCTTTTAGATGATGATGATGAAAAAAGAAATTAATAAAACTAATGGACACCAAAATCCATCCCAGATTGAAAAATATTTGTAAATTTTGTATAATTTTACGGTAAATATATAAAAAATGGCATATATTCATTTTACAAGAAAAACTCAGTCTTACGAACTATTTAGAAATAAATAAGAACTCATTAACCCCCCCCCATTCTAAATTCATAGGATAGGGTTTGATTGGCATTTACAAATAAAAGTTTAGCAAAAAATATCATTAAAAATAAATTATAGCCGCACTAAATGATAAAAAAAGTAAGAAGCGTGAGTTGGATGAAATATTTCGTAGTAGTTTTAATTTATGTTATAGAGAATCGATATAAAGAAAAGAATTTACCATGCTCGCCGATTAGCGAGTTAAAAAGAGATTTAACATAAAGAAAACATTAATTTTATAGTTATAAGCTAGACTTAGGTAATACAATTATGTCTTTGAGCTGGTTACCTCAGGATTCTATGGAATACTGACGAATCTTCTATGGCAGGCAGCATTCTTTGTCATGTCTCTTGACCGGTAGGAGCTGCATCTCTGCACGGCGAAGAGTGGAACTGAAGACAGCTCAAAATTTTAACAGACGTGAAGTCGACTAGCGACTATTGACGCAACTCTGACACAATAGATTTTTAGGCCCTATTTATACAAAACTTTGAGGTGTTCAAAGAATGTTTTTTAATTAAACTTCTTATCTTTATATTTACAGAAATATTTTAGCTATTGTTAGTGGAGATGGAATAGTTAGATAACTGTCCAAGAATAAATTCCAATCTATTTCTAGATTAGAAATAGAATAGATTTGATAAGAATGTTAACAGGTCCAAGAATAAATTCCAATCTATTTCTAGATTAGAAATAGATTTGATAAGAATGTTAACAGCTAACTTAAATCAGTTAGCTTTGTTTTAAATTTTACTTTAATTTAATCATGAAACAAAGTAATGTTCCCACCTCTTTAATTATTCTTGAACAGTCGGTGATTGTATCTGCCATCTTGAATTTTTATGTACTTATATGAAGAAAAATAAAAAAAATAAATAACATATAATTAAGAAAAAAGAATACAAAATTATTTACAAGATTGTTTGCGCTTTTATATATATATAAAAGCTCCGTTAATCTATGTATATATCTGAGTCGCATCCATAAAAGTCAATATTTAAAATTAAAAAAAAATTTTTGAGATTTATATTTATAAACTTTTATAGACACTTCTCAGAAATATACGTATGTTTATATACATGTGATGGGGAAAAAGCAGGATGAAACGTGGGTTAAGTGGTAGAACAGTGAAGCTCGATCTTGGGCTAAGATCGACTGCTATAGTATATGTATTTATATAGTAAAAATTATATTTGAACTTTAAATAATTGGATCCAGATTTTGAATCAAGAAAGTCAGAGAAAGTAACATATATGAAAATGTCATATATATAAGTAACATATATGAAAATGTCATATATATATAAAAGAACTTTGGATTTCCACCAACCAAGAGAACAAGCTGGATTTAAAAGTGGTTTTAGTACAATAGATCATATCCAGGTATTGAGAGAAGTCATAGAAAGGACAAATGAATATGAGTTGTCACTATGTTTTGGATTTGTAGAGTATGAAAAGGCATTCGATTCTATACACATTTCTTCAGTGATTAAAGCATTGGATCATCAAGGTATAGATCCAGGATATTGCCATATTTTAAAGAAAATTTATAAAAATGCAACAGCAACAATTAAATTACATAATGATACTGGAAAAATCAACATTGAGAAAGGTGTAAGACAAGGTGACTCCATATCTCCAAAACTTTTTACAGCAGTGCTGCAAGAAGTATTTTGTGGATTAAAATGGGAAACTAAAGGAATGAAAGTAATTGGAGAGTATTTAAGTCATTTAGATTTTGCAGATGATGTAGTTGTTTTTGCAAATAATGTTTCAGAGCTGCAGGAAATGTTGTAGGAGTTAGCAGATGAAAGTAGAAAAGTAGGACTAAAGATAAATGTTAAAAAGACTAAAGTAATGTTTAATCGATTTGCTCAAAATATGAAAATAAAGATTGATTATGAAGAATTAGAAGTTAACAGTTACAAATACCTTGGTCAGATTATTAATACAGATGGAAATATAATGGAGGAAATTAATCATAGAATTAAACTTGGTTGGAGTGCTTTTGGTAGAAATAACTTGATACTAAAAGGAAATATGCCTATGTGTTTGAAAAGAATGGTTTTTAACAAATGTGTTTTACCAGTTCTTACTTATGGATCTGAGACTTGGACACTTAATAGAAGAGCAATACAGAGACTTCAGACCACTCAAAGGAGTATGGAGAGATGTATGTTGGGAGTAACAAGAAGAGATCGAAAACGCAATGTATGGGTAAGACAACAAACAGGTGTTACTGACCTTATTGAAAAAATTAAAAAATTGAAATGGAGTTGGGCTGGACATATTGCTAGAAGAAATGATAATAGATCGACAATTGAAATTTTAAACTGGGTTCCAAGAGATTGTAAAAGACCCAGAAAGAGACCACATGTGAGATGGATGGATGAAATAAGAAAATGTGCAGGGGTGTTGTGGAAAAGAGAAGCTAAAGATCGGAGATGGATTAAACTTGGAGAGACCTTCATCCTGCAGTGGATTGATAATGGTTGATGATGATGACAATACCATCAATCTGTAGTGCTGTAAAATCCATATAAAATTATGACAAACAGTGAGCATAATTTGCGCAGTAACACTGTGATAAATGTGGCATTTGAAATACTTATGTTACACTTGAATTGTACATTAAACATCTCAAGAATTTGTGCATATGGTACACATAATTCTAGTAGTGAATTACATGTGATATATTTGCCAAACTATTTTTTTTTTTAATTTAACAATGTTCATTGTGATAAAGAATTTTAATATCTCAGAAATATTTTCATATCAGCATTTATTATTGATATACTAATAAGCATTTTAACAGGCATATTTTTTCTTATGTATATGTATGTACTTCTACTATATGATATAAGTAAAACATAGGAGAAATTATTATTTGATAAATTCTAATTATACTTTTAAGTTTTTACAATTAATTTTGCCATTATTGTGATTTCTTAAATTCAATAAAATTTATTTGAAACGGTTAAGAAATCAAGAGCCATATTAATGATATTATTCTTGTATACATGATGTTCTTATTATCATGTATATTTTTTGAATGTCAATTTGTACTGGATGCAATATTACTATCTTTTATTTAACAAAAGTGTTCTCATTTGTCTTTCTAAAGTCACAAATAGAAATTTGGCTTCACGAGTGATCCAGAGGTAGACTAGAATGAGATCATAAAAAGTAGATGTATCCTAACCATTTGATTTATAAGATAGTTGATAATTTCAATCATATATACAGTATACAAGTGCAGATATTCAATGCTTCATTGAATTTGCAGATAATGTTTAGAATAGATATGCTAGCATATATATTAATATTTTAGAAATCTAAATATACATAATACTATGCTGGAATGTTGTGAAAGATATCTAAATTTTTATTATTTATAATTACTATATTTCTTACATCATACAAAAAATACAGAGTTCTCTGGTAGAGTGAAATTCATTCCAATCTAAAAAATTTCAAACATTTTTCAAGATTTTTGTCATCTTTTTGAAGAAGTACTTATCTGTGCATACTTATGTAATTTTTTTTTTTTTTGCATTCTTGTATTCTTTACATTTTTGGGAAAAGTGACAGATAAAAAAAATTTCTTTACACATACAAACATGTCTACATACATGCAGACTATTTATTTTAATGAATGTACTATTTGTTACTCATTTTTCCAATGATGAATGAATTTGAATTAATAATTCAAAATTTTAATTGATTCATAAGTAATGGTAATTTTTACCATGACATATATGATTGTATACATTTTGAAATCTACTGAAAATTATTCAATTTTTTGATGAATGTTGATGTAAAATCATTTCATAGATATCTTAGAATTTTTCTGTAATATATATATACTTATCATTATTACCATCAAAAGTGCAAAGAATAGATGGAGTCCATTGCATTTGCTAATGTAAAGATGATGGGTTTACTTATTTATAACTAGTGTAAAAATAGACCAACTCTATTTCATATACACATTATTATAATTATTTGATTTCTGATTGATTATCAACACAAATATTGTTAAATTTAAGTCTTTATTCTTTAATTATGATTTCGTAATTAATGACATATTCATATATGACTATAATATTATTTATACTTAAAAATTTTAACATAGCAAATTAAGCTTGATTACCATTAAAGAGCAACGAATAGACAGAGCCCATTCTATTCATTGTAGTTTACTAATATAAATGTTGATAGGTTTATTATTCATGACTAGAAGTTTAGTCAACTCCAATTATATTTCATATATATTTTCATTGTGCAAATTTAATATATAGTTTCTATAATGATCAAGAAACAAGATATAAATTGAAGATATATCTGCAAAAATTAATAATAAAGCCATACAA
This sequence comes from Epiperipatus broadwayi, assembly GCA_028023455.1. NCBI lineage: Eukaryota > Metazoa > Onychophora > Udeonychophora > Euonychophora > Peripatidae > Epiperipatus > Epiperipatus broadwayi. The sequence goes on from JAQFVV010000069.1 coordinate 5,813,428, forward strand.
TCTTATTTTAATATATAATTTGTGATGATTTGAAATTATTATAGAAATAATAAGATCCTTCTCTCATGAAGAAAAACAATTAAATTAAAATTTAAAACATATGTTTAAAAAAAAATCTGGTTTTTTAATAATATTCATTCAAATAATAAAATGAAATACTTTAAACAAATGGAGTTCTTTAAAAATTATAACACTTACTTTGATAAGCAAGATAATTAGTTATTTTCAGAATCTGTTCTAAAAAGCAACCAGTGTAATTTTTAAATTAAAAAGGGAAAAATGTTATTACATTTTTGATTCTTTATTGCATACTTCCTTAGACAAAACAAAATAGAAGAAAAATCAAAATATAATTCTCTTTCAAATTCTAATTTGAATTTCTAGAAAACAAAAAGTTGTATTTATAATGCATTTATCAATTTATTAAGTGAATACAATTCTAAATACTGAATTAATATCTTATTGGCTGATCAAATATCAATGATTATCTGATAATAGTTTAAATACAATCATATGGAAGTGGAAGAATACTTCTTGCATATTTCAGGGGTAGAACACTATACTGTGTACTGGTTAAATTATAATGGTATAGTCAAGAAGGATCTTTTCTGACTATTTTCTCATGAGGTAGTGTTTAGAGGTTTGATCGAGAATGAAAATATATTTTTAGCATATTTTCATTCTTCATTTGCCTTCAAATCTTCAATAAACAGCAAAAATAGTTTGAAAATATTCTACATTTATCCCAAAAACTATTATTTATTTTATATTAGTAAGACTTTTTATTTGACATAAACATCCATTTCTTATGTGTTTATTCATTGTAAATATTAATTTATTAATTTTAATAATTAAAAAATTAAATTTGATGTAGAATACCATTATTATAAATAATATTGTTTTTTATCTTTGTTATATTTTCTAGTGTTAATTGATAAAGATAACAATCCAAAGTGGAAACCTGCAACATTAGAAGAAATATCTGAAGCCAAAGTTGCATCATATTTTAAACTCCTGCCACCTGATCAAGAATTAAAGTTATAAATCATTGACAATGCCATGGGATTATTTTTAAAAAAAGGGAAGGAAAAAAGGATTTACTGTAATTCATCAATGCTTATGTACTATAGATCTTGATAGAAAGCCAAAGGATTTCCGAATAATACCATTTCTATACAAATGTTTTATTTTTTTATGGGGGAGAAAAAAACTATATGTAGATATGCTTAAAAAGCATGATTTTAATTTTCTCTATTATGAGAATGTGACTATTAAAAAAACAACAAAACATTTAAATGAATGTTTGTGGAAATGTTACCTATTTTATTTTTAAATGGCCATTAATCATAGTACAGTTAAAAAACTATTTTATTGGGAATTTTAGGATTTTTTTTTTCTCTTGCTTCCATTATATAAATGGCCCTTTAGGGCAAGTGCCAATGTATCTTTATTTTAATAAAACTTTGTTTTTGTTTTTTTTAATTTCAAAGAAAATAAATATTTTTCCCAATATTTTGATTCTTTATTTATATATATACACACATTAAAATTTTTAATATGTGTGTACATAAACTGATGTGAAGGCAAACAGATTTGTTGACTTTGTAGATACCTAAAGTTTGTAATATGATCATACAATTGAAAAAGAAATTGCTTGCTATTGCTTTCTTTTTAAATCTTGAATACAATCAATTTTATTCAGTTTATTATTATTAAATTCTTTTCAAAATTACATTTAAAAAGATTTTCTTATTCTTTATTGCAATTCATTTTGATATGATACAATCATAACATTTTAAGTCAATAAAATACTTCTTTCTTTAATTTGAATATAAAAAAAATAATAGTAAAGGTACACTATTCTGGAAAGATTATAAATTTAATAAAATATTTCTAAGCATTGGTTTCAGTCATTTTCATAGAACTACAGTAAGTTTATATAAATAGAATTTATAAGTTAATAATTTGTATATATCATTTACGAGATAATGCAATGCACGAGTCTTTTTGTTTATTGAGTCTTTCTTGTTTATTGCGTTGATGTTATTTGCAATCAACCATGCCTCTTTATATTTTCTTTTTTCATTATTGAGCTCAGTGTAAACGACTTTTAATACTAAGAGGATCAAAATTGTGGTCAAACTTCATTTCATGTTCTAAAAATATATATTTAATATTAGGGTCTGTTTTAACACAGTTGGAATGAGACTCATCATAATAAATTGCATTGCATGTTGGTTCATTCCATTTAATTTTATAAACTATTTGGAGAGCTTGATTTGGAGATAATTTATCTTTAGTATTGTTCAAAATTTGATTAAGATTATGAGGGGTTCGAAAACTAATATTGAAATCGTTTGAGCAGATTGTTTTTTATCTTTTTTGGTGTGCGGTACAAAAGGAAGGCTGATCCATGCATTAATATAGTTCTTAATGTTCTTAATATTTAATGATGAATATAATTTTCTAAGTTTTATTTAATATATTATTATTATATCCTGAATTGATTAAATCTTTTATATAGTTTTCAATATTGTCGTTAATGTCTGCTTCAAACTTACATAATTTTACAATTTCTATAAAAAAAAAAAACATTTGAAGCCAGACAATTTATGTGAAATTGGAGTATAAGAATATGGGTGAAGCACACCATGAACATCGATGGATTTTATCATTTTTATAATTAATTTGTGAGTTTGAATGTTGAATGTACATATCTAAAAACTTTATTCCATTTGATATATCTTCATTTTCTATAGCCCAAACTAAAGAAGATAAATGAGATAACTCATCATTTATATCAATAATTGTTTTTTCTTCAGCATAGGTAAGATCATTACATTTTTAGAAACAATTGTCCAACTATGAAAATAAACCTCAAGGTAAGATGTTATAGGTAAAATTGCAAAAGTATTTATATTTCCATCCATTTAAAATGAATAATAATAAATACAATTGTATAATAAAATAAAAGAATCAAAATCATTTTTACAATTTAGTAATATTAAATGTTTAAAGGAGGATAAGGGGAATAGATTTGTTATTTTATTTAACTAAGATAATAAAAATAAAGTTTACGATCAAATTAAAATTTAGGCATTTTAAGCATCATGATAAATATAATTTTAAAAGAGAAAAAGGTAAATTTATTGTTTCAATATCAAGACATTAGCAAAACAAAGCAATTAATAAATCTGAATTTAAAAGATTTATCTAACAGTGGTTAGTTCTAGAATTTTTGCAAATGTAAAAATACATAAAGAAAATAAACCTCTTAGACTTTTGATTTTGGAGGCCCACACTTTTATAAGACAGCTAAATTAATAGCCGAGTGATTAATTGATCAAGTTGGTTTCAGAAAATTTGCTATAAAATCATTTGAATGTGCGCAAATAAATTCACAAATATATAACCTTAACAATAAACTTGCTTCATTAGATGTAATGGAACTTTATGGTTCAATATCACAATAGTTATCTATTAGTATAATTCATGACATTTTAATTAATTTAAATTTTAATAAGCATAAAATGTTCTTAAAGGGATGGATGGGGACATTAGAGGCCTTTTCAACAGTGAATTTTATACAATGGAAAATGAATGGCCTATGGAACTACCATTAAGTGGAATAATTTGTAGTAAGAACGGTTCTTAACCAATTTAAATTAGCAATTATTCCAAAAAAGTTCACTACAGCAATATGATCTTTGCATATGCGCTATGTAGATGATGTTCTTATCTATGCTGAAAATTATTGATATAAAGAATGAGTTATTTATTTTCCTTAGTTTGGACTATATTAAATAAAGATATATCAAATGGTATAAATTTTTTAGATACATATATTCAACATTCAAACTCACAAATTAATTATAAAATGATTATAAAATCCATCAATCTTATACTCCAATTTCATATAAATTGTCTGGCTTCAAATGTTTTTTATAGAAACTATAAATTATGTAAGTCTGAAGCAAACAGAAAAGACAACATTCAAACTACTTAAAAGATTTAGTCAAATCAGGATATATTATTAATATATTAAATAAAACTTAAGAAATTCTATTCATCTTTAAATACTAGGAACATTAATAACAATAATAATGCATGGATCATCCCTCTTTTTGTATCACATATATCTAAAAAGATGAAAACAATCTGCTCAAACAATTTCATTATTAGTTTTAGAACCCTTCCTAATCTTAATCAAATTTTGAACAATACTAAAGATAAATTATCTCCAAACCAAGCTCTCCAAAATGTAATGAACATGTAACGCAATTTATTATGGTGAGTCTCGTGCCAAGTGCATTACAAAATTAGCACAAACATATATATTATAACGATTGGGGAGAATATGGACTTAACGTATCTACACTACAGGGCGCCACTAGGCATTTGAACTTAGAAAATTTATATAGCAGGCAGATACATAAGTTTGAAAAAAAAAAAAATTTTTATTTTACATATTTTGATTCCGACCGTTAGCCCATTGTCACTAGCTCAGCAGAGTAGTAGAGATTAAATAATAATGATATATATTATCAAAATATATTAATATTTTTAAAAAAAGAATAAATAAGCCACTGCCAGTAATTAGCACATAAACATTTATTTACGCATATATAAATTTTGAATCATTTTTAAAATTTAACTTACATTTTTAATTTTGATTTTAGATTTTAATTTTTATATGTTCGCACAGATGGATTTATAAGTTTGTTTTATAATGTTGAGTATAGATTGGTTACATAGATTACACGGTTAAAAACATTTCAAAATAAACATAAACGATCAAAATATAAAGTCATTGATGGAATTGCAGAAGGAAATTTATAAGAAACCCAATGGCATTCATCATAAGATGCCGCATTGACACCAATAACTTAAAAGACATCCAAATAAATACATTGTAGATACTCACCGTAAGGTATCATTATTTACCGAATGTCTATATATTTTGATCAAATATGAAAACCAAAAACATAATTAACCGATAACGAATCCATGCAAGTATCTATACCCAACTTAAATTTAATGCATTTAGAGTGTTGAGTATGAATAGATCTACATAGATTGCATTTGAAAAGAAAATATTTTATCCCTTATTTAACCTTAGGCCAAAAGTTCGCAGTTAAACCAACATCAATCCATTTGATATATCGATGTATTCAATGTAATATGAATACAACAGCACAAATATAGGTTAAGAGAAGAAATTGACTCTCGTCCAGATAGGAATACTACATCTATCTGACGAGAAAAGAATAAAAAAAAAAATTCCATAGGAAAGGGACTGCGGTCCTTTTTGCCGTCTTACGATCCCATTCCAAAGGCAAAAGGGGGTGTGCAGTGTATACTAGCGATTCTGCCTGTAGCGAACCTCGTACTACATCTACTAATTACACCAATATATCCAATCCATTGACCTAATTCAACTATGAAACGAATAACCTAAGATTACCCTCCCCTAATAAAACTTCACAAATCTATATAGCCATTCACGCCCGACTTAAATTTAACATTTATATAATTTAGTTTAATGAAAAACAGAAATCATAACAAAAACTTAAAGAACAAAAAAAATAAATAAATGGAAATGATTTTACAAAAGAAATACATCAAATAAAATTATAATTAATTTAGTCAGATAGGAGATTCTTCTATTTAAAATATTAAAAAGTTTATATTTTAGAGTTATTAGTGTTTTCAAATTAATTAATGTTCATTAGATGTCATAAAGTTCTTACGGTTTTAAGAAGTCCGTAGTTTCTAATTTCTTGCAGTTGCTTGCCATTTGGAGCCAGCGTTAATTCCTCCGATATCCTGTGGTCCTCAATATAGGAAAACGATGTCATTTCTCTTTCCTTTTTACAAAACTGAAGGGATTGAAGAGTGCGTCTTTTCAATCCTTCTCTTCAACTCTGCACTAAACATCTCATCACTGCTATCTTGTCTCCCAGCTCTTTCTTTACTTAATCATTTATTTCCAAACTTTTTCTTTTTATATTAATTTTTTTGATTAACTCAACATTACGTCATGACGATGGTGATAGTCCTTTCGCTGAGGTCTGATTTGAGGGATTTCTTTCATTGGCTATTAGTTTCTATTGTTTTCTCCAATCTGACCGTTGCTTATACATTTTAAATGCCCAAGGGCTAGTTTACTTTTACCTAATTAAAACAATCATTTCCATTTTATAATTAATTAATTTGTTTTCCAAACTTAGATATATTTTTATCTCTAAATCTTTTTAAGTTTTTGTCTAAGATTTAGTTTTTCTATTTTTAATAAAGTTTTATTTTAATAATTTTTTTCATCTATACGATTTTATATATATACGAGTTTAAGATAGAATTAATTTTCAATTTTTGTCTTAAAAAAAAAACGAAGATTTTAAATGCGAACTTTTTATTTCAATTTCATGTTTAATAAAAAAAAATAATGTAATGGCATATGTGCCCGTTACAATATATATATACACAAACGCATTAAAACAGACTCTAATGTTAAGTCTATATTTTTAGAACATGAAATGAAGTCTGGCCACAATTTCAATCCTCTAAATATTAAAGTCATTTGCACTGAGTGCAATGATTGAAAAAGAAAATATAAAGAGGCATGGTTTATTGCAAATAATATCAATACAATAAACAAGAAAGACTCGTGCATTGCATTATCATGTAAATGATATATACAAATTATTAACAAATAAATTCTATTTTGATAAACTTATTGTAGTTCTATGAATATGACAGACATGGTCAAAAGCAATGCTTAGAAATAATTTATAATCTTTCCAGAATAATGCACCTTTATTATTATTTTTTTATAACATTTTAAATTAAAATGACCTAAATAAATAATGTTCATGACAGATTTATCCCAACAAAAAACTTTGTTGTTAATAACAGGAAAAACTATTAGATTATTTTTTATAAAAGTACTTTTTTCTATGAACAATAAATTCAATTATAATTATATTACATGTTTATATATACATATTAATTTTGTTTTTAACTTTATTACATGAAATAATTTCAAAACAAACATTGGTAAAATTAAGAAAAAATTATTTAAAAATAAAACCTGTTAAGGCAAATAAAATACAAAAACTATCTGGTGATCTACCATATATATACACTTCTTTTATTAAATATATAATCTGCCAATGGTATACCATTGTTCTGATCTTGAAATTATATTGATCAGTTTCAAATACTGATTTTTGGCAACTTTACACATGATTTGAACAAGTCAGTAAAATATTGCTAAACATTTTCGTGAGCAATTATCATGGCAAAATATGTTAATAGCTGATGAATATAGGTGACTGCAATACAAGTATTTATTGTTTATATTCCTATTTAAGAGTTCAACCTTCATTTAGTTTTCTAATTATATTTAGATGCAAGATTCTTAATTATACAAGTTTTACTTAAGACTAACAAAGAACTGTTTCACAAATGCTTTACAAATATGTTTGTCCTTAACTACTACACTAAATACTAGTAGTGAAATAAAAGCTAAAATACTGACATTTAAAGAAAATGAGAAAATTGAAATTAAAGTTACGATATAAAATACTAGGCAATATATAAAATCAACATTCCCCCTTTTTCTTTTTTAAACTTGTTTATTCAAACTATAATTTTATTAACATTTCAACTATATTCTGTAGTCATTATCAAGTTTCCTCCCTTATATTAAACTATTTCTTTTACTAGGCATAAAAATATAAATTCATTAAGTTACTCGCAAATGGTCATTTTTACTTCATAAAAAAAAATAACAATCATATTTTCTGGGATTGTGTATTTCAAAAATACAAATGTAATTGCATAAAATCCATTATATCACAGTTAGTGCAGAAATGATAGTATGTGAAATTTGACCATTGGACAAGTACTAACCAAAGTGATTGAAAATATTTCGCAAGGTAAATGAAAAATGTAATTTAATTATAAAATGTATTCTTGAAAATTCAAGATAGGGGGAAATACTTTAGATATACAAAGAAATTTCAAATTAACTTTTTTTGCACTTCCAAACAATTCTATTTTATTATTACTTATTTTTTCTGTACTAACATTACCAAGAATGCATTTATAATTTTCAATTTGTAGACATAAATGCTCATTGTTTATTAAGTAATCTAAAATATTTACACATTAATAAATTAAGTTAAATTGATATTTTTCATTCAATCATGTATTTTTATATAGTCCATATTATAATTTACTAAAAAAAAAGTGGGGGGGGGGGGGTTTCATCTCTATAAAACTATAACTACTTTTTTTATGGTAGATTACATAAGTCGTCGTGTCGTCCCCCAAATAAATATAATAAGCTAACTTCTAACATTTTTGTAGTGTAATTTTTACTATACCTCTCTCACACAAGGTAGTGCTATCTGTATATATATATACTGAACAATGATAAAGATATGTGTAAGAGATTGTGATCTGGGACAACTGATGAAGGCTGGTTCAGCATGAAATGTGCATCTTGAGTATCAAAAATCTTTTTCACACATTTGGTCATATGATGTTTATGATTATATTCCGCAAGATATTAAAAGTGGATAGAAACCTGTCCTTACTTTGTGTTAAGAGTAGTATAGTGAGAATTACACTACACAAATATTATTCATAATTTGATAATCTCTAGTCTAATGAATGACTAATAAAAATTATTAATAATCTAACTTTAGTCTTGAATTATAGATAATAGTATTTTTCAATTCATTATTTACTATTTATACTCACCATCATTTGGACTTAGCTATTTAATCGTGAATTTATACATTAGCCTTTCACACCACATAATGAATCTATAAAGTAAACACAATAATTGCATCAGGACTATAGAGTGAGGGTTCTATACATACCTCCATAAAAAAGCAGCAATTAGGACACAAAATTATTTCAACTAAATATCGAAGTTATATCAAAATCAAAAATAGAAATGTTTTATAAATCAAGTTGATGTAATTAGACTTCATGAAACTTGTCATTTCTCATATAATATATTTATTCTAAACATTTCTGGTTTCATAATTGTTTCTTGATAGAATGCATACTTAACATAATATAACTATCAACACTTGAATAAAAATATCTTCATGTATACAACTTTTACAAACTTACCAATATAAAATGATCATACCCACTCTTTTTTAAAACTTTCCTACATCTATATCCATCAATTTCAATTCTCATGTTATGCAACTCTTTGTAACTTTTAGAATGAATATTTTTTTTTTTTTTATGAAACAAACAAAAGGGAACATACTATTCAAACATGATTTTTTAAGAATAACCTGCAACCTACTCTTGGAATTCACTTTCCCAATCGTCTAGAGAAAGTAAGACCTGAGAAGAATTTAAAGAAACCTAATACTTTGAATACTAATAGAGAAATTAAGACCAGAGAAGAATTTAAAGAAAGCTAATACTTTGAATACTAATAGAAACCAATCAGTCTTTTGTCTTAACAGATTTGACAAACTCAATAACATCTGCCAAGATTCAATCTTAAGATACCAAAAATAAAACCATCAACTCTTTAAAAGCACTTATAAAATCTTTTGATAATGCTAGACAAAAAAAAAAAAACCCATGCAAAACAAAACTCAACAAATTCCAGACTTTCTGGCACCGGAAATATATTTTTAAAAATTACTATTATCATTGTGAATAAGAGTGCAAATCATATAATAGACTTCTAAGCCTAAGTCTGACAGAATCAGAAAAAGATCATTAGAACAAAATCTTAAAAACTAATGTGATATAAAAAAAATACTACTTCATATCCTTATTACATGTTCTTCAAATGCTCTGTAAAACAATAATCTTAACAACAAAAAATCCAATTGTTGAAAATCATCTAGCTTGAAAACAGGGTGGATTTAGGTTAGGACAAATCTGCAGTGAAAAAATTGTCTTCAATTATTCATATCGAAATGGGTTTTCAAAAAAAAGTCTCCTAACTTAATTGGTTTAAAATTCTATGTAGAATAATATTCTGAAAGTTTTTAAAATTATTAAATGTAAAAAAATCATTATTTACTTTTAAAGTACTTTTCCTTTAGAAAAATTAAAATGATTAAATAACAGTTCAGTTCTTTTATTCACATTGTATTGAAATCACAAAAAAAAAATGTAAGAAATTCATTTATGCAAACGAGATTGCATTGAACTCAAAAAGGAAGTTCTCAGAAATACAAATCTCTGAATATAATAAAAAGTCTAGGAATCTTTTTGCAAAGATTGGGTCTTATTCCTAATCTGAAAACAGCAATATGATGAATTTTCATAGAATAACTTGTAAAGGGAATGCAACTTCTACAATAAACTGAAACGTGATCTTATCTTAATATGAATTTCTCACCAAGATACTAAGACAATATAAATTAAAAATTATATAAAATGTTATTAAGCAAATCAAACTTCCCACTAACTAAAACCATAGTCTCTTTTCTGCATATTGAATCACAAAATCTTTCAAACTAACAAAGAATTAGGGTACAAGAAATAAACTTTTTGTAAAGTATCAAATAAATCTTTCTGGATCTAATAAAGTCATCTAGATTTGATTTTAAGTCACTGGAAACTCGTATAGTATAGAAACCATCAATAAATGTTATATTATCTACTTTATAGATAGAATTTAACAGCTAGTGTGATTAACATCTAATGCATGAACTACATAGTTAATGATTTTCCAATGGCAGAATTGATGGAACATAATATTATCATTAGTGAGTATTCTTTGGTTGAAATCGAGATTTTTTATAAGTTTCTGAATAGTAGTAGGTTAGCTATCAAAAAAAAAAAATAGGCAATTTCTTGAATGAATATAATTTAAATTTGAAGTGCTAGAGTAAATTGTGTTAAGATAATGGCAAGCAATAAGCTATTATCAATAACGAGGTATTATTATTTGTAATATCCTACTGTCTAGTTTAGCTATCTGCCTTAGTACTGAAAATTTGTTAAATTCCCACAACTTCCAGTTGGCGAATAGTCTAATACTTTCAACAGTTTTACTTTTATATACCGCTTTTTGTTGGTATGATAACCAAGACTTTATATGCAACACAGTATTTTTCTATTCAGAAAATTCTGAAATATTCTCTTTCAATAACAATTGAAAGCTATCTTTAAAACCCAGTTCTCCCCACAATCTACTTTACACAATTTTGTAGTTTTCACGACCATCATATATATATTTTTATCGTAGAAAATCATATATATTTTTAATATCAAAAACTATAATAAAATATTCGACAAAATTTATTTTATTCGCCTTACTATTTATTCTTAATAATAAAAATAACTTTACAAAATGTCGATCATTATTTAATTTTTGTCAATTTCACTTTTTTTTTTTTCAATGTCATTCGATGAAAAAATACTATTTTTAATAAATTATCGACCTATGTTTTTGCACCAAAGTTTACTAGTGTCTATTAATTTCATAACTATACTGTTTCGATTTCTTTTTTTTTTATGAAAATTATTAGTGCATTTTAATGTTTATATTTCTAGAAATTAATTACATATAATTCTTTTAATAAACTATTAATAAAAAATAAAAAAATTAAAGCACAAGAACCATAAATTTTACAATTATCTGCAATTTATATTTTATCAACAATGAACTGGATATCTAAACACCACGAAATGCTTATTATTTAAAAGTTTAGGTGTATCTACTGAGATTTTTTTTTAAAAATAGACCATCATTAAAAATATTTAGACATGCATTATATCTTTATTAGATAGATTGTAGAGTTCTGTGAAACATATATTACATAATTATTTAAATAAATGAAAACTTATTTATCTATCAATTAAAATCATATTGTTAAGATAATGCACTACTATAGTTAAAAAGAAAAAATTAAAAGTAATGTTTTTTTTATCGTAAAGCTTACAAAGTAGATATACATTAAAAAAGCATCAGCAAACTATTATTAACGACCATCATATACACAATATATTATTGTTCGATAACCGTTGCCCTACATGCAGAAACTCTTTGATGCCAACAAACCTGTTTTTCAGCAGAAAATTTAACCTACATACAAAAGAATGACTTACAGTAGTTTAAAAGCTTACAGTACTTTAATGAAAAAAATTTGGTGGACAACCATCTTGAAAAGATTCAACCAATTACAGTAAGTGAAATATGGATTGGATGAAATGTTAGCCAATAAAATGAAAAAGCATTTCAAGTCCCGCCAAAATCGGTTTGCCATAAGATACTAAGTCGCTTGAGCGCGGGGAATTTTTCTCCTCGTTTATTTTATTTATTTAAACTTTTTTTTTTTACTTTTTTTTTTTTTTTTGGTTGACTGTTCAAATTATGCTGTGTATAGTTAAACTTTTATTTACATTTTTTAATTTATTAAATAATGTTAGTATTATTTACTATATGTTTTTTTTTAAATATTTTCAGGACAAGAAAAAAGTAATTAATTTTATTAAATATTTGGAGGAATTTTGCTCTTTCTATTTCTACATCAAATTTTTAAATACACATTTACGGCAACCATAATTTCATTATGGCCACGTCTCCAAGGCGTACCACAAGGTCAGCTTTACAAGAAATTTCACAAATCAGGCTGCAAGCACAAACACCAGGTAAAAAACTTTTTTCATTCTATTTCCCCCCCTATAATTTGTCTTCTAAAATAATTTAGGTTAGTAATTGTAACATGCATGCTGAAATGCAATCTGCATATTATATATCCGCCTGCAAATTTTGCATTTCAGTCCTATAGTTCAAAGGTGAAGAATCATTTTGGAAGGCAACGGCTGTTTAAATTTTATAGAACTAGTAGTATAAAAATTCTAAGAATAATTTAACAAAAAAATTATATTTTTTTTATTTTTAAGCAATATTCATATTAGCTGTGACAATTTTCAAAGTCTGAACTTAAATTCATTTATTCAAAATAATAATAGCTTCTCCATCAAAAGATGTTTGCTCACCCAAAAAAAACATTTTTTGTCTTTTTTTTTTTTTGAAGTTCACTTCTATTTTAGAATACAGGTATATGAAGTTTTCAAAAAATTTCACCCATAAACTATAGTCCTTTTCTTACATTATGATTCAAAAACTTAACGGATTATTCTGTTAGTAACCAGCTTTTTTTTATATTGTTTAAAAATTATGTTTTTAGCCTCAATATTTTTTAAAAAATGCTGAAAAGTTTAATATTTTTTTAATTGGAATACATGGTATATGTGTGCAGATATATTTAAATAGCATACTATACAAACAAAAGGCTCCAACATTGCTCTTCTATAGAGGAACAATGGTGGATTTGAACGATTACCATCCATGTTTCCTTTAGCTAAGAATAGTTAGATATATATTTACTTAATATTGGATGGTTAGTTGGGTTGGTTATGGTCTAGCTATGAGTGAAATCTGAAGAAAAAAGTTTTTATGTGGGATTCAAACTAGGGCATAGACATGGTGAGTAAATGCGTTATTACTAGGTTCTTTAAGATATGCCTACATGTATATAAATTTTAGAAATGCTAATGATGATTCTTGAAGCCTAATTATTAAGAATTATCTTTCACTAAATAGACTTTCATTTTATGACTTCAGTAATCCAACTATTTTTAGAATTAGTCAAGAAATTTCATTTTATGACTTCAGTAATTCAACCATTTTTAGAATTAGTCAAGAAATTCAAGTGCCATGACTTATTCTCAATAAAACTTAACACTTACAACAACCTCAATTTCCCTTGTGAAAGATCTGACACTACTGTCAGCAATTTCATTCTCTGACTTTAAGTAAGTCTGACTGCATTTGATAATGTGTAATGAGATTGTTCAAAGAGTAATTCTAGATTAATGAATTACTGATAATTCCAGTAATTGTACTCCAATTTGTTCTTATAGACAATTCCCCTAATTTAATGAAAACAGCAATATTTATTAATTGGCTTTGTTTATTTCATTTGCTTACTGATTAATTATATTGTCTGAATCGGATTCAGAATTCTATGAGTTAAACAATTCAATTGATATTATGTTTTAGATTAAGGCATTTGATTCTATAATCATTATAGCAGTGATTAAAAATTATATTCTGAAGAATAAGAATTAAAATAATGCTAAATAATTTTTCACAAAAGAAAATGAAGATTGGTTATAATGAATTACAGGTTAAAACTATAAATACTTTATTCAGTTTATTAATTTAGAGGGAAATATAATGGATGAAATTAATTTTAGAGTTAAAACTTGGATGGAATGTTTTTGATAAAAATAATCGAAAAATAAAAGGACCTGTGTTTTATCATTTCTTACATATTGGTCTGAGATTTGGAAGTTATCAGAAGACAATACAGATTTCAAATCACCCAATAAAGTATGTGAATGGGACTGTTCTAGAAGACATTAAATCCAAAGTTTGAGTACGGAGGTTTGTTGGAATGATGATGAGGGAAACCACGGATTATAGAAACTGGTTTAAACTAGGATTTTATCCCTCAGTGGTTCAAGAATAATTGAAATTGTTAAAACAGAACCAGAAATTTTTAGCTTTAAATCTCTATATCACTACTAAAGTGGATAGAGCCCTTCACAACTTTCTCAACAGATTGTTGTTTTGAAAAGCTATCATGTTTAGTGCAGTGAATCTTATCAGCATTTATTTTTAATTTATTATACTACCTGCTTAAAATATCTTTCAAGATTAATGTCACAATATGTCTGGAATTGATCCATAAGCTTGACATTGAAATTAGTCTAGTTGCTTAACTTATTTTTGCTTCTAAGCCATTGAACTGATAAATTAACTTGAATTTAAAAAATTAACTCTTTTACAATAATTTAAGAATATCAGCAAACTAACATCACGTGAAATTGCTGAAATGGAAACAGTAGTAAGACTAGTTATCAGAAATTTTAAAAATTATGACCAAATTTGTTCTAGAATATTTAGTAATCAAGCTTTATAAATAAGACTTGTGATGGTGTTGCTTATAAGATGAAAATGTAGAAATTAAATCACAAGCGACATTCAGAATCGTTTTTGACATAATTCCATACCCATGTTTGTGTAAAATGCCATTGTATCATTGTGCATTGTTGGAGTGAAAATACTCCATATCTTTCTGAGAAATTTTGAATTCTAAGGTATACTTAAAAAAAATTTCATTTATATATTTCCAGCTTTTAATATATAATATATATTTTAAAAAGTAGTTCATATATTAATTGATATAAGAAATCTGAATCTGATTAATTATATAATAAATTTGATTATTTATTTTTTTTTGCAATATATATATATCAATTTATATTTTAGGAGACCATCATACGCAAAGATGTAGTAAATCTAGACATTTCAAAAGATTTGCCAAAGAATCTTATTTCTTATTTTTTTAATTAGTTGGTTAGCAATGCTGAAAATTATATTTCCATTTTTCTAGGCAATTATAACAACTTTATAGAATTTCCACTGTTATAATGCATTACTCAAGAAAGCCACTACATATATTTATAAAAATTATGATTGATTAGAGACAAATTTCCACAAAAACTGAAAAAGTACATCTCAAATGTTTTTGATCAAAATAAAAAGTCTTCTATTTTATATCTTTTTATTTATTTGTTCAACTATAGTGCTTGAAATAGTATTACTTAAAAATAGCATATTTTGTTTATTATAGATACACTTTTTAGTTATCAACTTTGCTTGAAAATTTAATACTATATCAGAATATAAAGATTTTCAAGTTAGGATATTTTTTACATAGTTTAAACATGTAAATGCTTTATTAGAGCTTATTAACATTTGCTAAAATATTTATTAGTAAAATATTTATCATGAAATAATATGCCAAATTTTTCTCTTCTGAATACAAAATAGAAGCTTTATTCAGATAAAATTGACTTATTTGATCGGGCCATAGCGATTCTGAAGATAATTGCTGAAATATTTCATGTGGATAATGTTTAAAAGAAATAATGGTTGAGGTCAAGTATTAGTAAATCAGGTTGTAGTTTTTTAGCACAAATTATTTTATCTGTATTACACAATTTCTTAGTATCATCACTATCTGTTTCTATACTTAGTGATTGGTTATTTTCTCCCAAATCTTTCTGATATTCAAAGTAGTATAATGATGGTCAAGTCTATCAAAATGCAGATAATATTTACATTTTTTGGGTTGTTTGAAAGCAATATTATTTATATAGTTGTAATGAAAGCGTTTGATTTTCTTTTCTTAATTTAGATTGTAATAGGCTACTCTTTATGTGATAAGTGTTGGTGACTTTTTAATGTTTTTATGCGAAACTCCCAAATTAAATATAGAAAGCTCTTTGCATATTAACCAACTATCACTTTATGAGGTTTTTTTTTTTTATTAAAAGATTTGTAAATTATTTGTTCATGATACTATGTTCTCATCTTTTTTATACATAATACAAATGTTTATTATTCAATAGGTTTTTTTATTCAACTATTTTATTTTGCATTTTTAAATGATAATTTATTGCTATAAAAATATTTGAAAAATAAATAAATCTATTTTAAACTGTATGATTACATAATTCATGGTCTAAAGTATTTTGCAAGTCTTCACTCTCATTTACATCTTCATGTAAACTAATTATTGGTATATATATATATATGAGCTTATTGAAGAATTAAAAATTATATGCATTTAATTTTTCAATAGCTTCGAAAATTGCAATTTCTTGTATGTTTTTAGAAACTCTCATAATAAATTGGGTTAGAAATTTGTTAATCTTTTCTAGCTACTAACTCTAGCTTGCTAGAAACTTGAAAATTTGTATCTTGTTTTGTCCTGATTTTCCAACATTTTCTATATTATTTTACATTTAGGTTCAAATTTTTTTTATATATAACATTGTAAGTTATTTCATTTTTATGGTAGCATCATATCGTTGCTATTTTTATTTATAGAATTACATCTAACAGGAAACTGTTGTTAAGATTCTGTCAGATGTTTAGCTCTTTAGTTAGATCACTATTTCTTGCTTTAACATAAGTTTTCAAAGTTTTAGCTGAGTTTATTTTCTGTGATTATAGATTATTTCTTTTAAAGTGGTATCAAGATTTCCTTTGCTCATTGTCTTTTTTGTTTTAGCTATTCTTAAATTATTAGTTTTATTCAACTCCATAATATTTTCATTTATTATTATTTTTTATAATACCCTTCATGTTAAAAGTTACTATGATTGGAATTTTTATAAATAGAGCATTGCTGTAAATTTTTACTACCCATAACTATGCAGAGAATTGTGATGAGAATCACTTTAGATTTCTTTTCCATTTTATTAAATTTAATAATAATCAGATTCTATCTTTCATAAAATCCCACAATTTCTTTTTGTACTTTGATTTAGATTTCCTAGAAAGAGATTATGATTTAGTCTTTTGAGTTGTCTTTATATATCTTAGTAGCTAGAAAATAGGGTATGATTTTTGCATAATTTCAATAATCTTTTGTCTTTTATTTCAGCATTCTATTTTATTTATTCTCCAGCTTTTATATTCTAAACTCTTGGTGATAAAACTATCATGTTCTGTGGTTCCTATTATATGTTCATTTTCTCTCTTCTTTTGAGCAGTTTAAGGTAGGACGATAGATTCTTTTTTTTTTATCATTATTATTGTGAATATTTTACTGTTTTCATAGCTTTCACCTGCTTTTTTAGTTCCATTCTAAGTACTGAATTTTATGGATTTTCAAATTGGTATGTCATCTAAATATAAAACTCATACTTAGATGACATACCAATTTCAAAACCTTAGAAAAACAAATATGAAAAACAACCAACACATTACAGTCTAATAATGTATTAAAGCCTTAAATAAATAATTTTGGGGAAAAAAATATGTTTTTTGATTATTTGAGTTTACCCATTCTAGCTGCACATATTCGCTATCATAATTTATTTGCTTCAATTTTATCATCTAAATTCTGATTTTTACAGTAATTCCACTATATAACAACTGAGATAGTCATCCTACTTTCATGTGACAAACTGCTTTTTTTTTTTTTTTTTTTTTCAAAACAGTTACTTTCTATTTTTTTTTTTTACTGTTTTGTGTTGATTTATTAGCTGTAGAAATGAATCATTAGATCTTCATATTTTTAAGTTTTGCAAGTCCTTTTTCAGTCATTGCCCTTCATTTTTATTGTATATATAATTTACATTGGAAGGGGAGGGGGTAATAGATGAATTAATTTTAACCAACGATTAAATTCGATAATCGCTAAAAAAATTATCTGATAATAATTTCTAAAAGATAAATATAACTCTTGGATGGCAATTCCCAATTTCATTATATCAGTTTTATAATACTAAAACCATTGTTTACATATTTATGTCCTCATATACAAATTAAGTGCCAAATAATCTAAAAATAAAAACATTTCCCATGATTTGAAACTAGATAATCAAAAAACTATTTTTGAAGCTCATAAAAAAAAAAAATTTATGTACAAAGTAATTTTATGTTCATTTCCAGTTATATGAGAGTAAAGGTTTTAACTATAATATATTGCCAAAAAATTCTTATTTCTTAATATAATATATTTTCAGTTGCTTTCATCATCAAATACAAGATTTTTCAAATTTAAAATTGCTTCGCATTTATGAATTAGATATATTAATAGCACTTTTTTTTTTTAACTCAAAAAATTTTTAAGATATCACTTAGAATTTGTAATCTTATTTAATTAGATTATAATCAATTGGAAATTACTACAAGTTTTTGATATTCAGATCTAAAATTAACTCTACATAGAATTGAAATTGTTAATTAAATGAAAGTTAGCTATTTACACGAATCTTTTATCATCTGAATTCACAAAGATTTCAGTGTTCAAGGCTTAATTTCATCAATTTCAAAAACAATATGGATTCAAGAATCAAAAAAAATAATAGTGCAGATATTAATGTAATGAAAGTTTATTTGCTTTATAAAACATTTTGATTTCAAGACTATTCTTCAATTTGTGTTGTGAACATTGATATTTTTATACTATTGCTAAATTGTATTTTTGTTACCTTATATGTCTATTGTGTAATGTCTTGGTTTGAAAATCTTTTTTTGCAATTGGCTTTCAAAAATTTTAATAATTGAAATAAAAATGTGAACTATAAAAAAATATTGAATATGATGCCTTATTTAATGAATGGATCCATTGAATAAAAAATTTTACATTTAGAAATTGTGCACTCATTTGAAAAGATTAGCATTCATGCAAACAGTATAGGATTTCTCAAAATAATTTCCAAAAACTCTTAGAACCATGTTCTTTGCTAGCAGATGGTAATGCAACTGATTTAAACAAAAAATAAACTAACAAAAAAGGCTCTATGAGAAACTTCTGCAATAACATTAAAATAATGGAATTGTTTTAAAGAAAATAATCCACTTTATTTGCCTATTGTGCACAGCTTCACGTAATTTTTTTAGTCTACATTCATTAAATAAAATATATTCAATATTTTTTTATAATTCATATTTTTATTTCAATTATTAAATTTTTTGAAATACCAAGAAGTTTTAGGCCTTAATTAAATATAAAAAAATAGACATTTAGTATTATGTATCACCGGTAAAATAAGATTGTCAATAAGGAGTATAGCCCAAGCTAACATTTCATTAAATATATGTCAAATTTTTTTTTAAATTAAAATTTTGTTTGCTCTTAAATATTTGTTGCATCATTTAATATTCATTATTATGGTCAGATGTAATATATAAAAGTATTTGCAGTTTTATTGTATTATGATCCTGATTAAACTTTAATATTTCTATAGAAATTTAGATTATATAAATCATGAATTCATTATTCATATTTTTTTTTTTTTGTGGAATTGGTAAAAAATCATAGGACTCATCTAATTTTATTATATTGTTTGTTTGTTGCATTACTGTATTCATTCTATTGTAGAATGAATACAAAGATAAAACAAACTTACATAAATTATATAAAAATGAATACATATGAAGTTCTTTATTTGATATAAGTCAAAAGTTTATAATAAAAGTTAAGTGCATTTTTATAGATACCATATCAGATCTTAAAAATATAATGATATATCTTGTAAACATTTTTTTTTCTTTGCAGGAACATCAGGAATTGATGCTCGAATTCCAGATTCTTACCTAACACCATCTCCTGATGAACAGATTATTAGATTACGAAGTCGTAAACACGTGAGAAAAACTGAAGATGGTAAATAATTACAAAATTGCTAATATATCAAATTTTCAATTTGTGTGTTTTATCTATAAATAAAATATATTTTTTTAAGGTGGATTTATGAAGGGCTTATAAAACAAATATTCAGCTATGCTTGTCTGGTAACATTTTTTGAAGGACTTGACTTTTGTTGACATTTATTGGTAAAGTAATGAAAAAGATTACAAGAAAAAAATGAACAAAACAAATGTAATATTCATTACAAACTAAACTTATATTGCAAAGTCAAAAATCTGTGAAGAGCAAGATGGTCAACTTAAGGAATTATGGCCTGTTAATTATTTTTATTAATACTTTAATGGATTGAATAAAAGACCTTTTGTCTAATATTTTAATATAACCCAATCAATAATTGGTGAATATTTGGGGACTCTGAAATTATTCTTGTTTTGGTTTTAAAACAAAATGCCCTTTCTTATCCCATAATGAACAATAGTGTGATGAAGTTGAAAGTAATATTTTTGATAGAAGTTTTAATTCAGATGCAATGCATTTTACAAGTATTGGAGCTTGATACAGTTTATTCCATTTTTGTTTTTAAGAATTAAAGATAGAAAAATTGGAATACTGCTTTCAAGACCAGATTATCTTAAATATTTAGATTAACTTGATATAAAAAGATGCTGAATATGATTAATCAAATGCTGCTGTAAAATTCTCACTATGATTAGTTATAACATGACTATCAGAAAGTCCTGTCACAATATTTTACACAAAGTTATCATTAAGGTATTTTCTAAGTGCCAAAAGATTAGTCAATTAACCCAAAATTTTTAGCTAAAAGTAATATACGTGATCATCATGTCCATTCTGAATTTTTGGGAAAAACTTTTTTAACTCAAATGGTAGCTGATTTCCTCTACTATCAGCTTTATTAGTTCCAGCAAATGTATTTAAATATTCTTTCTGGAATAACAGGAAAGTTAGCTTTATTTTTACAACAGAAATAATTTTCTGATTGCCATTTTTCCCCATTATTTATTTCAAGAAAATCTTCTCTATATATATTCATCAATTTTTAACTGGCTTTTGCTAAAATTATAAATGAATGGTCCTTCACTTACAGCATTAATTATACTTGAAGATTATTCTAATAAATATTCTGTATTGTGCAAGATATTTGATGTCTAAAAATTTAATATGGCTCATAAAAGATGAAGTAGTTGTATTTATACTTTTAATGGGTTTGTTTACTATTAACTTTTTTTTTTTTTTTAATTGCTTCATATGAATATCCTTTCATATTTGAAATATGTCTTATCAAATCTCTGCAACTTTCAGATGGTAAGGTACTATGCATATTTTTTTGCTTGTTTTATTTTTTAGCTATTGAATAGATTGATCTTTTATCTTTAATAAAATATAGAAAATTAGATATCTTAAAATAAGTATTATATATATATATATAATAAAGGTGTAATAATAATTCCTAAAACAATAAAATTCTTAGATTTGATTAAAGTTGAGGATTTATTTCAGAAATAATAGATTACTTTGGAGTTGCTTGGTTCAATGACTCTGGCAAACTAACATGTTGACATTAATAGGGACTAATTAATCAAATATCTTGTACATATAAAACTAAAGCATAATTTTAATTCCTGACTTACATTTAACATACTTAATAGCACTGATTGAATCTTCACACCCTCTGATGTCCATTGATTACTCATGCTTCATAGATAGCTATAGTGTAATAAGATAATTACTAATACATTCGTCTGCTATTTATTTTATTTAAATTAATTCAATTCTATTGCTTATATTTCAATAAACTATTTTTTATGATTTAATTTAAAACTTATCTGATCTACATTAACATACACAAGATTTAAATGCTAATATTTTGCTTACTTTTTAGTATTTTTGAAAAATCATTAAATCTGTCAGTTTCACCCACTGACTACGGAGCTAACATGCCATAAATTATGACACTATTTTTAAATGTTTAAAATTTATTTTTGTCAGGTACTATACCAGAGATATAAAATAGTGGCAATGCATCATAAGTAACAATGAGCTTTATTCTAAACAGCATAAGAGAATCTTAAAAACTTGAAAATTATCTTGTATTTGTGTGTTTCAATTTTATGAACATTAAGTAGCCCAACTCTTGAAAATAGTTAGCTATAAGCAAAATATTTTAAAAGTAAGTTACATCAGAGAATAAGCTTTAAGATTATTGTCAAAATAGATCTCAAAAGTACAATTGCTAAGATTCATCAGTGTAAACACCACCGATAGTATGGCCATTTAAATTCTAAAACCAAGATAAAAACACAATGTAGTAATGCATCAAAGATGAGTTCTATGATGTCTAGAAAATAATCACATATTTGTCCATAAATATAACATATAACATATTGATCCATAAGATTATTTGATATCTTGTGGTGCTATCTACTGAAGCAAACTTTTAGGAAAATAGTGGAAAAGCATCAAAGAGCTTTATTCTATACAAAGTAAAAAGAGAATCTCGAAAACTTGTAAAATATTATATTTGTGGGTTTCAATTTTATGAATATTAAATAGCTTAATTGCTGAAAATAGTTAGCTGTAAGCAAAATGACATTTTAAAATTATGTTACATCAGAAAATAAGCTGTAAGATTATTGGCATAAATATCAAAGTACAGTTGTTAAGATTCATCTGTATAAACAGTAAGTTGCAAATGAGTATGGCTATTTAAATTCTTAAACTAAAATGAAAACACAAAAAGTAGTAATACTGCATTGAAGATGTTCTATGATGATTAGAAAACAATCTCAAACAAAAATATGTCCACAGATTGTTTGATACCTTGCGGTACTATCTATTGTAGCAAACTTTTTGAAAAATTTCAATATTATCTACATATAGCTCTCCATTATATTCTATTCTTAGCCATATTTTCAAATATTGATTTCTTTATAGGGTTTAAATAAATTTTGTAGTTTGTTTCTCCCATGAAAACTGCTCAAGTTCACCATGAATTTTTTTTTTTTTTTAGAAAGTCTGTTACTGTTCATTGATTTCACATCTCCAATCCAATGAAGATATGATTTTATGATAAAAAATCTTTAAAACCCAACAAACTAAAGAACATTAATTGTATCATTGTAATTTCAGAATTTTATAGAGCATCCTTAAATCAAAAATTTTACACTTAGATGTTATGTTAATTTTCACTTTCATACAATAAATTAGGTAAATTAAATTAGATGCTGTTTATACTGCTTATGTAGTTGCAATAGTTAAATTATTATGATGAAATAATCTGTGGTTTAAATTATTAAATGCTGCAGCAATGATTGAAGTCAATCACATTTCAACATCTAAATTTGCTTTTCTACTTATAAAAAGCTATTTGAGATAATCCAAGCTAAAAGTTAAGAATTTTCTTCTATTATTAATTGCTAAAGATCTTGATGTTTTGAACATTAAGTACATTCTGCATACCATCTCCTGAATCAAGGATGACACAATCATCTGAAAATTGTAAATCAAGAAGCCAAAAAGAAAAACTTTCTGTTTTTGCTTATAATTGTTTCCAAAAACAATCATAAAATTGGAGTTGTATCTTTCTTTAACGCAGTTTTCATTTCTTACACACCAATAATAATAATCCTTCCTCTCATTTTATCATATAGAAACTGTATAATACAAATAGAATTGAATTATGATACAAAATTTGAAATGATGACTATTAATATGTTCATACTTTCTATCATTTAGATTTGGAAAAAATATCTGACTTCATGAAATTAAAACAGTTTTTTGAAATCTTAAAAAATGGAGGCATTGTTTAAATATTGTGGTGATATGTTAGCTTTAAAACATTTAGAGTGTTTTTAATATATGGATTTATAAAATTGTGCCTTCTGATTATAACATTGCTTTCATTATTCCAAAATAACTCATTGTTGAATAGATTGCTTCCAGTCATAGATGAATGGTTACTAGAGATTTGAGTATGATTTTTAAGAATCAAGAAGCACTGTAGACTGATTTTTGTTGCCAAGAAAATATAAGAAAAGCTTGGAATTAGACAAATAATTAATACATCTATTGTTCTTAGATTCTTAGATATAACTTTCAATAAGAGAGGATTTTCCAATTTGTTTATGATAATCTTTTAGCAAATGTAATTGTCTCAATTCTATTGATGCTATGGTAGTATATAAATTTAATAAAGTTTCCGCTATTTTGCAATGCGAAAAGATTTATCAGCTTTTTCATAACTGTTTTACATTTGTAAACTACAGATAATTATAAATGGGTATATATTTTTTTCCCATAGATAACATGTAAGAGTGATGGAATCGTAATGGATTGCCAATGCTAGGATGTCCATGAAATTATAACTTCTGAGTATAGTTAATCCAATGCTATTTAATGACTTATCTTGTGGTTTAATGATAGCATATCTGCTATGTCCACTATATGCAGTTCAAATCTAGGCATTAGACAATAACCACCCATTAGTGTCTATAAATGGTTATTTCTAGCTGTTTTTCACAATGGGGGAAAGCAAATATAAAAAATTGCTCTAACTTTCACTATCCAATAATTAGTAAGCAAATTAAATAATCTCTTATTGTTTCTCTATATGGAATCTACTGGACTTTATTTTGAAGTAGTCTATTTTAAATCTTTTGGTTTTTACTTATATATGCTTAATTTGGGAGGAATGATAGACAGTGTTGTAATTGTTCAATTATTCCCTGAAATAGTTCTTAAGTTAATATTTTTGAAGTGTAAAGAAACATATATTTATAGCCAATTTCAAGATGACGAGAAACATCAAGTTTTTATGTTCTCCTCTTGACCAAGTGGATTTCTTACATGTATTTAAGATTATCAAATATTCAATAAAAGTATCTCAATTCATTGGATCATATGCTGTGACCTCATAAATTTAATAAGAATTTCCTCTTGAAGTACTCATTTGTATCATCTTTGCATTACTGTGTGGTATAATTTCATTCATATAAGCTAAGGGGAATAAGATGATTTTGGAGACATAATAAATCACGGAGGCTTGATGTACATTTATTTCTAAAAGTTGGGCAATTCACATTAGAGATAGAAAGTTTCTTTTTGATATAAAATTTACTAATAAAAATTGAACTAAGGACTTGATTAGATAATGTGTCATCAGTTCAGGTCATCTATAAACCTGAGTAATCATTAGATATCAGATAGGGTTGCAAAATAGATTCTCAAATCAGTGATTGAATATCATTATATAATTATAATATGTCTAGACTAGATGCAAATTTGCTTAGTGTTAGAACTATATATGATAAACTTGCTTCAAGTTAAATAGATGTTTCACTTTTTTTGTTATAAGCATAGTTTATTACCAACATTATGTAAATAAATACATGTATGTAATGACCCACCACTCTCCACTCTATTAATAACACTGATACACTCAAGCACATATATGCTGATAAGATAAATTATTATCAGCATATATGTGCTTGAGTGTATCAGTGTTATTAGATAGAGTGGAGAGTGGTGGGCCTGTGTTTCAGTTATGTATGTAATATAATTCATTTATGTAGTTTTTAAACTTTATTGAATAATCACAAAATACACATATATCAAATGTTTTCAAATTTCTGGTTAATTTATTATTTTAACTTTTTTTTTAATGCATTTCTAAAAATTATCAGGCTATTTACTACTAGTGGAAGTCTTGTGAGTCTCCATCTTGGTTATGAATTGTTGAAAATTTGATTTTTTTTTTGTATGTGTGATTGTACAAATCAGTTTTGAAGAGATTAATTTGTAAAAATTGCAAGGTGTTGGTATTTTATTTTGACTTCACATTACAAGATTATAATAGTTCGCAATAATATATGTTGTGTTGAAAATTGATTTTTCCTTTGAAGTTTTAGTTTTAAAACTTGCTTCCAGAACTCAAATGTAGACTAGAACTTAATCATCTTTAGATCTTAAGTTTTTCTTAAACTGTATTAGTTCCCATTCCACAGCAAAATGGTTTTAGAATCAGAAAAGTCAAAGGTCTTTGTCTTTTTCAAACCCATCTAGGTAATTATTGATCAGTTTTTGTTTTACAGCAAGGTATGTATTTACTGTTAATATTGGAAAAGGAAATTCCAATTCCTTGAAATGTATCTTTTAAATAACTTTTTTTTTTTAAAAAAAATCATTTTGAAAGGAAATTGTCTAAGTAAAATCAGAAACAATCTTGCATTTGTTCATTTTTCTTTTGTGGATAGAATCTTTTTTTTTTGAGAAAAATAATTATAGATATGTAAATATGCTACAGATATTGCTGTTTGACACCTGTCTTAATGCAGTGGAAAAAGATATCACTGGATTTTTATACAGTAAAACCCTTGAACTGTTGTTGAATCTTCCTAATCTAACAAAATTGATCATTTCAAGAACAGATTCATAATTTGGCTTTCAGTTGTTTGCTCTAGTACATTAATGCAGAATAGCAGAAAAACTGAGATAACTTTTCATAAGTGCTGTAATCCTACATTTTCCTATAGCTTTGTAGCTGTTCCATCTATTGCTAAACTGATAAGTTTATTGGGCTCTATTGAGCATATTTTTAATATTACTGACAGTGGTTTACTAAGTTTAATATCTCATAATTACATCAGGGGAAACAACAAATATAAACATTTAAGAATAATCTTATATGTCTGTAGTTATATATTGGAAAATTTTTATTATCTACTTGCATAAACTGTTTTTAGAAAAAATCTAACTATTTATCCTTCAAATTTATTTAATTGTTAGGGTTTATAAACAACATGCTTCATGTGGTATTTGTCTCACTCTTCAAATACTGTACTGGTAAACCAATAACAATTAGATTAATAAATACCAAATTTATAGTGGTGCTTTAATCAACTAGGCTATTCTGCCGAAGGTATTAAGCAGTAAAAATTTCAAATATTTATCTATTAGAGATGTGACCCCCATCTACACACATTAACTGATTAAATATATTTAGAAAAATATATAAAGTTGAATTTTCTAAAAACCAGTTATCAGCAATTCATATATATAATTGGAATAATAATATGATCACAAATCATCAAAAAAACCTTTAGACAAGTGTGTCGTAGATGCATCAAAAGCTAAACTTAATACTAGGTATTTAAATCATTTTGACTGCAATAATAGCATTAATCTAGGAATGGGGTTGGTGCTATTAGTCACTGAAGTCTTGTGTTATTTAGATCTTAACATTACAAGTTTATATTCTTAACAATTTCACTAAAATATAGGTCTTCTCCATTGCTCAGTAATCCATGATAAAACAAAACTAGTTTCAATTATGGTATTAGCTTTTTTTATTGAACTTTGTTCAACAGTGGTGTGCTGGCTATTTAGTGATGATTTTAATAATTTTTTTTCATAATTCTTCTTTAATTGGATAATTAAAATGCTTGTAAACTTGTGTTTTCTCCAGAGCAGCTTGCCTGTAAGCTCTTCAAGCATTACAATTGTTTCCTCTGGTATTTTCTTTAACAGAAGGCAAAAATATGCGATTTGTTTCATGGTCTAATGATTGAAGTTGACCTCCTATAACAGTGAATGCAAAATCTCTTGCGAGCTTAAATTTTTTTGTTTTATTTGTTAATACCAAGTTCTGTCACAAATTCTAAAATGGGGAATGCTATTAAATTAATCCTCAGCATCACACTAATAGTGCACTAATTTACCTATCCGCAACATTTATGTAATCTTAAATGTCTACTGAAACTAATATTCGCATAAGCTTGCATAATTAAGGTTTCCGAAATTTTTTAACACTTGATATTGTAATGATCAGATTTGTACATTCACATAACAAAATCCAGAGTCCAGGCAAATTATACCAAAGTGACCGAAATGAGATGGTGAGGTCTCAAATCCGACCAAACTTCAACTCATTTATTAGTACTCCATGATTTAACATCTAATGAATGACGTTTTTGAGGTTACACCCAGGTCTTAATTTAATCTGCGAGCTGACTCCAAACAGAGAGAAACATGAGACTCCAGGACTGGCTAACAATTAACTTAACTAAAACAAGACATATTAGACATGTAAAATCGTTAAGGAATTTGGAATAAGATAATTATGGGTTGGATTGAAATAGAAATACAAGCAAGAAGGGTATGGAACAAGTTTTATATTTTAAATAGTTTATTAAAACAACATAAAATCAAAAGAAAGTAACTGACAAGTATTACATAGTATTAAGTACGTCTGATCAACGCCTCAGGTGATTACATAGTGGATGGAACTATTATCAATACAGCAGTCTCCTCCTAACACATTAAAATAGGTGTATGTGTGGTTAATAAATCATGCCTATAATCATATAGTATGCCCATCCTTTTGTGCAAGATTTGAGTTTCAATCTAATGCTGAATTGTTAATGAGGAAAAGAACTGGTTACTTTTAGATTCGCATATATATACTATGGCACTGAATAAAATACTAAGGAATAAGTCTGCGGTGCGAGGGAGTAATTATTCAAGAGCTTCAGCATCGAATGCTCTGTGACCTAAGATTGGTCGGTTTGCTGCAATTAACATATGAACAGATAAGTTCAGGAACTCGGATTGGCTTTCTAAATATGGTCTGGACCCTCTTGTTCCTGTTCTAATAAAGATAGCCATATCCGAACTAAAACATGGGGCGGCTGTTCACTGTGAACCCATTTTAAAAAGGTACAGCAAAGTGTAAACGTACAAATTTGTACTTCATAAAGACATACTCTCAACACACACACAAAATACCAATATGTATACGCATAAGTAATTAATTGCGCCTATAAAAAAAAAACAGATAGCTTCTATCTGCCAAACTAACACAACCCAGTTCTTAAACTAGCATTATAATTATGCTAACTAAAGGGTTTAAATTAAATTATAACATAAATTAAAATACTGAATCTGCATTTGAATAATTGTAATTAAGGAGGTAACGTATATTTGACCGGCATTAATAAACATTGACAAATATACTTTAATATCATCTCTAGCTAGCACATCATTTCTAACCAACAGATCGCATGAGTTATAATAACAGACTGAGCAAACAAATCCTCGTGAAATATAATGCTGTTATAACATATATAAAATTATGATAATGAGTTCTTAGCGATCGATTATTATCTATCAATATAGTATTTCGAAACTGATTTAATATGCGAAATTCTTAAAATATTTAAAGTGGAGATTTTAGTTATCTCCGTTGAAAGTTCATTAACAATTAGTATTTACTGTTTCAAAAGATGGGCATAGATAAAATACTTAAAACAGTAAATATATGCATGACCGCAGTTTTAAGAAATTTAAGTCATAACTGATTGCAATTATTTATAAATTAGAAGATTAAATGATTTTAGATTATACAGATGAATTCAGGCAAGTTTTACATAGTTTTACTTTATAAATCTTTTTAATTAACAGTTTTAAAAATTAAGATTGAACATTCATTATGCTAAATAAGCTAGCTTAATATTAAAATTACCAATTTAAAGATTAATTTACAAAGCACTAGTCTTTGAAAAGAATATTATCTATTTTGGTTGTAGCTTGTAATGCAGGCACATCATACGGTGTGCATAGTGGCACTCTTCTCTGGATAGGCCATTTAAATTAAGTTGTCTTGTTTCGGTAGGCTACTGGAAGATTCCCATTTCTGTGATGATGATGATCATGCCATCAGGCATGTAAAACTGGACTAAGAGATTGCCATCACCCCTCAAGAAAAATATAATTCTTTTCTACTCCCCCATGTTAAAGATCAAACTGGTGTGGGGACTGGTGGTAACACTTCTTTAGATTTATAAAATAGATTTACAGCAAGAAATATGGCCTATATATATGATTCAAGGATTAGAACGCTTGCTGTCAACAAGACTATTTACTTCTTGAGAATCAATTAGCACCCTCTGAAATTTTATAACTTAATTAATTTAAACCTCCCTGTTAATTTTTAATAGGATGTTTTTAGCTAAACTTTACCATTTTAAATTGCTAATGACTTTGCGATCACTTCAATTCAGTAAATTCTGTACAAAAACTATATATTTTTGGAAAAATATTGAATTACTTCAGCCAGCTAAAGTTAAAATTAAGAATCATTAAAACTTTTAAACAATATTACTCACTATATATATATATATATATCACGGTTATGTGTAGACCATGCACACATACACGTGATTTCAAATGCAAAATAATAGACTCCTTTTAACAACATTAAATCCAAAATATATTATTTTAAAATAAAATATGCCTGCTGTAATATATATACATTGATGATATTACAGTCGTTTGTCCGCATATATGTGTGATGATACCTATATAACCATGTTGATACTATATATATGTACTCAGAGAGGGTTTAAATCTGGCATAGATGAAGCTGAGGAAAATAGGTGAAACATTTATGGGAGAAGGAATATACTGTTTCAATATAAATCTTGCATTCCAATTAGAGCTTAAATATACTTAATGTGAATATTAAATCACTAAACATCACATGATCACCATCTCTTATACTAGCACATAATTGTTTTTAAACAAGGCAAAACTCTCCATACAGTAGTGCCACCCTGTGCCAACCATGAGTAATCAATGGATGCCAGAAGGCTTATGCATAAAATCCCTATCTAATGCCTACTCTGGTACTGTATGGAGAGTTTTGCCTTGTTTAAAAACAATTATGTGCTAGTATAAGAGATGGTGATCATGTGACATTTAGTAGTTTAACACCAATCCTGCCTAATAGGATAGTGGTGGCTATGATTGTTAAAGGGCCAAAGACACCAAAATGTATAGGTGCTGAACTGAGTTCAGACCCATATGACTATATAACCTATTGAGCTTAGATTGAAAATATTGTGTTTTCAATTTCATTTTCATAGTTTTGTAGTTAAGTAAAGATAAAAGGTGGTTGCTGGAGGGTTGCATTAGATCCTAAGATCTAGATTCAGTGCTCTCAGATCCAAAAGCTCCTCACTGATGAAAGTCACAAGTCAGAAACTAGTCTGGGGATATTGGATGAGTAGGCATTAGATAGGGATTTTATGCACAAGCCTTCTGGCATCCATTGATTACTCTGGTTGGCACAGTGGCACTACTGTATGGAGAGTTTTGCCTTGTTTAAAAACAATTATGTGCTAGTATAAGAGATGGTGATCATATGATGTTTAGTGGCTTAACACCAATCCTACCTAATAGGATAGTGTTGACTATGGTTGTTAAAGAGCCAGAGACACCAAAATATATGGGTGCTGAACTGAGTTCAGATCCATATGACTATATAAGCTATTGTGCTTAGATTGAAAATATTGTGTTTTCAATTTCATTCTCATAGTTTTGTAGTTAAGTAGAGATAAAAGGTGCTTGCTGGAGGGTTGCATTAGATCCTAAGATATAGGTGCAGTGCTCTCAGATCTAAAGCTCCTCACTGACGAAGACCACAAGCCAGAAACTAGTCTGGGGATATTGAATGAGTAGGCATTAGATAGGGATTTTATGCACAAGCCTTCTGGCATCCACTGATTACTCTGGTTGGCACAGAGTGGCACTACTGTATGGAGAGTTTTGCCTTGTTTAAGTGTGAATATTAGTCTTAAATTTTAAATGATTATAAATTGGAAATTTTTTTTTGTCTATGTATAATAGTATGAATTGTTATGAAAAAAAAGCTTAGACAACACAGATCAAAATCACATGTAGTTCATAAAATGTGATTTGGTCATTACAGTTCTAGCTGTTGACCAGAGTAATATATTGAAATAGATCTGTTTCACTTATTATATTCTATAATAGTGAGATTGCGTGTGTTTCTTTAATTTAAAACTTTGAGTGTGCTTGTAATACTGCCAAGTATGCGTGAGTATAATTGTCTTGTTAATTATAATATGAAAATACTGTCTTAAATATTTATATATGCGCATATTCATTTACGTTTGTTAAAACTGAAGTAAACATAATGGTGTGTAGTTAGAATTTATGTATATAACAAAATAATAAGTTTAAATTTATAAAATTATTTATTTAAGTTTCAATATTCATTTTAAAAAATTTCAAGTTCTATTGTTTGTTAAAATTACACAAGCTGTAATTTTGTTTACGAGTTTTAACATTTCGTCTAAAAATAATTTTTTGGCTGAAACTTGACCCATTTAAAATTTTAACTAAGACAAATTATAAAATTCCGTCAGGCATAAATTCATACTAAGTGCTTTTGCAAAACTAAGGAAAATATTTTGGCTCTGGGTGTAGCTGTGACGCAAATTGGAAAACTCGAGGGAATAGAACTTTTAAGTCCAGATTTAACTATAGCAAATATTAAAAACTAAGTGGAAATTTAGTTAAAGGCAAAGTTCGAACCAGTAAACAAGTGATGTGGCAAGAGTAAAAAAGGGAGGGACATACTGTCAAAAATAGAATATAAAAAAAGCCTATAGTAGCCATCAAGTAGTGGTTGTTGCTGATATATTTCCTGAAAGACCAGTGCCAAAAATCATAAAAAAAAGCTGTTCCTGCATTAATTTAGCAAGCTGAATTTTAGAAAACCATTACCAAAGCTGTTCAAATGAGGACCGTCGGCTAGAGGATAATAGACAGCCGTCTATTTGTCCTGGACTGCTACCGAATGAGAGAAAACATCAACCTCAACCCAAGCCCATTCCAGTGACGGAGAAGTTACACCTGTAATACCAGAGAGTTCCTGATCAAAGTGATGGAGGAAAGCCGCCACCTAAATAAATTTCCCCAGCTGCATCCAGACTCAAACCTAGAAAAGCCACAGCCGATTTAACAGAGAAAAGATGCCTTGAAAGACTCACTACCAAGATTACTGATAAATTATTCTGCAGAATACGTAATTTCATAACTAAACTCATTCTAAATGAAAAGCTAGATAACTAATCAATCTCGTAATTAATTATATCATTTAAATGTTACACTAAACTGTTTATATTAAATTTATTTAAAGCTTAGATCACTCAAAATTCTTGCTTGATCATAAATAATTTAAATAATCATAAATATTTAGTTTCTATAAAACCATTCAAACAAATTCTCATTTCTAAATTATAACTTTATTGATTGTTTTCTGCAATTTATTCTTATGCCATATATCTTTAGTTTTAATTTATGTTTATTAATTTATGCTATATTCATCAGAACGGAGTTTTGTAGGTTAATAATTATCGGAGAGGCGAGTAATCACTTTTTCCGTTATGTCAGATTATTGTAATATAAAGAATATAGGCAAAACTCCCTTCTGAAATAAAACTATTATTTACGCTAGAGTGAATCAGTTACTTATAATGCCCAAAATAAGTTATTTAAAATGCATCTTTTGCGCAAGTTATTTAAAATGTATATTTTGCGTAAGTTATTTCAAATTTATATTTTGCAAGTTATTTAAAATGTATAATTTGCGTAGGTTATTTAAAACGCATATTTTGCATTATTTGTAAGGCATATTTTGCGAGTTATTCAAAATTAATATTTGAGTAAGTTATTTAAGAATCAACATTTTGCGTGAGCTATTTAATAATCCATATTTGACTTAGATTATTTAAAAATCAGTTCGTTTAATATTAGATGGAAATTATACGACATATAATTAATGTTTCAAGTTCTAGTAAATCTTTAAATTTTGCTATAACTCCATTTAATTAATGATTAAGAAGCTATGCAGACCCTTAAATCAGATTCTTATTATCGCCTTTAACATGTGACTTAATAATCTCATTTATGAACTGATCAGTGGTAGTAGTACTGAAAGAAGCTAAGATTTTGGTGTAATTAATGAAATATTAATTTAGCGTTGCGAATGTGTTGCTAGTTAGCATAAATATGCATCTCTCCTTGCTATATCTATATTGGCCTACATCAGGATCGTTTCCACGTCAAGTCATGCCTCGAAAGTTTAGGCAACTGTGACATTTATTTGTATTTGAAGGAACCAAAGCGTTCCAAAGGGCCATAAACCACTATTCTGCTGACTTGAATAAAAAGGCCTCTTCGCATTATAGCAAGTAGTCCGGTCTGAAGAACTGTTTACTAGGTAATAAACCTCAATTAAGAACACATTCAAGGCGCATTTATTCTGATAATATAGTTTATAACGCACCAGAATCTGACGTTCGACTGCCACACCTCAGTTCTGCTTCCCTAGAAAGTAACTTCAGCTTTGATTCGATTCGGAATCTGAGTTAATGCGTTCATCTGCGTAGCAATTATATATCACGCAAATATCTTTATAGTTGAGTTTAAACTTAGGAAAAATAGTAATATAATCTATCAGTTACCAATAAATTGATCACTGTTACTTATTTCCACTATATAGAATGTAGATGGTATGGGTATATTAAAATCATGGACCAATTAAACATTTTGTAACCGCAAAAGCCACTCGCCTGCGCGTGAGCACTATATAATAATGCTTTACTATATTATTTATAACCCCGAGTATTCACTCACCTGCGTGTGAGCACTATAATTTGCTTTATTAAATCATTTGTAACCCTGGGCATTCACTCACCTGCGTGTGAGCTCTATATAAATTGCTGTATTATATTTTACGTAACCCTGAGTATTCCACTCACCTGCGTGTGAGCAAACTATACCCAGTGCTTTATAACTTATTAATTGCTACTTTAAATTTATGAAATATAAATGTATCTGGTCTCCATTCTTGCTCATTACTTTATGAATCACTAGTTAAGTTATATAATGTTTTTTTTTTTGGGGGGGGGGTGTCTCATGTTTTACTGCTTTGCTATTGCTGGAATGTGAATGAAGAGATATCGAATGTAACCTCAGGCATGTCATTTGCAATGAGTTCACTTGGAAGCACAAGTAAGAGATTTGAGGTATGATCAGACGTAGGATATTATCTTGACATGGTCAGCTTTTGGTTCTCTGGCTCGGACTCTTGGTCTGTTGGGCAAATGTACAAACCTGACCATTACAATATGTATGCATGCACAAGTATATTATAGGTAGTTCATACTACATTTTATCTAGTCATTAAATAAGATAATTAACTGTACATTATTGATTAATTGAATGTGTGTATATATAAATATATTTTATGTTTTTAAAACATACAGTAGATGCTAATGGTAGAAGAATCTATAATAATTGGTGTTCATCTTGAAAAATACATTTGTTTATTTTGAAATTGATGCTTAGTATATAAGATTTGTATATATATAATCTTCCAATAGTCAAGGATTTTTTTTTAACAAAATGGCTAACTTATTAAACAAACATGTATCTATAATATAGATGAATGATTGCCAACCTTTCAATTTTTTTTATATCTATTTGTGAGTCACATTAATAAATCTAAGTTTGTAAAGTGGTGATTACAGATAAACTTATATTTAACATGAAAAATGGTGATAATAAAAATGCCAATAATATGCATGTGAGGGCAAAAATATTTTTTTTATAATGCAAACCCAGTCATAATAAAACCATATTTTGTAGAAAATCATGCAAAAATTATGATTACGTATGCTAAAAATTTAACTACAAACTATAATATTTAGATTAATCATTTCCTTGCTCCTGTTTTGTCTGCACAATCTCTTAAATCTTTTTGTATGTGAACACAAATATAATTCATTTGGGAATGAATTTGTTTATGGATGTAAGATGAAAGTAGATACTGCTATTTTTTTCATTGTTATAAACGGTAAACAGAAAGAAATTTCCAACATTCCGATATTATTTTATATGTAACAATAATAAAAATAATGTACAACAACTATATAAATATTTATATATATTAATAATAATTATACATAAAAAGGCTTTTTGGTACATGGTTTCCTGCCCTTTTCAAATGTTAATCATTTATTGCAAATAGAACACCATCTAGTTTTATTTTTCGGCAATTATTTTCTGCATTTCTTGGAATTTATTGATCCAAATTAAAGTGCTTCTAAGGTAAACTTCATGTCAGGTTATCAATTACCAGAAAAATAAAAATAATAAATTGTTCTTATAGCTTTATTTTCATCAAAATTAAGTATTAATTGATAAATAATATAAATTTACCAATTCAATAAAAAATTCTATTTTTCTGAAAACAATTAATCCATCCTGAATGCATTTACAGTTCATTAAGTGATCCAGATGATGTAGATTATAGATATATTAATGTCTATAATATATATTTTTTCAAAAATCATTAAAGTTTTGTCTATAAAATTGAATAAATTATTAAAATATTAATATTTAGTTTTGTTAGTATGATACTATTTAAAAAAATAGAAAAATTATTTTTTTAATTTAAATAATTATGACATGGTCTTAATAATATGAAGCTCATGGTTTATTATTTAGTGATGCTAGAATTAGCAAGCTGATAGGTCATAACAAATTATGTGACACAATGATGGGCATTCTTATTTGGTCACTGTATTTTTATTCTCTGATTGTTTTATCTGTCTTTGGACAGAGAATTTATTATTTGTATGATAATGACCAGAATATCAAATCATTTAATTATAATGTATTTTTGAATGTTTATTTTGTAGATGATTTTAGTGATGTGGAAGATCTTTGGGCATCTGTATGTAGTTCTCCAAAAAAAAATTTGGCTCCTACACGAAAAAGACTTTTATTATCTCCCACAAAATGTCCAGCTTCTGATAAAAGTAGTGCAGAAGTAAGTAAACTAATTAATTTAGGCTTTGTAATATTTTCCAAATTTTTAGTACCATTTCTTATGACTTTATGCATGATACAATAATTTTAAATGTTTTATATATTGTAAATTAAAACCAATTTTATTCATATTGAGTTATTTATAATAAATACACTTAATATTTATAAGATTGCATATCTACGTGTATAAACAAATACTGTTCAATTTTTGATCCACATTCAGTGTTTTTTATTAATATTGTTCATTTTTCTGTTCTAAATTACATGTTTATTTAAATAATGAGATAATTTATTAAATGAATAATATTTCTGTAGTTGTAATTTTCACTACACCATTATCGTGCAAGGTATCTGCTTTTAATACCTTGTTGAAGGATATAAGTGATTAATATCTATCTAATGAATGACTAATAAAAATTATTAATTTATTAAATGAAATTAAATTTATATACTTTGTAGTAAATAAAAGAAGTTATTAGTATTAAAAAAGGGTATATTTCACATACATTAAATATATGGTGAGCAATATCTTGTGAAAATTATTTCTTAAAAAAAAATAGCATATGCTGAGTCCAAGTGATAAAAGATATAGCCGTTGACTGAAGAATGTTCAAGTGATATTGATATTTAAGAAAGCAAAAAAAATTATATTACAAATTATAAAACTATTAATTTTCTGTCAATTCTATTCAAGATCTTTATTACTATTCACTACAGAGAACTTTGGATTCATAATTACCAAACAAGCTGATTTAAATATAATTTTAGCATAGTAGAACACATCCAAATATTAAAAGGATTTGTATAAAAAAAACAATGAATGTCAATTGCCATTTTGTATTGTATTGTAGATTATGGAAAGACAATTGACTCTAGTGTTTTTGTAGTAATTAAAGCTTTGGCAAGAACATCAAGATATACATCCAGGATACTGATAAATTCTGAAAAACATTTGGCAAAATGCAAGAGCAGTGATTAGATTACCTGGGAACTAATTATTAGCATTGATAAGGATATTCATAGAGCAATGTTGCATGCTCTAATAGTGTAACGGTATCTGCCATTACATTAATTTAAAATTAGAATAAAAACGGTTTTAAGTTCGTAAATTAAAAAACTAAAAGTTAAAATTAAAGAATTGTTCAATGTACGTATATATATTCGCACAGATGCCAAATTTTAAAATTATTTTCTTTTTTAGAAAAAAATATATTTGAACGTACTTTTTTATAAAAAAGTACAAGATCTAAAGATAAAATACTTTTGTAAATGGAAATGATGTGTTTATTAATCAAACGAAAAGCAAACTAGCCCTTGGGGCTCTTATATAAAAAAAGTCAGATAAAAATATAGATAAGAAAATAAAAAAAATTAGAATGTCCAATAGAAGCAGTAACCAATTACTCGGACCTTAATGGAAATTATTGGAACAGAAAACTATGTTCAATTAATCCGGAGGAGTACTATAAAAGAAAAAAATATTCAAATTAAAACAGTTCCAGCTTGATTTCGTGAGAAGGGCGATAAGATGCACTTGTCGCTCTCTCTTACTTATTTCAAATAAAATGACTGTAATACCATGATTGAACCAGCTAAGGCCACCTCTGGAACAACAGATAGACCAGTCTTCAAATAAAGACTTCGTGGGAATTGACACCAGGAACCAGGAGCTCTTCTACTATAAGACATGGACTATAAAATTTAAAAATAATTAAGAACTTTCGTTAAGATTCGACAAGCTTTTAAGAACCTAAATTTTAAAATGAACTCTTATCTGACTTTCAAGTTTTCAAATTAATTATTAATGTTTAATTTTTATATATTTGAGTTTGCTAAAAATCATTTCCTTTTTTTTTTTTTTTAATATTTATCGTATAAATTATTTAAACGCATTAAATTTAAGTTGGGTATAGACGCTTGCATAGATTCGTTATCGGTTAATTATGTTTTTGTTTTCATATTTGATTAGAATATATAGACATTCGGTAAATAATTATTTGGATGTCTTTTAAGTTATTGGTGTCAATGCGGCATCTTATGATGAAT
This sequence comes from Epiperipatus broadwayi, assembly GCA_028023455.1. Taxonomy (NCBI): domain Eukaryota; kingdom Metazoa; phylum Onychophora; class Udeonychophora; order Euonychophora; family Peripatidae; genus Epiperipatus; species Epiperipatus broadwayi. Next base: position 5,852,439 of record JAQFVV010000069.1, read on the forward strand.
GCCATTGGGTTTCTTGTAAATTTCCCTCTGCAAGTTCCATCAATGACTTTATATTTTGATCGTTTATGTTTATTTTGAAATGTTTTTAACCGTGTAATCTATGTAGCCGATCTATACTCGACATTAAAAAACAAACTTTATAAAATTCATCTGTGCGAACTTATATAAATGTTAAAATTAAGTCGGGCATGAATGACTATATAGATTTGTAAAGTTATATTAATTAATTAAGGGAGGGTTAATCTTGGATTATTTGTTTCGTAGTTGGATTGGGTCAATAGATTGGATATATCGGTGTAATTAGTAAATGTAATATGAGGTCCGCCACGTGCAGGATCGCATTATATGCTGCACACCCCCTTTTTGCCTATGGAAGGGGATAGTAAGATGGAAAACGCAGTCCCTTCCTATGGATTTTTTTTTTATTGTTCTTCTTGCCAGACAGATGTAACATTCCTGTCTGGATGAGAGTCAGTATCTTCTCTAACCATACTGTTCAGATGTACATTTCTGACAGTATGATATTTGTGCTGTCGTAATCATGTTGCATTGAATATATCGATGTATCAGGTGGATTGATGTTAGTTTAGCTGTGAACTTTTGGCCTAAGGTTAAATAAGGGATAGAATATTTTCTTTTCAAATGCAATCTATGTAGTTTATTCATACTCTACACTCTTAAAAAAATATTATTAAATTCATCTGTGAGGATGGTTTAAAATTTTAAAATAATTTAAATTAAAAGTTAATATTAAAATCTAAAATAATAAATGTTATTCCTCAAATTTTAAATGATTATATATGTGCGTTAATAAATGTTGTTTGTGCTTTAATTACTGGCAGTGGCTTTTATTTTTTTATATTTAAGATATAAATTAAATAAAGCTATATTTTATAAATCTGCGTCTCACTGAGCTAGTGGCAAGAGCTGACGGACTTAATAAATAAAAGTTGGATCTTTAACAGCGCGTATCTACCTACTCTATAAATTTTCCAGGTTCAAATGCCTGGTGGCGCCTTGTAGCGGCAGATACGGTAAGACTATTTTTGATCTCGCAAACCCAGACCGTTATTTATAATAGGAAGGCGTCAAAGTAAAAATTAATGATTGTTTAACTCATTAAATTAGCAGATGATGCTATTGTTGCAAATAATGCTTCAAAGCTTTAGGGAATATTATAAAAACTCAACTAAAAACAATAAACTAAATAAATATTAAAAAAAAAAAAAAACTAATAGGTTGCTAGTAATGAATTAGAAAATGCTAACAACTACAAATTCCTTAGTTGATACATTAATATAAATTGGAAATATAATGCATGCAACGTGTTTGGGATGCTTTTAAAAGGAATTATGTCTATATTTTTGAAAGGGAAGGTTTTTAATGTATTTTACTAGTCCTTCATGGTTATGAAACTTGGATTTTAATAAAAAAGCAATATATCAGGTTTTATATTATATAATAAAATAAGGAAAGATGTATATTGGATGCAATGAAGATGAATCAAAAGCTAAATAGCTGCATGATAGATGAGCAGATATTGAAAAAATTAAGACGTGAAATTCAAGCTGAATTAGGCATATGTATGAGAAATGACTATAGATAGATAGTGAAGATCATAAACCTAGATATTCTACACGTGAAACATAAATTAATGAAGTTTGTTGATGAAATGTGAGAATCTATAGAGAATTATACTTGGAGAGACCTTCATCATTCATTAATAATGATTGTAAATTATGATTTAAATTAATATTGTCTTTGAGATTTATTATTCTGTATCTTTTATTTTTATTTAGATTTAATTTTATATATATATATATATATTGGTAATTATAAAGAAAATAGCTTTCTTTTTGCTTTATGTTAAAGCTGACATTTATTTAAGGACTGCATATATCATAATTTGTGATAAATGATAATGTTTCTGATAAATGGAGGAAGCATGAAAACAGGGAGAGTTGTTTAATAATGCTATTTAATATTTAATTCTTAATACAAGTTATTAGATGAAATTCTATAATTCAGAAATTGTTAACCGAATTTTATGTCATATTTGCATCTGATATCCATCTTAAAAGTTGTATTAAGGATCTTCAATTAATTATACTTTTTGTTGAAATGTCATAAAAAATCGATAGGAATATTTTAAACCACTGATGTTCAATATTGTAATTTTGTTTATTAATATTGTATTATAGATAAGTATATTGTGTTGAACATATGCAAAATCTAATACAAAAACTATTTATAGTTATAATAATTACCAGTTGTCATCAGAAACTTATAAATGTGACAAATATTATATACAGTATATGTATCTATTATCATTTATTAATTTTAAATTTACAAATTATTTAAATATCTAGGAACCTATTTCTCCAAGAAAACTCCGAGCTTTACGGCGAAGTATGATCTTATCAAGTGATTCAGAGGGTGATCTTGTAAGTATAGTATATATATTATCTATTTCTGGATAAGAATCAAGCATTGAGCTTAATTTTGTGGGTGTTTTTTATTAAAAGTATTTTTTATAGGAAGTACTTTAATAACCTCTACACCAGTGTTTTCCAAAATGGGGTACGCGTACCCTTGCAGTTACACTAAAAGCTTAGTGGGGGTATGCGCAGCATCGAACTTTGACTGCATCTGGTGCAATTAGCAGTTTACTGTTTTTATTACAAGCATATAAAAGTAATAAAAAACTTTTTTACTTATTAGTATTGTGTACATGTAGTTTTGTATGCATAGCCATGGCATCGACAACCACTTTGATTCTGCACATTCCTCCAGTCTATGTCTCAGATAACGTGTTAGATACAATACTCATTCACATACACATTGAATTGTTACAACACGTGCGCGCATATTTTTAACTTTCTTGCGATTTTGCTACTGGAAATGTTTGTTATGGGTTTTAGTAAGTCCCATTGATTTTGATTGTTTTTACAAAATATAATTTTTATCCCTAATATTTAAGATTATGGATTACTGATTGAAATTTGGAACTTCTAAACTGAATAATAGTAACAATCACCAAATAGAAAGTAATGAAATTAACGACAGCGAACCACTTACAATTTTGAAAAAACCTGTTAAGAAAAAAGCAAGGAAAACTCGCAAGTATGATAAAGAATATCTTAAATGTGAATTTTTATGGATTGGAGATGAAAAAGAACCTATTCTGCTTTGTGTCATTTGTTATGAAAATCTTAACAAATGAAAGCATGAAACCATTCAACTTAAAGTGCCATTTTGAGAGAAACCACAATCGGTACAAAGATAAACCCATCGATTTTTTTGAAAACAAACTTAAGGATTTAAATCTGTCTCAAAAAGTAATGCGCGATTTGATAGGAGGTGACAATCAAAAAATCTGAACAGCTTCATATCGTGTATCACTTTTAATTGCGAGATGATTGGCGAAACTTTAATCAAATCTGCAGCTAAGATAATGGCCGAGTTCATCTCTCAAATAATTCAGTTCATCGATGAATCATTAACATGTCTAATAATGTAAAACAAATGTTGTTGATGAATCCACTGATTGCAAATTTTGCAAATCTTATGGCATTTGTTAGATACGAAAAGGATCGAGAAATTCATGATGACTTTATTTTGCTAGCCTTTATTAGGTCATACAACAGGAGAAGATATTTTTTATGCTATTAATAAATTTATGAAAGAGAACAAAAGTGATTGGAATAGATGTGTTGGAATAAGCACAGGTGGAGCAAAAAGTATGATCGGAAGTAATAAAGGACTTGTTGCAAGAATTCAGAATGTTGCCTCAAATGTCATATACACACACTGTTGCACACATAGAGAGGCTTTGGCAACATGTAAGATGCTCATTGATTTACAGAAAGTTCTAGATGAAAGTGTGAAAATTATTAACTACATTAAAGGCTATCCTCTGAATGCACAACTTTTTTTGCAAATGTGTGAAGAAATGGGAAGTAGTCATACTCAGCTTTTTTTTCATACAGATGTTCGTTGGGTATCTCGAAGTAAAATTTTAAACCGATTATTTGAACTTAGACATGAAGGTCAGATTTTTTCTTAATGATAGATTTGAGATAAGAAACTGTTTATATGACTAACAATGGCTTTGTAAATTAGCATACTTAGCAGATATATTCTCTGTTTTAAATTGTCTCAACTTATTGTTGCAAGGAAAAGAAATTTAATTGTTTCACGTTCACGATAAAGTGAATGCTACCATGGCAAAAGAGAATTGGCAACGGAGAAGTGGACTCATTTCCTTCTCTTTTTGAATTTATGACAAATTCGAATTTTAAAATAGATGCTGATACTATGAAATGTACACCACTTAGAGAGTTTACAAATGGGCTTGAAAAAACTATTTTCCTGATTTAAATAAAAAATATTGGATAAGATTTCCGTTTAACGTTAATACAGCATTTATGCCAGAAGGTTTATCGGATGTAGAAGAAGAGCATTTGTTGGAATTAGCTTTATGTGGATTCTTGAAAAATAAACACCAAGGAGGGTACTTTAACATCATTCTGGTTGCAAATGCAACATGCATATCCGGGTTTAACGCAAAAAGTCTTGAAATACATTTTACCTTTTCCAACTTCATATCTATGTGAGGTTGCTTTTGCAGCATTTGTAGACATTAAGTCAAAAAAAGGAACGGGCTTTTGGATGTAGAACTCCATCTTAGATTAAAATTAACAACCAGGGAACCAAATTATGATAATCTGTCATCTCAACATAAACAATTTCATCCTTCTCATTGATCTTAATAAATTTTATTTATAGTATAACTTATTTATATTTTATTATGAATAAATTTTTTTCCGTTTATTTTTTTTTTTTTTTTGTATACTAAAAAGAAAAAAATAATATATATTTTTTTTATTATAATTAAAGTATGTGTAATTTTTTTGACGAGGGATACTTAGAATTATAAAAATTATTAAAGAGGTACACAGGTGTTGAAAGTTTGGAAAACAGTGCTCTACACCAACAAACATTTTTTTTTTAAAAACATGAACAAAGATATCTTAAAAGATAGATGATCCTTAAGATATATTTCATGCTGAACCAGCACTCATCAGTTGATCCAGGTCAATGTCTTACATATATCTATTATATGTTCAGTATTTAGTAATAGTAAGTTTTTACATTTTGATTTACATAGTTGAATATTGTGAATGAGCGATGGTAGGGTCTTTCTTTCTCAATAAATATGAAGTAATGCATTTGTAATATTTATTTTGTAAAGCTACAGTTAGACATTAAAATCACATTGGATAGCCCACTGGAAGGTCTTTCCATAGAGAAAGAATGAAGACATTACTCACTAGGTTTAGGGACTATCAGTTGGTGGGGATTTGTTTGTTTGTTTTTTATTGCTACCATGAAAAAAAAAATCTGAAGCTTAAATAAAAAGCTCAGTTATTTGAAAAAATATAGTGATAAAGAACAAATATAACTTCTTTGAAAAATTAAAAAAGAGTTCTGTTAATATGCATTAAAATATACTTAATTGAAAAAGCAGTTTGTCATTGTCTTAGCTCTTAAAATATATATATATACACCTGGGTCTCGTTTTATGCGATGGATAGGTTCCTCAGAAAACGTGCACAAAAGAAATTGCACAAAAATAGGCTTAACTTAGCTTGAAAAATGGGGATAGGGGTTGTAATTTTCAGAAATCGCATAAAAGCAAAGCAAGAAGGAAAAATTACTTTAAAATTCACATTAAAAAAATAAGGAAATAAAGTATGACTAATAAAAAATTTCAAATATATGTAAAAAAAATAATACAAGACCAACTTTTTTTATTAACTATAGTATTTAATTTTACATTTTTTCATACATATTTTAATCGTTAGCGGTTATTTGGCTATTTGACAATATGCGTTCGTTTGTGAACTGTTAAGAAATTAGATTCGTCATGTGACATACAAGTAGCGCCACTTTTAGTCTTGAGCTGTGTTAATGGTTTTTTGTTTCTATATTAAAAAAATGAGATCATAATCAAAACAAAAAGATTATAGATGATCATTAGAAAGATTATTTTCATCGTTATTATTTATTTTAAAAATCTAAAAAATTATTTATTTCTGTTATAATTAACAAAATACGTTTTAAAAGTTTAAAATTTTTGAATATTTATTACGATATTTTTATATGTAAATATAAATTTATTATTATTTACTCATTAGTATAAGTAGGTTATTTACATAGAGCCTAAAATTCTAAATACAGCTTCAGGCCATATTCACGTTAGCTACTAATATAACGTTATATTTTTGCAAAAAAAAAAAGTATTTCAAGTCAAAATAAGTTATTAATAATTTAAATTTCTTGATATCTAATAAATATAGTGAAATATGAAAGATATTAAGAAGAAACATGAATCGCATAACTTCAAAATCGCATTAAAATAATTGCATAAAACGAGACCCAGGTGTATATTTAAAAAGAGAAATCATTTATGAAAATTTCAATAAAATTTAAGAACTGACTTTTAAATTATTAACAATAATACTAAATACGAAGGTAAAAAGGAAGATAAAATTTCAGGAAAGAGTTGGGTAAATTTGGCAATGTATTTTATACATAAGAATGTAATTCAAGAATATTATTTAATATTTTATTTGAAGAATAGAAATATTAATAAAAAATTATAAATATTAAATACACCTAGGATCTTTTTTATAATGATTAATAGAATGATGACATTTAGAAAACCATTCAAGTTTAAAAGTGCATTGTAAAATCTACTCAGGAAAATAAATTTTAAATCCTCTTTTTTGGTTTCATAGACTTGTAAAAGTCAGATTATCACATATACAAGTAAAAGTTTTATAGCAATATTTATAAACTTTTTTAATTCTTGGTTCAAATTAATGCTTAATAATAATACTACTTTCACTTTTAAATGATTGGACATATAGATTAAAAAGAACAAGTTGGAAATAAAAAAAAATGATAAAATGTCTTAACAATTTACAATTACATTAACATAAAACTGTTTTTTTGATTTCTACTGTTTCCTTCAAAATATCTTTAATATTAAAATTCATAAAATTTCATTGTTGTGATGTTATTAGTGCATCTTAAATAATTATAGAATACTTCTATATTGAAAACATTTTTGCAAAGCGCTTATTATTCAAAATATGTTTCTATCATTTAATTAAAGAAGTGGGATTGAATTAACTGAGTAACATCAAATCAATTCAGTTCTAGTTAAAAAAGACTTACTTTAAGATTTGGTTTCTAATATAAAAAGTTACTGCAATCATATTGATATTGATGAAAATAATTGTTTAGATTTATTTACAAAATCATCTTGCCAAAAAATATCCACTCATAATTTTTTAAGTCATTCAAAAGAAAAAAATTTCTCTAACTAATGACAAGAAAATAATATTAATTTTAATACCACATAATTAATCAGACGAACTCTTTAACCAAATGTTATAATAGAATGCAATAACAAAATTCATTTCAGATGTTAAACCCAGACTTAAAACTAAAAAAAAAGAAAAAAAGTACTGTTAAAACTTTGACCATGTTTATTAGACTTGCATCTTAAATTGTCTAAAGTTATGAATAATGAAACTTCATGGATTTCTTTTTATAATGATTTCATTGCAAAAATATTTCAAGTTAGAAAATAAATTTCCTCAATTATATTCGGCAAATTCATATTGGAGAGTAGATTTTTTACTTTAAAAACATTTATATTTTCTAATTATTTTCTCTATTGATGCACAAAGTAATGAATTCTTCTTAAAGAACACCTTAATAATGTATAGTTAAGAGATTATAGCTAAAATCAACTATAGCAGTCCTATCAATTTTATCTTATTACCCCCATCCAAAGGTTATTTTTTTTATTATTTAAATGGAAAAAAATATCTTATAACATTCCTATTATTAATATACATTCATGTGTATAAGCTTTGATATGCTTTAAAGGAAATTGGAACAATTCTTGAATTAAAATATTTATACGAAACCTGACCAATTAATATTAATATTGATTTTTAAATCAAACTAGTCAAATAAATTCTTATAAATATTTTTTATATATTACTAGATAAATTTTTACACACATTACATGTCATGGACAGTCGAGTGTTTCAATTATTATACATCAGATACTTTTTGCTGTCAATTTTAGTGATAAATGCAGTCATTAGTTCAGGGGTTCCCAACTTTTTTAGTCACTGTACCCCCTTGTCTTTTAGTAAATTATCCGGTATCAACTATCCATTTCATAAAGGCTTTATTCAGTCTTTTTGGTCCCCGTACTTGGCTTTCAGTAAATTATTCATTATAATAAGAAATAAACAGTAATTAGGTTATCATAAAAATTTTATTCAATAAATAAATCGTAACCAGGCATTTTGAGTTATCGACTCTGTAGGGAGAAAAAAGTTTATGCAAACTCTTTGTGTCTGTATCCGGAAAGAGTCCTCAAATGTTGTTGGTGTGATTGCCAGACAGTATCAACATGGAATAGCCAAGAAATGTTGATGCTATTTTTGGAATATATTAATAGCATAATATATTTATTTTCCTGCTATTCACCATAACTCTGGACAAGTTTCACGAACCCCAAGTTGAGAACTCCTGCATTGGTTGAATATGGAACATCTAATGGAAATCAAATTGAAAATCTAATTTTTAAAGCTGATGAACCAATACATAAATTTTCCAAGAATCTGGAATCTTCATTTCTGTTTGGAATCTACCTTTGATGTGATGTGATGTATTTGGCTTCTCCTTAAACGAAGTCAAGAATATCTCAGCAATTATGTCCAGATAAACCTGTTAGCCATTTTATTCTCCATTCCCCACTCTTATATTTTGCCCCATCCCATTTCTACAACATAATCTTTGTCAACTCTATGGCCTTTATATCTAAATCCCCCTTAACTCTTCGCAAACCCAACATAAAAACTAATAACTCACTTTCTATATAGTCACTTTGTTCATGTCTATTCTCCTATAACTTCTTTATCTGCACCCTTTCTGCTTTCAAGCATTTACATTCAATCAACAGATGCCTAATATTTTCTATACCTTCCTTACACAATTTGCACACTAAATTATCCATAGTTTTCCATTTACATGTATATTCTCTTGTTGCTAAAAATCCCATTCGAGCCTTAAATAATAAACTACTTTCCTTACTATTATCATAAATTAACTCGCATCCAATATTCCGTTTACTTCTATATATATTTAAACTCTTCTTACCCATACTAGTTCTCCAACTCCCTATTTTTTATTAATGCTTCTATTCTTTTATCCTATTCCTTACCACTATAACACTCAACAATCCTCCTAACACAATCATCGCACCTTTTATACAAGTATACTGATATAAATTTCTTTATCCAAATCTTTCACATACCGCATTTATCTTTCTCACCCATCTTGTTACCTGCCCTTTACTCATAACCCAATTGAACACTATTTTTGCTATTCTTTTACTATCCATAAACTGCAACCTACAAAACATTTTCATTTTACTTTTTGCATCTCTCATATAAAAACTTGACCATCCCATTTCTCCTTGAATTGCCTCCTTTGCTGACCACATCTCTGCATCTAATGCATGTCTTCCTACTTCCTTTTGTACTTTCTCTAAATAATCTAAAACCCTTTTACTAACACATAATGCATCATTACCATATGTTAACCCTGCTACTGCAACTCCCTTCCATATTATTCTAGCTACATCATATTTATTATATGAAAATACTGTTAGTTTCTTTACCAAACCCTTTCTTTTCTTTGCTTCATTTAGCAATTTTTTCTCCCATTCATCCAAGCAATTTTCCTGATTACATAAGATGATTCCCAAATACCTATATCTATCCACCAAACTTAACTTTATATCCCCCAATAAAAATTCTACATCTTCTCTTTCCCCAGTATTAACCATCATTATATTTGATTTTTCTTCACTAAATTTAATCCCCATCTCTTTACCCACCCTTGCACATGTCCTCAACATAATTTCCATATCTTCTCTTCTTTCTGCACACAAAAAGAGATCATCTGCAAAAAAAAAGACCCGACAAAATATATACTCCCTTGCCACCTATAAATGGTATCTCTACCCCTTTTCCTAGTCTTTCTATTGCTTTCTCCATTTCACTCAAAAACAACAAAAACAAAATAGGTGACATAGGGCATCCTTGCCTTAATCCCACCCCATTTTTAATTTTAACTGATTCTATATCCCCTAACTGGTAAATCTAATAATTATTTTCATATAATTTCTTAATAATATTTACTAAATCTTCAGCCATTCCCAAATTGGCTAACCTTACCCATAATCTATTTCTATTTACTCTATCATATGCTTTATATGTATAAAACTCATATATAATGATCTACCTGAATTCCTACTCATCTCCATAAGTTGTGTAACTACAAACAAACTATCTCCCACCTATCTGACCTAAAACCTTGCATTTCTCTCACTACATTATTCTCCGCCATCCATTTTACAACTCTTCCAGCTACCATATATGAGAAAACTTTATATAAAACTGATGTTACCGCTATCGGTCTATAATTATTTAACTTTCTATGATCCTTACCCTTTCCTTTAAATAATAATCTTATTCTTGTATTACTCCAACTAACCGGAAAAACTGTCTTCTGTGCCATCTTATTAAAACATGATAATAACTTTGCTTTTGCTCTATGCCCTAAATTCATTACCATCTCTGCTGCCCATCCATCTAAACCTCTCGCCTTTCCACTTTTCAATCTTTTCCCTGCCTCATTCAATTCATTTTTTGTGAACCTAATATTCCCATTACTAACTGCTTTCATTTTTTTTATCACTACTTCCTTCACATCTAACATCTTTTCTATATCCATTACATATCTATTTAAGTTTCTCTCTACCTCTTCTCTAGAGCTACACTCGATTCCCTCATCATCTATTAATACTATCTCTTTCCCCTACAAGTCTCCTTTTAATGTAATTCCAAAATTTTTTACTCCCATCTCTTCCACTTTTATTAATATCCTCCAACAATTTACTACTTAACTTCATCCTCTCTCTATAATTATCTATTTTAACCAACTTCTTTTCTAAGTACTTTCCCCATTTAGCATTAATATCATTTTCACTTTCTTTGTTCTTAATAGCACACTTATATTCTCTACATGCTTCTTTCCTTTCTTTTACACTTTTACTAACTCATTTTTTTATTACTTTTATTCTTCTGCATATTCTCAACTAAAACCCTATTTGCCCCTTTTTCTATTTCACCACACCAGTCCTTATACTCATCCCCATCCAACTGCTCCATGGTTTCTTCAACTTTTATTTTATATTCTTTCAATTTATTCTTACCATTCACTCTCCATCCACATCTTTCACTATTATTTCTACCTTTATTTCTATCCTCCATCACATTGCTAACCATTTCTATTACAATAAAATTATGATCACTATTACATTCTCTCTCTCTCTTTATTATCAAACACCTTAATTTTCTGTATTTTATTCATTCCCTCTTTCTCTACCAATACATAATCTATTGTGTGAAATACATTATTCCTAGACCATGTGTATTGTCCCTCATACATATTTGATAAATTCCCAATGCTCAAATTTACTCTTTGACAAAATTCCTTCAAAAACTGACTATTCTTATTATCTACATCATCAATTTCTTCAATGTGTCCATTCATATCCCCTATAACCATTATTCTCTTCCCCTTTTCTTTAAAAATTTGTATATCCTTAACTAGGCATTTATATATACTACTGTTCCACTCCATTACAGTTTGACTATCTCCAGTAGCTATATACACTACAGCCACCATCCATTCTTGTCTACCCAACCTTATTTTAAACTACAAGTGCTCTTGATATTTAACAATATTTAAATATTTCCTCGATATAACACCTATACTACCACCCCTTTTTTCTTTTCTGTTTACACCTTACCATACCACCTTTTCCAAAATAGGTTCTTCTTCTCTTAGATGAGTTTCCACTACTGCTAATACCTCCAGCTCTTCATTTTCAATTGCTTTATTTAATTCCAGCTACTTTTCTGGTCTCCTACCACCTTGCATATTCAAAAACCCAATTTTTTCTTTCCTAACTATTTTTTTATAAATTTTTTTGATTCTTTCTTCTCCATTACGTTTATAACAAACTTTCTTACCATTAATCTTACAAAACCATTCCCTCTCTACATTTACACTTATATCTAAATCAACCATCTTTTGCTTATTTTTTATATCCCCTCCATTCGTCTTGTTTTTGATAATATTACAATTTAAAAGCCCACCCCCCTTTAAAAGTTTCCTGAATTATATTCTTTAAATATCAAACTCCCTAAAACTTCACTTCCTTGTTTTCCTAAGTGCAATCCATCTTTACTATATAATTCCCTCTTTCCAATAAACCAATGCCATACATCCACAAACACAACATTATTTCTCTCTCGCAATTTTTTCACTCTCTCATTTATAGAACATGCTCTATCTAACAAATACCTCTTATCAAATCTTGGTAATACTCCAACTACCCCTACTCTTCCTTTAATCTCCCTCAAATTTCTAATCAATTCTACATACTCATCCATTACTCTCTCTGATGGCTCTAAAAAATTATTAGTCCTTACCATAACATATACATCTCTACTATCTAGCTTTCTTACTTTATCTGTCACATCCCTAATTTTTGCTCCAGGCATACATACTCTAACATACCTGCTTCTATTTTCCCTTGCAATTATATCCCCACATTCTCTTATTAGTGAATCGCCTATCAACACTGTCTCATAATCTACTTTCTCTACTCCACCTGTAACTTTCTCTATCTTTTTCTCTATTAAAGCAAGCCACTCCCTCTTGTGTGAAAAAAAAAAAACAATTTAATGGATTAAAAAAAAAAGAAGAAAATATGATTTTATCACAAATTATTCCAATATTCAAAAAAATATTTAATTGATTTAAAGCCTTGTTTAAATAAATAAATAATTATGATAAATGGTAATAATAGCATAAACATTTTTTAACTATCAACAGTGTATTTATATTTTATACTGCATGATGCATACTTATAAACCATACATTTGCAAAGATAACAAAGTCATATATGTTTCTGAATCTTTACATTTCCTCTTCAGAATAGTTGTGGAATAATAGATCATAAATTTTTCACAATATATCACATCAAAATTCTTGGTAAGATTATGCCAAGTCCCCAGTTTAAAATATTAATAAATAGAATATTTCTATTTCTGGCATTGTCTGCACTACCAAGATGTCTTCGTTAAATGGGAGGCCTCTTCTGATATTACTGACAAACTTGTAATCAGAAAACTAAATGATACATAATGTTTTCCTGAAGGTTTGTGATGATGGTATTTTAGTTGTAATTATATATTGGATTATTTTCACCATTTAATACGGAGTATTGAATGTACTTTGAAAATTTAAATAAAGTTACAATTTTCTAAAGACATTCAATATTTAATATTAGATGATAGAAATAGTCCAATATATAAATACAATTAAAGTATATAATTATTCTATTTTATATTTAATCCACAAAAATGTGGAGTATAATTCAACCTATAACTTTTCTAAATATAATGAATTGTTTTTTTAAAAACTTATTAATACAGGAATTAAATTTATGAATATTATTCTTTTGCAACTTTTCTTAATCATGGAAGGTTTAGTTATTTGGTAGGACATTTGAATTACGTAATGATAATGATGAAACAGATTCATTTAATATTCCTCCCTTTTCATTTATTAAAGAAATGGTTGATTTAAAACAAAAACTTAATCCAATATATAAGACCTCTAATTTTTCTTCTGCAATTTATCTGGATCACTAGGTATTATCTTTCAAGCTAATTACATTGTTAGTGTTTTTCTGAAGGTTTGTGATAGTAATGTTTTAGTTGTATTTATATGTTGGACTATTTCTCTCATGTAATATGAGTATTGAATGTCTAGAAAAATTTAACTTTATTTAAATATTTCAAATACATTTAACTGTTAGAATAGCACACAGGTTAGTATATGCACAACTTTTCGAGAGGTAGTATTCTCCCCTCTTCTTCAGGTGTTGCTGGCCTGACCAGTGATAGTACTAGCATGGGAATCGAACCTGTACCCTTAGATTCTTGAGTATTCTAATGATCCAGTTTCAATTCCCATGCTCGAACCTGTACCCTTAGAATCTTGATTATTCTAAGGATCCAGGTTCGATTCCCATGCTAGTACTGTCACTGGTCTCAAGCCAACAATAACTGAAGAAGAGAGGAGAATAATACCTTTCAAACTGCTGTGCATATTACTAACCTGTACGCTATTACTAACAGTTGAATGAAGTTAAATTTTTCTAAAGACATTCAATACTCATATTAGATGATGGAAATAGTCCAATATAAAATTACAATAACATTGTTAATTTGCTAAATTTCTTTATGCAATGTATTATAAAAACCTTAGAGATACTTACATGAGATCATTTTAATTTTCCAAATAATTACAACATAAATGGTTAAAAAATAAATGGAAGTGTTCTAATGGTGAAATACCAATTCATTACTAGCTACTATTATTCTAATGCATTTATATGAAAATTTAAATTCATTAATTTTACCTTAAATTATTCAAAATGTATAATAATCATATATATATATATATTTAATGAAAGTAAACTTTGTTGTAAATTAACTGGTGCCTTGCAATTTAAAATTTTGTAATTAATAAAATGTCTGCTGCTAATGAATGAAATATATTAAATTGAATAATCATTCAATTTTGAACAATATGATAAGGAAGTAAAGCAAGTTTACAAAGATGAAAATAGTTGTGGGCTCTGCTACGAGTGGTACGGGCTGCATCACACTTGATCTTTTTTTTTTTTTTTTTTTTTACAATCAACACTTTGTTGCTCTATTGGCCAAATTCAGATTAACTATTTATCATCTAAGAGTAGCTACTTATACATTTATTGATTTTTATTTAATGGCTGGATGAATTTGCTGTTAATGAATGAAAAATATTTTCTCCCTTTTTTTTTTTACGGATATGATGTACTTGCATGCTTTGGTCAACACTGTTTATGTTAAGAACTATTTGTATTGCTTTAATATTTTTTTTAAATGAAAAAAAAAAAGAAGTCATTTATTGTTTTAATACAGATTCTATTAAAATGTGACATTTAAAGATTGAATGTCTAATGAGAATGTAATGTTTCTGAAACTAATCCCAAGGGTTTTGTTTTTTTTTCTTTTTCATTGGATTTCTGGATAATGAAAGGTGAAATATATTAAAATTAAATCCAATAAAATGAATATATTCTGTCTTTGGTACTAAATAATATATATTGCAGTTTTATATAAATATATTTAAAATATTTTTTTTTTAGTCGCCATCAGCTCGGAAAAGGGCACGTTTTCTGCGTAAAAGAAAACCTACACCTCTTGAGTCAACTCTTAGTGGTCTCAGTCATCAGCAGCTTGTGGAACTTTTTCAGAATTTAGTTGAAAAATGTCCAGAAGTAGAATCAGTAAGTTTTAATGTGTTTGTTACTATTTATAGACATAAGTTTTTTTTATATTGCAAGAAAAAAAATGGCATGTTACGTGTAAATTTTTGTTTTTCACCTGAAATTTTAAAATATTTTGTTTAGCTAAATTTTTTTTTTTCTTAGAAACTACATGAATTGATACCCTCTCCAGATTTTACTCCTATTAATAATCATCTCTACAATTTACAACGTAATATATATAGATCATTTCCTTCTGCTCGATGGGATTCAAAGCGTGGATCATTTTGTTATAAAAGGGTGTATACACATTTATTGGCATTCAAAGTAAGAATTAACCTTATAATATTTATTTTTTAAATTTTTTAGTATGTGCAAATATGTAATTTCATAAATAATTTAATGTTATTTTGTTTTCACTATTAGAATATTTATGAAAAAAATCTCTTACAGTGATTTGTGTTATCATAATCTTCAGTGATATATATAAAGGGTTTTTTTCCATAGATTTCTTTCTATTCAGTCACACAAAATTTGGACCTTGAGAAGTCATTCGCTTTCTCATATATCTGCTAGAGAATTCAATCTTTTTAAACTTTTTGATTAAAAAATTATGGTTTATGTATATTTAAATACATGCACATAAAATGGTTAATTGTAATAGGATGATGTATATATGTGTATGTAAAATACAAGTAAAATACATACGTAGTAATTAAAAAAATTAACTTTTTAAAATAGTAAACTAAAATAAAATATAAAAGTTTGTGTGGTCGGAAAAAATTTTCTAAGTAGATCAAAAGAGCAATCAGCTAAAATCTCTAGAGATAAGTAATTAAATGATTGAGAGTTCTTGATTCAGTCATTCATTGATAACAATTCCAGAAATCCAAAAATAACTTTTTAATACAATTTAATAGAAGTAAAATTCTCCGGTCCAGGATATATCTTGAATAAATAAACTAATTGCCTTATTGACGAGATCTGAAAGAAGGGCCAATTAGAAGAGTAATTGGACAATCAATTGAAAATGAACACTTGCTGTTGGAAACTTCTGGTGTGCAGATGGACATTTCACTTTGATGCTGGACGTCACTGTATGTAATTTAATCTTCCAGTGCGGAGAACTTACCTCCGAATGTGCCAATGCAAGTTAGGGATTGAAGAGTTTGTATAGATTTTAATTATTATTTATGTATGCCTATGGGACTATTTATATATTATTAAATTGTATATATGTTAATTAATACTGTATATATAGATATATTAAATAATAAATTTTAACCATATTAGTTGTGGTTTTTACCAGGAGATAAATTTAAATCTCATGCAGTCTGGAGAGCAAGAGTTGCACTTACAGACATAGTAATTGGCGCAGCCCTGATTCGAAACTTGAATCAATTAGTGTTTTAATGGTTAGATTTAGGTGTATAGAATGATCGGCTAAAATGCAATCATCATTCGGAGAGTTCGACATCAGTGAGGCAAGTAGTTGGCCCTTGTATGTCCAACATGTCGAAAAATATCTCTTCATTAATAATATTGAAGAGGATAAAATTAAAATAGCAACAATTATTGCTTTGCTGATAAAGGAGTTATAGAGATAGCAAATAGGATTTCAGACTGCTGAAGAATTTTCATATGATCAAATTTAAGATCGATTTTAAAATTATTTTAATCCCCATTCCTCTAGACATGTTGCCAA
The DNA here is from genome assembly GCA_028023455.1 of Epiperipatus broadwayi. Lineage (NCBI taxonomy): Eukaryota > Metazoa > Onychophora > Udeonychophora > Euonychophora > Peripatidae > Epiperipatus > Epiperipatus broadwayi. Next base: position 5,869,694 of record JAQFVV010000069.1, read on the forward strand.
ACTTCATTTCTGTGACTGTTATCAGTGCAGGTATGAAAGAATAAAAGATTACAATATTGTTCTTCGTAATCTAGCAAAAAATTGTCTGGATCTTCCCTCGATGAGACCCTCCTAGAGCAATTTTTGAGATGTATGTTTAGTGACAGTTTAAGACAACAATTATTAGCCAATGGTTATATAAATTATAATGAAGCTATAAAACGTGGAATAGCTATTAATTAGTTCTCTAGTAATAATAAAAATAATGAACCTGGTAAAGAAAGAAATAGTTGTAGGGATAGTCAGGGAAATCAATAATACAAATACGTTTGCCACTGCAAGTGATAAAGTAATGCTAAAATTAAAATTGTGATCCATATCCATGTAGGTCAACACTGCTAGCGGCATATCTAATTTCAGTCCAGGAATGGTTCTCTGTAACTGCAAATTATATAAAAACTCTGACAAATGAAGACACTAAACCAGAATTAGAGTTTACCCACCGTGACAAAAATCAGCTATGTGTACCAGAGGGTAATATAACAAGTGAAGCTAAGAAATCTGCCTCAATATGTAAAAAGAAGGATTGTGAATTCAGAAAAAAAAAAAAAATTCTGAACTTGGGGGAAGTGTGTTATATATTGCTGTGAATGTTTAAATATATATACATAAAATGTTTAATTTGTAATAGTACGATGTATATACATGTATGCAAAATACATTTCACAGTAATTTAAAAATTTACCTTCTTAAAGTAGTAAACTAAACTAAAATATGAGTTTGTGCGATCAGAAAAGATTTTCTAAGCAGATGAAAAGAGCAATTAGTTAAAATCTCTAGAGATAAGTGATTAAATTCTTTCAGTAAAAATATATACTGTTAGCAATTAAATGATTGTGTATTACTGATTCATTCATTGATAACAACTAGAAATCTAAAAATAACTTTTTAATATAATTTAATAGAAGTAAAATTTTTCGATCCAGGATGTATCTCAAATAAATGAAATAATTACCTTATCAGTGGGATTTGAAAGAGCCATTCAGAAGAGTAATTGGACAATCAATTGATAGAAGCCAGATGGCAAAAATAAACAAACACTTGCTGTTGGAAGCTTCTGGTGTGCAAATGGCCATTTAACTTTGGTCTGGGTTTCACCAATGTACTTTAAACTTCCAGTGTGAAGAACATGCCAAAGCAAGTTAGAGACTGAATAGGTTGTATAGATCTTAATTATTTATGTATGCCTTCGGGACAATTTATATATCATTGAATTGTATAAACTTCTGTGTTTATATATATTAAATATTAAATTTTAACTGTGTTGGTTGTGGTTTTTACCAGGGAATAAAATTTAGATCTCATGCAGTAAAGCAAGAGATACGCTTCCAGACGTAGCAGTGTGCAGTCGTGCAGTGCTTTGTTTGGTAGTTGAGGAGAGACCATACTGCCGCCATCAGTTGGCGCTGTGACACCATCAACAACCGGTCTGAAACCTGCAAGTGATAAATTTATTTACCAAAGTTTAAAAAATAAAATATAACGAAAATTAAAATTGATAAAAAAAAGAATAACAAAAGGGCCTCCTTCGTGTTAAACTAGACTATGAGAACAAGATTTTTCTGATTTTCACGATTCACACAGGGAAATCTCATAAAAGCTTCACCTATTTGAATATTTGTAGATTTTAATTTTATGAATATCAAAAAGTAAAATTAAGCAATGCATTTTTTCATTAAATTTCAATAATTAAATAAATTCATTAATAAAGATATTGTTAATATTAATGCTAAATTAATAGCAACTCTACATAATTGTGTTATCTAAAGCAAATCAGTAGATGTCAGGTTTGTGTATTTAATTAAATTCATATCTAGTGCCTACTTATCTAATATCTCCATACTAGTTTTTAGATTATGACTATCATCTAAAAACAATGCACCTAAGATCTCTGGATCTAATGCATCCTTCCAGCAAATACTTTTTTACTTATTTAGTCAACTGTAAAGCAATGAGCCGAAACTGAAAACATAATAATGTTTTCAATCGAAGTTAATTTGCCTATATAGTCATACTGATCTGAACTCTGTTCAGTATTTATATATTTTGGTGTCTGGTTTTTTTATAACCATAATCACCAATATGCTTTGATTAGAATTGGTATTAAACCATTAAAACGTCATTATAACTACTATTTCTTTTCCTTCTGACATCTACTGATTACTATAGCTTGCACTAGATGGCATTATTGTATGAGAAAGAATTGCTACTATTTGAATAGCTTGTGCAAAGAAAGATATGTGTCATAATCCTTTAACATTAATGCTATTTATGAGAATGAAGTCTAATTTGATTCTATAAAGCAGGAATGGGGAACGTCTGATCCACAAAGTCATTTTGGTAGGACTTGAAATTTCATAAACCTAGTAGCTTTTTTTTTTACAATAACAAAAATTTACATTATATAATGCAAGACACAGAAAAGACATTGAGAGTCGGTGTACAAATATGGAATATGCACCAATTTCAGAATGCAGGATTAGAACAGCAATCAAAGTAAAACTTGTTATTGGCTATACACTAGATAGCTATTAAAACTTGGGTAATATCCCAATCAAAATCTCTCTTGCGATAAATGGTGAACTACAAAGCAAAATAATCTTATTGCTAACTACTCGCATTGATTGCTATTAAACCTTAAATTATCTAACATCCTACAAAAACCAACTATAAAACAAAATAATCCCATTGTTGACAATACTGCTTGACTTGTGTAAATGCTACCAAAGCAGTGATGAATTTCTCACATTGAGGAAATATGCATCTGTATTTGGAAAAACTTACAGCTGCAGTTTTTTTTCAAAACTTAGCAATGCAAAGAGTCAACTGCAGTCCAGATCGACCACACAAATATGGAAAAGCAGATGCAAAGAGAAGCAGTTTCAGCCATCACATTAGCAGTGACTGGTTTAGCAATCTAATTTTTAACATGTATGGCCTGTGAATGCTTTTAAAAATATTCAGACAGCCCTTGGCAGAAAAAAGGTTCCCTATCTCTATAATACATAATTTATGAAGATCCCATTATGACTTATAATTTACAAATGCACAGTGCAGTAAACATTTTTAAAATATAAAAAAAAATATTTATTATTTGATATTGAATGTGATCTCTCACTTTTATAAAGTTCAACTATTATGGATTTATAATAGATTTGAAATAGTTTACACTCATGAAATAATTCCACTTTATCTTAATAAGAATATGGATTTTAAATAAAATTTCTTCATTCATCCAATCAGTGGATTCTTTGCCATCATTTACAAAGTGAAAAAATTAGAATGGTCTGGGAAAGAATCTTAGTTGGGTTGTTTTCTTCACCTTTTTAATAGATTGCATTTTGAAATTTATTTTTGCTTTTTTTTAAATCCCACAGAAATTTTTTTTTTTTAATTTTTAGAAACATTATGTCATCGAATCCTAACGATTCAATCAGGGATGTTATGAATCAAAATTATAATAGGAAAATAGTAAAGTTGTTTCTTGCTCCCAAAGAACATAAGAATAATTAATTCTGTAGTCTTATTTTTCTCGTTTTATGTAACAATTTTGAAGTCTAAAGCATTTGATGCTCAAATCACAATTCTCCTTACTTTTTATTTCTGTAGCAATAGGCATTAATCGTTCATTGTTTTAGTAGGTATTTTAATTTGGAACACATTTTGCTATCTTAATATTTCTGAAAATGTGTCTTTCCTTTTAAACTAATTATATAAAGAGTATATCTAAGTTTTCAATGTAGACATTTTTAAATTGGTTATTTTATGCAATTACTGTTTTTTTTTTTAAATTTCTTCCCAACATTGTAATTTATATTAATTCATAGAAGAGATGAATCAAATTACATTATTAGCCAAATACTTTGCAGGAAAATTTATTTAATATTTGAATAGAGATTAATTATTATAATAATTTGGCTATAAAGGATGGATTTAGAAGACAGATATGGAAAATCGCTACAAGCATATATCTTATTAATAGAACCACTTTGGACTTTTAATTTTTCATAGTAAAGTCTTTGAGTGTGTACTGGACTGCAGTATTACCTTTAATAATTTATTCAGGATAAGATACCTATCATTAGTGGACATAAACAATCTCAAGATAATTAACATTTACAAATGTGAAATGATGGGAGTTAAAAAAATGAACTCTGTTAAAAATTATTGCTAAAGATGATATAATTAAAAGTACAATTTTTTTTTTCCTGACAAATCTTATTTAAAAAAATACTTTGTTTTTAATGAATGGAGCTTAGTGTACTTATATAACTGATTGATTTGTAATTTAAGATAAAGTGGTTGGGGGGGGGGGGGGGGTTGAAATAAAAAAAACCTTGAAAGGAATTTTATTGGAAACAAAATCATAAAAATGCTTTTGAAAAATTGCATGATTATTTTGTAAATTTTTCCATTACTATTTGTAATTAGAATTTATATAAATTTAATTACTACAATGTTATTCAATAATAAGCAAATTCATTATGTGTGTGTGTATACACATAGTAATAGTTTTGGTATGTTATTTCAAATTGTAAAAAAAATTACCCATACAGAAAAATATTGCATTGGAACCATGGTTTGTTAATGATAAATAAGAAAATATCAATTCAAAAAGAGATGGCTCTATAAACAAATAATACTTCCAAAGCTCTATAAAGAAATAATACTTCCAAAATTCTAGTTTTGCAATTGGCAATGGATATGGAAGATAATATGTGCAAACATGATAGATCAGAAGTTTACTGTATGGGGTTTTGAATGTGATAACCTTTAATATCATGACCTTGAGATTAGGTTTTAATATCTTAAATGTGCCCAATCTCAAAAGACTATGGATAAGCCTGTGTATTGTTTTAATATCAAAAAATCAGTATATGAATATTGCGCATAATCATTGGATAATTTCCAATTCATTATGCTTTATTAATTGGTGTTATCAATGATACTTTCCCAGACTATAATAAATACTCCACTATTCTGAAAATTCTGAAGCAAAATTTATGCTATATATGTAATTTAAACAAATGTGATCACTACTATAATAATATTTCAAGATACATAAATTTTTTGCTCCTTAATATAGTATGTTCTATTTGAGATAGATGTACATGGGTCCTCTTTTCTTATATTTTATTTGCAATTTTGAAATCATTGCTATATCAGTTTTTTAACAAAATTCATGTTGTAAATGTAATCAGTGGTAGCAGCTTAATCAGCGCAACTGTGTCTGGGTTTGAAGTTAGATTTTTTTTTTTTTGCCAGTTGATTGATTGTCTTTTCATAATTTCACAAATGAAATCTTATTTTTATTGTACAGATTTTTCTCCTTTTTTGTGTACTGGAACAATAATAGCTAATATATGTATATATTTAAAAAAAAACAATATTTATAATGAAGTAAACACTACTGTTGCAAATATAACTAAATATAAATAAGTTCAAGCAAATAAAATCTATATAAAATACAAAGCAACTTTAAAAAGATGATTAAAATAAAATCAGCTTTAAAAAAATCACTCAATTAGTAAAATTGCTGGTATACCATATTTCTAAGCTTTCTAAGTAGAAATTTAAATTTATATGTGTTGTAAGGGATGACTTACAACCAACTATCAGACCTATCCCAATTTTTTTCAATGTTTGAATTCAGGCCAATTGGTAGGCAAATAATTTATCCTACGTACTTGTTTATATACACGAAGCATGTATATAAACACAAATAAACATTTTTGTCTATTTGTAGAAATTAATTTTTTCTTCATTTAATATCACTAACAATTAAAATAATAACTAATTGACTGATAAGACAAACATGATCAAAGGTCAAAATATACGAGGTCAAAATAGTTGCTAGGTGATCGAGTTTGAATAATGAAGACCAAGTAAAAAAAAAATAATAATAATGGTTTTATATTTTTTTTATTAGTTTGTAACAATAGGCTCTAGCCAGCATGAGAAAACAATCTCACGATTTTTTTTTTTTCACTTGTCTGCAAACAACTAAACCATCAGGCCATAAAGAAAAGTCTTTTATTTTATTTTTTTAAAAAAGAACTGTTCGGCATTAAAAACAGTAAGAATATGAATTTTAAAACTTAATGTTTATATGTAAAAATTAATAAAAAACCTTTATCATTTGGAATAGAAGGAAAGTAGAAATTTAATCTTAACTGTTAAAATAACAAACTTGAATAAAACAATCTCACGATTTTTTTTTTCACTTGTCTGCAAACAACTAAACCATCAGGCCATAAAGAAAAGTCTTTTATTTTATTTTTTTAAAAAAGAACTGTTCGGCATTAAAAACAGTAAGAATATGAATTTTAAAACTTAATGTTTATATGTAAAAATTAATAAAAAACCTTTATCATTTGGAATAGAAGGAAAGTAGAAATTTAATCTTAACTGTTAAAATAACAAACTTGAATATATAAATAGCAGGAATGAACTAATGGTTTAATTTGTTCTAGAAAGCTTAAATCAGTTGTTATGGAGATAAAGGAAAAGAAACGTGAAACTACTAGAAATTGTTTTTTTTAAGTCATTTTCTTATATATATTGAAGCCACGATATAAATATTAGTCGATAGTAAAGTAGTCATTACAATGTGTTTGGGGTAAACCAATACCATGGGCGTCCCACTGTCTGTGAAAATGTCTTATTTTACAAAGCATTACTGAATATCAATCTTCAATGGATTTATGCTATGTGTTTAATTAGTATGTGCTTGCTCTTAACCAAGTAGTATGGAGTATATAAATATCAACAGAGTTAGTGGACAAGTACGTTATGTATGGAGATTGGCATTCAAGTTTATAGGCTTAACTGTGGACAAATGCTTGCTTTCCTCAGGATATATATATATTTTTGATTCACGTGATTTTTATTTTTGTTATTTCAATATTTGCAATTTCGTGTATTGTGATTTTTTTTTTTTGTATATTCAATTTCGTCTTCAAATTCGGTCACCTGCATTTTAAGAGTGGGAGCAGTTATGTGAAATATATCGATATGTTGATATATAAAGGGGGAAAGGGATCAGAATCAATAAATATGTATACTTATTAATAAAGATAAATTTACAGATCCCTCTGAGAATTCAACACCACTTCATCAAAGCAATCTCAAGTAAGGTTTTAATATAATCAACATTAATTGCAAACTCTAGAGCAAACAAAGATATATTACTTACTAATAAGTTTTAATAATATCTACTTGTAATTGTTTTGTTTCTAGGTGCACAATTAATCAACTTGAGTAAATAGTCTTTTTTTTACTTTTCACTAACTTTAATATGACTTACATACATATATATATGGGAGTGGGTCATTCTTTTTGGAAACAGTTATAAATATATTTACCCCAACATATAAATATCATTGTAATAGTTATATTAATGGGGTAGACTTAGAATTACCGAATTCTCAATTTGCTTTTTTCTTTTGTTATATATATACTTAGTGAATTATTTAATCTCATTTTGTATATGCTTTATTTTGAATTGTTTCTGTAGTGTAAATAAAGATTGCTTGAAGATGAACTTCTATCATGAAATCTGGATTAGGGAGATTTATTGTTTTAAGCCCTCAAAATGATAGAAGACCATTCTTGTTAACTTAATATTTTTTTTTGTAAATATATTCTATGATACATTATAGTTATTAATAAATGTTAACTTAATATTCTTTCTGTAAATATATACTATTACACATTATAGTTTATTAATAAATGTTACTGAGTTTTTAAAATCAATCTGATCTCTGTTTGGTCATCACCATCATTATGCATTTGCTCCACTAGATGTTTAATCATCATTATGCATTGCTCTCCTAAATGATTGGTCACTATTAATATTTTTCATATTAAAAAAATATACTGATCTATGCTTATACATAGGCATATTTGGTCTATAGTTAAGTAAGTCCATCCCTGAAGAGAGCTGACTGCAAGAACTCCTTGAGTTTGAATTCTGTGGTGTAATGGGATCTAAAAAGGAAAATATAATGTATATGCACTAGTCTAAATTACATTGAAATGTCTTAAGTAAATTATGAGCTAGCATACTAAAGATAGATGTGCTTTGGGGCTAAGCATTTCATCATGATATCTCTAGCATCCTACTCAAAGGCCTAGTTCTGACAGTAGTAAGATGCGCATCATTTCAGATTCAGTAATATCTGACGTACCCAAATGGGACATTGAATCATGGATTTCAGGATATGACTTGTAGGTTCTTTAACACCTTGTGTTCAAATCAACCAATTATTGAATCTTATTTCCATCATCCTATGACATTCCCCGCGGTTACGTTATAGTATATGCATTCAACTAATCTTTATTGTTTTTATAACCTTTTTTTATTATTAAATAAAAAATCCAAATAGTGTGCTGCACATATTTTTATAGAAGCACAAAACAACAAAGATAATAATATACGAATTGAAATTTTTGATATAATTGTGTAGAAGCATTTAGAAGTTGTATAAATATTTATCAAAGAATACTATCTTAAGTTGTATGAAATATATATAGGTTTAAAATATATGGAACATATCAATGTTTTTATATCTTATTTTATCAATAAAGTTTCAAATGTAGAGATCAGAGATGGATTGGGGAGGGGGTAAATTTGAAAAACTATATTCATCAGATTCCACTACCATTGCTTTTTTTTTTTAATTTTTTTTACCAGTAATCTGAACTAACTAAACAGGGACACTCACCTATCACTTCATCATTTTTGAACCCAGGCACACGATTCACTCGCCTCACAATTGTTATAAGACTGCAATAAATCCAATAACTTGCATATTTCATGTGTGTGCATTTGTTTACCCATACATAGGCAATGTCGAAATGAGTAAGTATTATTCTCAATCAGATTTTTTTTAGTTATTACATTGTATTATTGATTAATCTGATTGTTTTTTTTTTTTGAGGCTGTATTTTACATTTTTAAATAAATTTAACAATTTTTGGTAATTATGAAATTTTTTGAAACTTTCATGTATTTATTGTTAAATGTAATTATTGTACAACTGTTGGTGTTTTTTTTTTAGCGTGATTGTTTAGAACATGGGCGATATTTAATACAATTTCAATCATGGGATGCACTTATTGATTATATTTTAATGGCTTGGAAATTTGTTGATCAAATGCCTGATTGGGATAATCCAGGTCATAATGCAACTAAACAAAGGTGTTTTAAAAATCTAGCCTCTCAACTTAATACCGCCATCCGAAATGTGACCATGAATAAAGAAAAATGGCAGATGCTTAGAGAAAAGTAATTATTTTGTATTTTAATGTAGCATTTATGTATGTGTGATGTTCTGTAATAATCACTTGTGAATGAGTTTTTGATAGAAATATGTGTGTATATATATATATCGAAAATGTTTTTTTTTTTTTTTTTTGTAATTATATATTTGTAATGAGGTCTTTTTTTATATATCTTAGGAGCATTTTACTTTAAAAAATATACTCACATGGTTCATAATGCTGCTCTAATCACAAGATTTATCAGACAAAATATTTTTAATTAATGCTTGAATTGGCAATCCTCATTGTTTATGACTTACAAGCTTAAGAGATAGAGTCATGGAAGATTTTTATTTGTTATGAGTCATGTGATATATGACTTATTTTGACTATTTATAGTCTCTGCCATAAGTCTTATGCAATTTTATATTGCTAAGACTACTGATATATGGTATGGCTGAAGATCTATCAGCCCCATATAGCTATTTGAGTTGGATAGCTGGGTTTGAAGACATGTAGATGTCTGAAAATTTCAGATTTTTCACTCAATAGATTACTTTTAGATAAGTGCTTGACTTTGGGTTGGTATTTTTAGATCTAGTGTTTGAATCTACCCTGATACCTCTCTAAGGAGTGCCAAAGCACGAAACCATGGTCTTGGGTTTGGGGAGAGGTTCCTGACAGGGATATTTTAAGTGCTGGCTCTGGCTAAGCATTTATCATAAAGCTTGTAGAGGAATTGGCAATCCTCATTGTTTATAACTTACAAGCTTAAGAGATAGGGTCATGTGATATATGACTCTTATTTTGACTTTTACATTACCAGCATATATTCAGAAAATATTTCAGTCAATGTTTCTAGCTGTTACATCATGATTTGTGATATGTGTGGAATATAATGTAACGGGCACACGACGATCGAAGGCTAAACTTCCCTTTTATGTGTACATAATGGGGAATTCTATAATTCAAAATCGTCCACTTTCAGTTACCGCAAGCAGAGAGAAATACGGAAATAGACGAGTCTATCTCCGTATTTGACCGAACCTGTATGCTATACGGATATAGCCCCAGGTTATATTTCCCGATCAACTTTCTCCCGACTGCTGTAAGATCTGACAGAGTTACAGCGCTTGGATGATTTATAAATTTAACGGAATCAAACACTGCACCACCAAATTTCACGTGTTAATTCAATAATCAAAAAAAAAATGAATAATAGTTTCCCACCCTAAGACTAGACTATCCCTTTTTGGACGTGGCGAAGAACGAGACAAGACAGATTTAAATAGAAAAAAAATATATTTAATAGAATAAATCAATCATAAAAAAAGATCTATAAAACACATTTACATTAAATAAAACAGATTATGATCTATAGTGCTACAAGGAAAAGAACACATAAAAACTCTTATAAATGATGGTACATTTATAAATCGTCACTCTGGGTATTTATCAAAAAAAAATTCAAGAATGTCTTTATCATTCACAAAAAGCAGGTGGCCATTGTCTAAGTAAACGATGTGCACATTGAAATATATATAAAAAAAAGTATGTATCTTTACCTAGGTTTTAGTCTCTGAATTTATCCGACGTCCTGCCGACCGCCACGTGGATTTCTCCACTTCTTTAGGAGGGACGGTCGCTCGTAGGTTAGATTTGGTTGTGTATAGCTTCTCAGTGTTAAGGCATCACGGACGAGGCATCAAGGACAAGGCAACTAAATGAATCCACCGGCAGGCGCTACGACGGCGGTTATTACATCTTGACAAGAACCATTAGTACAGTAAGTCCGGATCGACCAGCGATCACGATGGCCTTAGCCAGCCATTCTAGATGAAGCACCGATGTTAAAAGTCATATTTGTTAACTATATCGGTTGATTATCGGAGCTGTGTTTTACCACCCTCTCAACACGAAGTCTCTAGCTCTAATCTCTCTTGAAAAACCTTTTTTTTTTAATTAAAAAATTCCATCAGCCTTTGTCCTTCTGATCCTTTGTTTCACTTTTATTCACACCTTCTTTCTTACTATGCCTTCGGCCATATGTAAATTGGTTTTACCCACTCTCGTAGCACTATGTACCTTTATTTATTTCAATATTCTTGATTTTAATTAAACAGATTTTAATACATGTTTTTCTCTTTTTTTTTTTTTTTTTTAAATTTGGACAAGCATTTATTATTTCTGTCTATATCCTGCTTCAAATACACTCCATACACGCATTTCGTTTATCGTCAAATGTGTACTTTAAAACCCAGATCCTTATCTTTTGATCATGTCTAACTTTCTCTGTTTTGCGCGCTATTTAAGGGTTTTTATTTTTTTTAAACTTTACTTTCTTTCAAAATCGGATTTTAACTTGCATTTTATTTATATTTCTTTATCGCTTTATTTTTTAACATACATTTCCAATATCTCTAATTTTATATTTTAATTTCACCAAAACCCGAACTTTGGAGGGTAAAAGATAAGAATCTTTTGATTCTAATTCCCTCTCTTTTTTTAATTAGTTGAAACATTTCTTTATTCTGTAAATTTTTCCAAGCTCGCTTTTTCTTTTTTCATTTTTTTTTCCCCAAACATAATATTTAATATTCTTTGAATGTTTAATATTTATATGTGTGACCGCAGTATGTGCGATCATCACATTACACCGTTCCCCTCCTTTAAAATTTTTTTTGTAAAAAAAAATTTTAAATTTTTGCATCGAACGCTAGATGCTCCCAACTACTGTTCAAACCTTTTAGATTTACGCATTCCTAATATGATTTAGTGATGAGGTTAATCTCTAGAGAGGCGACCAGGTAAATTATATCTCTTTCTTGATGACCCAATCAGCATTGCCGAACCAATTTAATCTTGTCATTAGCATTACATGCATTTTATTCCTGCCTCATACTCGTATATACAGGTTCGGATCCACAGGATATCTCTGTGACCCGATTAAACCTGTTCATACATCACATCCTGCAAATGATAAACCCCTAAGTGCCAACTCTGGTCACTATTACCGAGGTGGGTTGGGAGGCTGGCATCTTTTCGTCCAACTCATCCATAAGCTTAGTATAGTTTCTGATAGCTCTTAATTTATACAAGGGGTTCTTTCTCCCCATAGACTGGTCTCTGAACCATTGACTTGCGATATCTGTCCAATATCTAACTGGAAATCTTAATCCAGTGAGTCATTATGAGAATGGGATCTCTGTCCCTGTGTTCTTTGTACGATAAGATTTGGTGCACCGCAGAACATACATGAATGAATAACGAAGAAGGCATCACCCAATACTGTTCAGACCTATCTACCAATATCTAAACCTACATGCCTTCAGCCTCTATCTATGACCTCACACTATTATTTATCATATGCTTTCTTATTTTATCATAATGTCCTTCATCCCTTTTTCCACTTATCGGCTCATCATTTCTTTCTGCTATCAGGATCAATATTACAGTCCAGTCTCCATGACTTGTGGTCCATTTCCAATCCTTCCTTTATCTGTGATTGCCCTAGGCTCATGGCCCTCTGTCCTGTCATATGGACGCTTACATTCCGTCTCCCCTCTCTGTCGTCCAGTTTCCTGCCTCCTCGGGTTCCATCCCATAGAATATCCCCGGTTTTCTTGCCATCGTCCTTCCCCAGGATCCCATCCATTCTTTACTATCGGCGATTCTTTTAGAGGCGGTCCAGATTGTCATCCATTTTCCTTTTGGTTGTCCCTGGTGGTATCCAATGCACTCAGCAATACGGCCACCTGATCCACCGTCTTCCTCTCTGTACTGATTAGAGTTCGCTCTATATCCTTTGGAAACCCGGGCCTAATTATCCGGAGTATCTGCGTCTCAGATAATGGATTTGCAGTCATCATTCGTAACTTAGCCACTTGACGACAGAAGAATGTTATAAATGATTCCTCCGGTCTCCATTTATCCTATTTTATCCGATGCAACATATCTTCTTGGAGTTCCTCACTCCAATAACTGGTCTTCAATGCTTTATGATATCCTGCAAATGTGATGGGTTTCTGGAACAGTGAGTTCCACCAGACTTGAGATTCGCCCTGCAAATGGCTGCAGGCGACTGCTATCTTGGCCTCCTCACTCATTCTACCGAATTTGAAGTACCGTTCCAGGCTGTTCAAATGCTCCATCGGGCTTTCTCCAGGGTTTCCAGTGAAGACTTGGATCTTCAGAAATTGGTGGAAGCCCACAGGATAATCCATGCAATTTCCAGATCCCACCATTCTACCTTCTCCACTGGTTCTTGGTCCTATGCCCTCTATGTTGGTATTGGTGCTGCTATTGGCTGACCTCCTTATACTCTCTTCAACTTTTGTATTTAACCCTGCTACTACCTTCGCCACCTGACTTAAATTCTCCTGTACGCTCATCATCATCATTCTATGATCCTCCACTCTAACTACTTCCACTTCTTCATCTGTCTTATCTCCCTTTCTGGTCGCCCTATGTCCTTCTCCCGATCCAATCTTGCTGACTCTCTACCTCTGTCCTCAACTATTTCTGATTCCTCATATGCACATGGCCCCATACTCCTTTGTTCATCCCTCTTAATCTCTTGGTGAAATCCATCCCATGTGTCATTAGCCTTTGATTGCTGGATGACCTCATTTCTCCCCTGACTTCAGCCATTCTTTTCCGGTTGTCTGTTTCTACCTTTACCATCCATTCTTCTATCCTTCTCTCTTGCCTATCCACGAATTCTTTCATGAATTGTTCTTGCTCCACCCTCATTTGCTTTAACATATCCATGATATTACCATAGGCTATTGTATCCTTTACTTTCATCTCCTCTTCATTTCCTTCTTTTACTTCCTCTTCTTGACGTTCCATTTTGGCTTGAGCCCTTGTACTCATAAATATGATTTTTATTTAACCCTTCTTTATATCTAGAATGATTATTACTACTATTGACCTCTTCTGACTTGACTTATACCCAACTTCTTTCGACTGACTTTATGTTTTCACTTTGATTAACTTTAGTATCTGTATTATTTATCGATTAGCATTCAGATCACTAGCCAACACAAACATCCGCACTCTGGTTCATCCTCTTGTTCTCCTGCCTTAGGTTCGCCTGACTGCCTGTCCACTTTGATGATTGTCCTCTATTTTCCCCACTCATCTACCTCTGACCCCTATATCTCAATTAAATGATGCACTTATATATTCTTTTAAATTTAACTTAGTTAAATACTATACTCGTTCCTCTGTTAACGATATACATTATAAATTCGTTTTATTTGACTGTATCTCCAACATTACCCTTCCGATATATATATTTTTCTACTCCTACATTTATAAAATTCGGCCACTTAAGGTTACGGCTGTTTTAAGCGAGATCATACACACATATTTTTTTTTTTCTCTTACACCTGCGACTATTCTAGAATCACATATATATATTTTTTTTTCACTTAACTAAAAGACGCGACAATACTTATAGTTTCTTCAATTTAACTTATACACGCGAATTTCTTTTATCATTAAATATTTTCCGCTTAACTAGAACACATGATTATTAATTCACACATATATCTTTCTTCATCTAACTTAGTTTCGACTATTTTAATCATTTAACCTTTATAACTACAACATTACTGAAACTGTTTCACTATTTCTAACTTAACTATTTTATGTTTTCGTTAATTAATTACATCCAGATAATCTATTCTTTAATTTTACTGGGGTATGCGACTATTTTTTTATTATTTAGCGTAAACTTTCATGAAACTTTGTTTTATTCTCTTTCCTTTTTTTTTTTTTTTTGAAACGATTTATATTACATTACAGCAGTCATTTGATATAATCAGTTCTTTGTTCGTTACAACTTGTCTAAATATTCTTGTCTCCGATGATATCACTCACTGCGCATTTCAAACTTTCGTAATAATAACAAAAAAAATAATTCCCCTCTCTTTCTATTCTTTGTACACATTTGACGTGAAACGCCCGTATAGAGTATCATAAAATAAAACCTATCCCCTTCGTCTTCGCTTCTCGCCACTTTAACTTACAACGCTAATTTTATATATTGAAACACATATATATATATTTTTAAAATATTTACGTTATCTTATGAAATTATTTAACACGTGATTATTAATTGCGCAGAAATTTCAGATCCCGGACTGGCCTCCAAAATATGTAACGGGCCCACGACGATCGTAGGCTAAACTTCCCTTTTATGTGTACATAATGGGGAATTCTATGATTCAAAATCGTCCACTTTCCGTTACCGCAAGCAGAGAGAAATACGGAAATAGACGAGTCTATCTCCGTATTTGACTGAACCTGTATGCTATACGGATATAGCCCCAGGTTATATTTCCCGATCAACTTTCTCCCGACTGCTGTAAGATCTGACAGAGTTACAGTGCTTGGATGATTTATAAATTTAACGGAATCAAACACTGCACCACCAAATTTCACGTGTTAATTCAATAATCAAAAAAAAATGAATAATACTTTCCCACCCTAAGACTAGACTATCCCTTTTTGGACGTGGCGAAGAACGAGACAAGATAGATTTAAATAAATCAATCATAAAAAAGATCTATAAAACACATTTACATTAAATAAAACAGATTATGATCTATAGTGCTACAAGGAAAAGAACACATGAAAACTCTTATAAATGATGGTACATTTATAAATCGTCACTCTGGGTATTTATCAAAAAAAAATTCAAGAATGTCTTTATCATTCACAAAAAGCAGGTGGCCATTGTCTAAGTAAACGATGTGCACATTGAAATATATAAAAAAAAGTATGTATCTTTACCTAGGTTTTAGTCTCTGAATTTATTCGACGTCCTGCCGACCGCCACGTGGATTTCTCCACTTCTTTAGGAGGGACGGTCGCTCGTAGGTTAGATTTGGTTGTGTATAGCTTCTCAGTGTTAAGGCATCAAGGACAAGGCAACTAAATGAATCCACCGGCAGGCGCTATGACGGCAGTTATTACATCTTGACAAGAACCATTAGTACAGTAAGTCCGGATCGACCAGCGATCATGATGGCCTTAGCCAGCCATTCTAGATGAAGCACCGATGTTAAAAGTCATATTTGTTAACTATATCGGTTGATTATCGGAGCTGTGTTTTACCACCCTCTCAACACGAAGTCTCTAGCTCTAATCTCTCTTGAAAAACCCTTTTTTTTAATTAAAAAATTCCACCAGCCTTTGTCCTTCCGATCCTTTGTTTCACTTTTATTCACACCTTCTTTCTTACTATGCCTTCGGCCATATGTAAATTGGTTTTACCCACTCTCGTAGCACTATGTACCTTTATTTATTTCAATATTCTTGATTTTAATTAAACAGATTTTAATACATGTTTTTCTCTTTTTTTTTTTTTTTTTAAATTTGGACAAGCATTTATTATTTCTGTCTATATCCTGCTTCAAATACACTCCATACACGCATTTCGTTTATCATCAAATGTGTACTTTAAAACCCAGATCCTTATCTTTTGATCATGTCTTTTGATCATGTCTAACTTTCTCTGTTTTGCGCGCTATTTAAGGGTTTTTATTTTTTTTAAACTTTACTTTCTTTCAAAATCGGATTTTAACTTGCATTTTATTTATAGTTCTTTATCGCATTATTTTTTAACATACATTTCCAATAGCTCTAATTTTATATTTTAATTTCACCAAAACCCGAACTTAGGAGGGTAAAAGATAAGAATCTTTTGATTCTAATTCCCTCTCTTTTTTGTAATTAGTTGAAACATTTCTTTCTTCTGTAAATTTTTCCAAGTTCGCTTTTTCTTTTTTTATTTTTTTTCCCCAAACATAATATTTAATATTCTTTGAATGTTTAATATTTATATGTGTGACTGCAGTATGTGCGATCATCACAATAAGAAATCAAATGTGGACTAATAGAATTTTTTCCAAGTAATTAACAGTAAAAAATTAAATAGATCTGATGTTGCAGCAGAAATGATCTAGTAGCAGGGTAAATTGTATGTTTTGATAATGGATGGGTAAAATAAATAATAAAGTATAACTTTTTTGGCATGAGGGAATAAATCTTTAGCAATATGAGTTCTTAATAATAGGGTTTGAAATTGACGGGACAAGTTATGAATTGACAAAAATTGCATATTACTTTATCTTATTGCATTATTACCAACTCCATATAATATTAATATCACCTATATTCTTTATGATTTTTTCCAATCCACTATTGATAGTTTGGATTGCCCCAGCAATCTCTAGAATGATAATAAACACAATACAATACATGAACATATAATTTTACATTATATATATATATATTAATCATTACTTATATAACCACATATATCTTTATATACCTCTCCATATAATTATTACCTTTTTATATATTATACATTTTACTCTTTATATATAATAATATGTTCATGAATATTTGTATTCATATATTTGTATTGAGATTGTTATAGTTCTGAAGAAGATTGCTGGTGCAATAGAAACTATCAATAGTGCGTTGTAAAAAAGTATTGAAAAAATAATAAAGAACATAGATGATATTAATATTATAAAAATTGTATACAAACGACTGAAAAGTATTATATAAGTATTCAGAAATTATTAAAAATAAATGTCTGTATACTATAACGGAATAAATATATGCCATTACATTTCTTTCAAATAAAAGTGGGAAAAAAATATAAAATCATTCTCAAGTAGAAATATATATATAAAGAGAATTTAATAATTTTATTTAAATTAATATATATATAATGCACAGATGGCAAACTAATTATATAATTCTTTAAAGTTTAAAATCTAAAAACAAGATTGTTTTAATATAAAAGAATAATAATAATAATAAAAAAGTTGTTAATTAGTTATTTTTAATCTTAGAATGAAAATGATTTTCTATATAATTTTATTTAAATTAATATATATATATATAATGCACAGATGGCAAACTAATTATATAAGTCTTTAAAGTTTAAAATCTAAAAACAAGATTGTTTTAATATAAAAGAATAATAATAATAATAATAAAGTTGTTAATTAGTTATTTTTAATCTTAGAATGAAAATGATTTTCTATATTGACGTAATTGCAAACAGGCCCTTGGCATAAAGTCAGATAAGAGATAAATTAAAAAAATATTAGTGATAAAATTTTGAGTTCCCACTCTAAAGAAAGCTGACCAATAACAATGGAAATAAATACATGGTCCACAGAGAAAAGTCAAGCCAGGCAAGATCAATCCTGGAATTTGATGATAAGAATTCACAAAGATATAGAAAGAAAACTTTGAAGTTGAGATTTAGATTTGGATTGTTCTTGCTGATTGCGTGTTATTTAAATATATTTATAAGTGTGTTGCGGTTCTCCAAAATGTAGGGATCAGCAATAATGTACGTTTCCCGTATTTGCACCAACTGAGGCGGTTCCAGAGAACACTCGTTCCTGGAAACTGGCCAGCTACGGACTTCTCTCCACTTAGAACAATATGAAATGGAAAGAACTTTGAATTGTGTGATGCATCAAGGACTGCAAAAAGGACTTTACCTACAGCATTCGAAAATGAAGACACTGGTTCCCGGAAACTGGCCAGCTACAGACTTCTCTCCACTTAGAACAATATGAAATGGAAAGAACTTTGAATTGTGTGATGCATCAAGGACTGCAAAAATGGACTTTACCTACAACTTTCGAAAATATAAACTTTTGTTTTAAATGAAATATGAACATTAACTATATAATTCGAACTTTTTCAAGTAGTAATTTTAAAAGAAATCT
The DNA here is from genome assembly GCA_028023455.1 of Epiperipatus broadwayi. Lineage (NCBI taxonomy): Eukaryota > Metazoa > Onychophora > Udeonychophora > Euonychophora > Peripatidae > Epiperipatus > Epiperipatus broadwayi. The sequence continues at coordinate 5,888,767 of JAQFVV010000069.1, forward strand.
TTTATCTGACTAAAAAACTTAAATTATTTGTTATATTTTTTTTTAATATGTTTGCTAGTATTATCATTTCTATTCTCGTAATTTCTTTTAAATTAATAATTTAAAATAGGCGTAAATAGCTGCATAGATTCGTAAGATTATGTTAGTTTTGGGCTAATTGTTTCGTAATTGAATCGGTGCTGGTGGATAGATGTACGGATGTTTTATGTCAATGTAATTTGAGTAGGTGCATTGGATACTTGTTCTCTTGTACTACGTTAGCATACAGGGGAATATATCCACCTGAACTTATGGCCCAAAAGTGTAGCCATCTTGTTGTCAATGGTCATAGATGTATTTCCTACGCCATTGATTTTCTTACTCTCTGGTTTGGGGAAAGAGCCAGAAAAGACCGCTATCCCCTTTTCAGAGCATCTCTTATATTATGTATTCAATAATTTTGTTTTGTATCACCAATTGGGCAGTGGATCATTTTTGTCTGTTGGCGAAATTTATTAATGAGCATGGGGAAGATGCTCATTCCTTCCCACCATGTTTCGTTATTTCTCTAATGATATCATGCTACAGATGTAAATTTCTGTTAGCATGATTGTGTTATGCTAATAATTTCATTTTGCATTAGTCACATCGGTATATCAATTAGCTAACATTGGTTTAAATGCGAGATTTTAGCCTAAGGTTAAAATGATGGGTTGGTTATATGCGTAATCTATGTAGCATATTCATGCTTAGTAAAGTATTAAAATTGTATTAGATCTATTAAATGCTTCCATCTGTGCATATAATTTAAATCACATATTCACTAGTTAATTTAATTTTCAGAATTTTCCTTTTAATGTTTGTGTGCGTAATAAGAAAATGTTTTGTTTAATTAATTTTGGCAGTAACCCATTTTTATATATTATTAATATTTAAAATTAAGAATTAGAAATTTTAACATACAGATGACATTTAAGCTCAGCTTTTCCCTGAGCCAGTGACTGGTGCTTTCGGTTCACCTACCATATAAATTTTCTAGATTCCAATAACCTAGTGGCGCCCTGGTATAGCAGGTTAGGTTAAGGAGGTTCCGTCAACCATTATAATACATGTAAAAGTACATTTACATATTGCATATATTGTGCCGGTCAAAACATGCTTATCCATCTAACACGAGCTGGAACTCACAAAATGTACTTCGAACCCAGTCAAGCCCGAGATTTAGGTCAGGGACCAGCCTGGATTCGAACCCACTCTCCAAGCACCAGATCTAACACCTAATGGATAACATAACAATGATAGCACACGAGATTTAATTCTTAATCCGGCCCGCTAGCAAATCGGAGAAAACAATAAGACTCATGGACTTAAACATATATATAAACAACTTAAATACTAGAGACATTCCAAAGATAAAATCTAATATATTAATTTAATAGGGGCTTTACTAATGAAAAGCTATGGGCAATTAGTGAATTGGATTGATCTAATAATGAGACAGAAACTGATATATGATGAATTATAAATATATTTATTGACAATTTGAGATGTATTTTGATATAACATTATTGTTGGCAAATGCACGCAGGCATTTTATTTATTAAGTAACATTTCTCTAGGCCATTTGAACAATAATTGATACGTTGGCAAATAGGTTTGTTGCTATTATTTAATGGAGCCAAATATCATGCTATACAACTAATCACTACATTCACTTATTAGTTATGTCCTTTTATAATCAGTTCGAGTGGCTATTATACATGAAATCAAACCAAGTCTGGAGTGAAGCGTAATAATACATGAGATTATAATAAATTTTTATATTAAATATGGGCATATCAAGCATCCCAGATAGCTTTAGATCGAACGGGTTTTCAAGAATGCTTCGGTTCAATGCCGAAGATTGCATATTAGGGAGGCAGAGTTGGCTATAGAGATTTTACTAATACGCTAGGCACAAGTAAAATATAATAATAAAGTTGCTCTGCGGATGGAAGAATAGTTTTAGGGTTTTCGTGACAAACACCGGTTTACCCAATAACCGGTCGTCATGCTGCTAAAAGGGAACCTTTATTTGGTTCATAAGAAGCGGGGGACTTACGTGCTAATCTGGCCCGTAGCTCAGACTTAGCTACTGCACTACCCATAAGAGAAGATGGGCTGGACTTACCGTGGCTCCATCTCATATATATATATATATAAAAACAGCATAACGATAAAATATTAATAAGTTTCACATCCGCCAAGCCGAAGTATATTATAAATTAAATATCATATATTAAATGAACACAAGTTTATCAGCTTAATCAAAAGAGCCAACTCTTCTTTAGCATGAGAAATATGTATATGCTACTGACGGGAATATATACAAACTTTACTTTATCCCGGTCAATCTTTTCAGTTATCTATAATTAATAAACTAAAAGAGGGAAAGTATATTTAAAGGACTTGTGAATACTTTAATAAGAAGAATATACTTATAATTGCACTCCAGGCTAGTTTAATCTTTAGTAGCATAATAAATTAAAGGTTGAAAATTTGGATTTATGGCCACATTTTATATTGAAATTAATTAATTAATAAATGACTAAATAACGAGCACAAATGGGTTGCCATTATTTAGAAATTAGGTTTTCGAAACAGCGCACGAAATGACACTATAATAACTAAATAATTCGAAGATTTTAAATTATATCTTTAAAAAAAAACATATTTGGTGATTAAATGCACGCCGTTTTGAAACGTAGGCATAATCAATAATAATTAAAAATAAGCAAAAGAAAAGCAAATATAACTGCAGTGATTAAATTATATAGCAAAATATTAATTAACAAAGAAATTTAGCAAAAGTATTTCATTTGTAGATTTCAAATACTATTTAGAAGGCAATTTAGATAGAGTTTAATTATATAGTCATATGGTTAGCTAACCTGTATTTTGAAGAAATAATGATTATGTTGGATTTCACACAGAGCTCTGCGATTTTAAATAGTATTAAAATAGTTCTATAGCTGGTCTGGAGATACTCGAGCTGGAATGAAGGTGAGTTCTTTGGTTGATTATGGCATCTTCTATTTAGTTGCGAGACGATTTAAAATGGTGTTTCTGTAGCTGGACTGAAATTGGAATGAAGGCAAGTTCTTTTTAGCGGCTTACAACATCTTCTACTTATTATAAGCTGTTAGGGCAACATTGGTTGTTGCTTCGGACTTTGGGTGGATCGACTTCCGACGTTCCATCACGGGAAAGCAGCAAAATTCTTGCCTGACTTTAGCCAGACATGGTAAAATTAAACAATTTATAACTTCTGATATTAACAGCTCTTCAAAAGCAAGATGGAGTATATCTTCCCGCTTAAAATAAGGCCTATTTATATATTTTTCACCAAGCCTTAACACCTTTTTGGAATTTCGTTTGCCTCAGGACCAATTGACTTTTAATTAAAACAAAATCATATAATCTAATTTCTACAACAGATAACGTCTCCGAGGTGTTAGATTTAATTTACTTAAAAAATTATTAAAATATATAAATTACATAAATTTTGATTCAGTTTTCATTAATTAAATTCCTTTTTAGGTGTTATAGAATGTTAAAGCTTAGCAGAAGTAACGGTATTCTGATTTAATCCTAAAGTCTTTTGTCGAAACAAAATTAATCAGTAAACAGATTTTACTTTTTAACCCGGGTGCGGTCACTAATTGATTTCTTGTTTACACAAAATTCTCATTTTTAATTATAAACGGATTTTTATTTTACTGAAATAAATAACTTTTAACATATTTGTTTTTACAAAATAACAAATTGGACAGATTTAAACAAATACTTTAGTTTCTGTTATATATATAAAACATTAAATCAGAAAACCGTTAAATATATTTTAAAGAAAATGTTTTACATTATTTCTTTTTTATTTAAACTTAAATATATATATATAAATCATTTTGCCATTATTCCAAGGTTTAAATTATCCATCCACTTACGAATATAATAGCGAATATAGTTAAGAATTGACTGAAAATTAATAAAACATTTTATAATAAATTATGAGCATTTCTACGCTATAATTTTATCAATTATAGCGTTTTTTCGTATGTAAATGGATGATGCCATTCAAGCGGCCATGATAGCAAAGTTTTCCCGCTCGACTTATATATAACATTTTTACATTTAAGACAGGTTCGAAACTAGTTCAGACGAGTAGGTCATTAGGTTGATGGTGAAACGGAAAGAGATTGGAAGGTTTCCATTTCAATATACTGTGAATAATATTGGTTGATGAACAATTTTTTGGTATATAAATGTGTTGGTTTTTTTTATGCAGTTGACTATTTAAACTAACATTATAAAGGAATTTAAAGAAATTCCAACCAGTATATTTATTTACTTGTGGTTTTACTTAGATCAAGATTCCTCTATTGAATCGGATAACTACAGCAATCATGAGTGATTCTAAACCTTGTGATAATATTTCAGAAACATCTAGGAAGATAATTCCAGTTGATTTTATTGTTGGATATGGAAAATGAATTCCATATATCACACTTTGATTGTTTAAAAAATTTTTTTGCATATTTTAGTGTGCTATTGTATCTTGAATTAATGGTAAATTTGATCTGCTCACCATGTATGGTATAACTTCTTTTGATATTTTGGTGGAGGAATATGTGAATGGATGGGAAGTCACTGCAAGGGAATAAATATAAACATGCCAATAATAGTGTATCCAGAAATTTTGTAAGCACCCCCCCCCCCTAAATAATAGCATGGTCTTCAATAATAGGACATGCTCCTTTTGGGAATAATTGTATTACAATTTCAAGTAATAGCAGTCAGCTTTCCAAATAAGTTGTTTACAAAAATTGTATCTTAATTTTTGACAGAGGAGGACAGCAAGTTAAAACTAGTTCAAGTGTACCAGAATAGTGTGAGGAACACAATGTTGCCCTGTTTAGATGGAAAATTGGCATACTGGTTTTTGTGAGGTTAGCGACCAGGTTCTAATCTTTGAAAAAGTAAGAGACTTTTCTATTTTTAGAAAGAATCTTTTTGATGTGAAGGCAATTTTATCCGCATAGATGAATTTTCTGCGATTGAAAATTCACTGATGAAAATATTAAAATAAATTAGAGAAAATCATCAGTAAAATTTTTTATTTAATACTGTTATAATTTGGAACCAATTCTCTGTTGAAGGATATGTTAAGACAAATTAGCTCAATAATTCTCACATCAGTATAGTTTATTTTGAAACTGTTTTCAAGAGAATAAGAACTGATTACAACCACTTCATATTAGGTTATATCCAGCTTATTCTTTTTTTTTTTTTAAGATTTTATAGAGTACTTAATGATGATACTGAGTGATAATTTTTAAAAATCTTTGCTAGATTTTAAAATTGCTGTTTTGATTTTTGAAATTGTTTCTGTAAGAATAATAATAAAATAGATTTGTCACTAAAGCCACATGACTTTAGTTCCTGAATTTATTAGAAGCTAGCTTAAGGCAGTCTAGTGTATGTTCATCAATATCTATTAATTTTATTAGATGTAGATATGTGAAAAAGAAATGTTCTGGGTCATTTAAAGTAACTACTTTCATGTTTTTTCAAATTTGGCTCACCATATAATAAAAAATACTATTTTATAAATTTTTACCTAATATAATTTTGAAGTTGCAACTATTTGAAATCTCAAAAACAAACACAATTTTGTACTCACGCAATTACACAAGAAATGCTTATTCAAGCTTGAATTAAGACATTTATAGAATCCAATTGTAACTTAACTAGAATTTTGACAGTTTTTAATTTGAGAAATATTTCGTAAATTTTTGACCTTGAATTTTTTAAAAATCTAAATTTTAAAATTAAAAACTCAAAAATGTAACACTGGCATTACTTGTAGAAAATTTCATTGGAAGATTGCAAAGGAAATGATATTTTTTATTATTTATAAAATTAATATACACAGAAAAACAAAACAAGTTAATTAAAATGTTGCTTTTAATGAAAAAAAAAAATTTCACTGAGTCACTTTTGGACTTCAGAATATTGTACACAATATATGTGAGAGTGGATCATCACTTATCTTCCATATATAGTGAACCATTATATTCATGTAGCATATGTATAAATGTATTTAAAAGCTATGGAAATTAAAAGTCAACCATCAACACCAGCCTATTTAGATATCTTAAAACCAAAACATATTGTTGCAATATGTATATATATAGCATTCATATAAACTATAAAAACATATGTAATAAATAAATATAATGTGGTGTTAGTTTCAAGCTTTATAATCATTAAATGATCAATAAAACTCTACAAGCCTAACTTTTTGTTACCTAGTGGATCATTAAGGAGTGGTGGAAGCAATGCAAAAAAGTTATTAAGCTTAAATGTAAACTTTATATATATTTTTTAAGGATTGTAAAGTTTATCATGTATTTCCGAATTGTTGCAATGTAAAATTGAACAGTAATATAAATTTAGTTCCAAGATGTATGGATAAATTAAAATCAATAATGTTAAATGATATAATTAAGAAATGTAAAAAAGATCTTTTTAATATTCGGAGGTATTTGAAAGCAATCGAACATTTAATAATTTTAAATGAATGTTGTGTGTGGGATGGATATAAAATTGTGAAAATGGATTTAAATTATTTGAACTTAAATTACTTAATAATTTTGAGAAGAAAATTGATTTTTTATTTAATAAGCGGTATCCACAAACATGAATTTTGTTAATTTGTCAAGTAAAAAGATACATTTGATTCAGAAATATGTTTTAAGTCACAGAGCTAAATATGTCGTCAGTACTTGGGATTATAATTTGTAATTAATTCAAAATTTGTTTGAAATGATTACTTGTGATATTCATATTACTAATGAAATAATCAAGAAAATTGTCATAAATTTAATGTGATTCTATATGAAAATTCATGGAAATTGGCCATTTCGATATTTAAACAGAGGCTGGAGAATGATAATATGATTTGTTTGAAAGAAAATAAAGAGTTGCAGTTGTATTTATTGACGAAATGTCAGTATATTGAGAAAGTTAAAGTGGAAATGGATAAACTTGGTTTCTTTTTGATTGAAGAATATAATATAGATGATCAGAGAATTAAATTTATTAACAGTATTTTTAAAAAAGCTAAAAAATAAAGCCTTAGTAATAATGCATATTATATGTATCCTTCCTGTATTATATGTCTTCATATTTTTACAAATATAAAGTTACTTTAAGATGATAATCCTTTGCAAATTATGATTCATTTTGGTGGTTCATTTATATATCAAACTTTTAAATATATTGGTAAGCTGTTACAAGAGTTTTTAGGATTTGAGGAAAATACTATTGCTTCATCTTTTGACTTTATAGATAGAATTAAAAATATAGTGATTAATGAGAATGATGTTACAGCTTTATTGGATGTCACAGAAATGCATAGTTCTATTGATAGAGTGGATTCCATAAAAATAATTAAACATGCATTAAAAAGTAAAGGTGATTGTATATATATATAATAAAAATTTTTATTGATTCTTTAAAAAATTTTGATGATAACATTACTTCTTTTGAAGGTGGGTATTATAAAATGTCTAAAGGTTGGCCTGTTGTTGCACAAGTTTGCAATTTTGTTTTGTCTACATATGAGAGTAGTATTTTAAATATATGTACTTTTAAAGATATTAAAATTTACAAAAGGCATGTGGATGATATTTTTGTCTGTAGAGGAGTTAAATAATTTTGAATGGCTTGAAATGGACTATTAAAAACAAACAAGACAAAAAATATTAAGTATTTGGATTTAAATATTACAAGAGATAATAGTATGTTAAGTTATAAATTAATAATGAAACCATTGCAAAGATGGAGATATATACATTGTAAATCAAAAGTACCAATTATGCATAAGGTGGCAAGTTTTAGGTCTTTTTTTTCATAATGAAAAATTTTGACGTTACCAATGTATAAATTAAAAAAATATTGAGATATTTGCCAAGTAATTGCATGTAGTTGGTTATAAGATTGAACAGATTAACAATACTTTATGTCAATTTAAAAAGAGTTGTAATGTTTTAAAGGAGTTGAAGATTGATAGTAAAAAATGGATATTATTCTGTATGTTTCAAATGCTCTAGTGAAATTTTTTAAGAATATATATAAGAATGTGTTTAATGTTTCACTTTCCATTACAAATAATGTTAATAAGTTAGTGAATAATTCTAAAAATGTCATGCCTGTCAAACAGAAAAGTAATGTAGTATATTGAACTTTTTGTGAATGTATGTTATCATATATAGGTGAATTGAGGTGCAGTATTGAAAAAAGGTTAAAGTAGCATGAATTGTTGTACAAGCGTGTGAAAAATAAAAATAATAATGATTTAATAACTACTTCAGTTTTCTTGGATTATGAAAGGACATGTAAATATAAATTTAAGTTTCAGTTTCATATTGAAAGTGCTAATATTCTTCATGAAGAGAGAAATAATAATAAAAGAAAAATTAATGAAACAATTGTAATAAATAGAAATAAAATGAATATAATTAATAGACAAGCTGCTAACGTTAAAATTTGAGATTAATGGGATTTGAGTTGATGACATTTGCTTCCATTTGGTTTTTTGAATTTAATGGCAGTTGAAGAGAGTTAAAGAACTAACCGAAAGTATTTCTGCGGATTAAAAGACTATATAATAGTTAATTACCGTTATATTAGTTTTATATATTTATATTTACAAATATCTAAAACAGTAAATATTTTATAAAGTATTAACAACTGAACATTTTTTCAGTGCAATACCAGATTTATGGGAGTTAGCTACTATAATATGAAAGAAACCATTAAAATATTTCTCCAGAGTTGTTTGTAAGCTTGTGTTATACTGATGGTATTTCGGTCTCTTCATCTTTAATTCAGTTTTGCACCTACTTTAACATTTGTTTGCTAGTATTGTATTTATTTTTAGGTAAGAACTGAAACTAAAATAATATTGATTTGTTAATTTTAAAAAAAATCTCAGTATTGTTTAGAGAAATTTCTTGCAGAAAAACCTGACAACTAAATTGTTTCATGGTTTCTTTGTTTTCAGACTGAAGAGTTCTTATGAGGACATTTGAAAGCACTTATTCTTTTGTTTAGATTTTGAAAATAAAAACATATGTTTTCTGTAGTTTCATTATATATTTATGTTTACTTTCGCAAAATATTTGTGAACTATTACAAGTTTATTTATGATTAAACTCCGATTTTATTTCAAAGTATTTGTTTTTAGAAAAAAATGAAGAGAAATAATAATAAAGCAAAGCAAAAAAGTTGTGATTAGCTGAGAAAGGAATGTCTTAATGTTTGTATCAACTATTTCTTAGTCATTTTTTTAATAATCAAATTTTAAACAGTTTTAGTACTTTATCTTCTTCATTTACCAGGTCGCCATATTAAATTTTTTAAAAATCTGACTTGAGACACAATTTTCACAATAACTTCAGTTTTAATAATATTAGAGCAAAAACTTTACATTGATAGAAACTAGAAAAACTAAGGAAAACAATAAAGCTAAGACAAATAGTAATTCCTATTTTAAAATCATAAGATTTTCAATGGTATGGATGGCTGAAGAGTTGGAGGTTGAAGCCTGACCATTAAAGTGTAAGGATTTGCTATCTTAATATAGACTGAGCACTGATTATATATATGTATGGAAGAGGATAATCTGGACCAACCGATGAGACCTAGTTTAGCACGTAATACCAATATTAGTGATTATTTATCTATGTGTGTGCTCATGTGTATCAGTAGTATGAGATAGTGTGGAAAGTGAGAAAAGGCTTGAAAGTCTGAGTTCAAATCCCCTACATTTATTGTTTGTTCATAATTTCTAATTTAACATTAACTAAGTTTAAATTACATCTTCATTGATAATTTCTTTGTATTCTTCACAAAATTATCTTTCAAACCATATATAATACTTCTTACCTGAGATAATCCATAGCTTCAGAATTTCCAAAACAAGGCACCTATGAATTCTTTATTTTTATCTTGTAGCCCAAAAGTTACCAAATCTCAAAGGCATCTATAAGAAAAAGTTTCATCCTAATAAAAGATACAAAACAAATCATTTCCAGAAGGTGGATATGCATTTGTCATCATAACAATTGACTTTTTGTCTATCTAAAACTAGAAACTGTAGGCTACTGTCTGCGTCACTGATAAAATGAGTTTCATCTCTATTTTAATTTTGTGTACATTAGTGATGTTTATATTCTTTATGCACACCAGTGATGCAATCTTATTATATTTATTGTCCCATATAGATATAATTTATTTGCATATAGCTCATTTGCTAGCCATAGACTTGAAAATAAAATGCAAGATGTGGCAAAACTACTGACTTCACAGCATGAATATCAAGGCATAGGCAAGAATCAGAATTTGATTCTTTGAAATTCCTCTATTGATTTTAAATGTTTATATTTTCACATGGTACTATGCTCAGTAAATGTTGTGATAGCTTTATCAACTGAAACCTTTCTGTACATTTGATAATCAGTCTATTTTTACACTGCACTGCTCTATATATGTAAATCATTACTGTTATACAATCACAAACATGCAAACACAAGTATAAACACAATAAATCATTAAAGCTTTTGAGAATCATTATGCCTACCAAATAAGGTTGCTTCAAACTTGGATCAGAGATCCGAAATATGACAGTATAAAAAAACTACTTTTGTTATAATAGAATAAATATATAGTGTTTAATAGACATGGTATAAAAATCACTTTTATTATAATTTGAATAGATCTATAAAAACTATAATACAGAGCATAAATGATTTCATATTATCTATTTTTTATATATTATAATTTTTAAAAAAATTATATATTATTCAAAAAATTAAAAAAATAAAATTTCATGCTTGTGACAGCTATTTCGCGTTAGATTTATAACGCATTCAGGACCTTGACAAGCGAACCATTCGTATATTTTTAATCCAGTTTTATAATTCCATATGCCAATAAAGATTTCTGACTTTATCACCCTGTATAAACTAGTAAATTGACCAGAAAGTTAAAAAAATAAATTCATTTATTTTTTTTAAAAGTTCATAAAAAATTCAAATTTCAATGTAACTTAGCTTATTAGAAAGAAAACACGAAGAGGCAATGAATGATGGCGTTTCTGTTGACGTCATGCTTATAGTTTTCTCGCAATTTAAAAATCAATACAAAAATGTCAGCCAATCAGCTGTGTGAACACATGAGGCGCTGTAGGAAACGAATCTGTTATATAATTTTAACATTAATTCATTTGCATTTTAGAAATAGAATTAAAACAGCTTTTAATTTGTTTTTTAAATATTTTTGTCTGTAATTGCAGCAATAATGTTTTGATTATATATTTCACTTCTATTATCTTTTTTCTATATTTTGAAATATTTTTAAGAATGATTTTTATTTATAAATTTAAATTTCTAAAAAATAATTTGGAATTATGTGAAAATCCAATAAAAAATAAAAATTAATGTGTTAAAATAAAAAATTGGAAATTTAATTCAAATGGCCAGAAGAGAGTGAAAAGAATAATGCCCAAAATTTCAGAACATAATCAGTTGCATATTATTAAACCTCTAATTAAATATGTTATTGGAATTAGTAATGTTTAATTTTGTTTTTCTATTAATTGAATTCATTTTATGCAGTGCTAATTTTCTGAAAGTAACAATCATGCCCAGGTTTTTTCTCATACAAAAAAAATATAAAACAATTGAGGATTAAATTTAGATTTTTTACATTGACAAATATTTTGTCTAAGATGTGCAGATAAAATAAACTAGTCTTAATCTTCACATGACCACCACCTCTTATGCTTGTGTATAATTGTTGTTAAAACAGGCAAAACTCACTATATATATATATATTGCCACACCCAGCAAGCTAGAGTAATCAATGGATGCCAGAAAGCTTGTGCATAAAATCCCCATCTAGTGCCTACTCATCCAATATCCCCAGATTAGTTTCTGGCTTATGGCCTTCATCAGTGAGGAGCCTTGGATCTGAGAGCACTGCATCTAGATCTTAGGGTCTAATGCACTCTCCAGCAACCACCTTTTATCTCCATTTAACTACAAAACTGAGTCTTAAACTGAAAACACCTTAATGTTTTCAATCCAAGCCCATTAGCTTATATAGTCTTATGGGTCTGAACCCAGTTCAATCTTGCCTAATAGGATACTGGTGGCTATGGTTATTAAAGAACCAAAGACACCAAAATGTATGGGTACTGAACTGGGTATAGACCCATATGACTATATAAGCTAATGGGCTTGGATTGAAAACATTAAGGTGTTTTCAGTTTAAGACTCAGTTTTGTAGTTAAATGGAGATAAAAGGTGGTTGCTGGAGGGTTGCATTAGATCCTAAGATCTAGGTGCAGTGCTCTCAGATCCAAGGCTCCTCACTGACGAAGGCTATAAGCCAGAAATTAGTCTGGGGATTTTATGCACAAGCCTTCTGGCATCCATTGATTCCTTGCTGTGTGTGGCAATATATATATATATAGTGAGTTTAGCCTTAATCTTACTATAGTAAATGACGAAAAATTAAGTCTCCCATATACAATAGAATATTCAGTTTAATATATATCATGCAGATATAGTATATTTTTATTGTCACTAATCTATTTAAAGATAGAGGAAATTTAAATCCTACATTAAAATCTTTGAAAAAATATTTTTCCAATTTCAAATATAATTTAGGGATGTATGGTAGTGAAATTCATCTTATTAATTTTAAATTCATGTTTAAATTTGATTTTGTTATAAAACTACTTTAATTGACTATATAACAAACTTAATAATCTATTTCTTATTAAATCTTAAGTACAATTCTCAACAGATTGATTTCTACCTGTCAAGTGTTCATATAAAAATTATAATATAAAAAACATTTAAATCCTGAAAGCTTAAACTTTAAAGGCTTTCTTATTAAAAGAAGTCTAAATCTCTTTACATTTATAATAAAACTGATTATTATTTCTTTTAAAAAAATCAATCATTGCTAAAAATGAATTCTCATTCAAGCATTAACATATATATATATATAACATCACAGTTTCTATCCAAAATTGCTCCTCAATCTCTGACATGTACAAATTACAAACAACTCTGCTCACTGTTAAATCTATTGGGCAATTGTTTGTCCAAAAGAATTCAATTAGTCTGCCATAATATCCTGATCTATTCAAATGAATTCTCTCAAGTGAAAAAGAACTGGCCAATGGATTTAATAATGAAGATATTTGCAGTTTGATGATGTCAGAAATTGATATATAAAGAAGATATAGTGTATAAGTATATGATTCTAGAACTTTAATAGAAAATATGTTTGAATGAAAATTCAAATTTACAGTGGATGAATTGAATATGAAAATGAACAATGATTAAAATATTTAGACGGATGTATTACAAAGTGATCTTTGATTTTAAGGAAATTTCTATGCCCTTTATTGTGAATTTTTTTAAAAGTATATAATCTTTCAGCATCTAAATTTTTTTATAATGTAATTTTTATAAATTTGAGGCAATAGGAAGCAGAATGTGAGCATTTGTTGTTGAATTGAAACATAATGAGATTAAAATTAATAAGAGATGGATTTTATTATCTTTCTTAAATTATATTCAGAATTGTAAACGGTTGTTTTGAAAAAGTTTTAATATACAATTGAGATTCTTAACTTTAATTCGGGGGGGCGAAGAAACTCCTGCCTGTAGGTTGAATCTGGCCCTCGAAAGCTCTCCGACCCGAGACATTTTCACAAATGTATATAAAATAGACCTGTATAAAACTCCTATTTAAACACATATGTAGTGCAGTACAAATGTATGTGCTAATACTGAATTAAGAGTTAAGTAAAATAAAATATTTATTTTCTCTCTCTCCAACCTTTATAATAATTCTTCTTCAATCTATCAGATATACAATAGCATGGATTTAATTTATTATGACACTTGAGAACATTTTGTTTGATTTTATAGTGATTTTCACTGGCTAATATATAACTAGCACCAATAAAACTCAGATTTTATTTTATTATTATTATTTTTGCATTTTAATTTTTTTTTTTTATTAGAATGGCCACAGGAATAAAGTAATAAACATTGACACAAAAAATCATACATTTGAAAAGAAATAGACTAGTGCTTTTTTTTTTTATAGAAAGAAATAGTAAATCACATGGGTGATATTGTAACGGTCAGAAAACGTGTGACTCGTAAACATAGTGCAGAATTCGACCACCATACAGAACAGCAGCACCATCGAGTAGCGAAGTCACCCGTGGTACTGAGTTCGAACATAGTTTATCGGTTCCACAATACAATCCACGAAACAACGCATCTGATGCGACATTAGTAAATATTTCCTTAGGCACGGTGGTCAGGGATATGCAAGAGACTCATGATTTTATTCTCGAGTTAGCCAATAATCAAACTAATATTAATTAAACATTCATATTTACATAATCGAGGAAATATTATATAGAATGGGTATCGAATAAATGAAACGTAAATGCAGACATATAGTTTAAAATTATTTATTAACACATTTTAAGAAGACAATCATTTACTAATAATATTTTGTGGATTTAAAGCTTCAGTAGCGGGATTTGCGACATGATTATATTTTAAAGAATACATTTATTTATTTAGACATTATTTTATATTGAGGATTTCAGTAGCGGTATTTCCGATACTGTAATGTTTACAAAAGGAATACATTTATTTGAAGGCGTAATCTAGCTACCTAAAATTCTCGAGTGAGTATTTCTAATGCATGCCTGGAGGGATTTAGACCTTTGCAATGCAAGAGTCTAAGGTATGGGTTATAAGAGTAATGGCAGACATATATTTATTTAATTAAAATATTTATTTATAACTAAGGGCAAACATTTATTTGAGAGTGATTTATGAAGATAATGCAGAGGTGGAGTGATATATAGAATAATAAAATTAAGTAAAGGAACATGTGGTATGCTTTAGAAAGGCGATATGGAATGGCAGTATATTGAAACTGCAATGCCGCGAATGGGTTTATAAGAGTATCGGGCTGGTCTCTGCCTCGGCCCGACGAAGTAAGGTGTCACATAAGCATAACCAGGGACAAGCGGTACGTGTCGCAATTTGCCGGCTGGCTGCATGACAGGTCAAGTCCTACGGGAGCACCCATTATGCCCGCTTGTATAGGACGACTGGGGTTAATTTCAACCCTGAAGAATCCGGAAATTTCACGGCAGAATGGGTCATCGCGTCTCTAAAACGTAACACATGTATACTGTATAAACGATTATGATGAGATTTAAGTAGATTTCTGACTCGGCCCTACATTATCAACATTTACTAAAGAACGTTGGCGACTCTCAAAGAAATGTAATTTTCTGGAATTATTCATGAAGATTTAATAAATACAAAACATATATAAATTGGGAATTATTATAACTAATACGTCAGCCATTTGCGAAGTAGTAGACCCCTGCATTACAATAAATGATGCATTGAATGCGTGTCGATTTATATGAAAGTTAAGTTAGTTATGAAAGCAACTATTAATGAAAATTTGACACGCATTCATTGTTCCAAGCGATCATAGAATTAAACTTTGAAAATTGAGACAAGTATGAGCATGCAATAATTAAATAATAACTATAGATAAAATGTAGATTTTAGAAATACTTACCCAAGAAAGATAGAATGAGGTAAGTTAGATTATTAGAGAAATTTACACATTAGGTTAATTATTCAATTTTAGTTATACAAATGATAGTTTTTACATTTTATAATTGAGATAAGTATTATGAAGAAGAGCTATAGCATATTATTAGAGTACTCTAGAGTTTGAACACAGACAGGTACCTGTTTTATAAGAAGTTTTCCGAGTCCATTGTTTAGTAGCAAATAGTTCATGAGTGGCAATTCTTTCTTGTATTTAGATATTTCATTTAATTTCACGGCAGCAGCAGCTTTCTCATTCAGTTCAGGCAGCAGATCTTCATGGTGAATTTATGACGGGCAATGGAAAGTTCGGCATCCGATAGGCCATCTCCCGATGGAGAATAATCTAGGTGCTTTACTCGGTCATACCTTGGCAGGAACAAATTATTTTTATTATTTTTGGAGACTCTCAGTGATCGAGAGCAAAGCTAAAGTTTAAGTGAATGTCTCCAGCCAGTCTAAGATGGCCTCTTTTCTTATCTTGATCTCTCACATTTTTGTTAAGATATTTTTAGGTTCTACTTAATCTGCCCTGAGGATAATCAATGCATTTTGTTGGTTTTTAATTAAAGAAAGCTGCCGTTCTATTGTTTACAGTTTACATTTACTAATTATATTTTGGGGAATTTTTCTTTAATTAATCTATTATCTATCACTGACCGATGCTTTTAAATTTCAAAGACAAAAAGGGAACATAAGATTATTTTAACTTTTAATTAAATATTACATCAGATTTTTTTAGAATTATTATTAAACGAAATTTAAACAAAGCAATAAATACGAACTTTATAATCCAAAATAAATGATTAAAATTATACAAAATTATATAACTAAAAGAAATCTAAATTATATTATTTTATCCCTATTTATTGCGTTTAATTTGAGATCGAAATTTGTGCGTGTTCATGCTGAATTCTACATATATTTATACATTTTTAATATTGCTACACACACAATTCGATACTAAAAAGTTTAAATTTGGGCGGGATAGACCGGTCAGTGAGAGACGACAGAAAAAGGTGAAACTTAAGATTCGAATACGAATCTTACTGTTTCAATATGTCTGGAATGTATTTCAGTTTTAAGAAAGACTATCAAACATTCTGACTACAATAAAATTATCAGGGAAGAAAGAAATATTAAAATAAAAAACTTGAAATTGAACTTTATCAAATAGCTGACATGTTTTATAAAAAGTATAAACAAGCCAGAAATAAAATAAAAACTTGAAGAGGAATTTACAGACAATGCTGTCATAGAATTAATCTGTCCAGAACATAAGAAATTTAAGAATATATGTTACAAAGATAGGTTCAAGAAAAATTGGAAAAATTATAATTAATTGAGAACAGTCGTTAATAAAAACGATATTTTATTTTTAATTCACAAAAAAGTTATAGCTCACATTCAAAAGGGGAAAGTTGAAATTGGTCTTGCAATTGGAAAGGTTGCCCAGAGTTAATGATTAGAGGTAAAGTAATTAAATTTTTGATCAAATATAGTAGGCTATTTTTTAAGTCAATAATTTTGCATGGCCTGGGAATGAGATTGATTATAAATATCCAAATGGCCCTTGGCAGAAAAAAAGGTTCCCAACCCTGCTTTAAATAGATTGGGAAATAAAAATCAGATTAATAAACATTAAATTGTGTTATATGTGGTGAGACTACATGCTTTATTAGGCAACATATTTATAATATAAAAAAATCTAATCCTCAATTCTGATTTTTTTTTTTTTTTTTAATAAGAAAGTATATACATGATTGTTATCTCAGCAAAATTAGTATTGTATTTAACGAATTACATGATGGGAAATGAAAAATTAAAGAAGCTTGATACATTGCTAATTCTAATAACATAATGAACCAGAAGTTTAGTATTGTGCAACTGAGCGTGTTGTAATAATAATTGTTATGAATCTAGTATAGTAGGTTTGTGAACTACTTTATTTTGTTCCAAGCTGCCTTGCGAACAACAAAAACTGTGTAATAGCTCATCTTTTATTAATAAACGATTAGAATAAAATGTATATTATTTACTATACTTGATACGCATATACTTATAGAACAGATGTTGTATGCAGACAAAATTTTAAAAAAATAATACCGTAATATAATTTATTAATAATAAATTGAAAAAGCACATTTACATATATTTACACTATTTTTATTTTTTTTTATAATTTTACTAATAGGAGATTCAGTGTTTTAAATAAGACTTCTGTTTTTTACTAAATCAATAATTTTCATTTTTTTCTTTAACTAAAGTATTTTATAATGTTTTTTTTTAATTCTCACTCATAATTCTTAAAAAATGTTATTTCACTAAAGATATATAAAAGAAAATTTTTTAAAGAAAAAAAACACTTGAAAAAAAATCATTACATGTGCTTTCTACAGTACAGAACTGAATAGGTATAGTATTTAAATTGTGAAGAAAATGTGATTACAGTAATCAAATTCATACTTGAGATTGTAATATTTAGGAAATAAAAAAAATGGCTGATACCATTTCAAAATTCAATAAAATATAATTATTAAATTTCATTGTTTTTATTATTTATTTGCTTAATTTTTTTTTTGTTTGTTTGTTTATTTACATTTATTTTTGATTAGCATATAATTGAAGCTGTATAGTTTGTGGCTCGACTGTATTGCCCAAAAACATATTTAGCTATTTATATTTTATAGCGTATTTATTTTATGGGTTTATGTGAGTGTTTTTATTTACAGATTTTATATACATATTACTTTTAATTGTCTGAAAATAAAGTTTGGTAAAGAGAATCAAATTTATAGCAAATGCAAAATATAGATTAGCAGAAAATAAGTATGCCAAGAATTAAGTTTTAAGAAATGTCTATAGAATAGAATAAAGATGTTTGATGTATAAAGAAATTAAAAGATTGAAAAAAAAAAAAACAAACGGAAATGATTGCTTTGGATTCACATTAATGGGAAATTCTAAGGATATAATTATATATTTTAAAAAAAATAATTAATAATAATAGTTGAGAGTTAAAAAGAAAATGAATTATAATGAGGAATAAGATGAATGAGTGATAAGTTTTTGTGGAGAAAATATCTAAGTAATATTGAATTTATGGAATAAAAGTCACAATAGGATGATTTATACATAGATATTATCAAATGTTGGGTTATGTATTAATTCAAAATAATTGAGAGTTGATATAGTTTCAGATCAGTATTTAATAATGGTAGATATTAAACCTTGAAAGAAAATTTTATGTCAAAAATAGACTATTATGTACTGAAGTGTTTGTTTGAAATTTCTAATACAATTCATTATAATAATTACAAAATAATTTATTTTGTTTCAGAGTCCTGGCTGCTCTTAAATGTAATAATGAACTTGAAGCCTGTTTCAAGTATATTGAAGACATATTGAAAATTATTTAAGTCACCAATTTTAATGGCTACCATGTATTTAAAAAAAAAAAAATAGTCAGATGTACAACATTAAGATTGACTATTGTGGTATTACTTTTATATACATATACAGTAAAGTATATGTAAACAAACAAAAATAATTTTTGTGTTGATTTTTTAATTATGTCACAAATTTTTAATGTAAATACAAAAAAAAAAGTAGCTTAAAAATATTTTACCTATCACCCTACCCAAAATGATCTACTAAGTCTTTTAAAAGACATCATCAGTTATATGTTGTTCATTTTTTTTTGTATTAGATGGTTATAAGTATACTTTAAGTATTTTTTTTAATTTCTTCTGAATGTAGAAAGATAAATGTGATTAAGGAGATAAAAATCTTTTATTAATTTGTTAATATTGTAATCATTGCATACTTATAGTAGCAGTGATGGAAAGTATTTGAAGAAAGATAAATGCAGATGATATTCTAATCATAAAATCAAAAAAGTTATTTCATAGTAGTAAGTTTTACTATAAGTAAAAACTTTGTATTTGTTTTATTTTTTTAGTTTTAATAAGCATAAATAATATTTTTAATAAAATTCATTAAATATTTAAATTTTTTTTTTTTTAATTTATGATTGGAAAAACATACAATGTCAATATATTCAGAATTCTTATGTCTATTTATTAAAAGTAACGCAATTGCAGCAAATTAGATGAATGACATTTTTGTTGTTGTTGTTGAGCAAATTGTTATATTTTTTTCTTGATTTCTGTTAATAAAAAGATTAAGATTTTTTTTATTTTTATTATTATTATTAAAAATCCAAACAATCTAATATTGTGGTAATTTTGCTGTCCTAAAAATTATTTCAAAAATAATGTAGACTATTACATAATATTTCATTATTCAATATCTCATTAATAGTACTCTTCTCCAATATTACATCTTTGTTAAAAAAAAATTTATTTTTTTTAATCTATACCTATTAATCATTGTAACTTGGCACCAAATGTTTAAAAAAGAAAATGTGTGTAAGAAAAAAAAAATTAGTAGTTTGAAATTCTTTTTACATTGCTTAGGATATTTAAGAAATTTGTTTAAAAACTAAACAAAATTATTTTAATGATTTTGGAGAAGATGCAAAGATAGCAAAACTGCTTGTATTTATAAACATATCTGTTTAATATATTTTCCCTCCCAAATTCTGTTTATGAATTTCTAATAAAATGAACAAATTATTTTTGCATATTTCTTTCGAAAAGAAATGGTCATTTAAAAACTATTTTAAATGATTGTAGAAGTGATAGTATTTTTTTTTAAGTTAATTCAACTCTAGTTTTTAGAGGAATTATGGATGTTTTGTCTTCAGCCAGTAAAATTTAATTGCCATTGGTATGCAAATCTGCAGATGATATTTTAAAAATAGATTTTATTTGATCAACTGTTGTTTTTTTTGATTAAAACTTACATTCTATCAGTCAAACTAGTTAAAGATTGAAATCTGATTATTAGTATTTATCTACCACTACTATTTAGACATGTTCATTGCAGTGAATCAATTAAATTGTAATTATGTGACAATGTTTACCAACCCTTACGTTAAAAGCAAATCAATCTGAACATTTTACTATATCCGTTGTTTGTTTGTTTTTAATTTGGTATCTTATTTACCAATCTATTGAACATTATATTTTTTACATTAATTTTGAAAGTATAAGCATTTGTTTTTTATTTTTTGTAACTTTATTTTATAAATAAATATTTTAAATTTTATTTTGTTTTTGTATATTTTATTTTTTTAAACTATTTCTGTGAAAGTATATTACACATCAATATAATTAAACATTGTTTTTATAAAACTTATTAAATTTTTAATTCATAGTAATTAATACCAGAACTGCAAAATGATAAAAGTTTAGACCGGGTACTTCAAAACAACAGAAAAATTTGAATTGATGTTTGGAGAATATCTTAAAATTTAAACATTACAAATGTCATGAAACATCTATTCATAGTATTTCTGTATATAAATATTTCATGAGACAATAAAACAAAGGAATGATTGGAATCATTAATGAATTTTATGAATTATCCAAATTTCAACAATAGATGTTAACTTTGTAAGTTTCTTCTTTTGAAGGACCTTATTCTACTGAAAAGTTAAAATATAAAATGGAGCTCATGCATCCATTAAATGTTGTTCCAAAACCTCTAATAGATGATGTGAATTGATTATTAATAGCTTGTACCTTTTTTTTTTTTTAATAATTATGTATGTTGAAACCTACATAGATAAAAATGTATATAAATACAGCTATCAATGTACACATATAATGTTACAATTCAAAAATAAGTACAGTTTATAAATTCTTAACAGAATCCTTTTGAGTTAGAATCAAAAAAATTTATTGGAAGCAGTTTTTTTTTATTGTAAATGTTTTGTTATTTATCATCTTTTTACTGCTGATTGAATTAAGGATGCGCAGATTTATTTTCATGTGTTAATTTAGACAGTATCTTTTTCTCTGCCTGCTGGCTTCCCAATTTTATTTGTAATAGGTTTAAAGAAAATAATTTAAAACAATGCAATAAGAGTTTCCTGAATTATAAAATCTTTTTTTTTTTAAAAAAAAAAAAGCACTTATAAAAAGGTGAAATTATTAGAATTTTTTAATTTTGCATACATTAAAAAAAATATTGTACTTTAATTAAATACAACTGATTATTAAAAATAAGATTTCATTCTTCATCCTTGTGTAATTATTGATCATTGATTTAATAATTATTAATGTCATAATTTCACTTTGACCTCCATCAATGTTGCCAAGAGTAATCTTATAAACATCAAAAGCTTAAAGAAAGTAGGCAGATCTGTTCTATTATTTATTCTTTGCTAATATCCCAAAATTTATTTATTTACATTCTAAGAGAAACATATTTATTCACTTTACTACATTTACATCAAGCTATGCTATTATTAAACAGACAAAACTCTCCATACAGTAGTGCCAACCAGAGTAATTAATGGATGCAAGAAGGCTTGTGCATAAAATCCCCATCTAGTACCTACTCATCCAATATCCCCAGACTAGTTTCTGGCTTGTGGTCTTCGATCTGAGAGCAGTGCTCTCAGATCCAAGGCTCCTCACTGACGAAGGCCACAAGCCAGAAACTAGTCTGGGGATATTGAATGAGTAGGCACTAGATGGGGATTTTATGCACAAGCCTTCTGGCATTCATTGATTACTCTGGTTGTATGGAGAGTTTAATAACAGTTATGTGCTAGCATAAGAGATGGTGATCATGTGATGTTTACTGGTTCTATGCTATTATATTGTGTATACAATAAAACAAAACATGCACATATTTTTTAAAAATAATGAATAGATGAAAATTGATTGCAGTAAATGCAAAAGTCATAGCATCTGCGTGATATTAAATTGTTTCCTATATATAATGTAAAAGGGGATCTCTTTAAATGATATTGGAAGTTTCTGTGTTTGGGTAATATATCCAAAAATCTTATTAGCCAAAATAAAATTATTTTAAAACTTACTATTTATTACTAATTATTTTTTAAGTTCTATGTCATTTCTTTTTTTTTTCCTTCCCATGTCATTTTAATAAAAGCTGTGTCATTATTTTCACTTTTATTTCCTCATTCCCCATTTTCATTATAAAGACCTAATGATAATATCTTTTTCACTTTTAGCATAATATTTATACTGAACTCTATGATCTTAATATCATAATTTAATAAGAAATATATTTTATGCAAAATAAATTGTGATGAAGGACACAAATAGACAAATAAGGTTTAAAGAACATGATTATTTTTATCTAAATCTTGAACTATAGATCTGATCATGGCAATATGTTGAAACAGTAGTTATGAGGTGTGTGATTATATGGGTGAGATAATAAACAAAATTTTATTATGAGAGATTATATTATAACCTAACTACTTTGGTGTATGCTGTAAATATTGAGTTTTTAAGAATTGAGGATTCTCCTCTTAAAATTTATTTTAATTATAATTAGAATATTTATAATGTTTAATAATTATTACTCATGGCTCTTTTTATTATTGGCATAGATCATATTAATAGAGAACCATGAGCATAGCCTAATGTTTTATCAAATCATAATATTATAGCCTAATACTTATTTTGCATCTAACTTTAATATTGTTTTTGTATTATTTAATTTTGGTTTTCGTACATGATATATGCAATACAGAGAGCGTACCAATAGCTCAAACAAGCTCTTAATTAATAAGTGCTGTATGAGAAAATATTTAAAATCTCTATCCAGAACACTCATTTCCAGGTCAACTGGTTTCGAGCTTATGGCTCACGTCAGTGGAGAGCTAGAATATTCGGACACTAGACCTAAAATATCAACTCAAAAAACCAGCACTTATTTCATACGTATATTTAAGTAGAAACTCTGAAATTTTCGGACATGATAATGTCTTTAAATCCAGCTATCTAACTTAAATATAAGTACCCAATTCAGCATGAACATACAAAGGCCTATCTCACTTTAGACACTAAACATACAACTCAAAATAATGCAGAAATCTTTGCAAAGTTCTGTTCCTTTGAGTCTTATGGGCTGGACAATACAGAGCTATGCCTTGCTCCTTTTTTTAGCGATTTAGAAGGTAATGATCATGTTAAGACTGTTAACTGAACCATGATAAACAATGGGAAATATGAAAAAAAAATGAGTTGGAGCAGTGTCTGAGATAGAACACACCATGGAGTTGCATGAAAACATTGCATCATCAAACCAACAAAACTTGTCTATCAACAGTACCAAAAGTACAGCTAAATAAAGACCAACAATCAAAAACTCAATTCAATCTCTAAAATCATGCTTTGATTTTCTGTTGGACTTTAAATATGAACTCCTTAAATAAACATTAATACCATTTAATAATTTATAACCATCTACCCTTGGCATATTTCACAGTACAGTAATGTTTTTAATTAATTCTGTATCAAAATACAAAATTTTGTTTTTCATATGTATTTCTGAGATTCAAGTTATTGGATCACTGATCACCAGAACCTTATTACTATTGGGCCCACATCTGGGTTGCCAATTCTAACAGTATGCAAAACGGTAGGTTAATAAGGGAAAATCTGTGTTTACAAGATCCCACAATTGGGTAGCCATTTGAAACTGCACCACATTAGGTATGAATTATGAGATGGGACACCGTCATCCCCAAATAAACAACAAAATTAAATATAAAAGGAATGATAATGAGATATCAGAAAGGAATTAATTATAAGTTTACCCAACATTATAGAAAAGAATAATTATTCATCATCATGAATGATCAACAATAAAAAACAGTCGATCTTGTGATGATATAAAATGGATCTACTATAGACCAGGATAATTATTTAGCCACTGCCAAATTTAAGGCAGCAATACAACACAATAATTTTTGATACACAGATTCAGGTGCTAATCCATTAACATATTTAAAAAATCAAATAATACTGAGGTTCTAAAACATGCTAATCATCATCAATGCCCTGGTCATATAGTACCAATAATGTATTGGCCAACTATAATTAAATTCTAATTAATACATAGAATGTAGTGTCTGGACTTTTAAGGATATACCTTTGCACCATCCGGAGTTATCTAGAGTTCAAACACCAACCTAAACCCCTAATCCATATAACTAACGTATGCTCTAATCTAGCTCAGGAAGCAAGAACTCTATAAACTATTACTGAGAGCAAAAGATAAATAAAGCAGCTTATTCTAAATCACTTTATATAATTTATAGATTTACCCTACTATAAGTAAATAGTTTTATTGGGATAATTTTAAAAATTCCTAAAACACTAAGCTGACTTGAAATAAAGATAGACACTGCCAATTCATGTAACACATTTCGGTGACATTGAGAAGAATATTGGAATAGCCAAAATGTTAGACAAAAATATTCTTATGTTTTGTGTAATACTTGCTATATTTCTCATTATAAAATTAAGTTGATGTGCATAACAATGAATGAAATGTGCAGTACTATAAAATTGCTTGAAGTCCTTTTTTGTCTTTCATGATGTCAGCTATCAGTTTTTGTCCATTTCCTTGAAGGATTATGTCTTAATTGTTCTAGAATGCATTTTGGTATGCCATCTGCAGTTTGATTTTCTGGAATAAAGAATCCCCCAAAATGCTCAAATATTTCTCCATTCAACACATCGTAGAACAATGACCATTTGAGTGTGTTCTGAAACATCTGTGATGTTATCGCCATGATTGCTACAAAGGAAGCTTCTCTAATTTCTATCCTTATCTCTTCATGGTATATTTGTAGAAGACACTTTAACATGATGATGATAATTGCATAAAAAGTCATATACTTAATAAACCTTTAAAATTCAGGGTAAACAACTTTTTTATCAACCATTATCCATTTTCAATCTATTATTCTGTCAACAGCATCCTATTTTTTTCTATTCAATTTTAATAAAAACTTTAATCAGTTCTAATATATTTTTATTATATTCTTATCATAAAGCCTAAACAAAAAGCCCTCTATACTCACCCTGACCAACTATGGCTCTTGAGTCACATGCGTTTCTTTAGATGGTCCAATGCAGATTTCACAAAACTTTTGAAATAAAATCATACAATTTTTATTAGTATGATATATTTATATTTTATTTTGAAACCAAACGTCCATTATTCTTTTGTGGTGGCAATTTAATCATGATTATGTCTTCAGCTTCTATGATTTTATTGTTGTCATTTTCTGAAAATATATGGCATAGTTTAAACTTGTTAGTTGGGTTTTTGTTTGAACTTCATCCAGTTTTAATTTGAATATAGTTGAGTATGTTCTACTTTCATTTTCAAACATCAACTTTTTCCATTAATTTAATACATAATTTATATTCAGAAAAATAAAGAATTATCATAAGTATCCTCATTTAACAGAAAGTGCTTGTAAACTAATGTCAATTTCTGTGGCAATATATTTGTGTGAATCATTATATTCAGTTTTTAAAATCAAAACAGTGAGCACAACTGACAAGTAAGCATCCTATGATGCACTTCATTAACTATATAGCCAACTTTTAATGTTTTTACTAATCTGATACACATGTGATAATAAATATTTGCTTCTATTGAAGACTTTAAAAATTTAATTGTGGCTCTTGAATATATCCCAGTTTTAATATGTGGCTCTTGCTGATATGAAGTTTATCCATACCTGCTCTATTTCATCTGAGTATAGATATTTTATATTATTTTTCCATCTCCACATATTTAACTATGTTCAAAATCAGTAGATAAATGATGACCATGTGATAAGTTCAAAATCCTTGTTCCATTTTCACTTCCTTTCCTTGTTATTCAAACCTTCCAAATAATAATAATTTTTCTCTAGTGTTAATTATATATCCTTTCAAATATATACAAATAAATTCTGGTAAGTGTATTTGGAAAAAGTTACAAGAGGAAAAATCACTTAAAACTTTTCAACCAATGATATTTGAGAATAGAGAGACAAACGAGAAAGGGAACGCATTTTAAAAGATCTGAAGGTGCAATATTCAGAAATGATAGTTCCTTTTTAACTTAATTTTTTTCTGTAAAATTTATTTGATTGTCAACATGTATTTTAATTAAACTGTTTTTAGTCAGACCCACATGGAACAATAAGAAAATAGAGCAGACCAATGT
Organism: Epiperipatus broadwayi; assembly: GCA_028023455.1. Classification (NCBI taxonomy): domain Eukaryota; kingdom Metazoa; phylum Onychophora; class Udeonychophora; order Euonychophora; family Peripatidae; genus Epiperipatus; species Epiperipatus broadwayi. The sequence continues at coordinate 5,915,652 of JAQFVV010000069.1, forward strand.
TTCTTGCATACATTTGGTAAATCTAACCAAGATAGTTTTAAATGACACTCATACAATTTCTATCAAATAATCATTTTTTATCTATGAAAATATTTACATTAATATATATTACAATTATTTTTCTTATTAATTTTTCATAATTTCACTTTTTTACTTGATCAACATATCTATCTTCTGTCATAACTATGAACCTAGAATATAGTCTCTAACATATCTATTCCATTTTTTTATAAGTATGCAAAAATAAGTCACCTAGTAATTCTTTTTTATACTATTGTTTTTCCACATAATCTGAATGAAAACTTTTTGCTGACCAATTTTTTTTTATATATATTGTGGGCTTCTGAATATTTTCTTTTATTAAAAAACAATGCCCAGGAAGAAGTTATTTTCCTTTCCACAATGTATATCTAATTAGGACATTTACTTTTCATTTATATCTAAAAAAAATTATATCTTTAAGCTTACTTTATTCACAAATGTGCCTTTTTCTAAACTACTCTCCATACATCATATAGTAAATATGCTATATTTTTCATTATTCCTAGTCTAAATTTGTTTTATATCTTTTCAGATTAACTTGAACATTACAAGTTGGTTAGAGTTGAAAAGAATAGATATTATTGAGAAATCTTATTTAATAAAATGATTATAAATTTTCAAGATATATATTTTCTACTCTTCAGTCTCTATTAATTATTAGTATTGTAACGGTATAATATGCTGTTACATTATTTTAAAATTAAAATAAATAGGAAATAATCATAAGTAAAAATGATTTTTTTTTAAAAAAGCGTAAAGGAAAATTAAAATACTTATTAACATAAATTATTCACAGATGGAAAACTATTTTTTTTTTAAAAAAGTAAGAAATGTAAAAAAAAAAGTAAAGATCTACAGATTAATTAATAGAAAAATGTTGATTAATTTCTATTTAAATCTTAGTGAATGGAAATGATTGAAATATAATTGTATCTAAAGCAAACTAGCCCTTGAGGCACTTAAATGATTGTAAGATCAGATAGATCAAAATTAAAGATTGTTTCCCATTCTGAAGCAGATTGACCAATACAAGCTGCACCAAATGCACGGGCCAGAAAGGAAAACATCGGGAGTAATAAGATCAGTAATGTCATGCTCGGTCGATCCATAGAATTTGTGATAAAAGAGGCCAGAAATTATAAAAGATGAAATAATGGAATTTAAAAATTAATCTGACTATTAATCTACGTATGACAGCCAGTGTATTGCAGACTCCATGATGTAGGAGTCTTGCAATAGATTTAGTTTCCTTTGTATGCACCAGCTGAGACGGTCTCCCGATGACAGTTCCGGACAGAATGGATGGCAAGTAGCAACTTCGTTTCCAAGGACAATCTATAAAATGTGATCACTAGAATGGACTTCCATAAATCTGCCAAAATCCATGGAATTCATAAAGACTTATCACGGGAAGTATGAATTCTTATCAGTTGAACTTTTTTTAAAAAAATATCTCTTCAATAAATAGTCAATCTGTAAGAAAAAATAAATAAGTGAACTGTTATCTGACAGCAAAAGAACTCTAGATTAGTTAATTTTTTTTTTTTATGTATAACATTTGCTTTAATCATTTTTATTTTGTATTTATTAACTAAATTATTAAAATGTATTAAATTTAAGTTGGATGTAGATGGCTGCATAGATTTGTTAAAGTTTATGTTAATTTAAAGGGGTTAATTTCAGATTATTTGTTTCTTAGTTGAGTCAAGGTTGGTGGAGGGATATATAGGTGTTTATATCAAAGTAATGTGAAGCATGTTAGCATACAGGGCACCATGCCCAAATGAATGCATGGCCCAGAGGTGTAGCCATCATGTTGCAAAGGATGTGGATGTACTCCCCACACCATTGATCTCCTTTCGCTCTATGGATAGGGACTATAAGACGGCAAGGACCACTCTCCCTCCATACAAAGCATTTCTTTTTTTAATGTTTTATAAATATGATTCCTTTGCCAGACAAACGCACATTCCTGTACTAGATGAGGATCATTTATTTTAAATAATATGTTGCAGGTGCACATTCCTGCCAGTGTGTTTTTATGCTAACATCTTCATATTGCATTGGTTACATCTGTATATCAGGAAGCGAGCATTGGTTTGGCTGTAAACTTTTAGCCTGAAGTTAAATGTTTTGAAAAGATTTTAATTGTGTACTCTATGCAGCCCATCTATGCTCAACATTCTAAAATAAAATTATATAATCTGTGTGGACTTATTAAAGTTTAAAATAATAATAAATTAAAGCAATATTAATGAATTTATTCCTCAAAATTATATATGTGCATAAATAAATGTTTATGTGATAATTACTGGCAGTGGCTTATTTGATTATTTTTTGTTCTTTATTAAAAATATATCTTTAAAAGTTATATTATAAATCTCAGCTACTCCTTGAGCTAGTGTCTAGGTCTAATGGTTTAGAAAAGTTGGATCTTTCCCAAGGTGTATTTGCCTACTATATAAATTTTCCAGGTTCAAATGGTCTGGTGACACCCTGTATGGCAGATAGAGTAAGAGTCCATCTTCCCCGACCGTTATAGTATCTTTAGACTTTTATTCATTGAATTTAATTATCATGATTTTTCATATTTCAGTATACTTTTCTAATAACAATTCCATATCTTTTACACTACTTGCAACCCCCCCCCCCTATCATTTGCACAAATAAAAACTGCCAAGTGATGTATTTTTAATGCAACTTTTTACTTATAAAATAAATAGGATGACAATGGACCTTGAGCAAACTTTTTCACCTAATTTCCACCAACATTATATCACCAATTGATGTTTATAGTAAATTACTTTTGTAAAGACCCTTAATCATTCTTAAGAACAAACTTTTTCTCATATTTTCAAGATTTCTCCATTAACTATTTCTATGTATCCCACCATACTTTTCATATCAAAATTTTTTTTTTTCTGCACATAAATAAAAATTTCACTCAATAGTGAAAAAATTGTATGCATTATCTACTATTCATTACTCTTGTTTTTGCTTTAATGTATGATTATTTACAATTACTAAATTGACATTTCATTTTAATACTCAAGGGTTATTAAAATTCAGTGCTACCTTGATCTTCAGAATATATAATAGTGATTTCAGAATACCTTGTGCCATACTTAAGCCAGGTTAATACACAATTCACCATCTATGTTATAAATATCAATAAATGTATGCTTAAATACCATCAGAGCTAAAGGAATGTTATTATTCTATTCTTTTCATTTATTGGTGGTTTATTACTAGTTTATTCATAGCTTATTGGAAGTAGTTATTTCTGCTCTAATTTCATCTTTTAATTAAATCTAATTCCCCAAAAATTCTAACACTGAATATTATTAACATTAGTCTATAGCTACTTAACAGTCTAAACATTTTTTGTCTTGTATACTAACTTAATTTCCACATTATTTCTTTAGAATCATTATTATCTATGAAGTTATTAAACTTTTCCATACATTCCTATAATACTAACATTTAGCAGTCAAACTATCTGTTTATTTTGCTATTTCTTTTTGTATTATTCCTAACCATTTCCTTCTGAAGTAACATTGCTAGTGGATTTTCAGAACTCTATCATCCATACTTTTGTCAGAAAATTTTTGATTTTTTTTTTAGTTCTAATATTTGCTTTGTTTTTGGTTCAACAAGTTTTTATTTTGTTTCATTTGAGATTTTAATGCATCCAATTTTTAGCACTTCCCCTTTTTATAGTGATTTTTTTATTTTATTTAACTTCATTATTAAATCTGTTCCAGTAATTTTCTCTACTTCCATTTTTTTTTTTAAGTTTTAGTACTGCTCTATGCTTGGTGCATTTTCAAAAGTACATTAGAATATGCAGAACTGGTTAGAAATCAATTCATCTTCTAAGTAAGACATTAAATGTCAAATGCAGAAGAGAATATTAGAATTAGAGAATAATCTGAAAAAATACTCCATGAATTTTTGATAAAATCCTCAATTAGGTGGAAAGTTTATTAAGTGAATAAGATTCATTAGAAACATTAATTCATAAAAAAATGGACGGACTGATGAATGCAAAATGAATAGAGCAATAAATAGATTAAGAAAGGAAAATCAAACGTATGATAGAAATGCAATTAATTTAAAAGAAACTTTGATATAATTATAAATCAGGGATGACTAATCTGAATATTCACCAAACAAAATAATGTGGGAATACGTCATAAGATTTATGATTATAAGATGAAAATTTTTAGAATATGTAAAACAATACCATAATCAAAAAGCACTTTTTATTAGTACTTGAAAAATTTATATTTAGAGAGCAGAGATGGATCAAGCCAAGTGGTAAAAATCTTGGGGTCCTCAAACTCAAGTTAGAAAAAATTCTCATTAAGTTATTAACAAAAAAGAAAAGTAATCAAAAATTTCATATCATAACATATTAAAGGAATTTATTAAAAAACATATTTTTTACATGAATTTCCATTTTGCTTTATTCCAAATTCGTCAATTATTTTTGTAGTGAGAATTTGGCTTAAAATTTCCTGCTCTACATATAGAATGACCATATTTAATTTTTATTCTCCCATAGTACTTCTTAAATAATTTTTTGCACATTTTAAAACAGAAAACGATCTTTCTCCTGATGCATTAGATAAGGGAATTGTTAAAAAAAATTTCAACATTCGGCATTTCTCTGGCATCTCTATAGATGTTTGGTATGGTTTTTATGGTGTCCTTGTTTTCTTTTAGAAATATTAAAAAGTGATCAAATTCATCTTCAAAATTACAAACATTAATTTTCATTTTTATAAATATACTTAACTTTTTATCACATTCTTTTGTTCTATTGATAAATTCCAATCAAAAAATATTTGAAAAGGCTCTACAACTTCATATGTTTGAGATCTTTGAGATAGTTCTGCCTTGGTGTTATCAAATACGATATAAAATGAATTCACTATGAAATTTTCTCTTATTGTAAATTCATGTTCAACTTTTTTGTTTTCATCAAAAAACATTTTTCTCTTTTGTTGTCTGAAAGTTTGTCCATCTTCCACATTAAATGATAGCCCTGATAAATCAGTTGCCTCTTTTTCAAATTCTCTGAAATTATTGATAAAATTTTCTAATGACTATAGTAGGATAGATCCTTTTAATAGTTCACACTCCACTGACTGCAGTGATTTACTAGTAGTATTTATTCTTTATAAAATAGTATTCCAAATCAGTTATTGGGACAGTTTCATATTTGCCCATTTTCTTCAGAAATGAAGTCGCAGCCACTATGGTAACTTTTTTTTTCTTCTGAATTACAAATTTCATTTAAAGCCTCTTTTACATGGGTGAAACCAAGTTTATAGTAAATACAGCATCTGTTCTTGCTGACCATCTTGTATTAGAAACTCTTTAAACTGTGATGGAATGTTTACACATTTCTAGATTTCTGATTAAAATTTTCCAGTGACGAGTTGACACAGAAAAAATGTGAATAAATTCTGCACAGACATAAAATAATCAATTGCAGCGCTACGACATTCTGCAGTGAAATTTCCAATTAAATTTAAGCACATGGAATAAAAACTGCACTTGGGCTGTTCTTTAATCTGTGCTTGCAAACCTGAGTACTTCTGACATATTAGAAGCATTATCAAATGATTTTCCTCTACAGTTTTTAATATTCACTCCTAATTTTATTAATGTTTATAAAACTTCTTGTTCTAAATATGAAGAAGTGTGTTATCTATGGGAATGAATTCCACAAATCTTTCCATTATATTACCACAAGATGAAACATATCACAAAAGTTACTTGATCGACATGTGAAACATCGGGAGTAGATATATTATAATGTCGCAGATCACTATTTCCTGTGCTTGCTCATAACTGTTGTTAAAATAGGCAAAACTCTCCATACAGTAGTCCCACTCAAAGGAAGACAGAGTAATCAATGCATGCCAGAAGGTACAGTGTTCTCAGATCCAAGCCTCCTCACTGATGAAGGTCATAAGCCAGAAACTAGTTTGGAGATATTGGATGAGTAGGCATTAGATAGGGATTTTATGCACAAGCCTTCTGGCATCCATTGATTACTCTGTCTGGCTTTGAGTGGCACTACTGTATGGAGAGAGTTTTGCCTATTTTAATAAGTTGCAGATTTGATTTCTTCAGTTATTTCCATTCTTACTTGATTTCCATTTAAGACCTACAAATTTGTCACAAATAATACAAGATAAATAGTTTACATTTCCTTATCCTTGGTTGGCATATTTTTGTAGATGTAACTGCAAAAACTCATCGTATTTGCTTAGATATTCCAACCAGGTTAAATAATTCCCTTTCCTATTGGAATCTTTGCTTTCTTCTTCATCCCTAAATTCTAATCCTAAGTGACTCAAGAATTTTATTTTTGAAACCAATTCTTTTCATCACTTCTCTTCAGTAACATTCTTCTTTTTCCTTTCCCTGTAATGGCTGAATAGCAATGCTATTGAATTTTGTTACTCTTTTATACATAGTACAACTGACGTGTTCTTTTGAAACTTCGTGGTCTGATAAAATAAGTTATTGATCTCTAATTTTGTAAACCAGTTATTAATTTAGACTTTATTGTTGAAAAGTTTACAAAGGTAGCAGTAAACACTTTTGCTTGCCTCTGAAAATATTAGCCAATTTCTATTTTCATAATTCCATTTAATTTCTTTCTGTAGAAATGATCATAAGAAAGTCCTCTGTAATACACTTCATCTGTCTTTATAGATTGATTTTAAATTCTCTATATTCCTGATATTTTTTGGTTTGTTATTAAGAATATGATCAATAATAGCATCTGTTAATATTGTTGGCCATAAAGCTATATCATTTATCTTCGATGAAGCGTCTTTCTGGACTATCTCTACCTTCTGCATTTTTGCAATCCCTTTTTTCAGTAACAATTTCAATCTCGATTCTCCACTTGTTCTTTTTCTTCTTTAGAAGAAGTTTCGAACGTAGGCAATTCAGAATTATTTGACGTAATGTTGATGGCAATTTCTGTCTCTGCTAACTTTTAAAAATTTTGCAATGAATTTCTTTGGCTTTCAGCAATTTCCAGGGGCTTTTTAAAACTTTTTTTGCTTTTCTGTCCCATTTTGATGTCTCATTTTTTTTTTGCCATGAAGAAAAAAATTTTCTTTTTTCCATGTCATAGCATCGGCCAGGAAGCGAACCCGCAACAACCGTCTGCAACCAACTGCTTGCTTGCAAGGCTGCTGCGCTGCTTTTAGCCTCGCAAACGATGCTTACTAAACATTTTTTTTTTAAAATGATAATGTTGTTAAGATGTTAACAAAGAAATTTCATTTTTACCTGCCTCCAATCAAAATATAATTTAGAAAAATCCTCTGGAGATAAATCCGCTTCAGGAAAACAGCAAAAATTATTTACGATAATTTTTTCAAAAGTAGATTATTTAAATCAAATTATTATTTTGGGAGAGGTCGAATTTTTTGTGCAATTAAAAAATATATATACTTAATTTGGGCATATTTATGATATACTAGTTTCACCCCCTGATATCCAGTTAAAAGTTAGAATCCCGCCAAAAACTCAAATTCCCTTCAAAGGCTTAAAGAATAATCGCATTATAGGAGAGTTTGTATAAAAGAAAACAATTTTCCTCGAATCCTAATGAAGACATTTTAAAATCTCGGGGCCATACGCGGCCGCTTACTGCTTAATCTGCCTCTGTCAGAGATAAGCTAAAAAAAAAAAAATCTCACTTCTTCTGTTACTATATTTTTGACATCTGTGAAATCTTGACCTGATTAATCCAGAGCAAATTTGCAATAGTTTTTAACTTTTATTTTAAGAATTACTTTTCTTCGTTATTATTACGATAGAATGACAGCCTGTTAAGCTAAATTGCGCAGACGCTGTGAGAATGTTATGAAAATTATTTTTATGCAGGAAATTGAAGTGTTCTGCTTTCATTAATAAACTTAACTCTTTACAAACATTAAAAATCAAATGAAAACAGTCTCGTTAAACTAAGCAATATTTAAAGTTTAATTTTTTCATATAGTACATTATTATATGGAAAAAAAATCAACTAAATATTTATCTTTATTAACGTAGTATATGTTATATAAACATGAATACTGCTGTAATGCCCACATATTCTTCAAACTATATTTGAAAAAAAAAAAAAAAAGAATTAAAATACTTTATTATTACCACTTCTTTGTTTTATTACAATTATCATTACTGACAGTTTGATGAGTGATGGATACCTAGCCATATTGTGTGAAATGTATCTTTTTAGATTCATTTCACTTTCACATTAGGTGGGGCATCATGAAAATAGGACTGCCTAAACCTAAATCTTTACCGACTTAAAATTCTATCTCAAATCTAGTTCCAAAATGTCCAATTAACGATTGTTCTATCTCTTGTAAAATTAAGTATGTCCCTAACCTTGATTTCATAATGCCTAGAGCATATACTTAACAAAAAGAAAAAAAAAGATTAGAAATGTTATTATTGCATATGTAATTAACAAGTGAAATGTGGTTGTATAAACATACAATTCCAGTTTTTGTGCAACCAATGGAATGACAGGTTCATAATGACTGGTACTGTAATTGTTTTTGATTAACCAATGTCCTACAAGGCAACATGGGTACTCTTAGTAAAGCACTATTACTTATTCAGAGTTAATTTTCATATCTAATCACTCTGCTATCCAATAACTATATACTTTGTCAGTACTAGCCTGAATTTGTCAAACTACCTGAATTAATTTGATAAGCAGCAACTAAAAGGAAAACAGGTTTATGAGTTTCCTAATAAAATAATTATTTCAATTATTAAGAATAATCCAATACTATATTGGCTACAATAGGAACATAATTTATCCTTTAATAAAATGTAATTAGTAATCATATTTTCTATATTTTAATCATAATATATATTTAACAGAAATGTTTACAATGCAAAAAAAGAATTAAATGTGCACATATATTGGGTAACCAAAGGCAGATTCTGCTTTTCGTCCCATATTTTGGCAGGCCTTTGTCTTGTTAGAATGCTAACGATTGTTACCATTTATTGAAATTTACAAATGGTTTTTCTAAAAATAGATGTTAACTTTGTCCCTACTATAAATATTATTCTGGATAGACTGTGCCGTATTTATCTTACATATTTTTCAGAAATTATATTTTTAAAACAATCCAATTTCATTTTCTTAATGGCATCAAGAACTTTCATTTTTTCCCATTCATTACAAAGTATATTTTGCACCTTTATTGCATTCTTCTTCAATAAAATATAAATTTAAAAAATTACCATTTGGCATATTGTTTCTGATATTACCCAGCTAGATAGATATGAGAAATCTAAATATCATTACTATATATTTTTTCTATTTCATAAAATCATTATATGTTCAATTCTGCAACATAATCTGTATTATTTAAAGCACATCCAAGATATGAGGAAACAATTATTCTAATTTGTAAAATACTTACATTAATCACTTTTAGTAATATCTAATAATTTGGTTTTACCAACCTTCCATGAGTAATTACATAATTTAGGATTTCTTGAAAGTCATCTAGATTAACTTCTAAAGTTATGCCATCAGAAAGATTAAACATTTCTATCCCTTATTCATCTCTCAAACCCTCATAATTACACTCTTCTTTAAGATTATCTTCTAACTTATCTTTTCATCTCCCCTGGTTCCAATGCATTCATAATTTTTCTAAACACATGAGGAATACAATTTCTTTTAATTTTCTCAATAAACAATATGTTTTCCCCACTACTATATTTTAAAGCATACTTCCTATTCAAACAGGTCTACATTGTGCTATACTCTAAAGAAAATATTTTATTCCCATTAAAGACACTGAAATATTTCCTATTCTTAAGAATAATACATTTATAATTGAATAAAAATTAACTTATACTATTATAATTTTTAATATATTTTAAAATACCAATAAAAGAAATATATATAAATTTGAAAGGAATATTTTAACTTAGAAATTCTGTTTCTTTTGGTTAAATCTTGTAATCGATTTTTTACATATTATCGAATGGATTTTTTTCACATTTTGTATATATTAAATATCGATAATAATGCAATATTTAAAAGATATCCAACCTAAAGGTGTTGGTGGGCCAAATTTCAAACTACGTGAATATCAATTAAGTAAGTTTTCAGTAATGCTAAATAGATGGCAGTATACATTTTTAAAATATACTTTTATTGAATTTCACAACTAATTCAGTAAAAAGCATCTACAATTAATTAAAATAGAAATGAAGGATGAAACCTTAATTTCTCTCGTTTAACTAAAACTTGTTTTTTTTTTTTTTAAAAAAATGCTATTTTAACATGTGTAATTTTTTTTTCAAATACTAGAAATATAGGGACATTTTTAAATTTGAATATGAGTGATTGAATTAATTAATGTATAAATATCCCAATTTTTTATTTCAAGTAACATGTAACAACCAAATTGTGGTTGAAGAAAAAAAATATTTTTTGGTATTTAGTGCATTACTTATCAATTTAAATAAAAGCATTGTATATATACTTATTATATTAAGAAATTGAAGAGTGTGATGGTAAAGAATAATAATGATTTTATTTTGTTTAAAATTTATTGATGCTAATATATATATTGATTTGTAAATTTAGATTTCAATCAGAATTTTGAGCGCTGAGAAAGAACAAATTATTTAACACTCTATCTATTTAGTGGAGGGTGCTATTCTCTTTATCAATATTTATACTTTTTTTTGTTATTAATTAAACATCCTATTACTATATTAAGATATTTTTTCTTTTAATTCTTCTTAATCAACAGTCTGTATTGAACTTCATTAAAATATTATTTAAATACTTCCTAATAACTTTACTTGAATTTAGTTTTTTACAACCTACTTTGTTTCTTATCCAACATATTCAAAAAAATATTTTTATATTACTTTTAAATGTATTGGTATCATTATTACATCATTTATTCATTTTAAGTGAAAATTCTACCAATAAAATGTAATTCAAATCTACACTTTCAAAATATGAACTTAAAACTTTGAATAAATTTCATATGCACAAATTCTCATGTAATCCATTATTTCCCTATTTTTCCTCTAAAAAATCATCAATCCATCATTATTTTTCTATCATTTTAGTTGCTCAAATCATGTGATAACATAAACACAGGTTAAGCATCAAAGTCCCTTTCAATTGACTGAAGTGGGATCTTTTATTTATATTACTCAGGAAGTGATTTTGAAATTTTAGCTCTAAAGTTCACCACAGCAACATCATCATACAACTCTTTTACATCCTTCACAAATAGTTTAGTTAATATTAATACCTGAATAACTAACTATTAGACTTCCATAACTGTTTTTAGCAATTTGTGGTAATTACTGTAGTGATAAGTTGGTAAATTCAAGAGCTAAAATCCCTTTTGATGTTTGAACATTACATGACCCTCCAAATGACTATATATATATATATAGAGAGAGAGAGAGCTCTTAGCTTAATATTATCATTTACATTAGTTATTTAAAACATTCTTGCTAAAACAATACTTACTAAATAAAGGCCAGATATAATAAAAAAAATAATATCCACTTTTTTTTCATAGTATTTTATACTATTTAATTTTGTCATATGCCCCCTCCCTCCATTTATTTTTATATTCTCCAAAGGTCTTAGATTTACAGTGACAATTCTGCTATAGTAACTTTCATTTTCCAATCATCCATAACTCCAATATGTTTTATGAAATTAAATAATATTGACAATTCAATATTATTGTATGGTCAATTACGTACAAGGTAAGGTCATATTTGAATGTCCCCTAATGACAAAATTAATATAACAATTGCATCCAGTCACCAAGAGGACAATTCTTTTTCATTTTCCTCTGACAGGAATTGATTTAGAAACTTTTGATCCGTTGCTAACACTAAACTGCACATAGCATTTTATTGCATTATTAGCTTTAAAATCAGCACATCATCAAATTAAATTTCTCATTTGCTCAAAATCGCATTTGTTTAAATATATACAAAAACTTAATAATAAATAAATTGTGAAATAGTATGAATGTGAGCACTCAATTGACTCATTATTTTGTTGATGTTATATACAATGGCCAAATTCTGAAGTGAACATTATATCAATATAAAACTCAATGGAATGATTTCTCAGCTATGCCAAAACTCTAACATCACTAATGACTTGAATTTTATTTGTATTAAGCAAATTTGATTTCCTTTATTTTAAAATTAAGATAAAATACAATTATTAAATATACTGTTTCTTGATGATAAGCATAGAAATAATTATGAAAATCAAATTATAATTTCGTTTTTTTAACAAAACTTACCAATAGCATATATGAGGTGGTAACCAAAAGTAATGGGAATTTTATAATAAAAAAATTGTTTATTTATTTTTAAGTGTTATAAATTTAATCTCTTTCATATTACAATCTATTTGAAATAATACACAGATTTAAAAGTATATTAATCATTTTTATTAGTCATTCATTTGACTAGACACTATCCAATAAGGAATATTTCTATAGTGTAATTTTCATTACACTACTCTCATGCAAGGTAAGGACTGGTTTCTATCAGCCAGCTCCTATCTTGTGACAGTAGTGTAATGAAAATTACACTATAGAAATATCTGGCTAAAAGTGTTTTTCATTTTTCAAAGTATCCTGGAAACACTTGCAAAGTGATGTTCTTTAACACCTGTGACATTTTTTTTCTCATCATTTCCAAGTCTGTAAAAAAGGAAAAAAATAGAGATATTTTTTAATTCAAGAAATTTTTAAAAAATTGCACAAAGCGAGATCAAGTGAATAAGGCTAATAGATAATTTTGGGCCATGCTAAATTTAATTAATGTTTCACACTCAATGCTTTGAGAGATGACACTTTGTCAGGATGAAGCTTGCACTCCTCACTTTGCCACAAAATGGGACATTTGTTTTACTACAACATGTAAATGTGTCAAAACTTGCAGATAAAATGCTTGTTCATTACAAACTAAATCTGAAAGAAAAATGCTGTTTGTGTCAAAAAAATACCGTCAGCATTGTTTTGACTTTGAACTTCTCTTGCCATGCTTTTTAGGGATGTGGTGAATTTAACATTTCAATTAAACCACTCACAAACTTATGTTTTTATGAGATCAGCTTGCTTGTAATCTGTTTTCAAGCATTACAACTGTTTTTCCAGCCATTTTCTATAAACAAAAACAGAATTTCACATTGTTCAAACTTCTTAGTCATTATAAAAATTGCCAAATATGTGAAATGCACTTTACAAACAAATGTGCTACATGGTTCCACGATGTCATTTGGCAGATTGATGCAAAAAGTATGTAAAATATACTACAACAGGCATGCAAACCCAAGAATGATTGGGTACCTATTCGCATATGATTGAAAATACTTGTTGAAATTAACGATTATTGTTACTTTTTATTAAATTACCCTAAGCATTTACACAAATATGTCTTGGTCAGATAAAACCTATTTCCATTTTTATATTAAAAGTAAGTATTAATAATAATTTCATAAAGTAAATACCTTTTTTACAGTTATATTAATGATTTATTTGAAAAGTGAAATTATTTTCTGCCTTTTCAGAATATAATTGTGTGCTTGTTAAAAACGAATAAACTCAGTATAAATAATATTAATATATTATTATTTGTAATGTTTTAAACTTAATCTACATCTATTTAAAAAAGAATAGATATAGAAGTACCTATCATCATTATTAATGGGAGTCTTTCATTATCTAGATAGAACAACTTCTTTAAGGAATTTTTTTCCTAACAAAATATTATTTTTATTATAATTTATTTTCAAATATTTATTTTATAGTAATATTAATAAAGAAGAAAAGCAAAATAAGATAATACCAGAAGCATATAATATATGTACATTGAAAGCAAATATTAATATATTGTTCATATTATTTGGCCTATTTCTTTTACAAACTGATTATTTCAATAAAATAAATAAATGAAAGTAATTTTGCGTAAACAATAATTGTATAATTATGGTAAAATAAAACTTATTCTTCTCCATTTTTCTTTCAATATAATTTTTTGGTAATACATAGTCTAATCATCCACACCACTCGATGGCGCTGTTTCTATGCTAACGCACAGAAGTATGCTGTTTACAAGGCCATTCATAGATCTTACAGCCTGTAAACTGTTCAAACACTAAAATGTTGAAGTGCACCCTTACCTCAACATCTCTAGCATGTTGAACATTATTAGCGATGAGTATGCGACACTCTCTATAGACATTACTCTTGACTGTTGTACAGCATATGATATGAAGGTTTCTGTAGTTGTAATGATGAAAAGTATATTAGAATGGATTTTTTTTTTTTGTTAAATGTATTGTAATTTATGTGAGTTGGTAAAAATTGTAACGAATTCTCAAATGCCCCTACTTTCGTTGTCAGGGGTGACAATTCACTAAATAAGGAGTGTAAATCACGATTTGGCAAAGTTCACGATCAAGTTGTGCACTTTCCGATACTTTTTCGAGATCAAAACAGTTAAATGGTAGACAAACGTTCTGTGTTGTAGTTTTTAGACTTACTTGCTATAGAAGCAGATGCAGTTGCCTTCCTTCAACCAAAAAAAAATATTTTACCAACCCCAGAAAAACTGTCTTTGTGGTGGTTTAATGAAATTAAGACATTGTCAAATATCTGAAATGGAATGTCAATGTCGCTGATGGTATTCCATTCGCTCATGGAACAGGGTTTGAGGGCTGCCAAATCGCTTTTTCGCAAGCGGTACGGCTAATTTATTATTGAAGCCGGGATCAGCTTACAGTGAAGCATATTAGAGCTGAGTTGGAAATGCGTCAAAACACCATAAGGAATATGATGACAGGTCTTAGAGAAAGTTTCTTCAAAAACAATAAAAAAGACCGGAAAAAAGAAATGTTTGTTTTAAAAAAAAAAAAGAGACCGAATGTTTTAAAAAGTCAAAAAAAAAAAAACCCATTTTTTTATTTTTAAGAAATATACATAAAACCGGTTTAAAAAAAAAAAATCAAACAAATCCAAAAATTAAAAACATAAATCAACAAAATAAAAACAGCCCGATAACATTATATCTATTTGTTTTTCACTAGCAACAGTGCCATCGAACGGTATGGTTGATTAGATGTATTACCAATTTTTTTTTTTTTTTTAAATGTTTCATTAAAATCACCATTAAAAAAAAACTATAAGTTGAGCATTATTATTTTTTTATTAAAAACTACAGGACATTATCAACATTCTAATATAAAACACGTAGTGCATAAGGCTTTTTTTTTTTTTTGACTTTTGCACTAAAGTAGAAAATTGATGATTTGTGCTTATGAAAACTGATGAAATGCTCCACATAAAAAAGTTAAGGACCAATGAGTATGAGTTGCCAGTATGCTTTGGATTTGCAAATTATATATAAAAAAAATGTTTCTATAAGAATTTCCAGTGATTAAAACTTTGGCCATCAAAATTTATATTCTGATGAATATTTATCAGAATGCAACAGCGGTAAGTAAATTATATGGTAACACTAACAAGATATTTTGGGAATTAAATGGAACCCCAAGGGAATAAAAATAAATTGAGATTGCTAAAGTCATCTAGATTTTCCAGATAATGGGATTGTTTTTGTAAATAATGCTTTAGTTTCAGAAAATGTTACAAGAATTATCCATGAAAGCAAGAAAGTAGATGTTAAAAGAATAAAGTAATGTTTAATGGGTTATTTCAGAAGAAAATAAAAATTGATAACAAGTTAGAAATTAAGAATTACAAATATGTTAGCTAGATTATTTTATAAAGATAAAAAAAGGATAGTATATCAAATTAATCATGGAACTAAACCTGGAATTTTTTGATAAAAATAATATCAAAAGATATATCTGTTTTTGAAATGGAATATTTTTAATAGATATATTTTACCAATTCTTTCATCTGAGATATGGACAGTTGTGTTTTGTATAAAAATATACATGGAAATTCAAGTATAAGTTTTGTATTCCAGAGAAAATAAAATATATTAGAGAAATATATTTATTCTTAGTTAGATCGTTAACTGATAAGTATTAAATTTAATTAACGATTAAATTTATGAATTTGCGATAAAAATAAATGCTAAGAAATATTTGCTAATTACAAATATTTCTTGATACAATATTAATTATATAGATTTTGAAACTTACCTTATAAGGAAATAAATTCCAATGAATCTACTGAGTGAACGGTTACTGAGAGATTTTAAGTGACAGACACAAGACAACTGAAGTGTATATAATTGTATTTTGGGAGTAATCAAAAGCAATATATTTGATATGAGAAAGCAAACAGGTATAAATGACATCATTAAAAAATTAAGACTAAAATGGAATGAACATATTTCTGGAAAAGATTGATAATAGATAGACAATTGAAGTCTTGAACTGGATTGCAAAATATATAGAAATAGACCAAATGTGGGTTGAATTCTTGAAATAAGGCATGTGATGTGCAGAAAAAGAAGACTAAATGGGAGAAATTATTAAATTTGAAGAAACCATCCTATAGTGGATTGATGTTGGTTAAAAATGACAGCTTAATTAAATAATGAGATAATAAAGAACCAAGATATAACTTTGTAGTGTATTAATTCCATAATTGTCTTATGAAATATGTAAAGATTATATTACATGCATTTAGCAATAATTTTATATAACAAACACAATTTATAATAAAATTATTCTATTAAAAATGAACAATGTATTATATTTTAAAAAAAAAAAAAAATTCTTCAAAACTTTTAAATTGGAGGCTAAATTATTAATATTGAGGGGCAGAGAGCACTTTTAGGGAAACAATCGAGTTTAATTTACATTAATTGCTCAAATCTCTTTATTAATTCAAATTGTAAATTTTATTCACTGTGTAATGAAATTTTGAATACAGTACTTCAAAAAAAAAAACAATCTAATTAATACATAGAAAATGTGATTGGATGAACAGGAATTAAAAACATTTAGTTTAACATTTATTTATAAATTAATCTTTGCAAGTACTATTAAGATTATACTGTTTTTAATTTATAGCTACTAAGACTTTTGAAATAATATTGCATTTTATAATTAACAATACCCAATTTTAATTATTAAAGGAAAGCATTTATAGCAACAAAAAAAAAAGTAATTGAATCAAGCTAAATTACTCAATAGTTAAAAGAAAATACAGTACAATACATTTTGTTGTTATTATTTGCTATTATTAAATTCACAGTCTGATATGAATAATACATTCCAAAACAAATATTGATATTATCTGGTATTTCTCCAGAACGACTTAAACCATCTGTTATGTTTTTCTCCCTATTGCCAATAGTGCATTTATTGTTATGAGCATAAAGTGTCAATTCATTTTATGATAAATTATCAATCTTTCCAAAAATGCTAATACTTTTTTAGTGAATGAGATTGTTTCATAATGTAACCAAAGTAATTTCAATCTGGACAATTGTGTTTCAAACAAAAGCTCAGATCCAATCTTATTTATTTTACTTGATATTCTCAAATTCTTCATGATGCCCTATAGTTCAAAAATGTTAATACATTTATTTACATTCATAGTCACAGAAAATGTTGTCAAATGAATAATTTTAATCTTTGATTTTTAAAAGATATACCCCTAAATTTAAAGACCCTTTTCAAGCTGTTCATTGCAGCTTTCTAATGCATTGATGAGTCTTTATGCTTTTGAATGATCCAATAACATCTATATCTTCATCATTAGTTTTAAAGATAAATGCAGTTCATATCATTATAATCTTTGCCTTCTTTATAATAAACTGCTTTTTTATCTTTTTTCTGTTATTTAACTATATTAAATAAATGTCTTAAGGTTTTTCTATTTTCAACTATCAGTAAGGTGTTATCAATTTATTTAAGGTTATTGATTCTTCTACTAATTCTCAAGCTCATTCAACAATTACTAATCAGATTGACTTTTATATTCAATATATGAATTGAATAGGTAAATGGCAAAATACAGCTTTATCAAATACCTTTACTAATTCAAAAAGATCATAGTGTATTTTAACTATAGCTTTTAGTCTTATGTAAAGATTTCTCATAAAAATACTCTGGCATATATACATCTAAAAAGTTATTTGATAATTTAATATAATTAACAGACCCAAAGGTCTTGCAATTAATAAATTACATATGGAATTCTTTCTGGTTTTCTCTAGCCTTTTTAATTATACAAGGTTTGTCAGCAACATTTGTTCATTGATTTTTTCAGGTAAACCTTTTAATCTGTGGGTTATTAGTTGATATAATTTTGTCAGCACTTTAATTAATTCTTCAATTTTCTGCAAATTTCCAGATGCAATTCAGTGGCCTTACCTTATGTAAATTGCTCTTGAAATTAATGCAATCTCAATAATCCATTGTTAAAGACTTTTCAGTGTAGCAGACTTCATTAAAAGAGCCCTTTGTGATATTACTCTTCTGTATGTTTCACTCTTGTTTGATATTTGTTACATGCGTTATATAATATAAATGTCCATTAGTATTTTTTTAGCAAATTTATTCAATATTTCAACTTTATTTTGATCTCAAGAATCTATAAAAAAAAGTTTTCCAAGTTCATTTTCATTCTAATATCATTACAAACATTGATATAATATGACTAACTTTTTTGCGTTCTCTCTGGAATTTCTGATTCTCTTCTCTTAAAAAAAAAATCATTTTTTAATTTTAGCTTTTTTCCATATATTATCACTGTATCTCATTTTGATCTTTCTGTTTATTTTAATCAAACTTTTTGCTGATTTACTTTTAATTATTTCTTTCATTTTTATCCACAATTCATATGGTTCAGCAAACTTCAAATTATTGATATTATTCTTAAAAGCATTAAGAATATTTTCCTGGTTATATCCAGGATATTGGGGTTTTTGGTACAGTTTCATTCAAATAATTCTTGATCTGTGGAATGTATCACTTGTTTTCTGTGGAATGTATCACTTGTTTTCACTATTAAAACTATTGTTCTATTGCTGAAAGCGCCATGAATGTAATCTATTTTATTTCTATGAAATTCATTCATGCTAACCAGATAGTAAAGCTCCTGATCTGAATCTCTTAATTTATTTTACTTTGTTAACTTCTATGTGGTCAATGCACAAACAATCCATTTCCATCTTTACCATGTACTTAGCATATTTCAGATTCCAATGGTGATCTTTTCCTTGAGTTTCAAATTTTGCTTTTCTGTATAACAATTTGACATTTCAATGATATTAATCTGTGTCTTATAAGCTCTTCCTCAATAATATGTATTATGCCATCCACCTTTCAATATAATTTCATTCTAGTTTCTCCATTCATATAATTTTCAACATAGTTAAATGGGAATAACTTATTATGGTTTTGTATCTTACACTTTGAAATAATGTTTATTGTTGTCATAACCATCACCAACATGATCTTATGGTACTGTTGCCACAACTATTAGTAACATTATCTTACAATGCTGTTGCTATAACTATCACAAATATCATTCTATGTTGCTATTGCCCAGTATAGAGGATAGTAATAAAACATTTAAAAAAAGATATACTTCTATATGAAAATTGATGGAAAAAGCTCAATATAGATTTTATTCTAGGGATAAAAATATAATTAATAGCTTTAAAAGATTATATTCGTGACCATTTAGTTGTAAAAAAAAAATAATTTGTACGTTATCCATTATTATTTCAAATTATAGTTAGTAAAAAATTACCACATTAAAATATATAATGCATGGTATTAGTAAGATTAATTGCTGAACATAAGAAACATTTAGAAAACAAATTGAATAATAATAATTTTTTGTTTGAAATTGATATCTGAATTATATAATATGCAAAGTATGACAGTCATAATATTAAATACCTAAATTTTTATTAAAACTTTCCAAAATAATAAGGTTAACATGTATTTGGAAATGGAGTGATTTGTTCTTTGAAGTTTTGAAATATAGATTTTAAAAATCAGTTTTTCTTCTTGTAAATGCATAAATTAAAATATAGATAGTCTTTGAATACAATAATACTGTAATAATAGTAAAGAAATTAATATTTTTCAACTATCATTTTTTAAAAAAAAAAAAAAACAATAATAAGGAAAAATGTTTGAGCTTTTTGTAAATGTAAAGATCACTACATTGTTCTTAAACATAAATGCAGGAAAAAATCATAGTTTGATTATAAAGAAGAAAAAAAAAAGTAATATATTATATATTTTTATTAAATTTTAATACAGATATATTGATTTAAAAAAAAAAAATTATAACTTACAGATTTATAGAGAAAATTAAACTAGAAATTTTATCAAAATTTCTGAAATTTTGTTTTCCACATATTAGCAAAAAAAAAAATTTCACTCTTTTATTGACAATTATTTTATGACATTTTTGTTTCCATGTGAGAATTTAATTTTAAATTAAATATATCATTAATATATTCTTATCAAATAAAAATTTACATAAATTGAATTCTTTTTTTTCTCCACTAGGGGTCTCCTCGGGACGAGAAATATTTTTAGTAAGCCATTTAAATTAAATTACAAAGGCTTATGTACGAGCATTTTTTATTAGAAGTATTTTTTTTTTTTTTAGTATATAAACTAAAATAAAAAAAATACTTCAATACCTTTTTTATTACAAAATCATTATAAGTAATCGCAGACCAGCTGCAAAAATTAATTGCCACAAATATTACAAGCTAATCTTAAAAATATATATAATAATAATAAAAAAAAAACTTTATACATTTAAACTTGTTAAAAGTGTATATACAAATTGTATAAACAAAGTAAATTTAAATATATTAATATAAACAAAATATCTTAAATATATTGTGTTCATTTAGGAAGTAGATTCTGATGCATCAGAACTTGCATTGATCAAAGTAGGTTTTTATATATGCCTAATAACATAAGTATAAATTTGTTTTTTTTTTTAAAAAAAAAAATCTCGTAGTTTCATTGGTAACCTACTTATTCATTTATAGTTCACCAAGGAACTTTTAAAATAAGTGATGAGAACAAAGCTGATAGGTAAGGCTTTGCACTATATCACAGTCAATATCGATACAGACTCAGCTGAACGATGAAATAAATGCAATGGGATTGCTTACATTTGGTATAAATTCTAGCTCAATAAACACTGAGCAAAGAGATTTGCTAAGAAATTACCACTGAGCCTTTACTTTCCAGCGAAGAACAAAATAAGCAATAATACGTATTATTATAAACCATGCACAAAGAACCACAACATCAATGTACCATTTAGTGTCTTCAACATCCATTAATTTTAAAAAATCTACACCTTTAACAATGGAACATAATTGAACAGTACATTCTAAAGGAGGGCGATCAAAATCGTAAATAGCTGCTAAAATTCCTTCAAAACTATATCGTACATATGACAAATATGATAACCACTGCAAATAGCTTGGAATAGCACCCAGTGTTACAAAGAATCCACTAAACAAAAGAATTGGAATGGCAGTGATGGGCGCTAAGAACACAGCAGCCTAAAAAAAAAAAAAAAAGTGATATAGGTTTATATCAAGATAATTAAATTTTAAAAAGCTAAACATAAATTTTATATCTAAAACACAACAGAGATACAAAAAATAACCGTTTTATAACTTTAAGCCTTGGTTAATACTAATAGAGATAAACTGTAATAATAATTATACATTTCTTTTGAATAAAACTACTAGAGCTTTCAAGTTATCATCTTGGTGATCATATAGATGACATTCTACCTTTACAATATAGTATGTGGGTAGTTTATGATTACTTTCTCCTGGATAGTTTGAAATAATATTTTACTTGTAATTGGCTGTTGCCAATACCATCCTTATTCACACTAGAACCATTTATTACTCAGTATGTGCATTAATACAGATCCTTTTTGCTTGAAGGGAAAATTTCAAAATATTTATTAATTAAATCCTAAAATGCATTTTTAATGGAAAACATCCATTTCAAAATAAAGGCATATTTATATAATAATAAAAAACAAGAATACAGAGTAATCCTTACAGTTATTACATCTAGATTAGCCATCATTTTAAATGAAAAAGTAAGACATACAATTAAATCTATGAAGAAAGGAAAAGGTCCAAGAAATAATGGATTAATAATTAACATATTAAAAGAAATACATGAAGAAATAGAAAAGCTGTTCACAACATTACATACCAAATGTCTACGTATCTGATGATTAGAATGCAGTAGTAATATTAAAATTTAAGAAATGTGATAAAGCAGATCTTAGAAATTACAGATATTAGTCTTTTAACAATTCTATATAAAATTTTTATCAAGGTACTTATAACTCACTTAGAACAAACTTTAGATTTAACCAACCAAAAAAAAAAAACCAAGCTGGATTTAAAAGTGATTTTAGCATAGAAAGCATCAATAATTGAGTTGTCATTATATCACATGATCACCATTTCTTATGCTTGCTCATAACTGCTATACAGTAGTGCCACTCAGTGCAAGCTAGAGTAATCAATGGATGCCAGAAAGCTTGTGCAAAAATTCCCTATCTAGTGCCTACTCATCCAATATCCCCAGACTAGTTTCTAGCTTGTTTTAATAACAGTTATGAGCAAGCATAAGAGATGTTGATCATGTGATGTTTAGTGGTTTAATACCAATACTGCCTAATAGGATAATGGTAGCTATGATTATTGAAAAACCAAAAACACCAAAATGTTTGGGTACTGAACTGAGTTCAGACCTATATGACTATATAAGCTAATAAATCTGCATTGAAAATATTGTGTTTTCAATTTTATTCTCATATTTTTGTAGTTAAATAGAGATAAAAAGTGGCTGCATTAGATCCTAAGATCTAAGTGTAGTGCTCTCAGATCAAAGGCTCCTCACTGATGAAAGCCACAAGCTAAAAACCAGTCTGGAGATATTGGCTGAGTTGGCACTAGATAGGGATTTTATGCACAAGCCTTCTGGGATCCATTGATTATTCTAGCTTGCACTGAGTGGTACTACTGTAAGGAGAGTTTTGTCTATTTTAATAGTTGTCATTATACTTTGAATTTGTAGATTATGAAAAGGCATTTGATTCTATAAGCATTTCTACAATAATTAAAGCATTAAATCTTTGAGATATAATTGAAGATATTGTTATATTCTAAAATATATTTATCAAAATGCAACAACAATGATTAGATTACATAGGGATACTAAAAGATTAAGACTGGGAAGAGTGTTGAGATAGTGATTCCATATCTCTAAAATTTCTTACAGCAGTTGTATGAGAAGTATTTTGTGGATTAAAATAGAAAACTCAGAGAGTAAAAGTAAACAGAGATTATTTAAGTTCATTTAGATTTTGCAGATGATGTGGTTGTTTTTGCAAATAATGTTTCAGAGCTTTGGAATATGTTGCAAGAGTTATAAGAAGAAAAATAAAGGTTGATAATGATGAATTAGAAGAAGTTAACAATTGCAAATATGTTGGTCTGATTATTAAAACTGTCAGAAACATAATCGGTGAAATTAATCATAGAATTAAACTTAGATGGAATGCTTTTGGTAAAAATAATAATATTGAAAGAAAATATGCCTTTCTTTTTGAAAAGGAGGATTTTTAATATATGTATTTTACTAGTTCTTACTTATAGATGTGAGACTCGAGTACTTAACAGAAAAGCAATATAGAGACCGCAGGCCATTCAATGAAGTAAGTATGGAAATTTATACATTAGAACTAACAAAAAGGAATCAAAAACCAAATGCATCATTGAGGGAACAAACAGGTATGCTAATATCAATTGAAAAAATTAAAATCGGGGCTGAACATCTTTCTAGAAGAGAAGATAATAGAAGGACAGTTAAGTCTTAAACTGGATCCTAGAAATTGTAAAATATCTAAAATGATACTAAATGTTGAATGGATGAATGAAATAAGAAAGTTTGCTGGTATGATGTGGAGAGGAATGGTTCAAAGAAACTGGATTAAACTCGGAGAGACCTTCATCCTTTTGTGGATTGCTAATGGTTGAAAATAATGATGATTTACCATATTATTAATGTGGAGTTCAAAACTGTCTGAAACATACAGATTTTTCCAAATAAGCTCAGGATTATTTTTCAAATAGTCATCCAATTATTTGTTAAGTAAAAAAGGCACAAGCAATCTGATTTAGTCAAATGTGTAGCAACATAGTGACAATAAAAATAACCACACTGCTTTCATACATCAGTAATTCATCTTTTTCTTTGTAATAAACGATTTGCAGTTTTTTTTTCCTTTTGAAATAATATATAAGTTTTAAACTATTTTAGTTATATAATTAACTAATATATTTTTAAAAAAGAATGTATCTAGAAAGTAAGCTGCAAATATTTTACTTAATTATTTACCTGCACTGAGTTTCCTGCTCCTATTAAGAGTCCAATAGATTGAGCTACTAAAGAGGTAAATATTGTCAAACTGATAAAGAAAATAAATCTCCAAGCATCATTAGGTTGTGAAGTCATAAAATAGACAATGGCTGCATAAATTGAAGGAAAAATAACCTAAATCAAAATGAATATTACAATTAATAAAAAAAAAAAACTTAGGTGTTAAATTCATTAATTTTTTTAAAAAAATTTACCTGAAACGGTAAATCAGCTACTGTTTTGGCCAAAAAATAGGCTTTGAGACTATACCAATAATTTAGATGCTCACGAATTAATACTCCCATTTCCAATGGAACTGAAAATTAGTATCATAAAACTAATTATAAAGTAAAATCTCTAAATTCCTATTCCACTTATAAATTTAAGAAGTTACAAAATATCAAAAAAATTGTTAAAAACTAAAAATGATTGAAGCCTGTCCATTAATTCTTAATATAAGCCAAGCACTGATTGTATATATAGAGTTGGGAGATGATGATCTGGACCAACAGATGAGTGCTGGTTCTGCACGAAGTACGTATATTGGGGATCATTTATCTTTTTCACGTGGGTGGTCATTTAAAATGGAGTGGAGGATAAATATAGACTGAAAATCCTAAGTTCAAATCCCTCTATTTAAAAATTACTTTATTTTCTAAAGCAATGGGCATGGAGTAATTGGTTTAGTACATTTATGCACTTAAGCTATATTTATATCAATAATTAATTTATGTTATATGGATTTATATTTTATTGTATTCTACTAATTGTTAATAATATTTATTTATTTTTACATTATTAATGATAACATAAATTGTATAAAATGTTTTAGAATTTATCAATCAAGCACTCTTTAATACAAACAATGACAAAAAACTATGATTTGATAAAACAATTGAATTAGCTGAATTTAAACTTTTTTTGCTGTTTATTCTGTGAAATTAACAAGCTAGTATTCCAGTCAAAGTTAAAACAAAATTTGATACTCAAAAATACAGTTTAGAAAGTTCACCTCCAATTTTTCACATTTCATTAGTATACATATTTATAGTTATATATATATATTATTACTAACAATTAAATGTATTTAAAAAGATGTAAATACTGTTTTAAATTTTTCTAAAAATATTTTAATAATTCAACTACATAATAGAACTAGTCCAACATAGTCTGTCAGAAAGAAAAAAACTGACAGCATTACAAGATTATTATATTAAAAACCAAAAAAATTGGCATGTATATGTCATTGTCATAAATCTGGTCTTTCTATTCTTTTTTGTTTTTCTTTTCTTATCTAGAGGCAATATAGCCACAAGCATTTATTAATAGCTGCTGATGTCATATGGATAGATTATGAACACAGTCTTACTTTAAAATTATTAATGGATAAAGATTACCTACTTCAAATATTATCAAAAGTATTATAATTGAATTAAAAGTGTTGCATATCATAAAATCACTACTATCTACATATTATTCAAAGAATCAAAAACATATTTTAATCCGGTAATTCGATTAATAAAATATCAGGGTTTTCACAATTAAGTAACATTAGTTTAGAAATATCAGTTTTACTTATATGCTTATCATTATCACTGCTCATTAATTTATCTTACAAAGATTCATGGAGACCAACAACTACATGCTCCTGGATCAACTTCAATTAAAAGAAGAAAAAAACCTCGTTGACTAAATAGGAATATTGTGCCCAACCTTTACTTTGATGCTCAAATATCATAGTACAACTGATCAAACAATTTATTACTATCCATCTCAGAGAATGAATTTAAGATATTTACCAAAGTTTACTAAATTGGTACACAGTATTAAATGTTTGATTTTTAAATAAAATCCTACATTGCAAAACCAATGAGGTTCAAAACAAATAGTTTAATTACTTGAATAATTTTTTATGAACAAGTATGATTTTATAGTTCATGTTAATCTTCTATTTTATAGTTCATGATAACCTTTCTTTGCTGCAATCTGATTCTCACTATCTGAATAAAGATCTCCATTATATGATTTCCTATCAATAATAAGGTATATATATTAATAGCCAATTGTTGTGTTAAACTAAAATGGGTAAGAAGAGGTTAAATGGTATAAAGACTATACATTAGTAGGCTTCTGAAAAATGACATAATTCAAATGCTAAATCAGTAGATATATATATATTTCTATCTTATTATAAAATGTTTAGAAATAATTATATTTCATTAGAAAAAAAAGACTAAAAAATTAGCATTTTCCTCATAAAATATATCAATAATTAACTAAAAAAAAGTTTTTTTTTTTATGATTCCATAAAAAATTATTTTGAAATATTTTATTTGCTTTATATTATAATTAAAAATATAAATAGAGCAAGAAACTTTTACATCAAAATAATGATAAAGGTCAGAGGTGGGGGTTGAAAAAGAATAGACATCAGAATTTTGATTTCATTATTTGGTTACATTAAAATCTTATTCAATAAATTTACATAAACAAGTCCTCAACTATCCATGCTATCTCATACTGCTGATACACTTGATCACAAAGATAAATAATCACCAATATATATATTTTGTGCTAAACCAGCACTTGTCAGTTGATCCAAATTATCATCTCCACACATATATACAATTTTAATGCTCAGCTTATATTAAGATAGCCAATCTTTCAAACTTCAATGGACAGGCTTCAATCTACTCCATCCCACAACTCTTCAGCTGTCCATTTTCATTGAAAATCTGATGATGGAATGCTCAAAGCCCACATTGGTGCCAATCTTCTCATCCTACCCACGTTGACCATAAGTCAGTCTGACCTCTCATGTACAGAACATAATCCATTTACATACATATACGAGGGATGGGCAGAGCTTACAGCACTACATTTTAATATATGAATTTTACTACAGTACAGGCTTTTTCATACCTGCACTCCAATATGTAATATATAGGGGGGTTAAACACAGACTTCAAACGCCCCTATATGTTACATAATGGAGTGCAGGTATGAAAAAACCTATACTGTAGAAAAAAAAAATATATATATATAAACAAGTCCTTTAAATTTATTTTAAAACTTTATTTTAGAATAAGTAAAGATTTATTTAAGTCACTTTTTAAAAAAAAATTAAGCTTGAATAATAAAATACATTAAAAAATAACATGAACAAACACAATATATTAAATACACACATTTAAAAATAAAATTAACAAAAAAAAAACACAGTTTAAAAAATACTTGAAAATTAATAAGCCTAAATGATATAAATACTAATATATATATATTCTATTTTAGTTCAATATCTTTTCTTAATTCAAGATTTTGATTCCCCCCCCCCCCCCCATAGAAAGTACCAAAAGAATAACTTTAATACTAACTTTTTAAAAAGATCTGTTATAACTGACTTTAAAAAAAAAAAAATTAATCTAATTTTTAAAAATTATAAACCTATGGCAAGAGGGGAGGAGTTGCTAAATCAACTTTGAATGCACTTTACTTAAAAGGCAAAAAAAAAAAAACAATTTTTTTTTAGTACTATGATATAAAAATGTTTAATAAATTATCAAAATAACTAGTGCTAAATTGTTTACCACTTAAATTTAATAAAGTAGGTGGATGAGGGGGGGGGGTATTATATTGTTAATGACATAATTATTAATAATATTATTTATTGTAAATGAATTCACTGAAAGGATTTGTAAATATATGTACAATACTATTGATATTAAAATACAATCGTTAATTGTGTAATTTTCACCAGCGTAAACACAGCAATTAGATCATTGACAGATTATTACTATATGTTTATTAAACCTAGAAAATTCTTAAATAATTTAACTATATTAATAAAAGACATAAGACTGGTCAAAATAATTGGACTACTTGTAATACTTAATAGGATCACAATTTGCATCAAGAATTATTTTTATTCTATGTGAAATGGAATAATATTAGAGAAATATTAAATAATTTATCATGAAGATAAAGTTAAGTTCTCACTAATTCAAAAATGATTTACAAAAAATTCCAATTTGGGGAGGCTATAAAAAACATTTATATTTGATTGTAAGAGATGAATGAATATGATGCCAGTCTTTTTTTTTAAAAAAAAAAAAAATGTTAATCCCATAAGACAAACTTAGTTCAAAAATAAATTTGCAGATATAAAACATCCATACAAAATGAGTGGTTTAAAAGAATATTATAATATGACTTTCCAAATCATGATAGAACCCACTGCAAGTTTCATAATTGGGAGAAGAATGACAGACTCTGATGATCAATCATCAACGCAAACCCTTTTCAATGATTACAATATAAATGTAAATAAAAATTAATCTAACCATATAACAATATTTCCAATAATCCATTGTCCATCTTTAATGCCCATGCCCATACTTGCTCAACCTTAAATGTTCTGTTTGTGAACTCAGAATGAATTGCTTTAGTTATGTGATGTGATGTAATGTACTGTGACTTCTCCTTATATGGAGTCAGGAATCTCTCAGCAACTATGCTCAGAGGCACCTGTTAGCCACTTTACCTTCCCTTTTCATTCCCCACCCTAGGTTTTCCCATATCCTGCTCCATCTCATTTCCACAACA
The DNA here is from genome assembly GCA_028023455.1 of Epiperipatus broadwayi. Classification (NCBI taxonomy): domain Eukaryota; kingdom Metazoa; phylum Onychophora; class Udeonychophora; order Euonychophora; family Peripatidae; genus Epiperipatus; species Epiperipatus broadwayi. The sequence continues at coordinate 5,944,804 of JAQFVV010000069.1, forward strand.
TTATCTTTGTCAACTCCATGGCCTTTACATCTAAATGCCTCTTATCTTTTCCCAAACCCAGCATAAAAACCAATAACTCACTTTCTGTATAATCACTTTGTTTATATTTATTCTTTCACAACTTCATTATTTATACCCTCACCCACAATTTTCCATTTACATGTATATTCTCTTGTTGCTAGATCCTATTTGAATTTTAAACAATAAACTATTTTCCTTGCTATTATTATAAATTAATTCACACCCAATATTCTGTTTAATTCTATATATATTTAAACACTTTTTACTCTCCATACTAATTCTTTATCTCTCCAACTCCCTATTCTTTATTAATGCATATATTCTTCTATCCCATTCCTTACCACTATAACACTCAACAATTCTAACACAATCATCCCATTTTTTGTAGAAGTATACTGACATAAATTCTTTATCCAAATCTTCCGCATACCGCATTACCTTTCTCACCCACCTTGTTCCCTGCCTTTTACTCATAACCCAATTAAATACTATTTTGGCTATTCTTTTATTATTCATAAACTGCATTCTACCGAACATTTTCATTTTGCTTTTTGCATCTCTCTTATAAAAACTTGGACCATTCCATTTCTCCTTAAACTGCCCCCTTCGCCATCCACACATCTACATCTAATGCATGTCTTCCTACTTCTCTTTGTACTTTTTTTTAATTAATCTAATACCCCTTTACTAACACATAATGCATCATTATCATATGTTAATCCTGCTACTGCCATTCCCTTCCATACAATTCTAACTACATCATTATTTATTATATGAAAACACTTAATCTTTTTATCGATCCCTTTCTTTTAGTTTTATTTATCATTTTTTTCTCCCATTCATCCAAGCAATTTCTTTGATTACTTAAGACAATTCCCAAATAGTTATATGTATTCAATCTCCCAATAAAAATTCTTTGTCTTCTCTTTCCCCAGTTTTAATCATCATTACTTACGATTTTTCTTCACTAAATTTAATCCCCATCTCTTTACCTACCCTTGCGTATGTCCTCAGCATAACTTCCATATCTTCTCTTCTTTCTGCGCACAAAAAGACATCATCCGCAAATAAAAGATGAGACAATGTATATACTCCCTTACCACCTATTAATGGTATCTCTATCCCTCTTCTTAGTCTTTCTATTAGTTTCTCCATTTCTCTCAAATACAACAAAAACAAAATAGGTGACATAAGGCAGCCTTGCCTTAGTCCCACCCTATTTTTAACTTTAACTGATTCTATATCCCCTAATTGATATGTAATTATTTTCATATAATTTCTTAATAATATCCACTAAAGCTCCATCCATTCCCAAATTTACTAAACTTATCCATAATCTATTTCTATTTACTCTATCATATGCCTTCTCTATATCTACAAAAACCATATATAAATGTCTACCTGTATTCCTATTCATAAGTTGTATAACTACAAATAAACTATCTCCTATATGCCTATTTAATCGAAAACCTCCTTGCATTTCTCCCATTATATTATTTTCTTCCATCCATTTTGCAACCTTTCCAGCTACCATATATAAGAAAACTTTATGTAAAACTGATGTTACCGCTATTGGCCTATAATTGTTTAACTTTCTATGATCTTTACCCTTCCCTTTAAATAGCCTTACTCTTGTAGTACTCCAACTGCCCAGAAAATCTCTCTTCTGTGCCATCTTATTAAAATATGATAATAGTTTTACTTTTTCCCTATGCCTAAATTCATTACAATCTCTGTTGTCCATCCATCTAAATTTCTTGCCTTCCCACTTTTCAATTTCTTCCCTGCCTCATTCAGTTCATTTTCTGTAACCCTATGCTTTCATGTTTGCTATCACTCTGTCCTTCACATCTAACATCTTTTCTATATCCATTACATATCTATTTAAGATTATCTCTAAATCTTATTTAGAGCTACACTGTATTCCCTCATCATCTAGTAATACTATCTCTCTCTCCCCTACATTCCTTCTTTTAATGTAATTCCAAAATTTTTTACTCCCATCTCTTCCACTTTTATTTATTAATATCTTCCAACAATTTACTATTCAATTTCATTCTCTCTCTATAATTATATAGTCAACTTCTTTTTTCTAAGTACTTTTCCCATTTAACATTAATATCTTTTTACTTTCTTTGTTCTTAATAGCACACTTATATTCTCTGCATGCTTTTCCCCTCTCTTTTACACTTTTACTAACTCTCAGTTTTTTATTACTTTTATTCTTCTGAATATTCTCACCTAAAACCCTATTTGCCACTTTTTCTATTTCACCACACCAGTCTTTATATTCATTCCCAACCAACTCTTCCATGGTTCTTCAATTTTTATTTTATACTCTTCTAACTTATTCTTATCATTCACTCTCCAACCGCATCTTTCATTATCATTTCTACTTTTATTTCTATTTTCCATTACATTATTAATTACTTCTATTATAAAGAAGTTATGATCACTATTACATACTCTCTCTTCATTATCAAACACTTTAATTTTCTGTATTTTATTCATTCCCTCTTTCTCTACTAATACATAATCTATTGTGTTGAATATACTATTTCTAGACTATTGTCTCTCATAAATATTTGATAAATTTCTAATGCTCAAATTCACTTTCTGATAAAAAAATTTTCAAAAGCTGTCCATTCTTATTATCTACATCATCAATTTCTTCAATATGCCCATTCATATCCCCTATAACCATTATTCTCTTCCCTTTTTCTTTGAAACTCTGTATATCCTTAACTAGGCATTCATATATGCTACTGTTCCACTCCATTATAGTTTGACTATCTCCAGTAGCTATATATACTATAACCACCATCCATTCTTGTCTTCCTAATCTTATCTCAAACCACAAATGTTCTTGACATTTAACAGTATTTAAATATTTTTTTGACATAACTCCTATACCACCACCCCTTTTTTTTCTTTTCTATTTATATCCTGCTGTAGAAAGTCTTCCAGAATAGGTTCTTCTTCTCTTAGATATGTTTCCACTACTGCTAATACCTCAAGCTCTTGATTTTTAATTGGTTTAATTCCAGTCATTTTTTGGGTCTCCTATCACCTTGCATATTCAAGTAAACAATGTGATGTGATGTATTATGGCTTCTCCTTAAACGAAGTCAAGAATATCTCAGCAATTATGCCCAGATAAACCTGTTAGCCACTTTATTTTACATTCCCCATTCTAAATTTACCCATAATCTGTTATATCCCATTTCCACAACATAATTTTTGTCAACTCTATAACCTTTATATCTAAATCCCCCTTATCTTTTCCCAAACCCAGCATAAAACCAATAATTCACTTTCTGTATAATCACTCTTTTCATATTTATTTTTCCACAACTTCATTATATGTACCCTTTCTGTTTTCAAACATTTACATTCAATTAACAAATGCCTAATATTTTCAATTCCTTCCTTACATAATTTACAAAATAAATCACCTATATTTTTCCATTTACATGTATATTCTTTTGTAGCTAAAGATCCCGTTCGAGCCTTAAACAATAAACTACTTTCCTTACTATTATCATATATTAACTCACACCTAATATTCTGTTTATTTCTATATATATTTAAACTCTTTTTACTCTCCATACTATTTCTCCATCTCTCTAACTCCCTAGTCTTTATTAATAAATTTATTCTTTTATCCCATTCCTTACTACTATAACACTCAATAATCCTCTTAACACAATCATCCCATCTTTTGTACAAATATATTGATATAAATTCTTTATCCAAATCTTTTGCATACCGCTTTACCTTTCTCACCCATCTTGTTACCTGCCCTTTACTCATAACCCAAATTAAATACTATTTTAGCTATTCTTTTATTATCCATAAACTGCAATCTACCAAACATTTTCATTTTACTTTTTGCATCTCTCATATGAAAACTTGACCATCCCATTTCTCCTTGAATTGCCTCCCTTGTTGTCCATACTTCTGTATCCAAGGCATGTCTTCCTACTTCCCTTTGAGCTTTTTCTAAATAATCTAATATCTTTTTACTAACATATAATGCATCATTACTATATGTTAACCCTGCTACTGCAACTCCTTTCCATATAATTCTAGCTACATCATATTTATTATATGAAAATACTGTTAATTTCTTTATCAATCCCTTTCTTTTCTTTGCTTCATTTATCAATTTTTTCTCCCATTCATCCAAATAATTTTTCTGATTACTTAAAATAATTCCCAAATAACTATACCACACTTAACTTAATATCTCCCAATAAAAATTCTACATCTTCTCTTTCCTTAGTATTAACCATCATTATATTTGATTTTTCTTCACTAAATTTAATCCCCATCTCTTTACCCACCCTTGCACATGTCCTCAACATAACTTCCATATCTTCTCTTTTTTCTGCACACAAAAATATATCATCCGCAAAAAAAAAAGACCTGACAAAATATATACTCCCTTATTATCTATTAACGGTATTTCTATCCCTCTGCCTAATCTTTCTATTGCTCTTTCCATTTCACTCAAATACAACACAAACAAAATAGGTGACATAGGGCATCCTTGCCTTAGTCCCACACCATTTTTAACTTTAATTGATATGTGCTGCCCCCTATAGTAATTTCTTTTACTCTGGTTTTGAATTTTTGTCTGCAATCTTTCATGTCTTATTTTCTAACAATAAGTACTGATTTCAATTACAGATTGTTTTGACAGGCTTTGTTCATTTATTTTAATGCCTTGTAAATTGTTTTATATTAAAAAATTAAACAGTTATGCAATTTTGGACAGTAATTTTACAATTAATCAAGTACCAACAAATTGACTATTTTTAAACTCATATTGATCCAACATTTCTTTCACAAACTTATGAAATTAATGTTCAACATCTTGTCAATTATTCTTATAGCTTTTATTTGTAAAAGAACAAATATATTGGATATGTATTTCCATTTCTATGTTCATAATGTTAAAATTGTGTTAATATCACAGTAATTCCTATTATTTTGACCAAACCTTATATTAAAACATGCACATGTACACACATATTTTAGAAAAGAAAACTTACACGTTAAGACTGTTGGCATTAATGAAGTAAACATCAGAAATAGAAGAGAAAGAAATAAAAAGCTTGCATTGCTATAAACTTTATTAGCATCATTGCCAATTCCTAAATATAGAAGACCAATCAATACACCCACTGCAATGTGAGAAAAGAATCTTAGTCTTGTTAATGTCTGAAAAAAAAAAAAAAAGTAAATTAATTATATTTTTGGAACATAATTTGAAAAAAAACACACACACAAACATGTATACATTTATCTACTATATAGACTACTTGAAGTGATAGACATTTGTGTATGGCTGCTAATGGTAGGCTTATATGAATACACAAATACATACATTTTCATGTTATTTAAATGTACATTAAAGTATAGTGATTGTGGTCTCACTGAATACAAGGCAATTGTAGCTCAACAGATGAATAAAAGCTAATTTGCAACAAAAAAATATTATTGTAAGAATACATGAAATACAGCAATAATGAGCTACATCAAGTTTTTAATTATGGAATATTTATAATTCACAATATATTAGGCATATTTTGTTTAAAAAAAATGCTGATGATCAAATATTTACTTAATAACCTTTTTTTTACACTGTTAAACTATTTGTTTTATGCATATTGTCAACAGCAAAGATACTTGTAAACAAATAAGATCATTCTACTTCCAAAAAAAAAAAAAAACAGCAAAGTAAATAAAATAAAAAAAATGGAGTCACAAAGTGTATTATTAAAGATCTGTAATGTCATTGTACAAATTCAATGTATATGAAGAGCTGTCTGATTACATGAGCTCGACTTGTATTAGACTAAATGAGTGAAGCCCATAAGAAAATATACATATACCCAATTAATTTAAACATGCATGCATAAATTCCATGATACTTTAGATATATAGGCACTACATTAATAATGTTTGTGTTTATTATTTAAATTCTTACAGACTTCTTTAAGCATGGTATTTTATTAAATCACTGATCATAATTAAAAAATATTTTCAATACAAAACTTACACTTAAATTTAATAAATTAGCAACCATCTCAAATCAACAAATTATATTTTTTTCATTTATATATATAAACCTATTGTAATAAGATGACTGCTGTGATCCATGGAGTCATCTAAGACTATCTGATTAATCAATTTTTATACTCACAGAAGTCATTTTTTTTAAAATATATTTGTTGTATATCTTTATTGATAAAATTTCTTCGCAAAGAATAAAATGTCACCTTTGATAATACTGTTCATATAATCAATTTAGATTAATGTTGAGTGCAAGCATAGTCTATAAGTGTATTATTTTGCTAAATGAATACAGAATGATGAAGTTTCATAAATAAAACCAATACATTTATTACAATATTCTAAGAATCATTACAATTTTCTAATTCATCTATAAAAGAGATGCCCTATAACTTTTTGATCTAAGAAAATATTAATTACTGCTTCTCAGTTGTGAGGCAAATATCACAAAAATCATAACTGTCTTCTTTTTTTTTTGAGTAATATGTCTCATCTTTCTATGTAATCATATAAACATTTCTATGTAACATTTTAGCAAGCCACTTAGCTTTTGAAAGAATTAAGGTACTACAATATCAAGTTATCTGAAATGTAAATTTCCAAATGTTAGTTATTATGTCAGTTGGTACATCTTGAAAGGGGATTCTATGCATTACAAGTTCTTAATTAGTTTAACTAATGAGTCTTAAATCTGTCCATGAAGAATAATGGTTATATTAATAATGTGACTAAGAAGATCCAGCAGGATATCACTTAAGAATGTGAGTTTTTCTCCTATACTAAAGATAAGATTATCTGAAAATCATCCTCACATTTTCCATTATATAAATAATTGACAAGAATCCATAATACTAGCAACTGATAAGCTTCTACATATCATTGAAGTATGTTGCTTATTTAAAATAGCTAATATACATTAATACTAAATAAACTGGTTTATGTATCACTTTATTAATTTATTTGATTAATGTACAAATTGATTTATAAATGCTCTTCCAAATATAGCCCTCCAATAAAAATAAAATAAAATATCAACCTTTAAGAAACTATGTAATTTCTTTGATATTATTAAAATATGATTCTGTATGTAATTAGAATGATTATTCCAATAACTACAACAATCCCTCCCCATATTCATTGCATTTCATTCCAAGTCTTTCTAATCACTGATAATAATAAAATTAAACAGTATAACATACAGCTTTAACATATATACAAAGATAAGCTTATGACACAAATTAATTTTTAAACTATACACATTAAAATACTATAACTACCATAAAAATAGAATAATGCAGTTATGAAAAAAAAAAACAGTACGTAAAGTAACGATATGATTGGCTGAGTATGCAAATTGAAGAAATAACTAAGATAATTCATAATGACCATTTATACATGTGGTCACTTGCACGAAATTTATGAATTTATTTTTTACTTTTTTTTTAATATTTTTTCAAATCATGAGTAATGAATTTATAGATACTGTGCTCTTCTACTTGTTTTACCTATCTCATAAGTATTGATATAATTTTGTCTCTTATTTCCAGTTTTTATTACTTCTTTTATATTATTTTTGGATTATCTATTATCATATTTACATTTTTTTTTAACATGTTTATTAGAAAAATTGGGTTTATCAATACAAACAAAATAGAGAACATAAAATTTGCTTTTTAGCTTATATTTTTTTAAACAAAATAGCGTTACAACATTTTATAAATTACCAGTATGTTGAAAGATTTACTATTTACTCCAGTTTTAACTCTTTTTTTTTTTTTTTCTTTTTTTTTATACCAACAATCCACTTTATTTGTAAAGTCATTTACTAATACTGAGTTTTATTCTACAATGAATAATTGTAATGAAAGAAATTATTTTTGCCAGCAAGATGTGAGGGCTAATCACCAATTAATTAATTGAATGTAATTAATTTTCTTATAACAAAGATGAAATAAGAAATACATTTTATCACTAATTATTTATTTTGCCTAATGTTAATATTAAAAGAAAATGATTACATTTAAACATCAGAATGTTCAAACCTGAAACCTTTAGTTCTCAAGTTGTCATTTTATAACTGAGTAAAACTGTACATGGCTTCCTTAGGGTTTGTACTTCAAACCAAGATTTAAATTGTTAACAAAAATGCAGAAATTTATTTTGATCTTCTGGAGCAGTTAATAGTTTCTTATTGAATAGTTTTGTTTCCATAACAGCTTTTATTTTCATCTGTTTCCTTGATGATTGCTTATAGTGAAATCATGAAGCAGTAGCTGTCTCACTTGAATAAGCTTCTTCCACATTTTATACCTCTGTCCAATCCATTCTGGTGAATATGCCTTTAGAAATATGATTGCATTATGCCAAAACAAAAGGAATCAGAATTTCTAATAACTGATATACCTTTTTCATTTTTTTATCTTGTGAGTTAGAAGTTAACTGCAGATTTTCTTTTTCCAAACTTTTCAATACAATACATTCTCCCTTTCAGACTCAGATGATCTCCTGCATTATTCTTGATCTTCCTATGGATTTCTTTCTTTCTTTTATCAATTTCTGGAATATTTTTATTATAAAATTTGAATAATGATTTTCTAAAATTAATATGTTGAATTAAAAGCAAATAATTATAAATTATTTTTCTCTGATATGATTAATCACTGATTTAGTAACTATTTAACAATTCCACATAAGTTACTATAACATTTTTGACATATAACATATAATATTTTAACATAAATATTATTTAAAAATTGATTATTATTTTTAAACTTACTGAATCTCGAAGAATGGAAAAAAACGTTCTTACAAAAAGAACCCAAAATTGCGTTGAACAACTAGTTGCGAATCCAGCATAATCAGAACCCGCATACGTGACGCCTAACTAAAAAAAAAAGATAGATTTACAAATATGTGGATTTTTAATTCACTTAACTTATATTCATAAATGAACTTCAAAGTCTTCAGTATTTATATAATCAATACTGCAGTATGAGATAACAATACAATATAAAATATCCACTCAGAAGACAAAAACTGATAATGTTAAGATGAACCTTAATTAAGTTATCATTCTAATTCATAGAAGATAGACTAAGGATGATATATGGGGTCAATACATACAACTTATTGCTTTTAAAATTCTAACACATTTCTTTTCACACTGTTTTTTTTTATATGTTTATACATTGTTTAATTAGCTACAATTTTCAACTTTTTCATTAATGTATGCTCTGCAAAAATTGTAGTCTGAGTAGATCATATAATGCCATGTTGGCTGACCTAAAAGTATTTGGGAAAAAAGTTCCAATATCTCAGAATAAATAACAATATCTCAGAATAACAATAGTGTACTTGTATACACTCTGAGACTGCATAACCAGTCGATTATCTTTGTAATATATTGTAAATGATGCAGAAAACTTTATTCTATGATGGTTTTATGGAGTTCTGGAGAAAACTGCATTTCTCTTCCATAGAAATTTTATTTCAAATTCATGTGTTAAAATATGTAATGACAGATGTTTCTGCCTCTGAAACAATATATTATTCATAGCTTCCATGAAACTGTTCTCATTAAAGATCTTTTAATATTTCTAATTTGTACATTAGAACTGTTGGAAGAAGAGTCCACAAGACTTTTATTAAAGTTAAAATAAAACTTTTGTGTTCACATAATCTGTGTTAAACACATTCTTCCAGCATTTATTTAAAAACATCTATGATACTTATTCAAGAAAATTATATCAGATGTAGATTTTTTAGTGGAATGAGGGGCTTCTGTGCTAATCTGGTTAATATCTTCCAACTGTATTTGATCTTTTAATATTCCTACATCAGACTAGTATTGTCATTAATTTTTTCCTACTATAATTCTCTCCAGTAGGAATTTTATTCTAAATTCATATGTTTAGAACAATGTAATTAATTTTATTAGCAGTCATTATTATTTCTACCCTGAGTTTTAAATTCAGTGTTTTCAAAAGATATATGCAGCTTACTAAAGATGAGACTGTTAACATTGCTACTCAACTAAGGTATAATTTTATTTCCAGTTTATCCTTCCATAATAGTATGAGATGAATTGCAATTTTTTTAAACATACTTTCCAATATGCTTTTAACCATTGAATCAATATCTATTATATTGATTAAATATTAATTTTTATTAAGCGCAAGATCAGCACGTAATACTTAAAAAAGACTATAACCTTAGTACACGTGTCTTGAGTGCTTAATTTATTACAAAAGAGACCTCTACAAATCAAAACGCATGTTAATCAAAAGATTTCGCGATCGTTAATGTTTAACAGAAATGTGGATTTAATCAGTGAAGAATTTATTAGTTTCACACTCCCAAATCAAAATACTTTAGATTTGCCTATATATTTAGAAAAATAGGTTGAAGATAAGAAGTTGGCTGCTCTTATCTTTATAAAGTCGAATCTTGCATTTAGATTTGTAGAGGTCTCTCTTGTAATAAATTAAGCACTCAAGGCGCATGTACTAAGGTTATAGCCTTTTATAAGTATATATTGATTAAATTAAATGTTAAGCAGTTTTTAATTTTCTATTTTCTTGGTCAATTTATTCTCAAAGGTTTTTATCAGGAATCAATAAAAATTATAAGTATTTACTTGATTAACACTACTGTAAGTTCAGATTTTTAATTGGGGCCAAAAAACCTCATTGACATGACTGATTTGTTAAGCAAACATAAAAATATATCACGGAGAAATTACAAAGTAAACATATAAACTGTAGTTAATGTTAAGTGAGCAAAATGAGCATTTCACTTCAGATTGTTTAAATAATTTGATATTTATATCATTTCTACTTTGAAACCATTAAATGTTTCTAAATACTACAACTATGAATTAAGAATGCTCCTTAATAATATATATTTCTCTTATCTTAGCAATTACATCAGTTTAAAATATTCATCTTTTCTTGTAATAAAACTGCTAATCTTCAGTTATGGAACTTTTTCTTACAGCTTATTACTCACTGCTTGATATAATTTTAGAGAAATCTCAATTAAATAATGTATCAAGCAGAATGTAAATAAAAAAATGTTCCTAAAGTTTTAATTTAGTGACTATTTAAGCAGAATTTTATATAATATATATTATCAATATAAATTGAAAAATTTCTGCATTATTAATGAAAGAATATTAATCAAATAATAAAAAAATTTCCATATTATTTAATAAAGCTAAATTGATATAAAAAAAGTGGGTGTTAATTTTTCTTTTTTAGAAATGTGTCATAAATAATAATACTTGTATATTTAATGAATTTTTTAATTCAATTAATAAATAAAAGAATAAATTTCTCAAGAAGTAAATACTACTCTTTTCATCTATGAAGATAATCTAGAGATTTTTGCTACCATGAATAACAAATATTTCACAGCTTCAGAAAACTTTTTAGGCTGTTAAAATCAACTTTATAACTTTTAATATATATATATAATTATGAAAAAGTAAAAAGTTTAAATTTATGAGTAAATTCATTCACATTGTCAATATAATTTTAAAAAATATATAAATAAAACAAATAAAATTATACACAATATTGTTCTTACAGCATCATGTTTTACAGGTTCTAATGATTCAGAGAGCCTTGTATCAGAGAGAAGGGATTCATCTTCAGAAGCTCGGTGAACTACTTCAAGAGCAGGTAATTCTGGTCTACGATTTATTGGCTTGTCTGAATCCCACCGGTCACATTTGTTATTTTTCACCGCAATAACTAGTTTCTGAACATATTCACCATGTTCCCCACAAGCAACTTCCATTACTAAAAAAATAGGAATTATTTTTAAAACTTTTTAAAAACACACTTTGTATTTTTGAACATGCAGACAAATTTATAAATTAAAAAAAAAATCTAAAATGATTAAATTATTTTATAAACAAGTATCTTTATTTTATATATAATTTAACATTATCTGTATGTGTTACATTAAAGACATGCCTATCAAAACATTCTTTATGATGGTCAGAATTTATTAATCAGATTGATATCTAAATGTGATCTGTAATTATAGACTACATCTTTAATACAGTTGAAAGAACCAAAAGAAAATGCAAAAAGTGTCTTCTTGGTCCACCTAATATCAAATTCATTTTGTTCATGGTAATTACGTTTACAAATAGTATGCATGTGTTAGGGAAAAAATCACAAATGCAATATGTTTATATACAGTGTCTCAATGAACTTGTTCTTTCTCCAAGATGTCTGCAGCATTATCTCTGAATCAATGTGTCATAATTTAAATATTTATCGCAAAAATTTTAAAGTGCTAGCAAATCTGGATCAAAAATTACAAGAAATCTGATTCTTTCATACCATAACTTTGTTGAAACAACACTAACTTTAAATTTTATTTTAAATTGAACAAAACTGATACTGAAACATTTAAAATGACTCAAATTGTATATGGCAGTGAAATTATTGAAGACAATCTATAAAAGTATGAAACACATTGTTAATTTCCATATTGTATTTCATGATTTAATAATGCTTCCGCATTAAATTTTTGTCATTAAATAATGCACGTACTGATTCAGAGATGGCGCTGCAAACAGCTTGGATACATACAGACAGCTTACACAGAATATAATATCAGAAAGCATAAAATTAAAAAAACATAATTCATTAATAATGTAGTCTCAATAATGAACATAGCCTACTACTATTCAGTTGATGCATTTGGGAACATGAGCATTATAAATTATAATATAATTTGTATTTTTAGTTTTATTTTGATTATAATGTTTGCTTTTCAGTAAGGATTCTCAGCATGGTAACTGCATTAGAGTTCATATTTAATGTTTTCATTATTTTCTTCAAATATGAAGCAGTACTATTTTCCCTTAATTTATATCAATTACATAGTATTCAGGTTTTGGATAGATGAATTTCAAATAATTAGATATGTTCCTTTATAAAAGAATAATTTGTAATTTAGTAAAGGCAAAAAGACAAGAGAGTCAATGTGGTCAGAACTAAAAATAAAAGGAGTTAACATTCATTTTATCGACTTTAAAAAATCAGTGATAGAAGTATTTATATTATTTTGCTTGATGTTAAAAAATCTGTATATGAATAAAAAGATATATAAATATACACAGTTAAATGATACTATGGAAGATATAGATATAAGAAGGAATGGATTATTATTTCCACAGCAGATGAATGTAAACTTAGAATGCCAGTTATTGCTTTATTTGGCTTAAAATATAAAATAACTAAATATTTTGTATAGAGACTTAAAATCATGCAATTTATACATAGTTATAATGTTCTAGCATACTTTCATAGAAATGTTTCTGATACTGATTTATGAAATAGAAATATCTCTTTTTGATAACCAAAACAACAGTCAGAAAACTGTATTGTTACAATATATTTTTATATTGCAAAAATATAATATCTACACATAAATATATTGGTATTATCTTGTGCAAATAAGAACATAGTAATTAAAAAAAAAAAAAAACTTACAGACATGATTTATCTGTTTCATCAAATATCTTCTAAAAATAACTTTTCTTGAATTAAGTGCTTCAAATATACAATTTATATAAGTTCCGATTTTATAATTATATAAGTAAGAATCTTGCAATGTAATAATAGCATAATCGTCTTCCATATCTATAATCTGGATTCAAATCTGGCTGAATAAATTTGAAAAAAATTGTTTTGGTTCTAATCAAGTTTAAGATTTTTATTTCAAGTAGCCAATCTACAGACAACCTGCTGTAACAATCCAATGTTAGTCTTTCTTACAGAAACTGTAGGAAAAATTTTTAAATTATAATCATACATTGAAATAATACTGATCAATTTTCACAGTATTTTTCGTAAGAATAGAAAAAAACTAATTAAATAATACGCACACATTGTATTGTATAAGAATATATATATTAAGATTTAAATAAATAGCAAAATATCTATATTTTTAAAAAATGTATCATCTAAAATTAAATGTAGTATTAAATTTACCAAAGTCTGCAGGATTATGGTAAGGTGGACATTCTAATCCTATTGTTTTTAAGAAAGGTACAACTCCAACTACTCCTCCTCTATAAATACACTGACCATCTGCTAGCATATATAACTGCAAAAAAATAAATACATAAAATATAACACACTGATCAATATTTTAATTTTTCTTATAATTAATGACTGTATATGTGTGAGCATATCAAAATTCATCTACAATTATCATATTTTTAAGCAAGCATAAACAGTCAACATTCAAGAAATAATATCTTATTAATAATCACTCTTTATTCATTTATGTATTATTTCATTTCATTTAACATTAATCAAAAAATTCATTTTAATAAATTCCAAATATATTTATAAATATTAAAATTGTCAAATCTGTGTTGATATATATATGTAATACTCAAATATTTTATGCTAATATTTCACACAATTAGTTATAACACACCAATAATTCTCAAATAAAATATTATATTTATTTATTTTTGCTTAGTACTTTCAAAGGGCAAAGCCTTCATTTTCAAAAATTTTAAACGCCAACCCAACACAGCTAACATACAGAACTGAACCAGAATTTTGCTGCCATATGTAAGAAATATACATATGAACTTACATACAATTTTTCACAATAATTTTAGTTTAAGCTATCTAATCCCTCCCAACTTCAACAGACTCATTAACAATACCATGGTTCAACTCCCCCTAATATATATGCAACAGGCTGTGAATAATATAGCTTGCTCCGAAAATAATTGCTGTGCATCATATTACGGGGAGACGAGAGCTTCGGTGTATACAAGACTATCACAACATAAGTATGCATATAACAGGGCATTAGCAGACCCCTCCCATCCATCCATTTTCGCACAGCACAGAGCTACAACAGGCCACCCCTGCATTCCAGGTAATCCTCAGGTGGTGTGCAGAGAGCGACGTGAGTTAAAGAGGAAGATTAAGGAGGCTTATTTTATTGTTTCAGATGTTAATTCCATGAATAAAAGAGACACATTCTATGCCACTTCCAAAAAATGGCAAACTTGATTTGCATAATTTTGCATTTCTCATGCTGAACATTCTGCACCACAATCTTTCACAGCTTTGAAAATGAAGGCTTCGCCCTTCGCAAGTACTAAGAAAAAATATATAAATATAATATTTTATTTGAGAATTATTGGCATGTTATAACTACTTGTGTAAAATATTAGCGTAAAATATTTGAGTATTACATACATTTATAATATTCTTTATATAAATACATAGCAATCTCTCATTATTTTTTTAAAAATCTTTCATCTTTTTCTACTCATATATCACATGGCATATTGTTAAATTTCAAGTTTTGAAAAAGAATATTTATGCCAACAACTTCTAAGGAATATTTTCATTAATCAGGTTTTCTCAGGTAAATTAAACCCACACAGCTTTCTAAAATAAAATAATTTTTAATTTTATAAAGAATAATTAACAAATTATATATTTATTGAAAAGTGATCGTTTTTGAAGAAATGCTTCCTAAAGAAAAAAAGTGAGACTTATAAAGTAAATTTATGTAATATACACCAAATATCAACAACAACGCATGACTAGGTTTGACAAAACTAAAGAGATCTAGTTAATTGAAATGTATTTTGGGAGCTATTGGCTTAATTTTGTCCTCCAATACAAGCAATAACATGTTTGAAATATAATAATGAGTACTAATTATAAATTAAATGCTTACAATATAAGCGTGAAACATTCATGATAAATAAAATGTCTATGTATGAATTATTGATATTTATAATTCAGTTTTTTATAGGATTCTTTTAATCATCTTTATAGATTTATTGAATATGAATAAATATATTCTTTGAAAACATTCAATGTGAAAACCTTTCACTTTCTGCATCACAGACTAATGACAACTACTGATCATCTGCTTAAGATCACTCTTTTATTCTAGTAAGCTTTACCAAAGTTTCATTACTGTTAATTCTGAGTTTATTAATAGTAATGCAGCTACTTGTTACTATAGCTTTTACAAGTTTCTATTTTTGTGTGATTAAGTATGACTTTGAGAAATAAAAGTCTGGGATATATGCAATTGGCATATCTATTGTGAAGCAAATCCTTGAATCTTAGGAGTTCTTTTGTTTATATATATTTTACAAAGCATTAAAGTATATGATATTTTAAGTATTAAAAAAAGGCCTTTTAAAATTTTTTGAATAAGGCCCAAACATACTAGCTATGCTACTGGATATATATATAGATACTTGCACACACACAGAAAACATATTTATTCAAAATTAGTTACATCAAAACTGTAGTCAATTCAAAATAATGACATTTACTAATAGTTTTGTATAAAAAAAATTTTTTACCTTATAATTCCTTCATTTTTTTTTTTGAGATGATTTATTTTTTTGTGTATTTATTATTTACTTGTGCTAATCATAGAATGGATTTTGCAAAAGCTGAATTATTAAAATCCATTATATTCAAAGTGATTACAATGTGCTTCAATTCTCCTTCCTTTTTAAATTTACTATTATTGTCAATTAAAGTTATTATTTTAATTCTTAAACAATTGTTTGTGAAATATTTTATAGCATTTGTTAGGACAATAATAGTCATTTGATATACTATTTACAATAATGCTGAGTCATTAATCTCTTTCTTTCACATTAATAGATGTATTGTTCATATAATATAAAAAAATTTAAAAGATTGTTTTTAATACAATATTAGAAGGAAAAAAAAGTTCAATAGTTCAAAGTTTAAAATATAAGCATTTTAAATTAATAATTACTTTTTATATGCATAACTATATATATAAAATATGACTATAATTAAAGTTTACACAAATTCATAACTTCTAGACATATACTTCCAAATTTAGTAAATAAAGTGTACATTTAGATAAAAACCTTAACTGAAAATTATAATGCCTCTGGTGTTTGAAACTATTTTATGCATTAGCTGCATTGTAATGAAACGGTCAGATCTGTCTATACTTCTGTTTCACCTACTATATACTATAGTAGTATTTATTTATGTATACCTATGCCCAAATCCTCATATACTATGCTAATTTTAAATCTAAGTATACTGGTTATGTATGTGTGCATATATTTTAACATACAGTATAGAAAGTGTATGCATATATATAAGAAATCAGTAAATACACATATATATCGCTAGTGAGTAAATAAATGTAAACATGCTATGTATGTGTAACCAAAACCCATACATATGCAGAAAAGAAATAATGTTATAAGATTAAAACATTAGGAAATTTCTTTATTTAAAATATTATTCTAAAATTAATATTAGAAATTATAATATTTCTGCATATAGCGTTAAATTATATAAATGCATTACATATATAGTAAAATGTTTTCAGAGCTTTAGATTTGTTTTTCGAAAAAAGTAATTTAATAAAATTAATCCTTCTCGCTGTATTCTCACCTATGTAAAATTTTAAGAGTAAAAATAGATTTTAAAACCAACTATGAATAAATAACCTGGTCAAGATTGGGAAATCCATCTGTAAAAAAAATCGATAACAGCTGGAATCCCAGATTTCCAAGAATATAGTGAGTTAATTAGAAAAACAGATCTGAAACTACTAAGAAAGGGGAGAGGGGGTGAGCTAGTATATAATCTGATTGCAGCCATCTTTGAGAGACACTCAAGCTTACTCTTTCTTGCCTTGCAAAATTTTTGTAAAATTGTGAATAATGATGATGATGGGGTGAAAAGGCAATTCCTTGATTTCGAGCCTGAAAAGATGGTCTACAGGATGCGGAGAAAGATGAACCAAAAGCTGATGCCAACTAAAGAAAGCACTCAAGACCAAGCCATCTTGCCATAGCAGAAAAGTTATAGCGGTAACAGATCTTCATCAATCTAAAATTAACTTTTAACTATACTTCATAACTCCTAAAGCTAGCTAAATTTATTATCAATGGCCAGAATAATTTAATGTATTCTCAATTTCTGAATTTCAATTCGCAAAATTAAAATGTAACTTTTATTTAAATTATAAATCTTGCCTGATTCTAACTGATTTTTTTTAATTGATCTTAAATGTTTCCAACTTATTTTGCATAATTTAGCCTAATAATAATATTTGCTTTTATTAATAACTTTGTAAATGAATTAAACCGATATTAAACTGAGTTAATCTAATTTGGGCTATTTTATTCCATTCCCTTTTAAACTAAGCAAATAAAGACAAATCTCAGATTTCACTTACATGAAATCTTATTTCCAAATTTATATTTCTTTTAGTTAAATCTATGCCAATATTATTTTCTTTTCAATTATATATATGTTTATGCTATGTTTGTTCAGAATGGAGTTTACTCGTAGTTAAATGATTAGTTAGAAGTGATTAGATATTCTCATACATATGTAATTTCGCATTTATTAACGCACAAACAAAACTCCCTTCTAAAATAGATAAAATAAATCTTATTTAAGATGTATAATTAAAAGTTTATAAATGCTTTAAGATAGTTTTGCTTTAAATGAAATATTTAATTAATATTTAGCTGAGGAGATGAAATACCGCATAAAGATAGAATTTAGTATTGTAAATATCCAAAATATGCTGTAATCCTCCCTAGAGTTATATAAGTGCCTATATAGATGGCTTAGCAAATTAGTCATAAGTTTTCCTTAATAGTATAGTTATAGATGCTAGATTATGAACTGATTTACGGTAGTTTCATGGTTCATGGAAGCAAACTATTGTTTTGCATCGTAATTTATTATATAATGATGTAGTAAGCAGGGCGAATGTGTCTTTAAGAAACGCTTTAGCGTATATACTTGTTGCTGTATATAATATTCCAATGGGCATAGGTTTTAAGAGCCACACCATTAATCTTAATTTGGACAACTATCTTCTTCAGATGGGCATAGGTTTTAAGGGCCACCCCATTCTTTATATTTAGGACTGGAGCATGAGGATCCAGAATATCAAATTAGTTGTTCGATTACCTGGACTAAAAGGTCTCTTTCACAGCAAGCACACATTCAAGACGCACAGACTCAGATTGTATACTTTGTAAGTGCCTTAGTATCTAAAATCTGACTGCCTATCATCAGTTCATCCTGCCATAATAATTTGTATTTCAGCATTGATCTGAAATAGAATCTAATTTTATAGGCATATAAGCTATATAGAAAGTATGTTAAATAATACATGTTTAATAAAATATTCTTTATAAATGATAATAATCACTTCTGCTAGCTGCCTAAAGCAAATCTAAGTCCAAATATATAGCATAAACTAGGCATAGATTATCATGAGCACATTAAACCAATTTGTAATGTAATAATAAGTCTCATGAAAATGTAACTTAGTAAATTGTAAATCTTCATCACCTGTGAGTGTTATATATATAGAACCAGCAAAGTTAAATCACACAATTTGTAACTTGTAAACCAACATCATCTGCGAGTGATTTGAAACGCCATATATATATATGTAAACCAAAACTGCTTGTATCCCTAAAACCATCACCTGTGTGTGAACTAAAAGATCAAATATTAATAAATTGTAATCCCTAAAATCTTCACCTGTGAGTGAGACAATCCATATAATCATATTGTAAATTTATTATTTTCTTTTATTAATTTTATCATTTATATTTTGGCTTTCATTAAATTAATTTAAATTTTAACTTCTGCTTAGGGTCTCAATTTTGCTCATTGTTAATTAGTTAACTATTAGTATTTAGTTATTATGAATCACAATCCATATTTAGTAATGATGGTCTCGCTACACCTATATAGCTATACTAGTCTCATGTTTTACTGATGTGCTACTGCCAGCACACGAATTAAGACTGGTGAAGCCTTATATATGTCATCCGTAAGGTAATAGTAAAGTAACTGAGGTGAGATTGGATTGGGATCATTTACTAAAACTCTGGATTTTGTTACACGAATGTACAAATATAACCGTTACAGTAAGAATATATATGTAATTAGACTACAGGATACTCATACATTACCATAGACTCACAAATAACATGTAAAACTTTAAAAAAAATCTATGATGTAATGATTAATGGAATAAACTGTCACCCTATGGTCTAAGCTTCAAGATTAGAGTGTTACTGGAAACTTTTTTTCGAATAGCTAATAAATTTCCAAATAAGTTCAAACTGGTTATTAAATCAATAATAGCAAATCTTTACTAAATTTAAAATAATTTGAGCTAACTAGATGAAGACAAATTTGCTTAACACAATAATAACCTAAGAGTTTTTTTTTCAATAGCTGATTGATATCAAGTGAGCTACCAACCAGATCATTGGCAGTAAATGAATACTAGTTATTTTTAAAGGAATATAAAAGTCCCTGATTAAAATGGATTATCAAAGAAGTATTAAGATGCTGACAATGAAACAAAAACACATTTATAATATGATAATGCTTCACCACTGGTGAAAAAGGAATTATGGCTATGAACACACTGTTAACCGTTAATTTGAGAAGTCAAATTAACCATCTATTCAAAACAGATGCCATTTTTAGAAGTGCTTAAATATATAAATGCAAAATATGTTAAGTAAAGTTACAAAAAATAAAAAACTAGTAATGCTTAGTTATTTAAAAGTAATGTGCAACTATACATAATTTGAATTTGCAGTGCCAATATACTCTTAAATATCAATAAATGAAAAAACATTGGTTAAACAGCGTATAGTTATAAATGATCATCAATCTTTATTAGAACAGAAATAACATTTACAAAAAATATTCATATCTTTTAGCTTGAACTCATGTAACTGAAACAAAGTTAACTGTATACCACAAATGTCAATTATATAATACTTAACAACTGGTATAAAAGTATTTTTAAATTTTGACAATGAGAATTATTGTACTAATGTTCTCTGAATAAATATTGCTATGTCTTAGTTCCTAATTTCCTATTAAGAAAAATCAAAATATTTTTAGGAATAAGATTAACAAATAAATAGATAATATAAACAGAAGACACAATAACCTAATGACTCAATATACCTTATAATTCTATCAATTTAATATATACCATATTTACAAAATATATATGATACAAGCATTCTATTTTTTATCATAGAGTTCAGCAATTAATTTTTGAACTAGTATTATTTTCCATACTACTCACAGTCTATTACCTATGTACTTATATGTTAGCATATAACTTTCTACTACCTTCAAGTTTTTTCCTTTAATCTGCGTGGTCTTTTAAGCTTATAAAAATTATAAGGTTGGAGCAAATTGTTGAATTCCCTAGTCAGTTTTAATAATCTTCAAGAGCTAAAATCCGGGAATGACTTTTTTTGCTGCTTCACATAGTCTTCTTCCAAGCTGACCTTGAAAATGAAGAAGAGAGTATTTTCTGTTACGGTTTATATAACTCTCTATTCTTTTATTCTTTCTTGAGTATTTCAGCCAATGGGATGGTTATAGATATCATACACATTTTATCAATATAATTAATTTAGATCCAACTTACAAAATGTAATTAGTATACATAGCTCAGACTAATTGAATTTCTATTGTTATCAGAAATATTTTCCCTTCAATAACAATCTTTCTCATTCTTGTGATTTATTTTTACAAAGCATTTTAAACTTAAATAATTTATTTAATGTCTAATTTTTACTTTACTTTGAATTTAATCACTGAAAATATTTATTCTTTAATTTACACAGAGGCTAAACTCTCTATACAGTAGTGCCACTCAGTGCAAGCCAGGGTAATCAATGGATGCAAGAAGGTTTGTGTATAAAATCCCTAATTAGTGCCTATTCATCCAATATCCCTAGTCTAGTTTCTAGCATGAGGCTTTCATTAGTGAGGAGCCTTGGATCTAAAAGCAATGCACTTATATTTCAAATATCAATCTATTTTTTATACATTTCATATAAATATAAGTTTGTTGTTTTTAAATTTCTAAAAAATCAAAATTGTTTTCTTCTTTAACTAAAAATAAAAATTAAACATGGACTTACTTTCCAGATGTTTGATTAATTACTAATTTCAAGGCAGAAACTTTAAATTTATTAACAAAATGTTATGTTGTGTAACCACCATAAGCTTTTTTTCTTTTAATTTGCCACAATTGCAATTTTGAATAAAAAAAAATTACTTCAATAAAAAAACTTTGCTTTCATTTAAAAATTTATTTCAAAAGCAAGTTATTCTAATAAGTTTTTGAATAAATAATATATATTATGTTCTGAATTAGATTTATCTAACAATGTCTAATATCTAGTCTTAAGAATACCAAACTCTCCGTACAGTAATGCCACCAAGTGCAAGCCTTTGTAATCAATGGATGCAGAAAGAATGGTGCATAAAATCTCTATCTAGTGCCTATTCATCCAACATCCCCAGACTAGTTTCTAGCTTGTGGCTTTCACCAGTGAGGAGACTTGGATTTGAGAGCTCTGCACCTAGACCTAATACCCTCTAGCAGCTACCTTTTACCTATTTGGTTAACTATAAAGCTAAGAGCCCAAGATGAAAACACCATAATGTTTCCAACTCAAGCCCATTTGCTTGTATAGTCATATAGATCCCAACTCAGTTCAGCATCCATATATTTTGGTGTCTGATTTTTCAAAAACCACAGACATCGTTATCCTCGCTGATAAAAGCTACATACAAGAAACTAGTCTGGGATGTTGGATGAGTAGGTACTATATAGGGATTTTATACACAAATCCTTCTGCATCCATTGATTACAAAGGCTTGCACTTGGTGGCACAACTGTATGGAGAGTTTGGCACTCTTATTAACAGCATGTATATGCATATAAAATGGTGATTGTGATGTTTTAATGGGTTTTAATATTTATTCTTTTAATAATAAAAAATCTTAAAGTACTAAAAAAGGAATAAAACAATAGCAGTTGTACCTGAAAAAAGTCAGCAAAGTATGAAAAACTCACTTCTAAGATAAAGACAAGCACACAAGCAGATACATCAATAACCAAACATAATAAAGCACAAATGAAATAAATTCAAACTTCTATCACAAATCGAATATAGTATTGTTAAAAAACAATCATATCATATGTTTTATTAGTAAATCATAAGTTCAGCAGCAGTATTAATAGCAGTACTTAATTGACACTAAATATTCTTAAATCATTAATGACTAACCTCAAAGTAATATTAAACACTTCAAAATAAAATAGGAATAATTAAAATGTCATTTTAAAAAATCTTGTTGCAATTTTAAATAAATATTAATATGTAATATACTGATACAACTTCTGAAAATAATTTCTTTGTTACTGACATTTTTGGAGATGGTCTACAGCATTAATGCTAATAATGAACTTATGGTTAATACACAAAATGAGATTCCAACAAGAGTTCATTGTGGATTAGAATATTCACTGTATGATGACGCTATGAACTATTTATGATATATACCAATTATTATCTTACTCCAAAAGAGCTCAGTGGAAGATATTTCAATGCTTTAAATTTATATAATATACAAAATAAGATAGACATGTAGGAAAATATATTATAAATCTATAATTATTAGAGGTACAAAAAGAAAATAGATAGTTAGTTAGATTTAAAAAAATAGAATTATAAAAAACAAATAATAATAAAATTTAGGATTTAGCTTTAAAAGCTAAGAAAAAAAAATAATAATAAGATTCTTGGCTTTAGATGTGGTTTGTGTTGGCATGAGAAGGAAATTATGTCAAAAGAGGGGATAATAAATTAGATGGCAAATAAGAAAAACATAAATATTAGAGGAGTAAAACAAGTATATATATATTTGTCTTCATATAAAAATGAAGAATAAAAAGAAAAAGTACTAACAAGTAAGTAGCTTTTATTAAGATGGAATAGGACAAGAAAAAGGTATGTTGGTATTAACAGAATGATCTGATAATCATAAATTAGAATGAGATAATAGGTGATTCAAAGAAGATAGATTTAGAGAAGAACAAATAGGTTTCAGAAGAAGAGAATGTTTAAGTTAGTTAATAGGATTTTTAGGCATATACCTTCTATGAGTAAAAATTTCCAACTTTTTGTAAAAAGACATTTTACATCATATCTATATACAAAAAGAGATCAAAATTTATGAATATAAATTACATATATTTAAATAGATCCAAAAATATATTTTTAATATCATTAATATTAAAATAATTTATTAGTAAATAAAGTATTTTATTTTGCCTTTTTCTCTACATTCATATTCCTCATACTTTGCCTTGATTATTACTTACTCGGTCAAACATTTCAAAAAGTTTTGCGCTAGGTTGATGTATGGTACAAATAATTGTTCTTCCTCCTTGAGCAAGCGTTTTCAATAAACGCACACACTGAAAACATGATGAACTATCTAAACCACTAAATAATAAAATGGAAAAAAAAAATTAGAATATTTTGTGAATTTATTACAAATATTAAAGAATTTGCAGCAATAATTAATTGATTTTAAACATATAAATAATTTTAGGAATATATTAAGGAAAAAAAAGCACTTACCTTGTTGGTTCATCAAAAAACATTACTGGGGGATTATTCACTAATTCTAATGCTATTGCTAAACGCTTTCGTTGTCCTCCAGAAAGATTCTCTGTTCGAGTCTTTTTAGCCTCTATCAGACCCAAATTTTCTAAAATATCATTAATCTAAAAACAAATTAATTATAATTACTAATATTGTTCATATACACAAATTACTTCAGAAAAATTATATTCAAAATGACTGCATTAATAATGTGTTGTTTTTTTAAATAAATGTCTTTTTCCTTTATTTTATTAATTATTATTTTCACATCACATGATCATCATTTCTTATGATTGTTCATAACTGTTATTAAAACAGGCAAAACTTTCCATACAGTAGTTGTACTTAGTGCAAACCAGAGTAATCAATGGATGAAAGCTAAAAACTCGTCTGAGGATATTGGATGAGTAGGCACTAGATAGGGATTTTATGCATAAGCCTTCTGGCATCCATTGATTATTCTGGTTTGCACTAAGTGGCACTATTATATGGAGAGTTTTGCCTGTTTAAATTATTATTTTCATTACACAGTTTTACTTTTTATTTTACAAATCTTCACTGAAGCTTATTATTTTTTGAATCTTCACAACAGACTTCAATTACATGGTTGTAATTAGTTGCTCATATAAATTTTACTGTCTCTGATTACTAATATTGTTTTAAGTAATTGTTAAAGAATTCTGAGATTTCATCACATTTAATTTTTTTTTTTTTATATGAACCAGGACCCTCTGAATTTGACCTAGAATGTGTGCACCTCTGAGTCTCAAGCATGGAGGGGGGTGGTGCATAAATTCCAACAAAACATTATTTGATTTTCTCTGCATAAACTTATATTTTCAGTAGCAATTACCTTCATTTTTCACCACAGATATCTATTTTGTAAGCTAAAATCAATGGACATTAATTTGGAAAATTTTGTAATCATATTTTCAAACTAGTTAATCAGTTTCAGATTCAAAGTTGTCACTGATGAAGGAACTAAGCCATAAACTTGTCCACTAAATAGTCAAATAGGAAGAAAAATTAATTCAGAAATGTTTGCTGTATTATTATTCTCCTAATACAGAAAAATATATATTATTAAGAAGTTTGCAAAATTAATAAAATCAATTCTAAATGTAGAACACATTATTTTATACACTATATTTACTGTCTTTAAATACTCCTCACAATATATTCCTCTTTTGTTTCATGTTTATAATACAAAAATGGTGTCCAATTATTTCCAGAATTTGATATCCTCTGGTTTTGTTCATAACATCTGAGAAGACTAAAGAATCCAACCTTTTAGATGATTAAATCATCTTCTTCTTGTCATTCTTTCAACCATATATCATAAATTTTACAAATAAAACTTAATCTTACTAGTTAAGGCTTACTTAACTAATGACTCAAGTATATTAACCTTTTTAAGATTATTGGCATTATTTATTCTACTCTTCTCTGTATTTCTGAATTTCTCAACCTATTAGTTCAGCTTATATTAATTCCAGTATTCTTCTCAATATAAACCTTTGCAGTCTATATTTTTGAAGTATTATTTTTATTAAAACCCATATATATATGGAAGAATGTGTTGCACTTAGCTATTCCTAAATTTAATCCTTAATTATAAAGAAAGTTTCAGAGTTTCATGAATGCTTCTTTGGTCATTTCAATTCTGGCCTCAAATCTCTCCTTTTGATCATTATTTTGGATTTAAAAAAAAAAATTGTCAGATATCTAAAAACATTAAGTTGCTTGATAAAAGAATTTTTGCTTTTTATTTCTTATTGCTGTTCTACAATCATGGTTTTTGTTGTTAGAGAAAACCAAAACTGTTCTACATTCAATTCCTATTCATATCCCTCTATCAACATCAATAAATATTTAAAAAAATTATCTCACTTAGAGATATGGTAATAGAAACAATATTAGTGGCATATTTTAGATTTTTAATAACTTTACCATTTATAATAGTATACATTTTTAGATATTCCGTATACTTTTCAGAATTTTTCAGCATATAAATTGTTTTAAAATAGTGATATCATATAATCTTATCTAATTCTTTAAGACTTCCTTTATCAAAATTGTTGTTACCTACTTTTACAAAGAATTTTAAGATATTGCTTCAAAATGAGACAATAAAAGGTTTTGTTATAGTTCAAAAAGCAAATATAATTGCCATGTTCTCATTATAATTGTATTTACAGTAAAAAAATTTTATCTTCATGTAATTCCCATTATTATCATCTGACTATTATGTATTCAATAGTATCAACACTATGTTATTTTTGCTTTCTTAAATAAGGGAATAAATACTGATTTTAAATAGTTCACTAAACATTAAAATATAATTAAACATTTGCCTACCAGAAATTAACAGAATTCTTCTAAGATTATCTACTGCAGTTAATTTTATATTTTTCTATCAAGGTCTTCAAACATGAACATGATTGAATTCTGTAGTCAATCAAATCAATCTGCTCAAGTCTAATATCTTTAATATCATCATATAGTTCTGCCACATTCCATACATCTAGTTTCTTTAATTTTTAGTTTCATGTATATATTTCTTTATACTTTTTTTTTTATGTGCATATTTCTGTTCTCAATCTTTAAGCATATCTTATCTATTAGTTTTTTTCTTTGCTTTTTTTATTTATTTTATCAATGTTTACATCTATTCAAATAAGCCAATAAATATCACATGATCACCATACATATAGAGAGTTTTGCCTGTTTCTATTAATCTATTCAAATAATTGTTTTAATACTTCTTACTTTTTGCCATTAACTGCAATGCCTCATTATAATCCAATAATCTTAATATATTCTATACAACTTTATTGCTGAAATCAAAATTTGTATATCATCAATAAGTTTATTCATATCATAACTCTTAATGTGCTGTTGTTGTTTTTAGTAACTTTCCATTTAATGTTCATTTTGGCCATTAATGAACAATAAACTATTATCAGTTCTATTAGAACTTTTTACACTTGTGACAAATTTCTATAATTCTTATTTATTATATTACATATAGACAAACAGAATTTAATTAATACATTCTTGATTATCACTTGAACTTTTCATTTATATAAACTTTGTTAAGACAACATGAACCGGGTTTCATATCTATCATTTTATTTTGAAAACAAAACTTTGATATTTTATTTTCTTAATTATTTCTATTATTCAGATTATAACTATCCATAGTACATTTATAGTTAAATTTTCTGAAACACATATTTTTCACTAAATTTACTTTAGCATTTAAATCTTCCTTTAATTAATAAATAAATCTTGGATTGTTTGTTGTTGTTGTTTTTTTTTTATCATTTTAACACATATTTGACTTCATCAAAATAGTTTGATATTAGATTTAAATTGGAAAAATATTTAGAAATATAGGTATTTTGCAGAAGAGCAATCTTATTCTACCAAAATTTATTAGATAAACTTTCATAAATTGTAATTAAATCCCTTAATTAAGATCAGTATTTAAATCCTGCTTCAGTGATTGTTTCCACAGTCTAATTTTATCCTGGCTAACAAATATCCTTTATTATGTCAAAATTTATATTTTCTAACTTTTGGCAATAATTTCTATTTTTTCTCTTTAAAATAAGCTTCTTTTACAGAGATAGTTAAAAACAATATTTCTATTTAAAACTGACAGTTTTAAAATGTGTCATGACAAAACTTGACATTATTCAAACTTATTGATCATTTGAAGTCAAACAGGGCTCAGAATCATTAAGATTTATGCACTTTATATCTTTATAGCTTTAAAATAAATAATGTGGTAATTTAACCTTGTCTTCAACATAATAATTGTAAAGTTTTTTGGGTGTTATTGTCAGTGTATTCCTCATTTCAGCTTACCATATTACAACCATTCACCAGAATTATAAATATATTAATACTTTTATGGAGTGGAAAACATAATAGTATTCCTTTATTGAAACTTTTGTGTAAAATGACCTTTTTTAGCATCTTACAACCTTCTCAATTTACATTTTATTAGGGAGCAATAATATCTCTTTCTCTCTCTCTCTTTCTCTCTCTCTCTCTCTCTCTCCACTCCAGATGCCAAAGTGTAAATGACCAAATATCTATAAATTGATCATGAAAGTCTGGTTGTACTACCATCTAATGTTCATTTATTTATTTACCATTCACAGAATGCACAGAAATATCACCATTGTTAACTTTATCTTCAGATACCTTTTTCTTTATTGCAAGATATTTCTAAGAAAATTATTTTTATTTACAAATAGCTGTGTAATTATTATAAATAAAAAATTACTCCTATATTTCAATTATGATATTATTAAAATAAAATTGTTTCAAGATCAAAGGAGACTTTTGTTTTAATTGAAAGCTATTCTATTCAAAATTGATTCTTTATTTATTTAAAAAAAAAACATTATCAACTGTATTGTCTTTGTCAAATGTAAAATTCAACATATGATAAATAGTTTTTTTTTAAATCAAACACTACTAACAATTAATGTGAAATCTAAATTTAATAACTATGGGTGGGGGGGGGGGGGTTGATTTGTAAAGAGACAGTTTGAGAATAAGCTATTAACAGTACATTTGAAAATCTTCTAATTGTCCTCATATCTTATTACTCATAAACTTAACTAAAAATGTTTTTTTTTAATTTCCAAAAAAAAAAAAAAACTGGCAATCACTGATTTAGAGCATTACCAAATGCTAATTTCATGGTAGAAAATATAGTTCTTAAATGAATATAAATATCAATAATTGTAAAATTATCATTTACATTACAACTAAATCAATCTGTATTAATATGTCTAACAACATATATGTTTTCTTACCAAAAGCAGATTGAGCTAAAAAAATCTGTGTTCTTTCCAACCCATGAACTTGATTTAAATTTACAGTTTTATGCTTAAAAAAAGCATGATGCATTACTATTATTATTCTTTATGTTGACTATTTTAATATTTTTACTTTTCTATATTACTAATGCCGTGTCTTATATTCCTGTTTTGGATTTCTATAACAGTTCAATACAGTTTTATATTTCCAATCATCTAATTTCTTTCATTTGGTAACTTTTTCTGCATTCTTTTCACAGAGTAAAAATTACAGATTAACTTTTTAGTCTTAGTTTTATATAAGGCCTGACAATACAATGATTAATGCATTTGATAACCTTGGATTTGAATCAAGATATAAAAATTAAGAATATTGTTTTAGATAGCTGAAAATTTCTAAACAAATCAAGATTTTTTTTTTTGCAGGAAGCTGACATGCAATCATCCAATTATTAGTCAGTAAATGGATATCTAATTATTCTTGGATAAAAAGTAAAAATCCCAAATAATTTTTTAATTGATCAGATGAAGTCAGTATGATGACTTTAAAACAAAAATATAGTTGTAATATTAAGAAGCCATCAGCGCTACTTTAGAAGTATCATACCCCTGAAGACACTGAGCTTATGGTTTGCCATCATCTTTTAGTTTAGAATTTAACAATTGAAAAAATTACTTGATACTAACTTTTATAATATCCATTGTCTATTCTTATATCTTTTTGCTAAAACAGCCTCATACAGCTGTGGTGTAAACTTAGCAGTGTCATAATTAAGAAGAAAGTTAAATTCACTGATATTGCTTCTTTCCCATCATCATTATAAATCTCTTTTTCTATCTCTCCCCTTTCAATTAATTTCTTCTTCATTGCTAATAGTTTCTGACATATATATTAATATTATTTCCGATATTGTTTTTAAATATAATCAGCATCAATTATTATATAGTCAACTATGAGGCAAAATTCTCCACTCAGTGCAAACCGGAGTAATCAATGGATGCAGAAAGGTTTATGCATAAAATCCATATCTAGTACCTACTCATCAATATCCCCAGACTAGTTTTTAGCTGTGGATTTCATCAGTGAGAAGCCTTGGATCTGAGAGTACTGCACCTAGATCTTAGGATCTAATGCAACCCTCCAGCAGCCACCTTTTACTTTTCTAGCTAACTATAAAGCTTTGAATCCAAAATAAAAAGCCAATAATGTTTTCAAGCTAAGCTGATCAGCTTGTATAGTTGCATACATCTGAACTCGAGCATCCACTGGTCTTTGTTTTTTTTAATAACCAGTCACTATAATCCTATTAGACAGGATTGAGATTAACCCATCAAACATCACATAGTCACATTTTTTATGCTTACACAAACTGTTTTTCACAGAGGCAAAACTCAAAGCTTTATAGTTAGCTAAAAAAGTAAAAGGTGGCTGCTAGAAGGTTGAGTTAGATCCTAAGATCTAGGTGCATTGCTTTCAGATCCAAGGCTCCTCACTGATGAAAGCCACAAGCTAGAAACTAGTCTGGGAATATTGAATGAGAAGGCACTAGATAGGGATTTTATGCACAAACCCTCCTGCATCCATTGATTACTCTGGCTTGCAGTGAGTGGCGCTAAGTTTTGCCTCTGTGAAAAACAATTTGTGTAAGCATAAAGAATGGTGGTCATGTGATATTTGATAGTCAACTATGTTTACATTTTATCTAATCTTTCTAAATTTTATTGTTGCACTAGTTCTTCCTTGGATAGTACTAAACACCATTATAATCAGTTATTATTTGTTTTTCTTTCAAATAAAATCTCTATTTATTTCACATTTCTATTAATATATTTTCTAAATGGCTTGTCTAAACTTGGCTGGAAAAAGATCATTTACATATACATTAAATACTTATATTAAATTATCTTTTTGTTTTATTATCTACTGAAAGCTCTTCCTTTCACTTCTAAACAGCCTGACTTTTCACACACAAACCCATATTACATAATTTTCTCAAAGATTCATTCTCAGATGTTATAGATTTAAAATAAAACTTAAATTATTAAACATATTACAAAATATTATTTACTTAATATATTATCCACAAGTAACTTACCAAAGTTTCTTTTTCACTTTTACTATGTTTTTCAGACAGCTTTAAATTAGCTGAAACCATCATAGCCTCCATTACAGATAAATGTGGCATAAGTTGGTCATCTTGCATGATGTAACATGACATTTTACGAAAAGCACGAGAATCTCTTATTTTACCATTAATAAGTATAGTGCCATCAATCGCTTTAGAACGGCTAAAATAATATAAATTAGATAAATATACCACAAGAAAAGGAAAAAGAAATGCTAAGACATATTGAAATAAATATAAACAAATAATTCTATATTACGTTGTTGTTGTTTTTAAATCGTTATTTCTAATTCATTTAATAATATTTTAAATTACATTTTCCAAAAACATTAAATCCATCTACAGTGCACCTTTAGTGATTTCTAAGCAACACAATCAGAAATAATCTTTCAAACATAAATAAATAAATACATTTATTATAAAATCTTAAGTGATTAACTAAAATATCTGTTCCTTTTAACAATAAAAACATATTCCATATATAGATTATTGCAAACTAATTTTTAAATTAACCCACAATGGCTACAAGAAGTATATCATACCATCCAAAAATTTTTGATATCTAAGAATTTTATGAATTGTACAAGTGAGTGTCTCAAAAGCTTTGTATGTGTATCTGTATTTTGGAAAAAGTAAGTAAGCATTTTGTTCACATAATGTAAATATTTATGCCTCGTTTGGCATCATCGGTATCTCATATCAGTTGTATTCTAAGGGTAAGTAATTTTATTTCTCCATTTGTTTGCAATCTATGGTTATATTTTTCTATTTTATATATAATACTTTTTGTAAGTAATGCTTACAATAAAAAAAATCATATTTATTTCATTACAATAACTGATGCTAATTTTTCTAAAAAAATATGTCCAAACTGATTCTAGTTTTGGGGGATGGGGCGGACTTTTTACTTATGCGGAATATGTAGTAAGTCGATTTGTATGGAACAAAAAAAAAGTGCAGTAAATGTTATTTTTAGTTATTTTATTCATTTTAAGTGCCTATTTGGGATCTTAACTATTATAAAAAAAAAAATGTTATAGTCATTGCAGAATAATCTTCAAGTTCAAAACTATTTTAAATCTATTTTGTTCAAAATTAATTTAGTATCAATTTTATTCATTTATCCTTTTATATTCACTTTATATTTCTTGAAATTATTTCTATCATATATATGTATAGCATATGAGCATTAGATATTTATAGCAGATCTCTTCAAACTATTTGCCCATGCTGAATTCAGATCCCAAAAAGATTTTATTAGATCCTCTGGCATTTATTTATTATGAAAGTAAAATGTTTTTAAAACAACTATTGCTTTAACAATCTGCTGTAAAATATTAATACTAAATGATTTGAAAAGGCTTAAGTATAATTTTAAAAATATCTTATACACTATTAATTAAATAAATTGTGGGTTTTTATTTACTATATGATGAGAATTTTACAAATTTTGTGAGGTAGAAAAACATCTCACTTTATTCATGCTTGGCTTTTCATCGCATGTCTGTTGATTATCAAATGAATGTTGCATAATGATTGAAGGATGGTAAAGTTAAAATTTTTTATACATGCTATCTATGCTCTTTCAGTTCAATGAAAATAACAGTTAAGATTTGATATTCACAGTAATCAATTTGATTTAGGTAATTTGAATTCCTAAATTTTTAATATTCTATTTTATCAAAATATACATTTCCCAAATTTACAACTTTTGTTAGAAAAATAATATTGATGTGGATAAGTGTCTAAAATGAACAAATTAAATCAGAAATTTTTCATACATAACATTTACATAACTTTTTATGCAAGTGAATGTTGAATAACAAACCTAGTATTACAAACTTTAGCAAATTGAAGAAATTATATGTTATATTTTTTTTGTGATATTATTTTTTTAATACTAGCTTTCTAGTAAAAAAAAATTGTAATGTTAATTATGCATAATAAATATATATGTGAATTATTTATTTTTTTAGCTTTAGATAATCATGTGCAACCAAAGATAAAATTATGACTAAAATGTAATTTAAACAATCTTTTTTTTAAATTTCCCCCTTTTTTTTGGCCCATTATTTTTTTAATAAACTTTTTATATAACCTTATAATTTTGACAATCAAAACACGTCTTTGATTAAATTTTCTGTTGCATAAATCATATGACAAAAAATACTCAAGCAATTACTAAGCAAAAAAAAAAACACAATTATTTTCCTGGTCTCCTTCTTAAACAAAAGTAATGAGAATGTTATAGACATGAAAGGTATGGGTAACATTTAAGATTTTGTCCCTCAAAAATATATAACATTTTGAAGGAAATATTGCAACTTTTCAAAAAAAAAAGTAAAGTTTGACAATTGTGATCTGTTGTAAAACAGTTTTTTTTAAAAATAATTATATTGAAAATGAAATAAATATTTATAAATCAATATTTTTTTCAATTAGATATGTATATGTTTAAATATATTAATGATTAGTCCTGAAAAAAATTCATGCACGAATATATATACCACTTTTTTTTCTTATCCATGATCAATTTTCTTTTTATTCTTTTTTTTTTCCTATACTATTTTTAGATATTAAATATTATAATAACTATTTTTAAAAAAAATTAAAATTACAACAATAAAATGCCCCATGATTTTCAATTTATTTGTATTTTTTTGCTCAATTCTGAGTTGTGAGGCAAATGACAAATTTCAAGTAGATTATTCAGTTTAAAATAAACCTTTATTTTGATTTAAAAAGTTGTTTCAATATCAAATTTTAATTAATTTTAAAATAAATAAAAAGTTATTTACTAGTAAATAATATTAAGTTTGATTTAAAAAACCATGTGACATGATTTTAAAAAAGGCAACCTATTAAATAAATATTATTTATATTTAATTAAGATATAATTTTGTATTTTTTAGAATTACTACATTATATTTATAAAAAAATCATGGATTAACTTGCTTTTACAGAAGTTTGAATTATCATTCTTACCTATTTAAAATCATAAAATATTAAAAAATGAATAAATATATTTGAAATTTTTAATAACTAATAAATATTATTTCTTTTATTACCAAGAACTCAAAAACGATTATTAATAATATATATAACTTCTTTAACGAGGTTATAAGCGCATAATTATTGATATAATACAATTTATATAAAATGTAAACCATAGGATAAATTAGTCATAAGTGATAAGAAGTAACTTTTATATAGTACTTTAATAAACATCAAATAAAATCATTTAAAATGTTTGAATATTAAAAAGAAATCAATATATAAATTTCAGTATATATTTTATAGTCTTTAAAAAAAAAAATTACAGAAGGGAAAAAAAAATGTATAAATTGGATTAAAACAATATATAAAATTCAATATTACTCCATCAACAATTCATATTTTAAAAAATAATTTCTTAACAGAATGAATGTCCCATAAATATGTAATACCTACTAAACTGACAAATAATTAGTATCTGATTCATTAGATTTTCAATATTTTATCTTATTATATATAGTTAGTCACTTTCAATATTTGCAAATTAATATACATAAATACACAATTAGGAATAGACGGTTCTTTATTATACCACTGACTGCATATTCTTATCATTATTCTTATTATTGTATTGATGTATTGGAGCATTTAATTTCAAAATTATATGCATAATGAGAAAATATGTATGATTAAATGATAGGTGAATGAACAGTTGATATTGTCTTAATTTGATTCACTGGTGATTAGTAGTAACATTTAGAATCAAATTAATTGTTATCATTGTTTGTTTAATTCTCTAACCACTTTATTTTACTTTACTGTCATCAATCAAATAGCTCTATATAGGGTTAAATTGTTATAAGCCTCTATCATCACTCATCTCTTTTGTACTGACTGTAATAAGATTGTATAATCATTCAACTACATTTCTATCCATTAATTATACATTTAGTATTTCTGATGCCAATCTTTCCCCTTATTTTTTCTTTCTTTGGTTCTTTAACTTTTTATTCTTTGTCTGGAATTAGAAAGATACTATTTATTTATGAATGAGAGTTAATGACAATGAAAATACAATCAACACATTTTATTTTTCTAATGATATAATTTACAGTTGTAACAGGAACTTCTTTTACTTTGAGAAGAAAATATATATGTATTATTGTTGTAAATACTTATTAAAAAATATGTATATTTTAAACTAAATAATGAGTAACAAATCTAGATTTATCTTACTTGTATCCAGCAAGAATGTTCATTAATGTTGACTTTCCTGCCCCTGATGGTCCCATAATTGCAAGCAATTCTCCTGACCTCATTTTACCAGACACAGATTTCAAAAGTGTTTTATATCCTACAACATTGCACAAAATACAAATAAATTTAGAAATAAAAAAACAAGTTTATAAAAATGACTATTAATTATTAAAAATACAATCAAAATTTTGAAATCTTTTTAATTAGATAACTAATATTAAGAACAAACAAAAAAATTAACAAAACAAAATTTGTCATGTATAAAACTTGATTTCCACATTCAATACTTTATATATAAAAAAAGTAACAAAATGTTTAATGCAAAAAAAAAAAAAATTGTGTCTAACAACATATATTAATGTCAATGCTAACTGGTTAAAATCTAAAAAAAATATCCAACATTTTTTAAGTGTATAAAAATTATTATTTATTATAAATATAATTTTCAATCTTTTTAATTACTAAAATGGCTACAGACAATTTTCAAATTTTAACTTTATAAAAAATCAACACACGTTCAATTATCGAATATTATTGTGAGATAAACTAATATATGAAATAATCACCCACAATGTTTATTTCAAAAATGGCATTCATGATCAAAAGATTCTAAAATTAAAATAGCCAGAACTCAACAAATACTTTCACTGACAGTAAAAAAATAGTATCAACACAGATAAGATGAAAAACTGTGCTCTGATAATACTTTCTCATATTGGCAAATCTGTTTTGTGAAAGCACAAATCAAAGTAATTTTTAAATTAAATCCCATCATTATGGTATGACAGTAATTCAATTATATTGGTATAATAAATACTCTTGTGGAAGCAATTTTTAAATTAAATCTAAAAAGTAATATAAAATTATGCAAATAACAGTAAAATCTTTTGAAACTACTTATATATGCTCTGAATAAGTTAATATAGTAAATTTGCTATCATTCTTTGGTTTATATTGTGTATTTTTATAACCATGGTAATTTTTAAAATGAGTAAATTGATTCTTTACTGACAAATTATTTGGATCTCTTAAGTTTTATTGCTATAGAAACAATAATAAAGTCAGAAAAATCAAAATCGGAAATGGAAAATTTAAATATAAAAATTAAAACCAGTCATCTGCATTCCAAAACTAGCCATTACGATCACAATATCTTGGTTAACAAATTGTAAAAAAGCAAATACATTTTGTTAACCACAATTTCTTTTTATTATTATTTGATGAAAAAAAAACTTACAGATTTCAACTGTTGTAATGATTTAAACAATTTGTTTAAAGTCATAAGAAACATTAAATCATATAAAAGTAATGCTTTCATTTAAAATATTTGCTTTGGTTTATTTATATTTTGATACACAATGAAAAATTAAATTGTTTTCCCTTTTTCTAATATCACCCAGTATGCCTCTGAAAAATCAGGATTGAGACAATAAATAAATCCATTTTGACAACATGAAATATGTATGTTTGACATTTAGTTCTATGTTTATGTGTGATTATAATAAACACAAACTAGTATAAATACAATTAGATATTTATTTCACGAATATATGTATACAATATTTACAAATCTATACAAAACTGTTTAAACTGAAAATGAAGTATTATTCATGTACACACATTTATAATTTATTTAAAACGTATATACATAAGCTGACATTTTGACTAGATCACACTGGTCATCAATTGGGCAACAAATATTATAAAATAATTGTAGAGGCATTGTAAATGCTGATGTATAACAGTAATGAACATTCTATTAATAGAAAATAGAAATAATAATGAGAAATTATTTAGATTAATGACATTTTTAAAAAAAGGAACTACAGACAATATTGGATATATTCTAACACATTATAATATAAAGACAACATATATCACTCATCAAAAAATTAATATTATAACCGAACCTAAAGACCCAATCCCCCTTGAAGCACATGGAGTTTATGAAATTTCATGTAGCATTTGGAAAGCTTCCTATATAGGTGTGAGTAATCATCGCATTAATGCCAGAAGAGATTAACATATTAATGCAGTTAAAAATACTCATCATCATCTGCATTATCTCTTCATCCTATCAATACAGGCCATAGTATTGATTTTTCTAATATGAGAATACTATCCAGATGTGACTCTCCAACAATTTCAGATCAGAGCCAGAATGTATTAACAATCATGATGATACACACAAATTGCCTTCTATTCGATTTTTTTTTAAAAACAAGATCATTAATCTAAATAATTTCTCATAATTATTATTTCTATTTTCTATTAATAAAACACTCATTATTGTTATACATTAGTGTTTAAAGCACTTGATCCAGTTGATGACCAGTGTAACTTGATTAAAACATCAGTTTATATATATATATTTCAAATAAATTATATATGGATGTACCCAGATAATAATTCATTTATATTTGTAGCCCATGGAAATCTTTGATTTGCTATTTTTACAGATTATATACAATAATGTTTGCTAAACTATATGCCTGATACATTGGCTTGGTATAGCATTTAGTTGGTAGGCAATTAAATTGTAACGGGCTTCAGGTGCTCTTCTAGGTTTACATAACAATTCCAGCTGTTCTATGCCAGCTTCATGTCTAGTTTATGTTCTAGCAACTTTCAGTTCTAGCATAAACTTATCTCACTGCTTTAGTCATATTTTTTGTTCTTACCTTCAACTGGACTGATTATTTATGGTCAGATTCCCATCCATAATGAGAGCAATTGGATTTTCTAAACATCATCACCTATTCGCTTGTTTCTGCTATTGGATATATCTTATCTTTTCATATATATAATGTTTTATGGAAATCAGTACTCAATCCGAGAAAGATAAGGTGGAATCTGGACTAGACCATTAGTTGAAGGTAAGTTGAAATATAATATATAGTTAAAACAATGCTGCAATAAGCAATCTTACAGCAAGGAATTTTAAATTTTATTGATTTATATCAATTCACTAGTAAATTAAATAAAAATATGTTTATCAAATGTTAATAAAAAGTTTATTTTTGTTAAATTGTTTTAATAGTTGCTTGAAAGCAACAATTTAGCATTTTTCAATAATTTTGAGTTATAATTCATATTTAATATTTATTTTAATAATGTGTGTTTAAGTTCTTTAAATGCAAGTCAAATTTATTTTATTAGAATAAACTACAACAGCAATGTCATTACATTTATTTTATTTTTTTCATAATTATTTAATTTCATTAATAATAGCTTAGTTGTAAAAATGAAGATAATTCATATTTTATATACACCTGGGTCTCGTTTTACGCGATAGATAGGTTCCTCAGAAAACGTGCAAACGAAATCGCACAAAAATAGACGTAACTTACATTGAAAAAGGGAAGATGCGGTCTGTGATTTTTCAAAATTCGCGTAAAAGCAAAGCACCAATGTAAAATTACTTTAAAATTCGCGCAAAAAAAAAAAAATAAGGAAATAAAATATGACTAATAAAAAATTTCAAATTTGAAAAAAATTGATACAAGTCAAACTTTTTTTAATTATAATATTTAATTTTATTCAAAATAATATATTTTTATGCATAATTTACAGTACAGTAATTTACATTTTTTTATACATGTTTTAATTATTATAGCTATTTGCCGAAAAACACGTTCGTTTGCAAACAACTAGCGCCAACTTCACACTCATGTTGTGTCAATGGTTTTCTGGT
This sequence comes from Epiperipatus broadwayi, assembly GCA_028023455.1. Classification (NCBI taxonomy): domain Eukaryota; kingdom Metazoa; phylum Onychophora; class Udeonychophora; order Euonychophora; family Peripatidae; genus Epiperipatus; species Epiperipatus broadwayi. Next base: position 5,984,371 of record JAQFVV010000069.1, read on the forward strand.
GACAATGTAATTAATCTTTGAGCGATGATTTTATTAATTGTTTATGAAACTAACAACTAAAAATTAAATTCTTATTTTTGTCTTTAATTTTCAATTCTGTTTAAAAATCAACTTTCACATCACATTAATTTCAAGTCGTCGTAAGTAATTTTTAAATTGTTAATTACAATTAAAAATCAGATTTTAATTTTTAATTGTCAAATTTAATTGTGCCCACTGCTATTACTGACCTTTTAAAAATAAACTTGTGGACACTAAATGATTAATAATTGATTATGTTCTTTTTTAAAAAGCAAAAACAGAATGTGATTTAAAATGCAAAATTAACACGCACAATGTTTGAACAAATTTACATTATAATCTTGTAAAATTTAATGTGTGTATACATAAAATGTGGAAATCATGATTTTAATTTCATTATTGCATAAAATCTTACTATTATAAAGCACTGAAAATATTGAAATTATTAAGATGAAAGTTGAATTCCAATAATGTGCTATTACTTTCAATATAACGTAAGTGCACAAAATTTATTATTTAAAGTAATAGCGCATTATCGGAGTTCGACTTCCGGTGAAACAGGAATCGTGTAACTTCAAAATCGTGTTAAATAAGTCCGCATAAAAAGAGACCCAGGTGTATTGCCAATGCAATGACTGTGAAAACCAAATAAAAAATGTGAGACTCACATTCATATAATGAGCTATGTGATGAACATATAAGACAGTCTGTTGCTTTCTTCATCAAGTTCACAATTTACTATCTGAAATGATCCAATAAAAATCCATTCTGTACATGGCCACATAGCCAGCATATTCCCAACAACTTTCATATAAAACAATTGTTTAACCAATACATTTGAAAGAGTTTCTTACAATGTGCATGTGAGGTATTTATTCTGTTGTATAAAAAAAATCTAAGTCTTATTATTCAATATCCATCTATATCAATGGAAATGGAAAAGGACATTATTATTTTAATGACAAATGGGAAGAACCACATTGCTTCATTGATTTTAGATTGAAGTGCTTCTGTTTATTATGCAATAACAGAATCACTATTCCTAAAAAAGAAAATAATATTGAAAGACATTTCAAAACTGTCCATTTTGATTTGTCTATCCAATAAATTCTGAAAGAACAAAGTTATTACTAAGTATAAAGTTTTAGTTTTTTTTTCTAAACCACCTCAGCAAACTAAAAAACAATGATCTCTTTATTTATAATATCCCATTTACTAGTTGCAGATGGAGAATTGGTTGCTGTTTATTTTTCCAAGAGTTTAAAAATAAAATCAAAATGCTCTTAGCTATAAATATGACATAATTATCAGCAAAAACAGTAATTAGAAGAAATGAAGTAATTAATACTTATTTGGAGAAAGAATTAGCAAATAATATGAAAAAATGTATTTTCTTTTTGCTATAGCTGGTTGAATTGACAGATTAGACCAGACCTAAAGGATATACATATAACAGTTACCAATTTACATGAAATTAGTGTTTAATGATTTTTACATAAAAGAATAATTTCTCAAAATGTTGCCATTGAAAGAGCATATCAGAAGGAAGGATACATTTTCTGTTTTTAAAAAATTATTTAACAGGTAAAAAATTATCAATGTAAATGTTAGCTTTTACTACTATTGATGGTATATCAGCAATGACTGGTAAGAAAAATGGATTTCTTGCCTTATGTAATCAAGATTCTTTATTTCCTAAATTTATATCATATCACTGCATCATAGGAGGAAGTATTGTGTACAAAAACTGTCGGTTTTCATTAGATAATATTAATTATAACAAAAATCATTAATTCTATAACATCAAGAACAATGCAACTAAGTCATTTAAATTATTTTTAGATGAAGACATCCAATTCATTAATCTGCTTTTACATATTAAAGTGAAGTGGCTTAGCAAAGATAATATACTTGAGTGACTTAATCTTTCTTTTGCCACAAAGGAATATGCATCAAGAAGTAAATTTTATAATTAATTAAAAAAATTGTTTAATTAATCTTGGATTTCTGATAGACATAATAACAACCTTTAATGAATTAGATCTAAAATTGCAAGGGAGAAATCACCATATCGCTGGTATAATTAACACAAGAGATGCATTCAAATATAAATTAGCATATAATTAACACAAGAGATGCAATCAAATGTAAATTAGCATTATTGAAATCCCATTTTCTGAAAAAAATTATTATCACTTTTCCCAAATATAAAGCATATTGAAAATTTGAATAATGAAAATGTTCCTGCTACATCATATTTAAGAATTATTGATATATTATTAGAACAATTTTCTTCCAGATTTGAAGATTGGCATTAGAACTTATATCCATTTAAGCTCTAATTTCAACAAATTTTGAGTTTAATTGAACACCTGTGACTAGAATTAATAAACTTACAAAATATTATTTTAAAAGCACATAAAAATGTTTTGGACTTAGTCAATGGAGATAGTTATCATATTTTTAAAAAAATGTGAATTAGAAATTTCTTCATATTATGCAATGACATCAAACAAAGCTCACAGATTCATATTTAGATAATTTCTTATATCGAAACATTATATATATATAATGTAGTTGCATATGTATATTAAAATTATATTATGAAATAAAACTGAAAATTTTAATCTTGTCTTTTTTAATATCTAATCTTAGATTCAGTGATTTTAAGATTTTTTATTGCACCCTTTATGATAAAGATATTTATATGTGATATTATTTCCTGGGATTTTAAACTTTTTTATTGCACTCTTTACTACAAAGAGATTGTTACTCCTGCTGGTCTAGAGCATTTAGACCTCAGCCAATAAAATAAAAATACATTTTATGAAATTTTAATAAAAGAAATATTTTTAGTACTTGTGGGACAATCATTTATCTAGCATTTTTTGTTTCTTTTGCAAGTGAAATTGCTATATAATTATTATGTGGGACTCTTTCAAATATATTGACTCTTGTACATCAACAATTTTGGTGACCAACCAGAGTTTGCTTTAAATTAATTATATTTTTTATATATTTAATATGCAATTTTAAAAAATGTTTAATCACAAATCATGGAAAAATTTGAAATGTAAAATATATATAATTAAGAGAAAGCAAGTTTCTTTGGGACCGATGAATAAGATTTTACAAAATTTATGATATGATGAATACATATAATACCTGTTATTGAGCATATCTCAGTGTATGTATTTACCATTATCTGTGGGTTTTGAGCATTCCATCATCATATTTTCAATGAAATGGAAGGCTAAAGAGTAGTGGGATGGAGTGGATTGAAGCCTGTCCATTAAAGTATGAAGATTGGCTATCTTGATATAAGCTGAGCATTGATTGTATATATGTGTGGAGATGATAATCTGGACTGACAAGTGCTAGTTTGCATGAAATATGTATATTGTTGATTATTTATCTTTTCGACGTGTGTGTGTTCAAGTGTGTCAGCAGTACAAGATAGTGTGCATAGTTAAGGATTGTGTGAAAGTCTGAGTTCAAACCCTTTGTATATTACATATTGGAGTGCAAGTATAAAAAAAGCCTGTACTGTAGAAAAAAATTCATACATTAGCTGTAAGGCAAAATATTCTAGACTAATCTATCTAAAATTATGACTTTTCTGTTTCATATGAACATATTAATCTTGAACATAAACAAATTGTATAATTATGCAGTAATATCAATAATAATTACCATAGTCTTAGAAAAAAAAAACTATATCCCACAATTTATTAAATTATGCTAGAAATAGAAATACTAATAACAACAACAAATTATTCTCTTATTCTTCTCTTTTAGTTTTTTGTATATCTTCATATTTATTCATATATATATATCTTATAATACTTCTTTCATATACACTGCAATGCAAACACATTTTCTTAAAAAACTCTTTTTAATGTGGATTTATATATCTATAAATGTATGTATAGGATATGTGTGTATATTTTGATATACATATTTTTTAGTAATAAAAAGATATTATAGTAAAAGAGATATATATTAGATAATAATTAAACAAGATAGATAGTAAGAAACGATGAAAGGAAAATTATAAAATAATAATAATAAAAGTAATAAAAAGGGTAATATTTAAAAGAATTTTTTAAAAAGTTAAAAATTAAAAGTAAAAATAAAATAGTATTAAAGGGTAAGAATTAAAAAATAGTGTATTGGATATATTTTTGTATATTTTTTATATATATGTAATTTATGTGTACGTTGTATATATATGCATGTGTATTTATAATGTATGTATGGATTTGTATATATATATGTCTGTGGGTGTATGTGTATCTGTGTGTATATATATGTATGTTTTAAGGATATATGTATATATTTAGATATGCATATGTATATATAAAGTAGGTATGGAATTTATATGTATGTCTATGGGTTATATGGATCTATATATGTATGTAGAGGATATATGTGTATATTTTAATATACATGTGTATTTATATATATATGAAATGATGTTTATGTATTATATTGTTCAAATATTGTAGCTATGATGAAGACTGCTGGACAGTCGAAACTATAAGGAAAAGAAAGAAGTTTTTTAAGAAAACTTGTTTGCATTGTAGTGTATATGAAATAAGTATTATAAGAAATATATATGAACAACAAATTAATATTATTTAATCACAATAGCCTTTTTAATAGGACACTTTTTCAAATTACTAGATATGCCACACAGTAAAATATTTACATCCATTAAATAGCTTTTGAATAACTTTAATTTGTGTATACAAAGACAATGACAGAAAAGTAAATCATTTAGAAGCAACAACTCTAATGAATGTGGCCATTGTAACTCCAGAAAAAAAAAAGAAGAGAGGATATAAAAAAGAATAACTTAAAAAGTGAGTTTTGTGATGATTATACAAATCCCTTTTTCCAAAAAAAAAAAAAACTAAGCATTCACTCAATATGTTCATATTCAATTGCATTCTCCCAATTACATCAAACAATAGTGCATCTTTTTAGAAAATCGGAGATTATCTTAATGTAAATGAGATCTGCCTCCACAATGAGAATCATATTCAAGTTTATTGTAAAATGCTTTACAAAATCTGCTACTCCTCCTCATCCATTGAGGATATGCTCCTACAACTGTAAATGCAGTATCATTATACTGAAAAACTTGAAGTGCATACCAATTAATATTATGATTTTGTTGTCATAATTTCAAAATATTATGTAACATTCTCCAATAAATATTTTCCAATATTTTTATGTTATTTTGATAGAGGAACAATGTCTGAAATAAATTTTATAGAACCTAATATAGAATTAATTTAAAGAATTATATCATAATGATGAAATAGTATACTTTGTTGAATGAACAACATATTGGGTTTGTGCAGCATCTCGATAAAACCAATTGAGGCTTTCTATCTAAAAAGCTAACAAAATATTTAAAATGAACTACAACCTTAAGTTAAGGATTGCAGTACATTTTTCTTCTATTACTGGCTAATAAAGCATCTAAATTTTTTAAACATTAATTACTAAATTAAATGCCTTATAGAACAGATTAAGAACATTTTATAGATCATATTCTAGATTGGAAAAAAAATATCACAATCAGAAATATATTGCAAATCTAAAAGTTAAAAAAAAAGTCTCATTTTTGACTTTAATTGATTTATAAAGCACCTATATATTGTTCTAAAAATCATTTATCCTAAAAATGGAAATCAAAATGGAAGTTATAAATTCAAGTTTTACTTCAAATGCTGCAGATGTTCTGCCAGAAATAAAAACATTTCTATCAAACAATAAATGTCAATATGGACAGCATTATATTTTCAAATGTTGCTATAAAAATTCTCCATTAATCGAATCAAATGCCTGGATCAAATCAATAAAAATAGTATTAAAATTGCATACTTGCTCATTACACTTTTTTTACATTTCTCTATCAGAAAAAGCATATCTATGATATTAAACAATAATTACTGCAAATTTATCCATTCATATTTTTATAAACTGGAAACATTTTTAAGATCAGATTGTACAATTTCACAAGTCTAAATATTTCTTTTAAAAACAAAAAATCTTGAAGTAAACATATTACCATAGTACTTAAAATCTTTTTTAGTTTTTTTAATGTCATCAAACTGCAGAGTTCTCTTTAAATCTAAATTACTTGATAAGATAGATATACCACTAAAAGCAATCATGTGAATTTTAAAAAATGATCAAATACTTCATCCATTCAAAATCTCATCATTATCATATATAAGTGAGTGGTATCTAATGATTTAATAAGATTGTATCATTTTTTTAAATCCATATGTTACTTTTAAACAATTCTTCCTATCAAAAACAAATTTGATCTTTTTTAACAAACAGAATTTCTTTTTCAGCAAGTTACTAATACTATAATCATTGTCAAAGAATCAGCTTTGAATCTACTTTAACTTAGACGCAGATGTCTTATTTGATTTCACATCTCATTCTAAAAAATTCCATGTCTCAGAAATATGATAGGAATTGAAAATTTATAAGTTCAATTTTAATATTTAACAATTAAAAGCCTTCATGAGTAACTACAAGTTCATTAATACACTTTCCCTATGTAGTATTACAAACAATGAATTCAAGTTACAAACACATATATGCATAAACTTACATGCACACACATATAAATACATACACAATTATTTATATATGTGGGTGTTAGCAAATTATTTTTTTCACATTAATAATTTTCTCTTTTAACTATAAAAGTTTTAATAAAAAGAAATGAAGATTATCATCTTTTATCCATAGAATCATTACTAACTTTCAGTAGTCAGCTCTTGTTCTTCTATATATATGTCATTATTATTCTTGATGAGGTTCAGTCCAGTTCATTGACCACTCTTAAAATGAAATATGTATACTTTTTAATTCTCATGTAGCTTATAAAGGTAATTTTATAGATAAAATGCTGAAGAGATAGTAAGACATATCTGATAGTAAACTGATAACAGTTTCAAAAACTTCGGGAAAAAAATGTTGAATCTGTCTAATTTAAAATATAACAATTTTTGTTACCTAATTTTCTGGAGCACTTGTTGTCCAAAATTACTCAAATGTTTAACATTTCAATACTGACAACCTGGCTGCAGAAAGGAGTTTTGCTATTAACTGAAAGGAGACCCTTTGATTCCTCTTGGAGGCCTTAAAGGAACCGAGCAGGGCAGATTCCTAATGTTCAGTCCATAAGTTCTTGTCATTGCAGCTGTTATTACTATGTGATTATTCATATAGTATACGAACATGGATGGGCTGCTTACCAACACGCATTAGCCAGCATGGTGAGTTTCTTGGCTTTTTACCTCTGAGTTTAAGATCAAGAAACACCATGGTCTTTCTTCTCAGTGCCTGATAAGGCAGAATGAATGTTTGTGTAAATGATAAATATTTTCCCAATACATATATACAATTATGACAGACAAAAATAAAGCATGGCCCTTATTCCCAGGAGGCTGTAAAGTCACCAACCAAGGCAGCGGTTGGTGGCCGAAGGCGGAGGATGCTAAGAATCCCCTGATTGCGGACCCAGGCTGCCATTTGATGACGACTTTTTATTTAGGTACTTACAACTGCAGATCACTTTCAAGTGAAGGAAGATTGCAAGAATTAGAAGAACTCTCTTATATTAAATGGGACATTATTGGACTTTGTGAAGTTAGAAGAAAAGGTGAAGAGACAATTGACATATACCTATTATAAAGGCACAAATATTGGAAATACAAGTGGAGTAGGATTCATTATAAATAAAAAGTGGAAGAACAATATTGTGGAGATTGATGGTGTATCGGGCAGAGTGGCAAGATTAGTTATACAACTTAATAGCAGATACCAAATGCAGATAATTCAGGTTTATGCCCCAACAAGTTCTCATAGTGATGAAGTAGTAGAAGATTTTTATATGGATGTACAAAAGGTTTTTGATCAGAGTAAACACCATTTTAAAATTGTTATGGGAGACTTTAATGCTAGAATTGGTAAAAAAATGAAAGATGAAAGTGCTGTGGGTAATTTTGGTTATGGTAATAGAAATGAAAGAGGACATAGACTTGTGGAGTTTGCAGAAAAAGAAAAACTTTATATTATGAATTCGTTTTTTGAGAAAAATGTTAAAAGGAAATGGACATGGAAGCATCCAAATGAAGGTACAGCAGAATTGGATTATATTTTGACTAACAGGAAATACATATTTCAAGATTGTAATGTTCTTAATAAATTTAACACAGGAAGTGATCATCAATTAGTAAGGTGTAAGATACGTGTTAATGTAAAACTAGAGAGACAAAAATTATTAAGAAAAACAATATTTACAGTTGATATTCCTAATCTTCAGAAACATTCTAATGAATTTAAATTAGAACTTACAAATCGGTTTCAAGTATTAGTAGATTTTGAACATGATTCAGATTTGAATGAAATTAATATGAAAATAACTGATACACTTTTGAAAACTGCAACAAAGATAGCTGGTAGAAAGAAACAGCAATTGACCAATAAACTTTCTACCGAGACTAGAGAATTTATGAAGAAAAGAAGGAATATGAAGATATACAAAAATGTTGCATTAAAAAGAATTGAATAGCTCGAATTTTGTAAAATGGTGCGGAAAAGAGTTGAAAATGACATAAGAACGTATAACTGTGAACTAGCAAGGAAAGCTGTAGAAGAAAATAAAAGTCTTAAGAATGTAAAACAACATTTTGGTATTGGTAGAAAATTTATATCTGCAATAAGAAAAAAATATGGAATTATTACTAAAAGGAGAGATGACATCATGAAATTGGTAGAAGATTTTTATCAAGAATTATATAGTAATAAAGAACAAGTACCTCCTATATCTATTACATCTTCCAAATTGCCCAGAATTTTAAATGAAGAAGTGAGACATGCAATTAAATGTATGAAGAAAGGAAAGGCTCCAGGTAATGATGGAATTATAATTGATATATTAAAAGAAGCAGGTGAAGAAATAGAAAAAATTTTAGCAAAGTTATATACCAAATGTCTAAATGATAAAGATGTACCGGATGATTGGAAGAATGCAGTAATAATATTAATATTTAAAAAAGGTGATAAAGAAGATATTAGAAATTACAGACCTATCAGCCTTTTCTCAGTTTTATATAAATTTTTTACCAAGATAATTACTACTCGTCTACAGAGAACATTGGATTTCCACCAACCAAGAGAACAAGCCGGATTTAAAAGTGGTTTTAGTACAGTAGATCATATCCAGGTATTGAGAGAAGTTATAGAAAGGACAAATGAATATGAGTTGTCATTATGCTTATGATTTGTAGTCTATGAAAAGGCATTTGATTCTATAAACATTTCTTCAGTGATTAAAGCATTGGATCATCAAGGTGTAGATCCAGGATATTGTCATATTTTAAAGAATATTTATAAAAATGCAACAGCAACAATTAGATTACATAATGACACTGGGAAAGTCAACATTGAGAAAGGTGTAAGACAAGGTGACTCCATATCTCCAAAACTTTTTACAGCAGTGCTACAAGAAGTATTTTATGGATTAAAATGGGAAACTAAAGGAGTGAAAGTAAATGGTGATTATTTAAGTCATTTAGATTTCGCAGATGATGTAGTTGTTTTTGCAAATAATGCTTTAGATCTGCAGGAAATGTTGCAGGAATTATCAGATGAAAGTAGAACTAAAGATAAATGTTAAAAAGACTAAAGTAATGTTTAATCGATTTGCTCAAAATATGAAAATAAAGATTGATTATGATGAATTAGAAGAAGTTAACAGTTACAAATACCTTGGTCAGATTATTAATACAGATGGAAACATAATGGAGGAAATTAATCATAGAATTAAACTTGGTTGGAGTGCTTTTGGTAGAAATAACTTGATACTAAAAGGAAATATGCCTATGTGTTTGAAAAGGAAGGTTTTTAACAAATGTGTTTTACCAGTTCTTACTTATGGATCTGAGACTTGGACACTTAATAGAAGAGCAATTCAGAGACTTCAGACCACTCAAAGAAGTATGGAGAGATGTATGTTGGGAGTAACAAGAAGAGATCGTAAACACAATGTATGGGTAAGAGAACAAACAGGTGTTACTGACCTCATTGAAAAAATTAAAAGATTGAAGTGGAGTTGGGCTGGACATATTGTTAGAAGAGATGATAATAGATGGACAATTGAAATTTTAAACTGGATTCCAAGAGATTGTAAAAGACCCAGAAAGAGACCACATGTGAGATGGATGGATGAAATAAGAAAGTGAGCAGGGGTGATGTGGAGAAGAGAAGCTAAAGATCAGAGAAGATGGATTAAACTTGGAGAGACCTTCATCCTGCAGTGGATTGATAATGGTTGATAATGATGATGATGACTGACAACCTGAAAGATAATGACTGCATTCATTAAAAATGGAATGAAAAACTACTAAAGTTAATAATGGAAAGAAATCAGTGCTTACTAAGTGATGCAGATGAACATTATAAAAAAATTGTCCCAAACAAAGTATTCCAGTGCAATAAATGGTTGCAAAAGCCAATTACACCCAAAATTTTCAATATCTTTCAAATAAAACATTATATACCAAGCTACTATTTCAAAGCCACAAGTTTTTGATATTAATACTATACTGAAGAAGCAGTGGTGTCATATATGTAAGAGTTGGATAATGAGTAACTGGAACATATAGTTAGATAACTTATTATTTATATTTTTTTCAATCAGTGGAAGAATGTGTCTAGCCAAAAGTGCACTACCAATCAGATTGTCTTTTCCCAAATGTAATCAATACTTTTATAATTATACAACAAATGCAAACAATTTGACCGATTTAGAAAACTAGTTTCATTCAGTGATAGATAAATAATTTCCAGATGATGTAATTATTTTTCAAAATAAAGATTATCTGACACATATAACTCACACAGTCAAATATTGGTTTGAAGTTCTTCCCAATCTATAATATAAATATCATGAGTTTTAGTAAGGCATTTTAAACAACAAATTAGAAATCTTCTAAAAACCATCCAAATTATATTTAATTCCATTCAACATGGTGCAAATTATAACTCTTCACTATATTAATAAAGATATTATAGATGAATTTATTATTTTATTCAATTTTTGCATATGTGAAGATATTAAAAATATAATCATGAGATAAATTATAAAATCTGTAGTTTTTTTATATTTAAAAGAAAGATAAAGAAGTCTTCTAAATATTTATATTTTAATGATACTTTTAAAAAAATGTTACAAAAAATTTATATCCGAATCACAATATATATAAAAATAGATGGACATATAGACACTTTAATTTCTAAATATGTTAAAACAATTCTGAACTGTTTCATTAAAAATAAGACATGGTATAAACACATTCTGAGGAAGCAAAGGGCTTTTACTAAAAGTTTGTGAAAAGATATTTAAAAATTCCTGATCTAATCAATTAGATATTAGTATATATAATTAATTATATACAATATATAACACTTATCCAAGATATAAAAAGTGCATTTTCTTTATTAAAATTATAAGATTTTTATACTAAAATTCTTATTCAGACTCTAGACAAATTTCAAATACAATAAAATTAACTTTTTAGGTCTCTCCCACACTTACAACTGACAACTTTGATAATGAAAAATGTTAGATGTATTACAAAATTATTATAATGGTAATTGTTAAATTATTTTTATTCTATATGTTTAACCTAAACCAATTAAATTTATTGTGTTCAGTTGATGAAAACAAATTAGTTTCTACTTACAAAGTGATAACTCATTGAAAAATGAAGTGGAGGGGAAAATTACAACAGTAAAAAAACAATTTATTAAATTAATGTGCAACTAGTTGACATGCATCAAAGAGCTAACATTACGCCCTCACTTAACACTTTTTTTAACATCACTTATAAACAAAAGATATATTTAAAAAGCATAACACACATGTGCACAATATATACACATTTCTAAAATATGAACATATAAAGTTGTGCAAGGACTCTGCCTGAAGTCAGCTAAATGTAGGTAGCCAATACAGTAATGTGATCAAATAAGAATATTTAATCATATATGTGGCATTTTGCCATTTCTTTCTATTGTCTTAATCTGGAGCTATAACATATCATAATGGAGCCTCTTATATATATATATAACAAAAACAATCATTAATATGATTTTAAAATACTATATAAAATGTCAACTAAGTTTATTTCTTCTATGAAAACCAGTTCTTGTTTGCCATGATTTTTTTTTTTATAAAGACTATTACTGTCAAATTTATTTTATATGTTCAATCAAGAAAGACATCACATTCAGCAAACTGAAGAACATAGAGATTAGACTTATGATTTTGTCATCATATTTTCAAAATAAAATGAATTTTTTACAGTATTTTGGGGATTTATCAATAGTCAGTGCATACTGTGGCAAATCGTCTTTGAAGTGGCAAAAACAGAGTAATCAATATATGGTAAACCTAGAAGCCAAGAAGATAAAATTAAGTTTAAATTAATAAATCCATTATTCAATCTGTATTATAATTTATGCTTGCTTCATGAAGATGTGCTCTGAATATGACTGTCATAAAAATTAAAACAAAATTAAAGCTAATATATATATATATATCTGATTTTATATTTCAAATATTTTATATTTTCTATTACTAATAACATTTTCTCTCACACTACCAAGTAATGAAGAAAATTTTAGTGGACAGCTGCATATTTTCTGCTGCAAACCATTTGGATTATTTGAGTTGAATGTCTTGAATCATTGCTTATGACATTTTCCTGCATTTTCCAGGCAACAAAAAAACATAATTATGCTCTTCTCAGTTCATTACTATTCTACTAAATTTAGCATAAACAAATTGCTTCTATTTATCTACAAAAGAACAACCTATAAAATTCTTGGAAATATTTTGGTAATAATGGATATAATAATGATATTCCAGAATAATTCCTGAAGTCTTTTAATCTCATTTATTTTTATGAATTAAAACAATGCAAGCATCCTTAAACATAACTTTATGGATCTATATATTTTAAAATTATTTCAATAGTTTTGTAAAATAATACATTACCACCATTTTTAAAAATTCTTCATATTAAATCAGGACATATAATTTTTCTGATTTTAAGATTATAAACAACTATTGTAACTTCATTAACCAAATCGAAATGAATAGGCAGGCTAGATATGGTATTAAAATCAGCCATGTGAGTTTTTAAATCATTACTTAAAAGATAATCAAAGTATTTCCTATAATCATTCAAAATATTATTGCCATCATATAAAAAGATTGACACAGACTGATTTAATATAAATGTGAAATTTTGTAGGTTGATATGTTAATTTTAATGTCAAAAAAATAAAGCATGTAAAGATAATCATAATTAGAAAATGATTATCTACTTTGCAGTTTTAATTGAGCAATCATTTTTAAGATTTCTTGTCAATTGTTGAACTTTTGCCTTTAAATTCCTATTATATCTTTTAATAGAATTCCATGTATCAATATTACTGAAAACTTTAGTGTTTACAGCTCTTGAAATTTAGCAGGAATAGTAATTGTTTATATATATAAAACCAATATCAAATTTTCTATCAATATATGTGAAACAGGCATTTTTTAAAGCAACCATTATTTTAATTTTGCAGCAATAATAATCTACACAATAGTATTTCTTTATTAAGAGCTTGTGGAATTAACTGACCCCTACTAACTACAAGATAATCCATAAGATACCATGTTGTGTAGAAATTACATTAGCATCTTACCATAAATTCATTCTTAATGAAAATGTGTTACAATGATGTGTTTTAAATTATACATACATATATAATATTATTTTAGCAATTCATGCCAAGCATCTTTTTTTTTCAGTGTTATTCTGTTTACATGATTTGTATTTATCTCTAGTAATTTTCCAATAAAGTTATTATATATTGTGTTCTCCTCATATAATATTTTTGTGCTAACAAAATGAAATTTATCCCATTTTTTCCCATTTATTAATAGAAATATAATTCGGATAATAATTCAACTTAATAATACAAAAAAAAAAAAAAACCTTTCTTTTTTAATTTTACTTCTTCTATTCTTAAAAAAAAAAAGGTTTAAGAATTTTAATACAGAAATATAATAACACAATAAGAAATAATAAATAAAAAAGATATTAATTTAAATCATTATAATTGTTAATTACAATCATCCATTATTTTAAATACTATTAGGAATATGATGTTTCAATTACCTTTTTTATTTAATAAATAGTAAACTTTATATAAACAGTTTTATTGTATTTTTTAAATATGACTAATGAAGGTTTTTTTAAAAACATAAATCAGATTGCTCAGAAAATTCTGAAATTGTCTGCTGTTTATTTTATAGTAATGCTATTGTTTATTTTTTTACTTTCTTATTAATTTCGTAAATAAATGTTTTATTTATTGTGTTAATAAAATATTAAGGATAAAATAATATTTGATTCATAATAATAAACCATTGATTTGTCATTATATGCACTAGTAAATAGAAAAAAAAAACCGAATTCACTCAAGAGTGATTTCTGCTAATAACGTTGTGTCACATTCTGCTACTTTAACAAGAAAATTTCTGTCTTTTATTAATATAATAATACAATCTGATACAAAAGAAAAACTTTCTTTTTATGATCTTTCTGAATTTCATGTTGGAGAGTAAAAAGGGATAAAATGTTCATAAGTATTCTACACAAATCAATTTTTAATATCATTAGCCTTTTATTGACACATCTAGGAATCCCCCCCCCCCCAAAAAAAGACACTAAGTTAAATCATTGCAGCAAATATAATACCAAGCAGTTTCCTTTGATTTTATTATCTATCCTTCCAAAAAAAAATTTGAAAGTCATGTCCATCTGGAAGATGAAATTTTCTAAGAACATCTATATCAATTTTAAATCTCCTTATTTACAAGGTCTATCCTATATTGAGATCTTAAAAGATACCATCAAGGAAAATTCATACTTTTCATGTACTTATATTTATAAAAAATAAATAAATATGTACTGTAATTTTATTACTATCAACCTTTATTACATTTCTGGTATTGCAACTGCTTCTGTTATGTAAATTAGTAGTCTGCCAGATATAGCAACCTATTCAGATTTTCTAAGATATAACTGTTTTTTGATTGTGTTTTTTTAGATTCCTGGATATTTGTGAAGGGCAGGGAAGTTCCTAAATAAAGATTATTCATTATTATTATTAATACTAGCAGCTTATGCAACATTTAAATTAAGGTTTTCTAACCTGTAAAACAAGTCCCCTTTATTCCTTTTTCCTTATATGATCATATAAACTTACTTACAAATAAAAGATCTTTTTTTATTATTATTAATGTTTCAGATATTCTAAAATACTTCTCTTAATGTTAATTAATAAATTTAGGAAACAGTTAAATGCCATAGCTATTAATGTTCTCTTTTCATAAAGATTATAGATAACTTCAAGAAAACCTGGAGATGAATAAATTTTTGAACATTAAAAAAAAAAAAAGGAATTAAATAACCAAGATTAGATTCTTGAATAAATGCGGTATATTTGTATAAACCTAACTGGTAAATCCTGAAAATAAAATCAATTGCTAAAAATATATAATATCAAATATTTTTTCATTTACTTGAAAAGGATTTCAAGAAAGCTAAAAATAAAAATTAATTTATAAATAATATTTTCAAATGTTTATTTTGTCAACCTACTATCAAAGAAAATGGATTCTGAATGGTTCATTTTAATAATCATACTTTTCTTATTAAGCATTGTAAAATATGAAATTTAAAAAAATTATATTAACTGAAAAATGTCATTTTTATATGAATTTAAGAAACTAAGTTTTTTTTGAGAGAGAGAATTTAATTTCTTAATTTTTAATGGTAACTAAAAATTATTTGATATAAATTTATGTATTATCTATTCATTAAATAAAAAAACTAGCAATTATTGTTTACATAATAATTCTTCAACTAAAATAAAACAGCAAAGTTATTAAAAATCATTTTTTTTAATTCATTATTTTAAACAAATATTAATTACATTACAATAACTGGAAATGACAGTGAAATTATAATAGCAGTATTTAATTTATTTATATGTTATCATTGTGACAGAAAAAAATCTGACTTTTGATGTTACTTAAATAATGTACTATATTATGGCAACATTAATTTTATGCAATTAAGTAAAAAATAATATATATTTGAATATAAAAATATAATTAATATATTACTTTATCCTTATAATTTCTCTCTCTCTATATATATATACACACACTCATAATGATTTTATAGGGGACTTGTGGTAAAATAGATAGCACATGTTAATGGCCTACAGTTCAAACCTAAATGAAACATGGAAATGTTTTCAGTTCTAAACTTAAATTTTTTTTAAGCATTTAACCCATAAATAACATAACTATTTTTTGTAATTATTGTTGATAAATTGGTATATAGACATTCATAAAAAAAATAAAAGAAAGTGGCCAGCCTAGTGAATAATGCCTTATTCTTATTCCACTATAAAGAGATGCTGATGAGGACTTTACCCTTTTGTCTATATATTAAACTTTCTGAATCCTGTGCAAAGAATGTGATTGGTTCCAGCAGCTCATTTGTTAAATGGTTTATTCATTCAACAGTAGATTAAAATGTATGAACTTCAAATAATTTATTCCAGATCTAAGACCTATAGCAAAGTTGCCATCCATCACAATAATTTACCATATTTATAAACACTGCAACTTTAAAACTTCAATTTTAGAGTCACTAATTATTTGCTTTTCATTAATCCCCAATAAGTAAGAGTTTTCATCTGTTCCATATTAAAATTTGAAATGTTTAATCCTTTGTGACATGTGCATTTTTAAAATTTCATTTTTACTTTTAAAAAGGTATTCGATATTCAGTGCTTAAATTTCTGGGAGTTTTATTCCTCTCTCTCTCTCTCTCTCACTTACAAATCATTTATTTTCTGATTCACTTTAGTTTTCAAATTTATATAAAAATTATTATACAATATATATGTATAGCAGAAATTTTTTTTAAAATATGTAACATTTTCACTGCTAAAGGTATATATAAATAAACAGGTACAAGAACTAAATTATTAACAAATCTTTACAAAAATTGAGGAAGATGTCAGACTAATGACAGGAAGTGATCTGAAATATTTAATGCAAATATATACTATGTCAAGTAACAACTTTCACCATAGCATTAGCGATGATATATCCATTTCATAATTAACATTACAGTGGGATTTGTTTACAATATATTAGTAAAGCTGATATCTCTCTTGTTTTTTGTTTTCTCATAACAATTTCATTATTTTAATATGTTTTCATTATTTGTTAAAAAAAAAAAATAAAGCTAAAAAATTATTTTATCTGACCACAAACTTTATTCATATCAAAGATCTTATAAAAGAAAATTAATTGTGTACAGTTTAACATTATTAATTTAAAATATATTTGTTTATAAAAGATGTATGGAAGAAATACATTAAGTTAATCATTTAATGCAATTTAATATTATGAGTTATGAAGTTATATATTTCAGCTCTAAATATAATTAAAGTCTATATCATTGAGGAAATAACATTTAATATCTCAAATTTAACATAAAAATGAATCATAACATTGATATCCACAGAGATCAGAGGGCTTTGAAATAAATAAATAAATTAAATTAAGTGAATTAAGTGAGTTTTATAAAACACATTTATTGTACGACTTGGTATTCATTATTTATATTTTAATTTAATGGAAAAAAGTGTATGCAATATGATTTGTACATTACATAAGACAATTGTTATGTGGGACCCAATGCATTTTGATTTTTCTGCTATCTAGAAAGTTTTACATTTAAAAATATATATTTAATTAAAAATAATGAAGTTAAATAAAAAATTATATTTTAGTATCTCTACGTTAAAAAGTTATTATATGCCATTGTGATATATGATTATTGGTAAACTGATATAAATCCATGCATAGCTAAAGTAAAATATGTCTATAAACAAAATAAAATATTTCATTTACAGTTTACACATGTTAGTAACAACTAATTTGATTTTTATACTTCTTTCCAATAACACTAATTTTCATTCTAACAATGTCAATTATTTTTATTTTATACTATTCTTGAATAAATTATTCTGATTGCTGCTTTTTTCCATTCTACTACACAAAGAACATCCTTAAACTTTAGTTTCTGCTTTTTTTTATTAAAAATACTTATCACTTATCATAGATACTGTTATTACTTTTTCCCCCAATTTCCAAGAAAGTATTTGATTTTTTAATATCGTATAAGATTGATGTTCCAATATTAAATTCAATCAATAGTTTAAGTCCACTTAAATCATATTTCCTATTTCTAGTTTATCACTAACTTTCACTATTATTTTTGGTTTTTTTTATATGTATCATAGAAGTTATTGGAGAACTTTAATTTTTAAAAAATAATTAAAATGTTAGCATAATTTAACATTTCAAAGAAATCATTTTTAAAATGGCAATAAATAAAAAAGTCACATGACTAGATATGCTATTATCTTGCACACTTCATTATTTGGAATGATGTTATTTCAATAAAATACAGCAATTACATTTCTAGAATGCTATTTGTTTAAAATCACAAAATTTAAAGATTATACATCTCTAATTTCTTTTTTATCATAGTTTTAATCATCAATAGTCCAATTAATTAAGAAGATGGAGAAAAGCTTTTACAAGTACTTTAGTTAAAAATATTTTTTTCATGTCCCATCTATGTGTAAATGTTTGGAGATCATCATGGTTATTACTAATATCTTCATTAAAGTTATTAATAATGTTATCCTGAAGCATCAACATGTATTCGCTATTATCATTTCTATTATGTATTCAAAGTAGTTTACATTAGTATCAAAAACAGGTTTATTCAACTATGTTTACAATAAAGAAAAAATTATAAAATAACATTAAATTTGGCAATACATTTATAAACCATTAAATTACTTAATGTCCAATATTAATAAGATTCCATGTGGAATTTGCTATTACATTATTTCACTTTATAACCTAAAAACACAATCTAAAAATATTTATTTTGTTATTCACTGATCAAAATTCTTCTTTTGGGAGAAATAATAGTTATTAAACTATAATTAGTTCCAGTTGTACTAAACAATGTGTCACATGATTTGATTTTCTCAGGCCACTTTTTACACATTATATAATAGTAATATTTATTTTCCTTAAGTCTGTTTAAGATAGTAAGAAAGTATGTCAAAAATATCAGATGCTATTATAATCCATGCAACAGACTTTCAAGATTAATTATCTGGATATTCACTTTTATTCACAAAGGAAAAACTGTTGTTATGGTAATTTCTTTTATCAGCCATTCTTAAATAGACTGTGTAAAATATGTCATTACAGTTTAGTGCATAAGAAATAAACTGAAAGAAGTCATAATATATTTATTTTTTTCCATATGCATCCTTTTTTGCTAAAAATCACAGTACATAGTACTTAATTACTAAACTATATCTTGTATAATAATTTCAAATTTATATAGCTGATTAGATAGATTGTACAAATATAAAACCTTAGTATATGTGTAAACAGTCTATAAATCTAAAGATTCATTGCAAGGACATATATTTTGTTCTGAATGTTTTGCATTACTCAAATAAATGCCAAATAATTATGAATTAGTAAAGAAATCTGAAAGCATTAACTGTATGACAATTTGCCTCATTTAAATAATCTATTTAAGATGTTTAACTTAAGCCTTGGAAAAAATTTTTCTCTTTTATAATTTAAAAATGTTAAAATGCAAATCAAAATTTGAAATTTTTGTAATTACACAAATATGTAATAAATTCTATTGTTATTCATCCAACCTAATTATTGAATAACAATAGAAATTTATAACTATAATAATAAAACTTAACATATAAGAATTTAGTAAATATTTGAACATAAATGTTAATTTCATATTTTAACTCCGGTTAAATAACTAATGTGCAACACATCGTTTTAAAAAAAATTATTTTTGGCTAAAGGCAGAACAAAATGATAATACTTCTTCAATGTCAATCAGATATCATAGTTTGCCATTAATTGTCACTTCTTCAAGATGTTATTTTAGTATTGCAATATTTAGAGCTAATCATAAACTTTAATGAACAATTTTCACCATTAAGATATATAATTGATAGTATGTTTATTCATTAATACATATGTATTTATATATCCATCTTAATGATGTAGGATGACTAAAGTTTATGATGTAGATCTAAAGTTGAAATGCTAGAATAAATTTTATTACGAGGGTAACAAATAATAGCAATTCACCATCTTCAATGCTACTCATATTATCTAATTATGTTGCCTTCAAACAAGAAGACTTAGTAAACATACATATAAAAAAAATGCAAAAAAAAACATAAATGAATTGCCTGTTAGCTCTTAATATGGAAGACAGGAAATGATTCTGTTTGGTTATATTTTTATTGCACATTGTTTGGTTTTTAAATCATTTTCATTAGAAAATCAGTAATATTGTTTCACAAAAGAAACACTCAAGGAAATGTATGTTCCTGACATCCTAAGTTATGATAACTGTGATATCATTCATTAATTACTACCATAGGCATACTTACATATTAGTCGTATGATGATGAAAGTTGCCGGCACAAATGTGTATATAAAGACCAAATAAAACAAATTTACAATCTTCTAAAAAGGAAATGAATTAATTTTTTAAGTGAATATTAAGATAATATTCCAATCAGAAAAAAGTTGCTGGTCAAAATGTTGGTTTCACTGCTAATTTTACAATTAAAAATATGCTGTAATGTCATGAAAAAATGCTGGATGACTGATCAATCATATGGTAAAAATAGGTACACACATAATTTACTGTACAGCTTTAATTCCTGCTGAATTGATTTTTTGAATGACTTTTTTTATCCAATGAAATGATTAAAATTTGGGAACTAGCCTGCTATTGAGAATGATGCAGTTGTTCACAACTTTCAAAAGACAGCCATACACTGGAATAACTATTTGTGAGAAGTTTGTGAGCGTAGCATGTTATCTCGATAAAAACAAAATTTATAAAAGTGACCACTTGCGAGCTGTTGGATATGAACGTTTTTGTATAAATCATAGCTATGCTTCCTTTTGCATTTTGCAGGACATAAAAAAACTTCAGTCCACTCCAGTGATTGCAATAAACAATCTTTTGCTTTTCTTTTTTATTGAAATAAATATATATTGCTAAAATTTTAGTTGTTGCAACATCATTTCTTACAGAAAAAAAAAACTAAATATGTGTTCATTTATTTTCAGTAAATAAAGTTATAGGTCACCACTTTGTATGAAATAAGATTAGTTCTTGTCGATTCAAAACATAAATATGTGTTTGTTTATTTCCATTAAATAAAGAAGATTACATAATAATGAGTAAGAGATTATAAAGGCTATTACTGAAATTGAAAATAGACAAATACAAAAAATTAATGTGATTGCTATTAAATGTCTCAAGATATGGAATAGGGGATGTGTGAAAGAATTAATTTTATATAAGATTGAAAAAAAATTTGAAAAGTTCTTAAATTTGAAATATGTCAAAAAATATGCTAAATGAATAAGATGAGAAACATAAAAGCATTTTTAAGAAGTCAAATTGTTTCCTAAAATCAAACACACTGAGATGGATAGCAGTATGTATCTTAAGTCATTAAATTTACAAAGTATTGGAAAAATAATTAGACAAAATATTAAAGCAGTGAACAAAAGACAGATCAAAAAATAAAATCACATAAAAGTGGATTTACATATGAAAAATGCCAGATAGTAATAAATTTCATTTAGATATGAATTCTTTTTAAATAGACTAAAGGTGCATCTTAAGTCTATTACAGATTCTAGTTGTATTTAGGAATTATAAAATGGTTACATTTTTAAAAAATCGAAATTCGATATAATAAGAAATTAATCATTGATAAACTGGGAAATCTAATATCAGGAAATTTTTAATAACATAAAAGATAAATTTAAGTAGGAACTTAAAATGATAATTAGACAATATTAGCTAAAAAGAAAAAAAAAGACAAAAGACTGGCAAATGAAATAAGTTATTAAAGCAAACAACAGTAAATTATTATTAAAGCAATTGCATGAACTAAAATAAAATGACAAAAAAAAATAAAATAATTGTAACATGATAGGAGATTAAAAATGGCAAAATACAGAAAACTAATTCACAAAAAACTACTAAAAGCTTAAAAAATTAGTTTGATATCTATTTTGTGATTAGTTGCCAATATATAGTTTTTAATGGTTATTATTCTCCAGAAAAAATAATAATAATATATAATGTGATGGTTTCAAAACGTCAAATTTAATTTTTCATGCAGCAAAGATAATGGTAAAAAGCTTTGAGCAGATTTGCAGATTAAGTTGACCGAAAATACAACCGCAATTATGATAATTACCTTACAAAGATATTTTTAAACAAAACAGCAAAGAATACCTTATTTGTTTATCTTAAATATTTATTTAACTGAATGAACTGATTATTTTAATGGATATTTTGAAAATATAGTGAGAATAAAACATAGGTAAGGAATTATAAAGGCAAAAGATATATGTTATAGAATGAAATATATACTGGTATATATATAAGCATGGCAAGATATTAAATAAAATCTTCAACTTTATTCTCATATTTATGTTTGCTAAAAAATGAATCAAATTTAAAGAAAAGAATATTTATGCATATGAGATGATGCAGCAGTGCTTGTAGTGAATATAAGGTTAATTTAAAATAATAAACAGAAATGACATTTATTAAAAAATTGAAACAAAACTAAATGTTAAACCACTAAACATCACATGATCACTATCTCATACTAGCACATAATTGTTATTAAACAATTCAAAACAAAGCAAAACTCTCCATACAGTAGTGCTATCTTGTGCTAACAAGAGCAATCAATGGATGCCAGAAGGCTTGTGCATAAAATCCCTATCTAGAGCCTACTCATCCAATATCCCCAGACTAGTTTCTGGCTTGTGGCCTTCAGCAATGCGGAGCCTTGGATCTGAGAGCACTGCACCTAGATCTTAGGATCTAATGCAACCCTCTAGCAGCCACCTTTTAACTCTACTTAACTACAAAACTATGAAAATGAAATTGAAAACACAATAATATTTTCAATCCAAGCTCAATAGCTTATATAGTCATATGGGTCTGAACTCAATTCAGCACCCAACCATAGCACCACTATCGTATTAGGCAGGATTGGTGTTAAACCACTAAACATCACATGATCACTATCTCATACTAGCACATAATTATTATTAAACAATTCAAAACAAAGCAAAACTCTCTATACAGTAGTGCCATCTTGTGCCAACAAGAGCAATAATGGATGCCAGAAGGCTTGTGCATAAAATCCCTATCTAGTGCCTACTCATCCAATATCCCCAGACTAGTTTCTGGCTTGTGGCCTTCATCAGTGAGGAGCCTTGGATCTGACTATATAAGCTATTGGGCTTGGATTGAAAATATTGTGTTTTCAATTTCATTCTCATAGTTTTGTAGTTAAGTAGAGTTAAAAGGTGGCTGCTAGAGGGTTGCATTAGATCCTAAGATCTAGGTGCAGTGCTCTCAGATCCAAGGCTCCTCACTGATGAAGGCTACAAGCCAGAAATTAGTCTGGGGATATTGGATGAGTAGGCACTAGATAGGGATTTTATGCACAAGCCTTCTGATATCCATTGATTGCTCTTGTTGGCACAAGATGGCACTACTGTATGGAGAGTTTTGCTTTGTTTTGAATTGTTTAAAACTAAATGTTAATACAATTGTTAAACTTGTATAATCATTAAATGTTAATACAAGAAACATTATTAATTATATATAAAAAAAGTAAAGGGTTGATGAGCAAAAAAATCATTTTGAAATTAATTAAAGAAAAGAGAATGCAAATACTTTTTTTATGAGCAAAGTATTTTATATTTATGACATTGGTGCAGAAAAAACTTGGTAATAAAAGAATTATAAATACATTACATAAAATATGAAACTGAAGTTTCCAAAGGGCTTTAAAAAAAATGAATTGATCTCTGCAGTAAAACTTTACAAAGTATAGGATTAATCAGTTTTGAAGAAATTTAGATTATTTTGCTGTGATTATATTTACAATAACTAGATTAATTGAGGAATTGGGATTTTTTTTATTTGTTCTTTTATTTCAGTTGGGAGAATTATAGATATTTTGGCATGAAAGCATATGCACAATTAATTATTTGAATAATAAGCAACATCTGATACTGTCTGACTTTTGTTTAAAGTATAGCTTTATGTAATTAGAAACTTGAGTAATTAGAAAAAGAGGGGAAAACATTCAAAATATTTAAAATATACATTTGAATGTATTTAAAAAAATGTATTAAGCATGCTCACAGAGTTAAAAAACATATAAAGGACATATTTTAGAAAATTGTATAGTGTAAAAAAAAAAAACATTTATATGTGATATTGAAGTGAAAAAGTGTTTTAATAAGAATAGCATCTGAAGAATAAAGTGAGAAATAAATAGATTGGAAAATTAATAATTATGTAATAATTACATGCTGAAACCATGTTAAAATAATAGCAAACAATGGAAAATTATCTCAAATAAGTCAAAGTAAACTCAAACTGCTTTCAGGCAAAGAACACACATTTTTCAGATTGATCTTTTTTATATGTATATGATTAAGACTATTAAGTATCTTATACAATATTATATTATAAATGTTCTATTTGTTTACATTTAACCATATTTTTTATTTAAATGTACATCTATATATAGTAATCTTAATAACTTGCATTACTAATATTTTTTTCTAATTAACTTCAACATATAAAACTTCCTGTGAGTTGAAATAAAATTTTAATGCCAAAATAACTATACATTATTCTCAGGAGAACCCTAACTAACATCAACAAATAGTAAAATAACAATATTCCATTGTAACATCTCTCGAGAATCATTAAAAGTGAACCCAAACATGGAAATCAAATCATTTTGCCAATTATTATATTTTTATTTGTAAAAGAAATTGTTAATGTTGATACATATTTTTATAAATTAAAATAACTTTTAAATATTTATCTGCATCCCATCCCTAAGCCGGGGGGGGGGGGCAAGGTCTGTCATCAGAATTGCCAACTGCTGAGTAGTGTAAAATTTAGCACT
This sequence comes from Epiperipatus broadwayi, assembly GCA_028023455.1. Lineage (NCBI taxonomy): Eukaryota > Metazoa > Onychophora > Udeonychophora > Euonychophora > Peripatidae > Epiperipatus > Epiperipatus broadwayi. The sequence goes on from JAQFVV010000069.1 coordinate 6,009,694, forward strand.
TTACATCTATTATCTGCCAACTAATTCTTGATTGTCACATGATCACCATTTTCTATATTTACACAAGCTGTTAAAATAGTGACAAACTCTCCATACAGCAGTGTCACCCAGTGTCAGTCATAATGATCAATAAATGCAAGAAGGTTTGAGCATAAAATATCTATGAACGCCTACTTTAGATTATGGAATTCATCAGTGAGGAGCTTTAGATATGAAAGCACTTCACCTAGATCTTAGGATCATGTGATGTTTAGTGATTTAATAACACACCTGCCCATGGGATGATGGTGACCATGATTATTAAAAAACTAAAGACACCAAAATGTATAAATACTGAACTGGGTTCAGATCTATATGACTATATAAGCGAATTAGCTTTGATTGAAAACATCTATTTTCATTTTTGAATAGTAGCTTTATAGTTAACTAAAATATAAAAGATGGCTGCTGGGGGTTGCATTAGATCCTAAGATCTAGATACAGGGCTCTCAGATCCAAAGATCCTCACTAATTAAAGCTACAAACTAAAAACTAGTCTGGGAATATTGGATGAGTAGGTATTAGATAGGGATTTTATGCACAAATCTTGCATTCATTGATTTTTATGGCGTACTCTGAATGGCCTACTTTGTGGAGAGTTTATTACTGTTTTAATTCTTGAAAGATTAGCTAGACCGAAATCAACTAACAGATAGAAAAATCCAGGGTCTGTTTGAAATGCTAAATAAATTCCAAGATTTATCCAATCTGGATTTGAATCCCAGGTCATAGTAAAGGCAGGAGGATGCTCAAAGCACTACACTATCAGATGTTATTGGATACTTAAAATGGGGCCTGCTTCTTACAGATGTTCGTAATCATTAATTATAATATTTTAATCTTAATGCTAAAGCCTACCTTAATATTTGGATCAATTCAGAACTATCAACCTTGTGCAGTATTGTAGAAATGTGACTGTGGGTTAATTGCTTTTGGGAAAACATGTAATGTTTGATCACCAAAGTACTATTCAGATGATTAAACTAAGCTATTTTTTATACCTAAGTCATAATTGATACAAAAACTTATCATTCTCATCAATTCCTTGAACATTACCAAACTTTGTCTAACTCTTCCTTAAAACTTATTACACAACTTATATCATCTTTATTAAACTTTTTTGATTAATAATATCTATCATACAAATATATTCTTGACTTTTCAGTAAACATTTTCTTCTTTAGTAACAACCTACCTTTTTTTTTTCAACTTCTACTTCATTCTGTGACTTTACTTCTTCTTTCCAAACTATTTTATTCAATTTTATCTTTCTTATTGCATTATCAAATCCATATAATATTAATATCATCTTATGTTGTTGCTGGTGCAATTGAAACTGTCTAGTGGATTGTAAAAAAGTCTTGTAAAAAGTAATAAAGAAAATAGATAATATTAATATTACTATTTTATTCAATTATATATTGTCTAATATATTTCTTTGTAATACTATCACGCTACTTTCACTTGTCTTGTAACTATAGTTGCTTGTTTCTCATTACATTTTCTTTCATAACCTATCAGTAATTCAATTTTTATTAATAATTATATATTTTTGATTTACATTAATTCGATTGTTCAGTTTTTTCTCTCTCTTTGTTGTTTTATGCGTCAAATTTGATAAACCCCCCCCCCCAATTTCTCACTCTTGGCGGAGTTATTTTGTTCTTTCTCTTAAAAGATAATCTCATTTCTATTATTTCTAAATTGCATCCAAATTTATATTAACTTCAGAAAGTGCTCATACTCTATTAACATTATTACCAGACTCACTTTGTATCAATATATAATCAAGTTTAAATCTACACTTAAAACTTTTCTATGTAAATTTTTATCTTATGATTTTAAAGTACATTTTCATTATTTCTGTATTATTGAGTCTTCATATCAAACTTTATAATCAAGTTTAAATCTACACTTAAAACTTTTCAATGTAAATTTTTCTCTTATGATTTTAAAGTACATTTTCATTATTTCTGTATTATTGAGTCTTCATATCAAACTTTCTAATTTTTTACATCAAACTCCATTAATGTTGTTTTTTGACTGAAGGCAAGATAGGTTAATTAGGCTGTTAAACAATAAAAATGATATTTTGGACTTTCATGATTGTACATTATTGAACTATGAAATTCTCTTAAGTAGTGTGTTATGGTTCACTAAAAAGAATCAGGACTAATTTTGTAACCATGGTCATATTATTAGTGATGTGATTAAAGGAAACATGGCACTTCTGCTTGGCAGAATAATAAATTAAATATGGAGCTTTATAATAAATATAAATTTTTAATAACAGAAATTCAACAATTGATAATAACACATACAAATGATTAATGGATTAAAGCTGCAAAAGAGATACAGACATTTGCTGATCATGGTCACTATAAATCTTTTTTAATACAATGAAAACATATGGATCTGAAAAATCATATCATAACCTTATTAAATCCAGCATTAACATTCTATTATATGATGACAATGATAATTTGAATATGTGAGAGAAATATTTGATCATCTTTTGAATAAAGAGACAAGAATTAAGTTGTAACTTTTAATGTTATATCTATTTTATCTCTCATTTATATGTGACAAAGATATCCAGTTTAGAGAAGTATAAACAATTCTTTGTAATCTTAAAAATGGAAAGACTGCAGATTCTAATGAAATATCTGGAATGATTTTAAAATAAAGTGGTGATGTATTAGCTTCAAAAATAATGAATTTTTTTTAGAAATAATATGGATGGATTTGATCAAGGCATATGACTGAATTGACCAAATAGACCTATGGGATTGTTTGAAATTAGATGATTATCCACCCAAGTTTATTTATGTTATATAGTTTCTACAAAATGGAATGCAAAGAAATATAACTACAAGTGATAAATCTGAGGCATTTGAAATGAAAATTGATGTTAAACAAGAATGTATACTTGCTCCAATGTTATTTTTGATTTTAATAATAATGCTATTTGGATTAGTTTATAACTGGCTTTATGAAGAATCAATTTGCGATAAATATAATAGAATTTTTAATTTTAATAAATTAAAAGTGAAAACTAAAACTTCATATTCACTCCTTAAATTCTGGATTTACAATATAGTGATAATTGTGCTAGTTTTATCACTTCAAAAAATGATCTACAGAATGTACTTATTGTTTTGGATGTAATACATAAAGACCGATTTAAAAATTAATGTTCACAAAAAACTCAAGTTTCTCATTAGCCAGTGATGAAAGCTTGGATCTTTATCAACTTGAGAATGTAAACCAACTTAAATATCTTAGTTGTTTTATAAATAGAAAGGTAGATTTAGATGCTGAAGTGCAAACAGATTCCTCTATGCTGTTGTTGCTTTTAAGAAGTTCTAAGATAAGGTATTTCATCACAGGAAAGTAACTATTATAGCTAAATTAGTTATATGTAAAGTATTATTTTAACTAATTTATTGACTGCACGCGAGACATCAACATTCTATAAATGCAACATAAGAAATATTTCATTTAAGGATGCTCTGTAAAATTTTAAAAAATACAACAGTAATACAAAACTAATGAATATGTTCTTCAACTTGTTGGAAATGATACTATGGAATCCATTATTGGAATGTAAAATGAATAATACAAGACTTTCAAGAAAAGTGTTGGGAAAAGTATACACTATTTATGTTAAAAGGATGTCTCGAAATCATTCTGAAAATAGTCAATGATGATTGTTTCCATTGGGATATGACAGAGAATGGAACACATTGGAGAATTATCATTAGATATGGTGTAGAAGTATTTCAGAAAGAAGTGTTTTCTGATAAAAAAATTAAAACAGCGTAACAACATCAAATAATCAGAAAAATTGATTATCATGTTCTATATAATGTGTTCTACAAATGAACATATTTGTTCAAAGATTGTTTTGTATAGTCATTGCAAAACTCAGCTTTAGAATAGTTTTTTTTCTTTCCTTTTTTATTGAGTCAGAATGGCCATATTCATTTATGAGAATACTATTGATAATGATGATACAAACATAAATAATAAAGACATTTATAGAGCAATTAGAAATTGGATGAGAATTCCAAATAGTTGAAGAATTCATTCTCAGATAAGTTCAAACTTTTTTTAGTGCCTATTCTTAGCTATGAAATATAATATGCAATACTATAGGTTGAGATCTAAATTCCAAACAAAAACTACTTGGTTAGCTAGAAAATAATACCTGAAACTTTTTACAATTACTCAATCAGAAATATTTGACATTTTTAAAGCACTTTTCAAATTAATTTCATTTTAGATTTTAATTTTGCCTTTTTTTTTTTAAAAAAAAAAAACCCAACAAATTAAATCACTTTTAAAAAAATAAAGCTGTAAAACTGGCCATGTGGCATACAACTTAACATACATTACCTATTAATCTAAAGAGTCATGAAGAGAAGAGGAATGATATTTTAAAATTAAAACTCTCAGATTTGAATCCTTAACATCAGAGTAATACAAAGCCTGTAGACCACAAAACAAGTAAGAATAGATATGTAACAATAAGACTACAAATGAAATATGTTGATCATGTTTGTAGATGAGACAATGATAAGTAGAAACATCTTGATATTTTAAAAAGACCTAGAAATAAACTATATTTGAAAAGAGAATCTATGAATCAGAATTCAGAAAAATCTTCCACTTCTAATTCTTGAAAATAATAAGGATAAATTAATTTTTGTTTAATTAAAAAATCATTATAGCTAAAAACTATTTTACTTTATATATATATATTACCTAAATTAATTTTTTCACATATTAGATTTTTGTTCAAAATATATTTGTATACGCTATCATACATTCTACATACTGTGAAATACATATACATATAACAATAAAAATAATAAATATAACAGTATTTAACTATTATATACAAATCTTTCAATCTGCAGAAGTACTTTTGGTTAATTCCTTAACCCTCAACAACAGCTGTTAAATTTTTTTGGCAGCTGAGGAGGATTAAGGAATTAACCGAAAGTACTTCTGCAGATTGAAAGACTGTATGTAATAGTTATATTAATTACATTTATTATTTTTATTGTTATTACAATAGTTTTTAATTAATGGACCTTTTATTTATATTACACATATATCCATTGATTACTCTGTCTTGCTTAGAGTGGCACTAGTGTATGGAGATAGTTTTGCCTATTATATATGATCTGTGTGTGAATATATGCAGAAAGTAACTACACTATCTCAAATATAGTTTAGCCATCAAAGAAATGATTAAGCAAAGCAAACAGATATTTGATAACAAAATAAGTAAATAATATTTTAAAAAATATTCTAAAAGATATATGACTGAAAGTGACAAAGTCAAAACCATTTAGACTGAAGCAACTATATATCCTATCAACAAATATTATTTTTCAATAATAAACAACAAGTGTTCTATGAAAACTTGTAAATAAAATTGATTAATTTTTATGAAAGTCCATAATTATTTAATAATTATAATCCAAGTTTATACATTTTATTTGTTGTTATTTACTTATTACTTATGAATGCATCCATGCTAGACGACCATACTATACAGATACTTATAATCTGCAGATCACTATTTCTGGGCTTTCAAACAGACTAACTTATCTAAGAGATAATTTGCTTCTGAATCTTTATTGGATTCAGTATGACAGTATTTATAGTAGTATTGTGACATGGATTAAAACTTATAATGAACTATATTGATATGTATTTATATATACATAATAAACTATATAAATAAAATTTAATGAAATCTAAATATTTTCTTACTTTTGTAAGATTTTTTTTTGGTAAAATAAATAAGTGAAAAATATTAAATGTAAAAAAAATGAATAAAACATATAAAAAAGAATTGCTTAGATATTTCATAAATACTTTTTTTAATCATCATGTAATTTTTATCATTATAATTATTAGTAGTTAATCACTATAATCATAAGTACAGAATTATCAATAACTACTACAAGAAATGTATATAATTATAGGACTGACAAACTATTTATAATAACCACCACTACTATAATAATTATTGTCAATAATATTTTATAAAGACTATTATTTGTTAATTTTCAATAACATATTTCAGTTTAAACATCACATAACAAAGTTAATTCTATACTATTAGTTAAAATATATATCAAAATATAATTCTTAAAACTATTTATTACTCATATACTAAGTTTGCTATTTTATAAGCATAATAATCATCTTTCAATAAATATATATTAATAATTCTTCATTAATTTTAGATAGATTTTAACTTTTTTAATAAAGTTCAAATAAATCTGTAATATATTTTAATAGATACATCACAATTTTCTATTTCTGGACACTAATCTTATTTATAACTAAATTTCTAAGATAAGGTTACAAACATTAGAAGAAGAAAAACTGTGCCATAGCCTTCAAAATGTACTTCAATCAATTATACTTTCTTTACAGAGTCAAATCCATATAATTATTACTATTATATTAATTTTTACTCTGATAAATAATGGTTAATAATCATACAATTTAAATATTTATTGAAAGATGATTGTTGTTAATAGTGCTTGTTAAAAAATATATTTATAAATCTGAGCAACAATGGATTGGATTTTGATAGCTTTGTGAGCATAGACCAACTGAGATCTGGTTGTTTAAAATACATTTTAGTAATCAAAAATATAGTTTTTCCAATATATGCAACTATATATTTAAAATGAAGGAATGTGCAATTAATTATTGAATAGATGCACATGCATATATTGTTTATACTTCACTCCTTTATAAAAGTGTTGATTATCAGAAAATATACTCCTGACATTATCCATTTGCTTTTTATAGCATAAGAGAATAAATATTGATGTTTGTTCAGGATCATTCTTTTATGATAGGAAACCTTGCCAAAATTATATATTGATCCCAAGTGTAATATATATATATATATTGCTTTGGAAAATATTGACAAAAATACAATTCACTGGAGTGATACAATTATCAATGTGTTACAGTCATCCAGAAAGACAAGTTTGTTGCAAAAAAAGAAATACTATCCTAAAATGCCAAATAAACTGACTAAAAAATCAGCATATACTATATATGATTATATTTGTATTTCATATATTATTTTGTAACCATTGCAAAACTCATCTTTAAAAGCTTTGTTTTTCTTTGCCTCTCTTTTTTTCTTTTTCTGAAGTTTGAATATACTAATCAGTGGATGAATGGTAATGATCATGATGTGGAACAAAGAGATTAGGTTTGAGAAAAAGATTTACTAAATGATTTATTAGCAATGTTGCACAGTTCACAAATTAAAAACATTTATAGATTTTCTAGACGAGCTAAAAAAAGTCAAGATAAAAAATAAAGCAGGGAAGATAAGATCGGAGACATGGAAATGCAACATTTCATTTTAATGAAAATAATAATAATAAAGTTGCATTTAGATATATAACAGGGATTGAAAAAGATTTTAGATAATTTTTATAAATAAAGCAATTATGTTAAATGGCAGGAAGGTGACTTAGAAGAATGGAGTTTATTTAGAATCCATTTTTATAATTACATACATATATTTAACAGCAAGTTTCTTTTTTAAAAATAATAAATAAAATTATACTTAAAAAAACAAAAAAACAAAGGCAATATAATTCTTTGTAAATCAAAATTTCATACAATACACAAAGTAATTATAATATCTTTCTAAAAAATTAACTCATTACCAGATATTCAAAAAATAATAATAATAATAAATTTTGAATATCTTTATTTTAAAAAAAAAAATTAAATTGAGAATCAGTGATAATTAATAAACAAACATTTTACTAGATATAATGAATACAAATTATTTATTAATAAACAGTAAGATTTCTTTAAATTTTTTTTATTGTTAATTTTATATGTCAAAAATTATGTACTTTTGAGATCCGAAAAAAAGGTCAAAGTCTCCTTTATAGTTTTAAATTTATCAAATGAAAACAAAAGAAATAATTATGTCCAAAACAAACAACAACAATATATTAAATATTTAAAAAAAAATATTACAGCCATATGTTAAAATACGATCTATTAGATAAAAAAAATCTAGAGGCCGGTAATGTTATAACGCTCTGTTTTTAACTAGAAACAGCGCCACCAAAGGCTGCACAGTTAATAGTTTACTAGAATCATTTTAATATTCCCAAAAGTATATTTCTAGAGTTATAATTTTTATTGAAGAGCATGGAGGAGAGATGAGAAAAATTCTTCTTTCTAATCATATTTATTAGCATCAATGTCTTTATTACTTTTCACTGTCAGCTTAGCAATATTATTGTAATTTATATTCATAGTTAAAGTATCAGTAGTGGTACTGTTGTAATTAGCTATGAATTAAATTAGGTATGATTGAAATTTAACATTAATATTATTATTTTTTTAATTGAATTCTAAAATGTAGGTCAACTTTTTTTTTCTCTCTCTCATAATATTAGAAAAGAATTCATTTAATGGAATTTCTTGTATATGATATAAACATAATAATGGAAGAATCTAGTATCTTCTAAACAGCAATTCAAAATGTCAAGTTTGGTTTACTACTTTTTTAGTGTTTCATATTTATATATATATAAGTCTTTTCACAATGTTGATGTTTTTCAAGTAAAAATTGTTAGGTATAGAATTAAGTCTGGCATTCATATATAAATAAAAAAATATAAAAAATAGATGTCAGTAAATTCAAGAGCTGTTCACCGATAGAAATTAAGATAAGGTCATATATATTCCATATATTACTATTAGTTGGTATAGTAAATGATTGAGACTTCATAAAACAGATAAATATGTGTGTGTTAAAAACAAAACATTATAAATTCTTATTTTACAAACATAAGGTAAAAAAAAAAAATTATGATGAATTGTTAGTAGTAAAAATATTGAATTAGTTCCAAACAATATTAGTAATTTCTACTGGTAATAACATTCAACTCACTGAGAGCTGTTGCCAGTGCTAAATGGTCGACAACATGTGCTCAAGATCTAAAACAAAAAAAAAAAAGCATATATCTATATGCATAATGACTTTTTTTTCTTCATATAAATGATAAACAATAGTTTTATGAAATGAATTGTCAATATTGTTATTTTAACATGTGTCAAATTTTATAAATCAAATAATTAAGATTTACCATATCTAAATCATTCTAATTGCAAAGTCAATAACAGATTTAAATCACTCTTCTTAATATTTATTTAGAAATAACCATTAATAGCAAATAATAATATAGGTTCAAAACTTGAATGTTTGTAGTATTATTATAAACAATAAAATTAAATATCTACTGATGTGTGCTAAATAAGTAATAATTTTGATTAACACAAATCACATGAATTGCAATGAGTAGTTTACAGGCAAAACAGTTTTATTTAAAAACTCAGGATTTGTTTATTAATAAGTACAATGTTTTTAATGTAATTATAATGCTAATATTTTTGACTATATAAAACAGTATCTTTTACTGAATTTATGTGCTTGTAAAATAAATACTAGTACTTTTTGAATATGCCTCATTATGGATAGAGAGATACAACAAAGATAGTAAAACAGTGAACAAGAGGATATAATTAGATTAAACTTAAATTAGTATTTATAGAAGTAATAACCAAATTAAAATCATCTTATTATGAAATATTGTAATTTATTAAAAGTTTAAATTTTCTAATTTTTCTTCTCAGAATTTTTGTCTCCCACATCTGAAGAACAGAGATTTTCTGACATTCTTTCATCTGCAATCATTTTTTGTTTCTAGTTTATTAATTATTTGGTAGTATCAATGTAATTATATTGGGCATATCCAAATTTAAGATTTATGTTTTTACTGAAATAGTTAAGCATCTGATCTTTGCTAAGATAATCAGTCATTCCTAATTCATTATCTGGATATTACCTATGTATATTTCGTAAAGTTCCTAGACTCTTGATCTTAATAACATTTAAAATTTTTGTATTTAAACTTTTTGATTCTACCACTATTTATTATTTTTTCCTGAAAAATTTTTTTTAATACAATGATCTATCATAGTCTAAAGTACTTTTTTTACATTTACACTTATTCATTTTACAAGCTATAATCTCCTCTGATAGAGATACCACATATATACTCAATTTCTTTATTAGTATCCCTATCATTTTCATCTATTGTTTAGTCCGGCTAAATTAAATTAAATTTTCTCTATTATAATGTTACTTCATATTTTTAAGCTCATCTCTATTAATTCTCTTTTGATCTCTGACTTAGATTCCTGATAGAATCGCTTCACAACCAAACTTACTTATGTCTCCATATATGCTAAAATTCAAATGACTTTGTATTGAAATGATGGACAATCTTTTCCTCTGATTTCCCAAATTCTTCTTAGTCATGTTCTTTAATCCACTGCCTAGTTCTTTCTCTGTAAATTCTAATATGATTAAATCTTTAATGTTTTTTTCTCATTTTCTTTGTTGTATAAGCAATCATTAAACCATCCAGATTTGTATATTGTTATGCTCCCAGTTACGTCCAAAAAAAAAAAAAAGCTTTTGATCTTCATGCCATTAAAATATGGGGCTTAATTCAATCAAGATTATGTTGTTCTAACATTAAGATCTACAAACTTTCTCAATAAATCCACATGTCCATCAGATCCTAATCATCATATATATCATTACAATCAAATTTTGTATTTTCCTATTCTTTCAGGATATGAAGACTTTTGAATAAATTCTATGATAAAGTATTATTCTAACTAACAATTAACAAATTAAGAGATCAGATAATAAGGAATAGAACATGTTTTATTTTAAATAATAAAATAAAAATAAAAATTAAGATGACATGTTTTAAACTATAAAAGAACATCTTATAACACGAAACAATGTAAACAGAAAATAAATACTATGAGAAATTTATATCATGAAAAATTTATTATGAAAAGAATATTAATAAATTACAAAAATAATTATGATTATTCTATTGCAACTCATATTAAAAAGATTAAAAGGTAAAATTTATATTAATTTTAATTATAGTGGATAAATAGCAATAAGAAACGTGCACAATTTTATACTTAATTAATCCAAAATGGTCTATCTGTAAATAACTCTCTATTAAAAACTAAGAATAAATGTTCTTTTGGTTATCATCATTATTAATCAAGATAAGGATAAATTTAATTGAAAATTCAACATTTTTATTCATCATCATATCTTTTTCTTTGAAGATAAAATATTTTTATAAAACTAATTTTATATTTTATGAAGCATAATTAAATATAAACACAGTTGATATATGCCCTCTCATAAAAAAAAAAAAAAATTATTAATATGTCTTTTTTCCTCTTCTATAAAAAATTACTAGTGTCTGTTATGTATAAGAATACTTATAAATATATAAAGCATCAAAAGTACAAAAAAAAAAAAAATTAGACTTTCTATTTTCTTGTTTTTCTTCTACATTGTCATTGTTAATGTTTCTGTTCTGTTTTCTTTTCAAGTACAATTAAAGCTAATTTATTGTTTTCTCTGAAAAATTAATATTTTAATTAAGCTATGTCTTCTAATTCTAATTAATATTATGATTTTAATAGGAAGCTGAATGGTGATTTGTAAAGTGGGCCAACATAAGTAGTATATCCTAATTTTTTAATTATTGTCAGAATAATGGATGTTCAGGATTAATTATAAGTAAATAAATGTCTAAAGGAGGCAAAGAATAGTGGGTGCTTAATAGATATGCAACAAAAAACGCTCTTTTTGGAAAAGCTAGTTCTGATGAATATGATTACTAAAATTCATTAAAAAGAAAAGAAAATATATGAAGAAGTAATCAGAACATAAATATGATAAAATAATAAAAGCAAAATTAGAGTAAATATTAATTGTAAAAAATAATCAATTAGTTCAACAAAATGCTAACCTCTTAAACTTAATAAAGACCTGAAATAAACCCACTTTCAAGTTTTAGTGCAACTAAAATATTAAATAAATAAAACAATAATTCATTAACTATGTAGGCAATTTAGTAATCAATAATACTAATCAGATAAGTCTTCTATAATTTAATAATGAGAAGATTCTGAAAATAAAAAAACCCACTATCGCCATCTTCTAACACATTTATCTAAATGAATATTGAAAAAAAAAAATTCCAACATAGCCATGTTATCCACTTCTTCAGTTTTTGGCTTCATAATGCAATCTGATGAAACTAGCAGATAACATACTCCAAATAAATCTAACTTTTCTGAATATCTTTCATTTATGGATAAGCATAATTTAATAGACAAAATCAAATGTATAGCAACATCATTAGTTAGAAACCTAATTACCACAGAATATTTTAATAAACTATAGAAAGATTTGGTGCAAAACTTTAAAAAAATTATAAGACAAAAAATATGCAATTAAAAAATTTAAACCCTTGATTCATAGTAAAATTTTGCATAAAATCACCCCATTAATATGCAACTAGAAAAATATACTGATATATTTAAAATAGGAAGAAAAGTTATTCCAATAATCAATTTCAAATCCAAACTGACTTTTGGAGGATAGTTATTAAATTAAAAAAAGGCGTAAGTTAAAATCAACTTTTAGAGAAGATTATTCATTATTAAATGCTTATCACCGTTAAATTAAAAAATAGAGATCCTTCTGTTTCAAATGTGATAGGATCGGCCATATTAAAGCCAATAATATCCAGCCAGCATTTATCCACAATGCAATATTTATACTAAGCAAGCTTACGAATAAAAGACTGAGTCAATCTAGTTGCAGCCTCATTTGGAACAATGATACAAGAACCTAGGCCAAATGTTAATAATAAAGATCAGAAATGGGTGTACAATTAAACTACATAGAATAAAAAATTATACCAGACCAATAGGTAATTCAAAGTGATTACAATAAAACTTTTCACAAAATCACCCTAAAAAAAAAAAAAGTAATTATAATGAATGCAAGGAAATGAATACATCATCTCTTTCAAAATAAATCATTGCTTACTAGTAACATCAGATGCAGATTAACATTTTAAGGTAAGCTAATAATAGATTGCAAGATAAATTAGTGTACATAATTGTATAAACTTGCATCATTTTCTTAGAATTGAAAGAATTAATATAGAGGTATTAATACCAAACATGAAGTTTAAAAAATATCTGATTTCATAAACTTCAAATATAATGATATATATACTAATAGAAACCAAGATAAATACACCAATTCATGTAATTGATAAACTCAAAAATTAGTATATTTCTTTATTTGAGACAACAATAGACCAGTTCACATATTTTTATTTTAATTAACACAAAAGCATATTTAAATTTCATTTAACTGATTTACTCTCAAATTAAATTATTTGGACATATCCACCTTTGTCAATTCCCTATATAATTTAATAGTTGTATACTCAATTACTAAAGCCAAAGGCTTATTCAATATCATGCATATTATTTAACAAATATTGACCTAGAAATGTGGAACAGTTACATTAGGAAGAAACTTAAATTCTTCACATCAATGCATTTTTAAGTCTCTCAAAAGATCACTAATAGGGCTATATGAGAACTATCCTCCTCAAATGCACTCATTCTCTTTTTATTCACTTCCCAAAGAAAAAAATCTCAAGCAATTATTAGCACATCATTTGTGACTTTTCTAACCATCTGAGAAACAACTGACTTTTAAAAGTTTCCCTAATAATCAATTGCATTATGAATTTACTATAAAAAATTAATTTCTAACATTTCATTAATCACTGATCAAACTTCAAAAATATTAATTTTAAATAATTATTATCAGAGACATACTAAACTGACGACAGTAATAGCATAAGCCAACATAAAATGTCGGAGTAATCAATGGATGCAAGAAAGTTTGTGCATAAAACTCTATCTACTGCTTACTCACCCAATATTTCCAGACTAGTTTCTACCTTGTGGCTTTCATCAGCGAGGAGTTGAAGTGGCACTACTATATGGAGAGTTTTGCCTGTTTTAACAGCTTGAGCAAGCATAAGAAATGGTAATCATATGTTGAAATGTAATGATGTAAAATTAAACAATCGAGCTAAATAAAAAATAATAGATATCTATTTTGGAATTCCTAATTTGATTCACACCAAATCTTCAGCAAATCGTATACAGAAAATAAGTCACAATGTTACTAATGCAATATAAAAATTACTATTCTGTTTAAAGATTTTTATCAAAACCATTAATCATTTTTGTGCCTTGTGAAAGATCTCAACTATGGATTACTCAATATGCTAATTAAAAGGTGGAAATATAGTAATATAAACAAACAATGTTATGATCACAGTTATGTTGATGTGGCTAATAGCACAAAAAGCTCTTATTAATTAAGGCCTAGTGCAAAAATCTCTTATTAATTAAGGCCTATTCTAATTAAAATAGCTAAAGACACTTAAGATAAACAGAACAAAATTACAGTGAATAAGAGAAAGAGAAAACACAATTTGTGTTGAAGACAGTAAAAGTCAAACAAGATCAATTCATTTATTCATGTCAATCAACTACAAATTATTTATTTATCTATGATTTATTTTGATACAATTTCATGTTTTGCAGGAAAAACTTACCCCCCCCTCCTAATTCAGATACTGATTAACATTTCTATTCTAATTGAAATACCTAATGTAAACAAGGCTTAGATATTTCTATTTATGGTTCAATGATCATTATATACCTTTAATATATATATAAACAAGTACTGTGTCAGTTGATGGTGATCAGGCATCTCAAACTTTTAAAATTTATCTTTATTTTTGATTTGGCATCCCAAAGATGATTTTGGATTACTAGGTATCTTGACTTTTTTAAATTTCTATCTCCATAGTAATGTGTCAAAATCTTTGGGTGAATTTCAACACAAAAATCAACAGTTGGATTCAATCATATTCAATCATTATTACTCATGAATATAAATGGTGTCAACTCTGGGTATTCATGTGCAGTGATAGATTGTACAACTTATGAATGATATGAAATCTGCAGTATATACCACAATTTAGCAATCATTGATCCACTCTACATATCATCAGATAATACATAGAGTGGCAAAAATAATTGTATAAAAACTTTTAATTACCAGTACTTAACATTATGAGAAGAACGTTCCTTATAAATAATAAAAATAAGATAAATTTCTGGTGATAGTGAACTGTTTTGAAAGTATTAGAATTCAATCTTGTTTGGTCATTTCTAATTTAAGCATAAATATACTCAAAATAATTTTAAAATTATTCACCAATTCTAAACTGTTTTTATCATTAAGTGTATTCATATATTTCATTTTTTGATATGAATTTTAAGAGAATTTCTTATTACAATTTTTAATATAAATAAAATAAAATTCTGTTTACAAGTTCAACTTCAGTGCAATTTAAGCAGTCTATCAGACACGTTGTCTGTTAGAACAAAAATATCACCATCTATAATATATTCATAATAAGAAAACTCAACAAACGGTACACATATATTTAGATAAATAAAAACATTACTGTTAACATACTAAGAACAAATCAAACTGAAACCGATTGTATATTGTTTTTAAATCTTTTTAAACATAAAGTTTAAATAACTAATACTTATTAGCTATATTTAAACACATTAAAGTAACCATTGCTTGTTTTTAAAATGTACTTTGTTTTATTATGACAATTATTAAAAAATATACACACAGATCAGTTTAATGATGGTAATTTAGTTAAACTGTGTTCTATTCTATCAAAGTGATCAAAAGCTGCCTGACTACCTAAGCAACCAATTATATGATAAACTTTAAAAATGTAATAATAAAACAATTTTGTTTTAATTTTTATTTATCTTAGAGAAATAAAATTATAATAGATTATTTACTAATGTTAAAAACTGATGAATGTAATGTTTGTTGCATTTAGATCTAATTAACTATATTTTTTATAATCTTTCAGAGTACACTTTATTTTAACAAATAGGAGTACTGTATTTATTCTTTTTAAAAAAATCAGACATCATTTATGTCTGGGACAAATTACACTAAAGTTTGGATAGCCAAATGTTTACAGCTTTAATACATTTATCTATTCATGTGACAGTATTTAATTAGTTTCCAAATTTTATTGATTTCAAAGACATTTAATTTCTGGACATTTCTAAAGTTTTCTTGGTCTGGACTAACAATAAAAAAATAGACACTATATACATAAAATTTTATTATTAGAGAATAATATAGATGATTAATGTCTGTCATCCAATCATTTCTCAATTACAATGCTTTGTGTCTGCTGATGCATATTTCAAAATATTTGCATTAACTTATTCCTAAACATTATTAAACTTAAGTATCATGCAGTTTATACATGAAATAGCATCCTACAATATCAATAAATCATCCACAAAAAATTGCACACTATTTTTAAAAAAACATAAATAAGAATAACTGTAAATGAATTCTCTTATTCAAGAATAGCCATCACAAGCATTCAAAGGAAGAAATCTGATTCAATATCTATGTAAACATCTCGGTAAAAATTGTATAAAAACCAAAGGCAGTGTGATATAATCAAACAAATCCCTTAATAAAAATCTGTTATATAATATAGGATTTCTTTAACTGTGACCATTCTACAAACTAGCTTCAATGTTTTTTTTGATTGCAAATAAAACCTGAAAATCATTAGAAACATTTGAATTTATTAAAATTCTGTATATTTTGTTCAATAAATTTTAAAATTATAAGAACCATACCAATTATAATCATTTCTTATCTATAACTTTACTACTAAAATCATGCCATCTCACTTTTAAAGATTGTCTTAATATTTTATGAAAAAGCTAGCTCTCCATTTAAAAAGGCAAAACTCTACATCAGTAGTGCCACCCTGTGCAAACCAGAGTAATCAATGGATGCCAGAAGGTTTGTGCATAAAATCCCCATATAGTGCCTACTCATCCAATATCCCCAGACTAGTTTCTGGCTCGTGGCCTTCGTCAGTGAGATGATGATCATGTGATGTTTAGTGGTTTAACCTCCATTTCTTAATATTATACATAAATTTATATAAATATTAGATATATAGTCTACATATTTATAAAAATACATAGAATCGCAATTTATAGGATGTTTTAATATTAAGAATTAGGTGGGAAGCAATTTAAACTACCATTGATTATGAATCAATTCTTTTACATTGCTTAACTATACTACTGCAAATGACTTTTTCAAAATCATCAAATTTTCTTTTTAGCAAAAACCATACATTTTAATTTTAAAATTACAATATATATACAAATTAAGATTATCACAAAATAATTTTAACAAAATAGAATAATGCAGTTATAGAAATAATAAATGAGAAAAGACATTTATTTATGTACATACTGTGTGTATATGTCTACTCAATCATATTTCTTCAAAATATATATATAATACATTGTAACTTTCTTTGAACTTGCTAAGTGATGCTGTCAATGTCAGATGATTAATCTATTTTTGGATGAACTTAGAGACCTAAAAATTGCCCTCATGTATAATCAAAGAACATTTAAAGAATATAATGGCTATTACCCAGGTTTTTTTGTTTGTGCTGCCAAACTACAAATAGTAATTTTTACTATGGTTCTTAAAAATATGGAGATTTTTAGATTTGTAAATAGCTTTGAGCTTTATTATATAACCTGTAATGTTGCCACATACCATCATTATTAATCTATCTTTTTTTTCTACTTTGTCATTTTATGAATGCATGTTTGATTAACAAGTTTTATTGCAGTTAATGGAAAGTAATCTTTTTTTAATTCAAAAACTCTATTAGAAACATAGTACTAGCCTTGTTATTGGATAATATATCCTCATTAGTAATTTTGTTGCTTTTAAGTCCAGATTAATTTATGAATTTACACAACCATTTTCTACTTGTAGAGAATAGCTTAAAGTTAATTCTTTCAATGAAGCCTTGGTTAATGTCTTCATACAAATTTAGTACCTTCTGACACAATACAAGCTATATACTAAGCTTTCTTCTAATTCACATCTTCAATTCACAAATTTCAATTCTTTTTCAATTTAACCAAAAAGGATAAGCAATAGTAAGCATGGATTTGTTTCTCTATTATTTCATAAATAAAGAATTAGTTTTTAAATGAATGTCTGAATTTGAAATACATTTTTTTTACAATTATCACAAATTTTATTAGGACTTAACAGAAATATTATGATCATTAATTTTATGTTTTAGACCCATTACAAATAAAAATTTAAATTTTTGAAGGAAAAACAGTCCAAGAAACAATAGATGCATGACTTGCTCTCATTTAGATTACAAAAACTTGAATAAATTGAGTGTACATGACTCAATAAGACTGCCAGATTAGTAAAAGGCTTCAGACAACAAAAAAAAATTGCCATACTAGCAAATAATATTCATGAATAAAGTTTACACATTTTTGACTTTTTTTGTCATTGATTATTTTTCAAAATAGCACTGAGACAATGAATATGGCAGCTCCTTATAATATTAAAAAAAACATATTGGCAATGATATGCTAATTATGAACTATGTAATTAATGTAAAATATATTGTTTTTAACACAAACCTATATAAGTGTGTATTAAAAGCTATATTTTACTATTATTTGTGCTGGAGAGAGGAGATATAATCTGCTTTATAAAATTCTTCTTAAATATATTTAATTTTTAGATGAGCAAAATTGGGATTATTGTTTGTCTTATAAATTCACAGTAAAATTTTTATTTGATGTTGCACAAATCGATATATAGCAAGCCACAATATATATTATATCAATATCCACTACTTCAATTATATATTATCTGAAAATAAATGTAAGCAAAAAAATAGAAACATTAAAAATTTGTAAATTTGATAAATTTTATGTGCCTGAAGTTGTTTTTCCATCTGGAAATATCACTAGCTATCATGTTTATTAATAACATTTATTCATATTAACTTAAAGCACATTTCATGATTCACTTTTTATCTTTTCCAAATTTTGATGTGGTTCAATATTTCATGTAATAAACAATTTCTAAGCATTAAGCTAAAATTTTTATGAAATTTAAAGAAAATTTATAAAGTATTTTTCTCAAGTGATAAAAGAATAAAAATTAGTTAAGCATGGGTAGCCGAGTGGTCAGCACAGCTGCCTTACAAGCAGTTGTAGTGGTTCGCTTGGATGCTTTGACACATGAAAAAAAAAAAAGAATGAAAATTAGAGATTTAGTAATGATAGTAAAAAAAAAATTGTAAATCATTCTTCAATTGCATTAGAAGGCTTAAAATTTAAAGAGTTTAAAAATACTGAAACAATGAGATCATAATAGGATGATAACAAAACTGCTATAACATTTCCATAAGTAAAAAAAAAAAAGTAATTGTGTTTAATTGGAATAAAAGTTTTAACACTTCAGTATTCATTATTGAGTGAATGTAAATGAATAAACATACATAGTGATGTGACGTATTTGGCTTCTCCTTAAACGAAGTCAAGAATATCTCAGCAATTATGCCCAGGTAAACCTGTTAGCCATTTTATTCTCCATTCACCACTCTTAAGTCGTCCCATATTCTGCCCCATCCCATTTCCACAACATAATCTTTGTCAACTCTATGGCCTTTATATCTAAATCCCCCTTATCTCTTCGCAAACCCAACATAAAAACTAATAACCTCACTTTCTCTATAGTCACTTTGTTCATGTCTATTTTCCCATAACTTCATTATCTGTACCCTTTCTGCTTTCAAGCATTTACATTCAATCAACAGATGCCTAATATTTTCTATACCTTCCTTACACAATTTGCACACTAAATTATCCATGGTTTTCCATTTACATCCCGTTCGAGCCTTAAACAATAAACTACTTTCCCTTACTATTATCATAAATTAACTCACATCCAATATTCCATTTACTTCTATATATATTTAAACTCTTCTTACCCTCCATACTAGTTCTCCATCTCTCCAACTCCCTATTTTTTATTAATGCTTCTATTCTTTTATCCCATTCCTTACCACTATAACACTCAACAATCCTCCTAATACAATCATCCCACCTTTTATACAAGTATACTGATATAAATTCTTTATCCAAATCTTTTGCATACCGCATTACCTTTCTCACCCATCTTGTTACCTGCCCTTTACTCATAACCCAATTGAACACTATTTTTGCTATTCTTTTACTATCCATAAACTGCAACCTACCAAACATTTTCATTTTACCTTTTTGCATCTCTCATATAAAAACTTGACCATCCCATTTCTCCTTGAATTGCCTCCTTTGCTGTCCACATCTCTGCATCTAATGCATGTCTTCCTACTTTCCTTTGTACTTTCTCTAAATAATCTAAAACCCTTTTACTAACACATAATGCATCATTACCATATGTTAACCCTGCTACTGCAACTCCCTTCCATACAATTCTAGCTACATCATATTTATTATATGAAAATACTGTTAGTTTCTTTACCAAACCCTTTCTTTTCTTTGCTTCATTTACCAATTTTTTCTCCCATTCATCCAAGCAATTTTCCTGATTACATAAGATGATTCCCAAATACCTATATCTATCCACCACACTTAACTTTATATCCCCCAATAAAAATTCTACATCTTCTCTTTCCCCAGTATTAACCATCATTATATTTGATTTTTCTTCACTAAATTTAATACCCATCTCTTTACCCACCCTTGCACATGTCCTCAACATAATTTCCATATCTTCTCTTCTTTCTGCACACAAAAAGATATCATCTGCAAAAAAAAGACCCGACAAAATATATACTCCCTTGCCACCTATTAACGGTATCTCTACTCCTCTTCCTAGTCTTTCTATTGCTTTCTCCATTTCACTCAAAAACAACAAAAACAAAATAGGTGACATAGGGCATCCTTGCCTTAATCCCACCCCATTTTTAACTTTAACTGATTCTATATCCCTAACTGGTAAGTATAATAATTATTTTCATATAATTTCTTAATAATATTTACTAAAGCTTCATCCATTCCCAAATTGGCTAACCTTACCCATAATCTATTTCTATTTACTCTATCATATGCTTTCTCTATATCTATAAAACTCATATATAATGATCTACCTGAATTCCTACTCATCTCCATAAGTTGTGTAACTACAAACAAACTATCTCCTATACGCCTATCTGACCTAAAAATTCCTTGCATTTCCCCCACTACATTATTCTCTTCCATCCATTTTACAACTAACTCTTCCAGCTACCATATATGAGAAAACTTTATATAAAACTGATGTTAACGCTATCGGTCTATAATTATTTAACTTTCTATGATCCTTACCCTTTCCTTTAAATAATAATCATATTCTTGTATTACTCCAACTAACCGGAAAAACTGTCTTCTGCGCCATTTTATTAAAACATGATAATAACTTTGCTTTTGCTCTATTCCCTAAATTCATTACCATCTCTGCTGCCCATCCATCTAAACCTCTCGCCTATCCATTTTTCAATCTCTTCCCTGCCTCATTCAATTCATTTTTTGTGAACCTAATATTCCCATTACTAACTGCTTTCATTTTTTCTATCACTACTTCCTTCACATCTAACATCTTTTCTATATCCATTACATATCTATTTAAAATTCTCTCTACCTCTTCTCTAGAGCTACACCCTATTCCCTCATCATTTATTAATACTATCTCTCTTTCCCCTACATTTCTCCTTTTAATGTAATTCCAAAATTTTTTACTCCCATCTCTTCCACTTTTATTAATATCCTCCAACAATTTACTATTTAACTTCATCCTCTCTCTATAATTATCCATTTTAACCAACTTCTTCTTTTCTAAGTACTTTCCCCATTTAGCATTAATATCATTTTCACTTTCTTTGTTCTTAATAGCACACTTATATTCTCTGCATGCTTCTTTCCTCTCTTTTACACTTTTACTAACTCTCATTTTTTATTACTTTTATTCTTCTGCATATTCTCAACAAAAACCCTATTTGCCACTTTTTCTATTTCACCACACCAGTCCTTATACTCATCCCCATCCAACTGCTCCATGGTTTCTTCAACTTTTATTTTATATTCTTCCAACTTATTCTTATCATCCACATCTTTCACTATTATTTCTACCTTTATTTCTATCCTCCATCACATTACTAACCATTTCTATTACAATAAAATTATGATCACTATTACATACTCTCTCTTCATTATCAAACACCTTAATTTTCCATATTTTATTCATTCCCTCTTTCTCTACCAATATATAATCTATTGTGTGAAATACATTATTCCTAGACCATGTGTTTTGTCCCTCATACATATTTGAAATTCCCAATGCTCAAATTTACTCTTTGACAAAATTCCTTCAAAAACTGACCATTCTTATTATCTACATCATCAATTTCTTCAATATGTAAATATGTATGTAAAAGTGCTCCCTCTATTATTAATAACTACTTTTTTTTTTAATTTTGTTTATACTTATATATATATGTGTGTGTGTTAAAAGTAATATATACTTGCAGTTCAGTAAA
Source organism: Epiperipatus broadwayi (assembly GCA_028023455.1). NCBI lineage: Eukaryota > Metazoa > Onychophora > Udeonychophora > Euonychophora > Peripatidae > Epiperipatus > Epiperipatus broadwayi. Next base: position 6,032,301 of record JAQFVV010000069.1, read on the forward strand.
ATAATACAGATGGAAGCTAAAACATGAGTTATTGTACACATATGAGGACAGGTTTGGGACAAAATATTATAGATATTGTAGTTCTGCTGTTTTTACAGGCTAATAACTGACTATTAGTTATAAGTATTTAAGAGATAATTTTGGATCTCAAAGTATAATCAAGTTTATGATGGATTTAAGAGCTAGCATTGTTATATGAATATTATAATAAAAAACAAATTTACCCTGCATGCTTATTAGATTTTTCTCATAAAATATTGATAACTTACTTTTAGTTTCAGACAATTTTGCTAATATTAACTGTTACTTTTATTCATTTATATAAATTTAAATTATCACTGAACATGAAACTGATAATTTATCAATATTAGATTTAAACATATTAAAAGAAGTTATATAAAAGACCAGTGAATATGATTTCCATTTTTCAGTCTATTTGTCATTACAAAAAAGGCATTTGATTCTGTAAACACTATACTGTGATTGAATCTGAGTGCAGTCTAATTGACTAAAAATTGGTTACCAGTTGTAACTATTTAAGAGATAGTCTTGGGTCTCAAATGTAGTCAAGTTTATGATGGATTTAACTGTGAGATAAATTTTCAAGTGATAACTATTAATTGAAAATTTTTCATACATAGATATTTATTATTTTTATGTGATATGCATCAGAGAATGTAATCTTGATAATATGTACATATCTCTTGACATGAAATAATTCCAGTAAAGTGAAGCCCCCCCCCCCCATTATCATACAAATGAAGTTACTTGGAATTGCATAAATCTTTTTTTTACTAAAGATTGTTAAAAGACTCAGTCTTCATCCTATAAATATATTAATGGTGATTGCAGAACATTTAATCTGTACATAAATTAAAACAATTAGACAAAATTTACTATATAATTTAAAAATCCAGTGAAAAACTAAGCTTAGTAACAACACAGCCCAAAGATAGAATGGATTCATTTTATCTTTTCATTGGTTTTGATGAACAAATAACTCCAAGGTAGATAGTTACTTCCACTTTGCAATTATAAAAAAAGTTATCTACAAATAAACCATAAAATTTTTGAGGTGAACATCATAAAGAATTTGAAAACTATATAAATCATTTCTGTTCCATCCCATTAGTTGTTTAAACTCTAACTATATATGTATGATTGGATGTCTATACATTCATGCTTAACAAGCAAATAAATCACATTAAATTAAATATATTTTATCATGATAGGATTTAATTATAACAAATTTACATCAGCAAAGTTTATGTATAAATTGTCTATAGTGTTTTTTCTGGAAAGGAAAGAAAAGATTTTAAGTTGATTTAGAATTGTAAAAAGCTTGTTAATAATGCTCCAGTCCATTTTCATTTATACAATTAAAATGTTGCATCCCCCCCCCCCCAGTACTCACAGTAATATATATCTATTACATTAACATGTGAAAACTGTAAACATATTTTACAGTTTTCACTTGAAAGTGTGATATATATGCATTAGCTGTAAATACAGGGGGGAAAATGCATAATTTTATTTCAATAAAAGAAAATGATTGTATTTTTGTTGACAATTCTGAAATAATTTTAAATCTTTCTTTTCTAATACAGAATAAAGAATAAGAAATTTATACACTTCTATGATACAAATTTACAATAATTAACTCCTATCCTGATAAAGTATATTTAATTTAATGTGATTTATTTTTAAAACATGGATATATATATGCAATCAGTCATAGATGCAAGAGAAACATTGTTCACAAACCCATTATGACATTCACTTTAAAAATTTTGTGATTTATTTGTAGGTAATTTTTTATAACAAAGAAAAAAAGTTGAACAGAAAAATGCTCTCATTATTAGATGTGTTGGGGGGGGGGGGGGCTTTACTATCTTATTTTAGATGTCTCCTTTATGTTCATGATATATTTTCTTTAATAAAAAATAACAAATCTGTAGAATTTTGAATCAAAAAAAAAAAAACCAATTTACAAGAAAGTAGTAAATGAGTGCTGTTTGAGTGATTGTAAAGTTGCAGAAAAAAATGTTATGCAAAAACAAAAAATACATCTTGAATTATCTCCTTTAGGCTCTCATTGATAGATTATGATTTTTGTTTTCAGCTTGATGGTTTATATTCTTGCAAAAAGAATAACAAATCTATAAAAATCATAAAAAAGGAAGTAAAAAATATGTAATTAAATGTCAAAACCCTATGAACATTTTGTGATGCATTTCATGTTTTTCTAAAACATTTTTTCCTATAATTTTATAATCATATAAACAGTATTTATATATTTTCTTTTCTTGATGAATGATTTTTCTGATTCAAAATAGAAAATTCAACAGGTTTTTTTTTTTATTATAAGAATGAAAAGTACTGATACAATAATAGTTTCTTAATTTTTTTTTAAAACTTTTGTATTAGTTGCTACACAATTTTTACAAATATAAAAAATTCAAATTATACAGCACTAAATAATGTGAAATAACTGTAGTGCTAAACTTCAGTGTCTGCTATATTAATACAAATAATATTGTTAGTGGATGAAAGTTTTTAATATATAGATACTGATTACTTTTATATGATATGAAGCAATATATAGTGCAATTATGATTATATAAATATTTTACTTCTTGACATTAAACCAGCTTCCCATAACCATCCAAATAAAATAAGTTACTAGGAATTGTGGAAGTCAGTTTTAAGCCATTTCTGACTTAACACTATATTGGGTTAAATCTACTTGAACTATGTTAAGATCTTCATGCAGCACAGTTTTGTTTCGAAGATTTAAAGTGATGGATTGTTATTGCATGATTATACTAAGGGAATATATTTTTATCTTATTTTCAGTAAATTTGTATTATTTAATTAAATAACCCTTAAAGTAAAAAGATAACTAGTCTAGACAAGTTTTTAACATTTCTGTGAAGCCAGATAACATAGTCTGATTTTGATTGTTAAATTGAGAAACAAGAGTCACAATTAGATCAGCAGCTGGAAATAATCTGATGTAGTAGGAATAATGAAATTGAAAATAAAAGCTATATTCCTAGAACAATAAACAACTACATCATTTTAAACATAAGATAATTGTTAATGACAGAAGGGTTCACAAATAAAAATTTTAAATATAGAAAACATTAAAAATAAACTTATTTTATCAAAATGGCAATTTTATGATTCTAACAGAGATTTCATTAATCCTCTATTAGTAAAAGATGAAAACATCACATTTAATATTTTGCCATGTCATAGTAAGTATTTAAAATCAATTAATAAATACATTGTATCTAAATAGAAAAAAGTGAGCTTTTAATGGTCTGTTCTTTTTACCTAAACATAGGAACATGACAGTGTTCTATTATGCTTTTATAATAACAATTCCCACTAAAAAAAGTTTTAGTCTGTATGCTTTTGGTTTATTTTTTTCCTTTATAAAATAAGGGTGTTGAGGTTAAACTTAGTGTAGTACATTTCAAAAAGGAAACTTTATTAATAGCATAATGTACAAAATTAAGAATACAAAAAAGGGTGACTTCTGATGGTTGCATGCATTATAAATTGAGGGTTTCATGTGTTACATAATAGAAATCCCTGGCAATATCATTGCCACTAAAGGTAAATTGAACAGATTAAAGTTTTTAGGCAGGGATGGAAAGTTCATAATCAGTTATAATATAAGCTGGTACCAAGGAATCTGAATTATGTATTTCTGCTAAATCTTCAATTGACTCCATGTTTGTTCTGCCAGTTGGTCAGGACAAGTTCTTTTATCAATTTGTCTGGCTTTCTTGATATATTTTATCAGGAGATCCTCTGGACAGACATCTGTTCCCTTCTCAAACAATACCTTGCATCATATTGTCCAGATCCCATGGTTGATGTAGGTGGCAAGCCGTATGTTGGCAAAAAGCCCTTGCTCAAAGGCCTGGGGAAGCATTACACTAGCAAGGTTGGGGGTGGACAACCTCCCCAGAAACAGGACCCGAAGGAGTGACCACAACTCACAATTGGGTAAGATGTGGTCCATGGTCTCCTCCTGCTTGCTACACATCTGGCATAAGGTCTCGATATTAAAGCCTCTTTGCTGGAACAGGAAAGACCCTGTAGGGAGGGCCTTGAGGTTGACCTTGAGCAGAAGACTACATACTTGGGCTCAAGTCTGAGGAACCTTGTCCATTTAATAAGCCTTGAAACTGACACTGAGAGCAGGATGGGGGAGTTTGTTTTCTTCCCAAACATCAGCTGGTATGTGTCCCAATAAGTCAACTTCGATGCAAACAGTGAACCGGAGGCCCCAATGTTTGTCAGGATGGTATTTATCTGTTGCTGAAACCAAAAGCTTCTGTGTCTGGGTGAGGGTCTGTCTGTAGGCTCGACCTTCTTTGTTGGAAGGGGGCATTCAATATCAGCCTGTGTGTTCAGAAATCTTACTAGGATGTTGTATGTTCTTTGAGCTTGGAATACCCTAATGGCATGTAGGGCCAATCTGTTTAAGGGTTTTGGCTTTTGCAGTACGTTCAGGCTGATGACAGGAGTCCCTTTCCCCTAACACAGTCTTCTACAAAGAGTCTCAATCTTTTTGACAAAGCTGTTGGTTGGGGCAAAGCCAGCCAGATAATAAATTATTTTAGAGAGCACAACTGAATTAAGCAGGGCGACCTTGCCCAATAAAACATAGATATATGAATTAATATTTGATATTTTTAAACAGAATTTTATCAATTTACTTAACTAATTAATTCTATTCCATAAAAATAATGCTTGATTTAAATGCTTAGTGAATGTGTGTGTGTTTTTAAAAAAAATGATAACAAAGTAATTAAAATAATTAACTTTGCAAAATTTAAAATTTTAAAAAATAATTATGCATTTTTCTTCTCTTCTTTTTTCAAGTTTATTTTCCTTCTTTGTGATCCATGTCATTGATTTTAATTTAAAAATAATTTGATTAGTTAAGGTTGGTAGCAACTTGGTAGCATTTTTAGTCGACAGATTATTATAATATATTACAAAGTAATCTGTCAATCTGAGGTAAATAAGATTATTTTAAATATTGTTTTGAAGAGATACTTTTATGAGTTAAAAAAATGCATTCTTTATAAGTATTTGCATAAAGTTCATTGCTAATGAATGTTCTTTATACAAATTTTAAATGTATATTCAAAAATATGCAAACTAATTATTTATATATATATGGTAGTATGAATTCTACCAAAATTAAAATTTCTCTCTGATAAAAAAAAAAAAAGTAGCACATTGCATATCATGAAGCAAAATTATTATTAAAGTAAAGATTGAATTATCCTCTTTCTCTCTTCTTGATGACATATTTTTACTTTAAAAATACTCTTCTTGAAAAGAAAATTTTGAGAACAGGAGAAATTTTACTGACATGAATATTTTTAAAATGAGACATTTTTTTAATGAAGTAAATGATAAAAATATTAAATCCAATTATAATGTTTTTGGTAATTACTACAAAAAAAGTAAAACAAAATTACTTAATTAGTCTATAATGGAAACCCTATAGGTGGTTTACATTGGTTATCATATGATATTTATAAGAAACAATATATTAAATTTATTGTGCGTGGTAATGTATTAAAAAAAAAAGAAGGAAATAACATATATAGAGAAATGACAGAGAATAAGAGCAATTTTACAACTGGTATATTTTTTCATCCGGAAGAAATTGTCAAATATTTACTTTAGCAAGTGCAGAAAAATTAATATGGTTACAAACAAGATATCAGATGTTAGAAACAATTAAACTTTATATTTAAATATTTTTAAAAGGTAGTATAGCATAATACACAGTAGTGTGTATACTAAACTAGCACCAATAAATCTACAAGGGGACTCATCAAAATGAGAAATAAACTATCGAACCCAGTGCCATCTCATCAAACGTAAATAAATATTTTAAGAAACCGTATACTTTTGAAAAAAGTAAATATAAATTATTTAAAATATTGTTTTTTAAGCGTTTATATATATTATATGTAAATGTGTACTCATGAAGATGTAATTAATTCACAATATGTTTTTATTAAATTTATAATTAAAATAAGACAAATAAATATTTTCTTTATAAAAATATAAACATACAAGTGTTTTCTTTTAAATTTTATTATTTGTTTTTAATAAAATCAAATAAATTTAATTTTTATTAAGTAGAAAATATATACTGTACTTGAAGAGTTCAAGTCTTCCCATCATGCTCTATGTGTTGCCAAGCGTAGATAACCTCTTAGGTACGGGATGGACAGAAAACTTTTCCTTGGACAAAGGAAACTTAAATTTCCTCATCTACTATTTTTAACTATTTGGTTTCTATGAAACATTTAAATTTTACAGTAATCTTTACTCACAGTTGGCAAAGAGAAAAAAAAATTATAAAGAATAAATCTAAGCATTTCATCTTTTAAAATAACTTTATCATTAATATACCTTTCCTTCGTATTTCAATTTTTTTTTTTTTTTCTGTTACTGAGCATATAAAAGAGATACAAAAATAATATTCATCTGTTAAAAAAAAAAGGCAATTTTTAAATTTGAATTATTATTATTATTATTAACAAAGATTGGGTCGAATCTATAGAGACTGAAACTATTTCGAAAAGAACTGTGGGAAGGAATGTACTCAGAATCTGAAGCGCTTGGCGAGTGAGTGCATTACGTATTCAATAAATATTTTACTAATTGAAATCTTTAGTCTGAAGAAAAAAGACATGATGTCATTTTTAAAACCGCAAATGATGTCACTGATAGGCTTAAAAGTTGCAGTCCTACTCTCATAATGATAAATATATTCCATAAGTAAATCGTAATATTGACAGATAAAAGAAAAAATATTACATTCTACATCATATATATGCATGCACATATATACACTGAGATTCCTGCATATTCATATATAAATAGAATCGCCTGGGAAATGGAAAGGCTGAATAATGCTGCTCCTTCATGGTTTTTTTATGGGGGGGGGGGGTATTTAAAAGCTGCTTTATCTTTACCAATATCTAAGCAAACTGGATGCAGTATATCATAGCTATCCAATTTTAAGAGGATCAAGCAATGATAATCTTAAATTTTGATTAATTTAGTATATTATATTATGTAACTGTAAAAACTTTAAAGTAATTCCTCCTTTTTTCCTAACAAAGAAAATGTAGATGAAGGTAAAAATTATTGGATGAATTATATGGAAATATATGTAAATAAAAGAATGTCATTGAAGAGTTCTAGAAAACAAAAAATAAATTGGCTTAAGATGAATGAATAAATTATTTTCAAAATTGAATGTTTATTCAAACTTTCTTATAAAAGATGATAGAAATATTAGCAAAAATAATAAATATCAATAATAATGATACTGACAGAAAAATGAATAAAAAAATGGCATCAAAAAATCCATCTTTATTAAACTTTAATTTATTAAAGAACTTAAAAGGTTCATACTTATTATTTATTTCCCACATATATATCAAGAGTGAATATTATTGACTAGTCATTCAAGAATCATAGAGATATCACTCACAACTTTGCTGTTGATAGTTCATTTTCATCACTTTCAATGACCAATAAGCTATCAAATATAAATTTCAGTTAAAAATTCATAGCTTAAAAAATATGCTTATAAGTTTAAAAAAATAAAAAGGTATGGATAATTCATCAAAAAAAAAGTAGACTACCTGCTTTTATAATATGCTTTCAATAGATCATTCTGCAGTAAGACTTAAAAAATTAAAAATCTAATGTAATTTAGAAATCAAATGTAAAATTAAAAAGCATCTTACAATCACTAGGATAAATAGATTCAGCCATTAGTGTTGTATAATAAAATGAACCTCTCTTTTGTACTTTTTGAAAGCAAATTTCATTTTAATTTTCTGTCTCAGGTAATTTGCAGTCTTCATCATTATTATATTTAAACATGGCTGTTTCTTAAAATTATATTATTTATTATTCTTAATATAACCACTAATTTTATATATTGTAACTTAATATATTTTTTTTATAAAAATATATCTAATATTTGTAAATATTAAAAATTTTATTAATATTTTTAAATATTACTATTACTATTATATTTTATATAATAAAATATACTCTTAAAGTCTTTTTTAAAAAAAAAAAACAACAAACAAAAACTGTAAATAAACCTATATTATTGTGAAATATTATTACTATGTTTTTATCTTGTTATTCTAATATATTTTAAGGATACTTGTGTTTTTAATATCAAAACTGGTATATAAATTTATATATTTTAATTATTTAATTAAATGACCAATATCTCAATTCATTTTTACCTGATCATTATATGTTATGGTTGTGTGATAAAAAGGAAATTGCAACACAGTAATATGACAAATAATAATGATAATAATAAGATTTTTTAACAAAACATTAATAAAGTAAAAATATGGTAATAATTTTAAAATAATATAGGTTAATTTACAGGTTTCATTAAAAAAGAGAATAAAATTGATTGTTTAAGAGCATATTAATATTAGACGTTATTATAAAAATGTATATTAAATTACTAAGTGCATAATTAGAGGTTATATTAAGGATTATTACTTTTAAACTATATTTAAAAGTTGAAATTTGTTTTATATATCAGCTGTTATGTTTATTTTCATTTATAATCATATAATATATCTAAATAAAAGTTAAACTATTTTATAATTAATATTGACATATTATAAAATGTAATATAATAAAATGTAAAATATTTATAGATCTCTGGTGAAAGCTGCAAGTCAACTGAAAAATTAATATAAAATTGCTTTACAAAACACAAAAGATCAATAGTGTATTTTTTTATATCTTATGAATTGAGCAATTAAGAGAAGTAAAGATATTAATTCACTAGTATTATGGAAACAAAATCAAATCTACTTCATCTCTTAAAAAAAAAAAAAAATTTAAAACTTAAAAATCAATTTCTATACTAACTGAACAGTGTCTGATTAATTAATGTCCCAAAAAAGGCTAAAATTTACTCCTATTTTCTATTAAAAAAGGAACTAATTTTTTATACACACATACACCCAAAAAAGCCAGTCACTGATTAATTCCTGTCCAAAAAAGTCTCTAATGTACTATTATTTGCTATTAGAAAATAATGTAATTTTTTATCGGCACACACACACAAAAAGCCAGTCTCTGATTAATTATTGTCCCTAAAGTCCAAAAAGTCGGCTTTCATTTTTATATTTTGTTTGAATTTTTTAATTTTGGGTAAATTATAGTATAATTTACTTTTATTTCCTATTCCAAAAATAATTATCAATAGTTCTATAGAATCGCTGGCCGGAGAATGTTATATCTATGTGTTTTTGCTTAGCATCAATGCCATCAAGCGGCTAACATGATAGAATAGAACACTATCCTAACAGACACATTAATCACTTCTATCCCATTTAAACATTCCAGACAATGCAGAGTGGCAGAATAACTTGCAATGCAATGAAGTGACCAAAGATAATAAAAAAATATTTAAAGTGTAAATATTACTATGAATAAACTGATTGCGATTTCTTTTATATCATTTTATTATTTCATTATTAAATAATAAATTACTGTTTCTACAATCATGTTAAATGTATCCAAATAAAATCATGCAATGTAATCATTATATTTACCATATTGTGGCTTCCTTTTCATATAAGCATGGCATGTAATAATCAGGTCAGTAATTTAATGTTTGTCAGTTTGGAGCCACATATCTACAGATGATTTACACTAATGTTAACAATTAATTTTCATTTTTATTCAACTTCTGTTAGTTAGTATGTATATGTTAAGTTCTAAATAATCTCTTGACAAAAAGCATACCCCACTATCATTTAATTATTAACAATAAAATGATGTTGAAAATAATTACAAAACAATAATCCTGATATTACAAGTATATACTTTAAGTAAAAATAAAGTGTGTGAATATTTAAATATATCAATCAAAATATATATTTTTATAGATGAAATAATAATAAAAATATTGTTTATTATAAACTATTTGTTGTAATTAATTTTGAAAGGTGTCTTAATATGTAAACAGATTTTATTAGAATGATAAATAAATTAGTAAATAAAACTTTTAAAAAACACTAAACTTTCACTTAATCAAACAAGAAAATTTTTTGAAATTATTCTGAACAATTATGCAAATATGAATATTATTTTCATTAACTCTAAAAGAAAGGTAGATACAGAAAAATAAAATCCTAAGGTAACTTTTACAATGACTATGCAAAGCAATGTCAAAATCACAAGTACATCCAAATTTATCACGTACTGATCTCTTAGTTTGTTAAATATAATACCTGATGGTGCTACCATTTAACTTTTGCAGCAAATTTTTTTTTTCTGATAGAATTCAATATCTTTCCTAATTATAGTTCTTCACTATATTTTATTAATATCCATATCTTTCCATCAAAAACAATTACTGTTACATTTCTTTATATATAATCCTTATAACATATTATTCATTCAATTCACTAAGATATTCCAACAAAGATTTGTCATTATAAATGTAAAACAATATCATTGTATCTAACAAACAGAAAAACATATAGTTAAGTCTTATGATTTTGCCATATTTTCAGTATATTAAAAGCATTCTAAAATCATTACATTATCTTCACAGAGAATGCATAACTTATGAATTTGGCATAATATAGCAATATATACCAAATTAATTGAAACAATTTATGACTACTGTATATTGAAACAACATACAGCTATTCCATAATGAAGTGTGTGCACATCGCAATATCGAAGATGTTTTTTTTTAATCTAAGGAGATATACGCGATATTTCAAATGATTTTATTCTCAAACTGAAAATCACCCCAAATCAAAAGTTTCTGAAGATTATTTTTCCATCACTGGTTAAAAAACCATCTGAGTTTTTTGAGCAATTAGTAACTCTTTAAAGGTTGCATTCAAAACATTAAAAACATTCTGTACATCATCCTTTGAAATGAAAAGAAAAGCATAATCATCATCATCATGCTGTAAATCTAGAAACAAAAAACATTAAGTTTTTGTTTGTGCTTTTAATCAATCAAATTAAAAATTTTATTATCAAATCTATATTGCACCTTGATATCTGCTTCATGAAGGTATCTACAGACTGTTTCAAAGAATGCTGTCATAAAAAAATTGGAAAACAAAATTGTAGCTAATCCGCATCTCTATTTAATGTTAATTTGTCTCTCAAATACTTCAGTTGCACAAGTAATAATTAGTTATATACATTAGAAAAAAATTATCACAGAAAAACAGATATTCTTAAATATTAACACACCTTAATTAAATAAATGACTTGATTGCTACAATGTATGAAATATATAAATCGCATCATGCTTGAAACACTTTTTTGCATTTTCCTGGAAAGAAAAATCGAATCTATATTGCTTTTTACTTCTCTAACATCAAACTAAATCTATAGTAACTACTCATAATATGAGTGGAAGCAAACAATTTAATAAAATCCTTGAAAATATTTTCGCTGTAATGAATATCTATCTTACTATAATTGAAAGTTACTATATGCAATCTTTTATGCCCATTTTATTTTTATAAATTATTACAAGAGGAGCAGTCTTAAAATCATATAATACAATTTCATGGATCCTTCTATTCCTAGAAAATTTCAAAACCTTTGGAAATAAATGCCAACATAATTCAAAACTTTTCCAGGAATATCTCAAGATCTTAGCCTTTTCCATTTGATTTATTTAAATTTTATTAAGCTGGCTATCTCTGTCCAAAAACAAATGAATTAATAAGATGGATGAGTTAAAAGAAATCTAAATTCTTACACGATTCTTCAAAAGATAATCAATATATTCTCTCCAAATTTATTAAAAAATATTAGCATTAAAATGCAGTTTTTTTTTTAATAGACTACTGACATTAGAAACAAGAAAAAATGTTGTTTACATTGTTTTGAATACAGCATTACATGGAGGAAATGTTTGAACAATTTCCAAAAGAAGAAAAAACGGTAATTATAACGTAATCGGGCTTGGCCACTTGATGGCGTTGTTGGCAGTCAAAAACAATACAATACAATGTTCGGGGCCGTGTTATATTTTTAAATCGAATCACTGTTTTTTTTTTTTTTGGTTATTAATTTATTGATTGCTATAACTTTTTTTTCATGCCTTTTTATTAAAAAAGTTGTTTAATTTTAATTTTGTATTTAGTAAATGACAATCTTTTTTTTTATTTTTAAATTGCTGTTTTTGAACAAAGCTGCTACTCTGCGATGTCTATTTAGCGATGTCTTTCGCTTAATTATTGGTAAACGACAACCTTTTTTTTTTATTTTTAAATCACTGTTTTTGGACAAAGCTGCTACTCTGCAATGTCTTTCACTGAATTATAGGTAAATGACAACATTTTTTTTATTTTTAAATCGCTGTTTTTGGATAAAGCTGCTACTCTGCGATGTCTATTTAGCGATGTCTTTCGCTTAATTATTGTTTTCTACATAACAAAACAACTGTGTAGAGTTAGGGTTAGTTTTAGGGTTAGTGTTCTGTTGTTTGTAATGCTAAAATAAAAGATATCAAAATCATAACCGTAGGACAAAAAAAAGAAACTCAAACTTTTTAAACAACAACAAACACATATAAATATCTTATTTACTTATTAAACATGTTTATAATATGTGCTTTCTATGAAATTTACAAAAAATCGTGTATATTTTTATTGGACAGCAGAAATACTCGGCTTCTGTTGTCGGCAACTGCGGAAAAAGTTGATCACCATCCATTTTATCAACTACGTGGTATTTCACGTGAAAACGAGATTTCACACGTGATATTGGCCTAATTCTTTTTTACCTACCCTCGCCAAGCTTTTACACCTTACACATTCTCTAAACAAGGGTGTGGCCTTTTAAAAAATTACTATAAATTCATGTTTATTAAATAAATTATAAATACAAATATTGTGTAATGTATATTGTTAAAATTTGACTAATCCAACTAAACACACATATATATCAAACTGTAAACGAAAGATAAGTGTATGGATTCACAATAACTGTCGCGAAGCAGAAATAGACCGTATTATTTCTGCGTTATGCATCATAAACGGCCTTCTAATGGCTAAGACAAACATGGATGTTTTCTATAGCCGTAAGTCAGGCCTTGTAAACAGCATTTGTTAGGTGTTTTGGCGAACCAGAACGACATCAAGTGGCCAAGCCCGATTATGTCATAAGTACCAAAAAAAAATTGAAGATTTCAGAAAAATAGATTTGGAGATCTAAAAATAACATGAAATGTTAAGATTATCATTGTAAAAATATTGAGAAAAATAATTATAAAAATGGTGAAAACCTTATGAATCACAAAGGAACTGGATTTACTTTGTAATTTGAGATAGAAAAGTTATGAAAGAGATTATGAAAAACTACATAAAAGTAATAAAATAATAAATTGATGGAATGATTTTATGAAAAGGATAATTAAATATATTTGAAGAATACAGAAACAAAACTTGATATAAATAGTGTGACTAATTATTTCCAAACTATTTCTATAAAAACAAAATTTGATAATATACTTATGTCTATGTGGGTTATTTATGCATGCTTTCTGTCACAGTTTATATAAACAAGCAAAAGATTATTTTTAGACTGAAGCATTTTCTAGTATGACTTCATGAAAACATACTTTAAAAAAATCCAACAATTTATTACATTTATTCATATCATTTTTTGGTGAAATCCATTAAAGCCAAACAACTTGCCAAATCACATTTTCAATGAGTAGTTAAAGTTGTGTCAATCTTCAAAAGGAAACACAAATTAATAAAAATTGCTTTTTATTGCTTTAGAGAAATATAGCATGACAGACAACTTTGTCTATAATACTACTTGCAGCTAATGTGAAAAAAAAAAAAAACTTCAAAAATATATATTGATTCAATTCACTAGTGTTCAAGCTTAGATTTATAATTTTTCAAAACCATGATGAAGATAATAGTGATGATAATAATGATAATAATAACAACAACAACAATAGTGCCAATTAAAAAAAATAAATAATTCATATGAAGTGAAAATTAAACCTCTATGATATGAATTGGTTTTCTGTTGAAGTTATTCATCTACAAGTATTTACTTATATAACAAAGTCATACATACAGTTTTTGATTTTTAATATAATGTTTATTAGTCAATCTCTGACACATCACTTGTAATTGAAGCATCAGTCAAAATAGTATTGGAACTTATAGATGCCGTTCTAACGCAATGTAATAAAATCTCAAAAGCATTAGCAGAGTATAATATAAAATTCATTTCTTCTAACTTATGATAACTGAAACATATATGTGATTATCATCAAAAAATATTCATTTCAACTTTAGAAATTAAAAAAAAAAAACTGGGACACAGATAAATAATATTCCAAATTTTCCTAAAATAACTGATTATAAAATAATACAAGCTGACTTGCTACAATCAGAATTTTTAAAAATTACAAATTGCATTATATCAAATGCACAAGAATATAGACAGTGTAAAAGTAATTTCAATGGAAAATTGAAAGGACATGAACTGAAAACTATCTAAACCATTACTAAGATAGTAGTTTCATAAATAAAACTTAAAAAACCACAAGCAGAATATGAGAGAAATAATTAATAACTGAAACTTTACTATAAAAATTATTAAGTTAGAAAAAAGATTTACCAAAAATGATAATGGAATAGTTTGAAGCATGTCCATTAAAGTTTGAAGATTGGCTATCTTAATATAAAGCTGAGCACTGATTATATGTATGTGTGAGGATAATAATCTAGACCAACTGATGATTTCTGGTTTAGCATGAAATACGTATATTGGTGATTATTTATCTTTTCAACATGTGTGGGATCAGGTGGGTCAGCAATATGAGATGGCACTGAGAGTAGTGGGTCGTGTGAAAGTCTGAGTTCGAATCCCGCATATTACATATATAAATGCAGGTTTAGGCCTGTGCAATGTATCAAAAATGATAATGTAATTCAAAAAATCATATAAAGTTAAGAGCTATTAGAAAAAAAAAGTACTTGCAAAGGATATGGAAACTCAGCTGATGAAGTGCAGCTTTAAACTGCTAGAATTGCAGTAACAGTCCAGCTGAGATGCTCTCTTGCATAATCATAGCCATTAAAATCAATACTTATAAAATACAATAGTGCGTAGCAAATTATATAATTTTTAAA
Source organism: Epiperipatus broadwayi (assembly GCA_028023455.1). NCBI lineage: Eukaryota > Metazoa > Onychophora > Udeonychophora > Euonychophora > Peripatidae > Epiperipatus > Epiperipatus broadwayi. Next base: position 6,047,552 of record JAQFVV010000069.1, read on the forward strand.
GAAATTTCCAAAACATTTTTACACTGTAATGAAATGTAATTAACTGTAGTAATATTATATTACTATTCTGCATTAAAGCAACTTTTGATTCATTTTGTACTATAATAACAACACATGGATTTGAATCTGTATATTTACTTGAATAATCAACGGCTTAATTGATTTGATGACAAGAGGTTTGATCCCTATTCTGTCATTATTGTGAGTATTATACATCTGATAAAATATTTGAGATCATTTATTCTCAAATTATATTGTGTAACTTAGCATAATAATGAAAATGGCCAATTCGCAAGATAAAGAATTTTGGATTTACAAAAAGGCCGAGTATGATTAACTGAATGGAACTGTTGTGCTCAGCTTGTCCCTTTGGTGATTGTACATTACTTGAACTCTAAACTAATTCCTATATGAATAAATCTGTATTATTACAAAACTTTGCGGATTTAAGTACACAAGCACACGCACTATAGACATTATTAACAAAATAATATATATAAAATAATGATTATTAAACACTTGAAAATAAGAATTATTAACATTTGATTTTATATTTAATACAAACTTCTATAGTTTAAAATTAAGTTGCTTAAAATAAATGTATTAAGATGAACAAGCAACAACAAACCACTATTAATAATTAAGTTATCATTTCGTTATAGTATTTTATTGTCTTATAAATTCAATCTGAATTCAAATAGAGAATTTCATGTATGTATGTTATTTATGTAGGTTTATTAAATCAAAATGCACTATAATTTTTACTAAATATATGATTATTATATGAATTTTCTGGGAACAAATATACATATATTTAGGAAAAATAAAAAAAATATAACTTATTAGTCAAAGGTATGTAACACTTATTTTATACTTTTTTTAGTGATTTTTCTTTCTGTTCGTGCACTAAAAGATTTTGTCTTTATTATTGATTCTTTATAAAATGATTTATATTAGTTGCAGTGACCAATATTTATTACTGAATTTATGACAATAAATGTATTAAATAAATAAATGAAAAGGAATGTAATTGGAAGAGAAAATAATATATTTGGTAATCAAAGAAATACTAAGTGAATAGACTTCCTTTCATATTTTGCATTGAAATTTTTTTTTTTTTTCAAATTTTGCATTGAAATTAAATTATGATAAAAAATAAAATGAAAGCCTGAAAACAAATAACTTTTTTTTTTTGGCATCTGCCATTGAAAAATTATGATGCCATTTAGTTTTTTAAAAACTGAATCTACAGTTTTATTTTGTTAAAAATAATCATCATCATAATATCTTCTCTCTTTTAATTCTGAGGTAATCAATTATTTAATATTTGTGTGACAGTTTGTGATAGTGGTATTTTCGTTGAACTACTTCCATCACCTAATATTAATTGTTAAATGTTTTTTTAGAAAAATTCAAACTTTATTTTAATTTTTCAAATATATTTAACTGTTAGTAATAGCCACACATTTTGACTGATATTATTCTTTTTTCATCTGGAATTGCAAGCCTGACCAGTAGTGATAGTATTAGCAAGGAAATAGAACCTGGTACCTTTTAGATTTGTGAATAATGAATTTAACTAACTAGCTATTCTATCGAAGATAACAATCAGTAGAAATTTCATATACTTTATCAATGAAGGTCCTCCTGATTTTTACATCTTTTACCTAAGAGTTAAGTTAATATATGTTTACCAAACATTGTAAATTATCACACTAATTTAAACTTATGGAATTGTTTGCCATTATCATGTGGGCAGCTTCTTTAAATTTTCTTCTTTGTACTTTTTCTTTTCTGTCCAATATTTTTATCTTTCCCAATTGAACACATTCATTGGTACATACATGATGTTATTTTATATTAATCTGTCCTTTTCTAATTATCACTTTGTGCACTTTTAATCACTTATCAATGGGAATACTAGTTTCACTAATGTACATTCTTCATATTCGCATGATATTTGTAAATACACTTTCTTTTCAGAATTTCACATTTAAGTTTCACAGAAATTAGGATTCTTCATAGTGTGCTCTTTGGAATGCTGTTCTAATATTATATTGGTTGCACATTTTCTTTAGTTTGTCTGTTATCCCTAGTATTTATGAAAACACTACAATAACTATTAATAATTTTTCTTTTGATGTTTCTTTTTATTGATTATTTAGTTTTCTTAGTGACAGTTGGATAACCATTCAAAATGAGTTTGTCTTAAGAAGGTCTTCTTTTTCCAAATTTTGTGTCTGCAATTTACTCAACAATGATTCAACACTACTTCGGTTAAATTTAGTGTATTTAATAAATTTAACTCGCAATAAATTAATACATTAACTGACAATAAAAATTAATTACTTTACATTTTATATACACACAAGCCTATAGGTATATAAAATAATAATAAAGATCATTCTGACCTGTTTAGTTCCTAGCTTGCTTTCTCACATCTGTAGAGAAGCTCCACACCCTAGAAACTACTAGGCAAAGGGTGATGTGCAACACCCAAATTTTAGTCTATCTTCCAGTTGAGCTCCTGGTTAACTCTCTTTTCTCCTCCAACTTGCATGTCTTTTTTCATTATTTTCTTCTTATAACTGATTGACTGGTAATCCCACTCATCAGATAAGGTATTTATTTCTCTAAGTGCACACATATTGGATTCCAGAATGTTTTACATTTTATTAACTTTAATTAATGACTCAAATTCTTGTTATAAACAACAGACATCTGACTCTCATTCCTTTAATTATTATAAGTACATGTTTATCTCAGTATCACTAATTTTACTTTTTCACTATAATTAGAATATAATCTTTTTCCTAATCTTATAACTTAATTATTTTTTAGTTCCATATTTAAAAGATAAATCTTTTTTATACTTCTGTCATGAATGGATGTATATGTTAAGCACTTTCCAGTGTGTGTTGTGTGTGTGTGTGTGGGGGGGGATTCTATAAATGGTAGTTTTGATTTTGTCATGAGGGAGACTTGTTACAATAACAAAACAAGTAATGTGAATATTTGTTTTTGTTCTGATTTTGTGAATTTATGTTACTGATGTGTGTCCATATATTTTGTAATAGTGCTTCATTATGTGGCCATATAATAAATATATCATATAATGAAACCAGAATTTATATAAATATAAAATAGTATTCAAGGCTATGTTTCAAGTTCTTTCCATGTAAATGTTGCTAATGAGATGTAACAGTGGGAAAACCATAGCCATTATTTCACGGTGGAAGAATTTGGCATTGTATCGAAAGTATAATATTATTATGCAGAATATTAAATTTCATTATATTATCAATAGGAAGAATTGCTGTAGCTTGTAAATTACTATCATCATTTAATATTTTCCTTATAGTAGACAGCAGGGACATTTGAGAATAAGCTGTTCACATCAAAGCTTACAATATGTCAGTTCTTTCAATGTTTTTGTTGCTGATTAATTCCTCAAAATGCTTAGAATCCCTAATACAGTACTGTCTTGTATCCAAAGGATTAAAAACTTTGAGAACAAATCTTGACAAATTTTGACAAGATGAATTTCTAGAACTAACAGTAGATCTTAATGGAATGTATTGCTTATGGATTTTAGGTAGACTATAAGAAAGAGAGATTTTGCTAAAATATATTAATTTACTTTCTTCTGAATCAGCAAAATGTTTATAATGCTTTCCAAGTAATATTTATAACTTTACTGGTATAGAATGTTTTGGCATGTTTATGAATTGGCTATTGTGAAGAGATCTCTTATTTTTCTATTGTAATCAGTTGTATCCATTACAACTATAGCAGTGCCTTTGTCAGCAGGGCAAATGATTATGGATTTGTCTAGTTTGAGATTTAATAGCATTCCTCTTATCATAACAAGTGTTTGATTTGGGTATTTGATGTCTCAAGTGTTTTTTTATTCTCTCGTATAATAATGCTGGTTCTTTTAGAGGCAGTTTTAAAGTGACTTCCTCACCTGTCATTAAAAGGATATTAGATAGTATGATGGCAAAGTTTAATCCTTTTTCCAGAACAGAAAGTTCAGAATCTGTTAGATATTTAGAACTAAGATTTTTTAACTAATGAAGCTAATGGGTTGTTTGGTATAATATGATATTTTATATGCCCATGCAGATTTACAAGTTTCTTCTTTTTTCAATGCAATATAGAATATGATTTTCTTATTGTTCGAAAAATTCTTATGAAATCTTCATGAGTTAGTTTATAATTTAGCAAACATAATATACTATCAATGATGCACAAAATGTGACATTTGAAAATTTTTAGCATTTATTTTTTATCTTAACAAAGTCACATATGTACATTGAGCAATTTTTTGATTCTCTAGCATAAATTGTAGGTTTTAGTTGTTAATTTTTGGGGATAAAATTTTTAGATTTACATTTAAATAGTTAGTTAATTGATTTTCTACTCTGACCAATTTTAGACAATTTTTCATAATGTCTAGAAGTTTGATGTAGTATCAGGTCCACAATGAATATTTTATCATTTATCTGAAAGTTTGTGGTGATGAAATTTCAATTGTTATTATATTTTGAATTATTTCCAACATCTAATATTAATAGTCAATTCAAATGTTTTTTTAAGAAATTCAAACTAATTTTTTTAAAAATATTCAACTGATGTTAGTAATAGCATACATTAGTATATTGTACAACCTATCACATGTTATTCTCTCTTCTTAAAGTGTTTCTGGCATGAATAATGAAACTATTAGCATGGGAATTAAATTTTGGATCTTTAGATTCATGAATACTGAATTTAAGGTGATGCTCTAATTAGCTGGGCTTGCTCTCAAAAAAAAAAAAGAGAGAAATCAGAAGACTCATAGATAATAGTAAATAAAATCAAGTCATACATTATGTGACTTAACTTGATAAGCTTGTAATTATAAACTAAAATAATGAGCATGCAATCAATAAATGCCACAATAGAAAGCATTTAAAACCTCTATCTAGGAACTATTCCCATCCTCAAACCAGTTTCAAGCTATTGGCTATCCTCAGTGGCACTAGGATATTTCAGACACTAGATCTAAAATACCAACTCATTTTAGTTTATTCATAGATAATTATATGAAATTTCTATTGACTTGCCTTTGACACAATTGTCTAGTTGGTTAGAGTATCACCTTAAATTCTATATTCATGAATCTAAAAGTCATTTTGATTACCATATTAATATTGTCATTGGTCAGACCATATATTCAAAATGTGTTGTATACTAACATGTGCACTATTACTAACAGTTGAATGTATTTGAAAAGTTTAAATAATTTGAACTTTTCTAAAAACATTTAACTATATTATATTAGATGATATAATTCAACAATTATTTTTTAATTTTAAAAATGCTAACTTCATCCCCCTCTCTTCCTTAACATTTTATCATTCTACCATAAAACTAAAAATATAATTTTGTTTTGCTTATAGCTTTTTATTAAAAAGTTTAATAATATAAAAAGAAAGGGGTTATTTTGTATGTAAATTTTTATTAAAAGTTTTAGCATTTTCTGAGATAATCAAAGCAGCAAAATTTGTTATAAGCAAATAAATGTCAATTTATTTTATTTTTCTTTACTTTTTAAAATTAATTAATGATTGTATAAAATTACTTATTTAAAAAAAAATATCTAATGACTATACCTAATTAATAATAATTATGATTTTTTTTTTCTTCTTGCATTTAAATAATAAACTTATATCATTAATAAATGTACACATTTTATTTAATTTCAACATGAAAATATAATACAAGACCTATTCACTTTTCATTGATTTATTTCTCTAAATATATTATTTTCCTGCTTTTATTGAATACACTTACTGCTATAAATTCAATAATTATGTAACATTTATTTCTTATCAGTTAGTTTTACTTATTTGATTAGTGATAAATATTGTTTCAATTGAATGTGATAACAAGTATAAGAGATATTATTGTATATAGACAGAATTTAGTTTTCTAAATATTGCTCTGTGTAAGTAATTTTTCTGATAATTTTTGTTTTAAATATTTTGATATATATTTTTAGTTTTAATGTGTATATTTTTATTAATATTAAAATAATATTGTATAATGTAGAAAATGTGATTACTGTATATGCAAGATAACATTTCCTGTGATATTGTATTTGGTTTTACTCCCAATTTAATTCATTACAAACATTTCCATAATAGTTAAGGTAAAATAAGTACAATATAATTCAAATACATCTATAAATACTTTTTTTTTTTTTCAGAACTAAAATTGGCCATTAGAAAAATCTATTAAAATTGTCTGTTTTGAATAGCCAGACTTTATAGTCATAATGTAAAACAAGGCTGCTAATAATCTTGTTTTATTAAAAAAAATGTTGCTCAAATTTAAGTAATTGAGTAATTCCTTACTTAGATCATGTGATATTCACACCAGTGTTGTGATAGTTGAGCTTCAATTCAAGGACTTTTGGCCCTTCAATCATTCTACTGCTTCACTAACCCATACCAAATATTGTTTAGAGTCACACACACATGGAAGTTATACTTTATGCATTGTTTTGAAAAATGGAGGTGCACAATAATTAAAAGTAATTTTCTTAATCATAAAACTTGATTTAAAAAGGTTTATGATCGAAAATAATTGAATATAATAAAGATATATGTTTTAATTTCCCTCAATAACATTAAAATAAATTCACTTTAGTAAGAAAAATAATAAATAACTTTGACGACAAAAATCAAGTTCACTTTATTAATATTCCAGTATACCTTTTCAAGGAGTTGTCCAACAGATCCCTTGCATCCGCATTTAAATATAAATACTACTATCTGTATTATTAGTATTATGTATAAATATCAAATTCTACAAGAATGCTTTCAAATAAAGTAAATTTAGTGTCCCATATGTCCTTGCAATTAATATATATTAAAGAAATAAATTTATTAATTTTTTTAAATGAAATAAAAAAATATAGTTAAATGTATTTCAAAGTTTAAAATAAAAAATGTTCAAACAATTAATAAAATATTTTTTATCCAGTTATATATTAAACAAAAGTATCAGTAATTTAAGCTTGTTTGCAATATTTTAAAGACTGAACTCTTTTAAAATATAAAACAACAGATAAAATTGTTAATATATTATTAAAATAATTAAAAATATATAACTTTTTTATTATAAAAAATATATATGGAAGTATGTTTTTAAATACAGTTTCTGCATACATAAAAAAAACAATATACAAGAACAACTATGAATAGAATATACAAACTTTTATATTAAAACAGGCAAAACTTTTCATACAGTAGAAATAGCGATCATGTGATGTTTAGTGGTTTAAATTTTTATATTACATAATATATATTATAATTTTATCTAATTATTTGATTTTTATATATTAACCTTTAAAAAAAATGTATGTTAATACTATTTAAAAAATAAAAATGATGAGGAAACTTTATATATTTTACAATAAAGAACATTTTTCAAATATTATTTAAATTTTATTTTACATTAATAATTAAATTTCTAAAAAACATTTGTACTGGAATATGGCTATCTATTTAAAGAATATAAAAAATGAACAGATAAAATAAACATTTTTTGTTTTTGGAAACAAATTTTACTACAGTATATGATTATACAGCCAGCAATGGATTAAGCATTTAAAGTCGCAAGCACAACTTAATTTTAAAATCCCTTTGTTCTAAATACTAAATAATGCTATTTAATCAGTTTATTACTTAATAAAACAATATTGATGAATCAATCATTTCCTTAAAAATAAATCTCTATTTATAGGCCCAACAGTTATAGATATGATCATCTTAACTAATTACTTATGTGCCATTTAAAATAAAATTATAAAATAGAATATTAATTATTTATCATTAAAAAAAAAAGTAGAAAATTTTTTATTGCATATCTTATTTATTGCAAAAAAAATGTATAAATTTATTAAAAATTATTAAACACTTTTGCAATGTTAGAGCAAGTATGTGCATACATTAGAATATAAAAAATTGAATTGGAACATTTTCATCTTATGTTTAGAGAATTTATCAACAATATATTCATGAATTAGTTAAATACAACTGAGTTAACAAATTTTATAAATAATTTTTAATATGTTTTAAAACTGAAAATGAACATTACCACCAATGGTACAAATAAGTATTGTTAAAAAAAATTTTAAAACTGTTTCAACATTTGGAAATGTAGACTAAAGTCCCCAATTAATAATTTACATATGTCAGTAATATTGATAATATTGTCTTCTTTAATGAATGTAATGGAAGGAAGATTTCGATTTTTAAAATATTTAATGTCAATGTACTTACAATTTGTGCAGTTACTCTGCCCACATATTATCAAATTCAACATGTTATTTTAAAATTGAAAAATAATTAAAAATCCTTTAATTCATTGACAGTTTTCCTAGGTACTTCACAAATAATAATATCATATATTACAAAATTTTGTTTTACAGTAAAATGTGTCTCGTTATGAGTTGCTTATTCAAATTAAAATTTTCTGTTTTTAAATCTTGTAGTTTCTGTTTAAAAATTGGCATTGTTTTCAATTTCATCAAATTTATTACTAATTTCAAAAAATTTTCCTTCTAAACTGTATTCTATGTCTTGTAATGATTTACTGGTATAATGTATTGATTGTATCAAGTTGTCTTAGAAAATGATTAGTAAATCAGTTTCATATTCATTAAAATTTCTTTATTTTCCATTTATTGATTGGCTTTTCATTGTCAGACATAGCAATTTGAATTAAACCTTTAATATTTTGGTTATTAAATTTTAATGTTGAAACTTCATATATTCTTGATGCACACCTAGTCTCAGACTGAATGTGGGTCATACAAGTTATGAGTATATTTCAGTGCCAAGTCATCAAAGAAAAATATACATATAATTTTAAATAAAATCAAAATAATGCAATGCACCAGAACAGGATTCCACAGCTGTTTCCTATTAAATTTAGAGTACAGCAATGCATGGAGCATAAATTTCTGTATCAATATGATATTTTATTCTGCTTAGAATCTGCTGTACTTTCCAGTCATATTTGTCACATTATCATATACTTGATTCATATAGTTTTTTTATATCTTTAGACAGCTCTCCCAAAACAATACAAATCATTCAGAATTATGATTTTTTGATTCTGAAAACTCCAAAAACTGTTCTTTTATGTTTCTATTTTTATTAACAAATCCCAGGATAAAAGTAGATTTGTCTACATGAATTATGAAGTAATAAATTGTTTCTTGAACATTTTTTGAACTTTACTGCCCAAAGAATTAATAATTCATCATATACAGTATGCAATAAAAAATTATTTTGTATCTATCTGAGTTACTGAATCTTTGCAAATAACTTTTCAAAAACTAGGAACTTCAAGATACTTGATGCAACTTGTGAAATTTCTCCTTCAACTGGAATCTGCATTTTCTCTGTGTCCAAAAAATGCTTATCCTCAACCGTCTAATAATTTCCTAATGGCAATCACTTGTTTTAAAATGGATCACCAATACTCTTGCTCTGAATCAATTTTCTTCTACAAGTGTGTATCAATACTTTCAGTAATTGATAAACATTTGTAAAAGAACAGTTATCACTGATTTGAAATGTCTTCTTACAAATTTCAGACTAAATTTCCAGTCATTGAATGCAGATGAAAATTTTATTTTGTTATAATTAGAAAAAAAGTCTGCATACATAATAATAAATACATTTACTTTGTTCTTGAAAGTAATAATCCTTGATGAAATACTTTGATGCCATTTGTAATACAAATTACACTTAATATCAATTTTTATATAAATATTGTACTTCAAGAATTGGAAAATCTCCAGTGTTACATGATTTATTGATTAAATAGTATTCTACATTTAATCAAACAAATTCATGGGCCACAATGTAATATCATTGAGTAAATCACAATGGTTTTCATTTTTAGTATAATCTACTGAAACTCTGAAAATTTGTTGTTTCTATTGCTTCTAGATATTTTATTTCTCATTAAGAACATTAATGACAAATGGTTTTTAATCCTTCAGATTGTTTTTTGATCCTCTTATTTTTTTTCAATTCACTCTTTGATTCTTTCCAATTTCTTTTCAGGATTATTTCACTTTTTATTGGTAATATGAAAACACAATTTGCTAATCTTTCTGTGTGTATTTTGAGCTCCTTTTCAGTTTTCTTAGTTAAAATTTAATTACAACCTTTTTTTGTTGCAGTATATACTTTGCCTTTTCCATTAATGTTTTGTATTTCTTAGCTTTTAATATTCAATGTTTTTAAAATGCAGTGGATTTTACTAAATTGACTGAATCCTTGTTGTTTATTCTAATAATCAGTGATCACAATATGTATATATAACATTAACAATAATGTAATACAAATATTTACATGTAATATTTCCTTTACAAAAAAAGTGACACTAAAAACACTAATAATATTGAATGCAAGTTGTTAACTACTTTTTTTATTTATTGGCATGCATAATTTTATTTTTACTCATGATCAAAAATAAAATTTTATTGGTTACTTATCAAGTAAACAAAACTTTTATTTTGCTGTTTGTCATTTAACAAATGGAAAATTGTCTAGATCAAGATAGTGTATGTGCCTAAGATTCACAGTATGATTTGAAACTGTTTTCAGAGGTTCCTGATAATTGGAGGCCTCAAGTATTTGTTTCTTCTGCGTGTATGATGGTCTACCATTGCATGTAGCTAATACTGTAAATGAATAAGGTCATTTAAATGTGACATGTTTTGATCTTAGTAGAGCCTTTGACATAGTGAATCATAAGATTTTATTATTTTAATTGTATTGTTTAGATTTTTCTTCTCTAATTTTACAATAATTTAAATCCTAATAAATTGAATGTCCAAATTATTATTATTTTAACTTAAATTCTACTATTATAAAAATGAAGTCAGTCAAGGAAGCATTCAGACCTATTTTATTTTCTTTATACATATACATATGACAAAATCAGATTGTTAACAGTTGTGATGTATTTATTGATGATGTAAAATTATTTCTTAATATTGATAGTTTACTTGACCACTTAAGATTGCTAAAATCAATAAATAATTTTATGATTTGATATATAACAAATCAGATGATTCATAATGGTGAGAAAATATTCATTGACTTCACACACACTACCTGGCTTCTCATATTATTTTGTTATAATATAGCACTGTTATCTCTAAAAAAAAAAAAAAAAAGGACAAAATGCTAGGAAATATAGTTTAATAGTAATGATATCTGATTTCAACAGACTATTAATGAAATTATTTCTAAATGCAATAGGATTATTAGAATTATAGTTAAATCAAAAAAGATTTTACACAAATATTCATGCATTTACTGTTTTATACAATATTTGTTCCAAGAATTAGTTATTGCATGGTTGTTTGGAATTTACATACGTATGTATATTATGAGGACAGACTACAAAACATAATAAAAAGGGTTTTTTTTTTGTAAGAATATAGATGTACAATTGCATTTTGGTAATGAAATTTAAACTTTGGAAAAGAAAATAATTGAACAATATGTTGTTGTTTTTTTAAGACAAAATATTTTAAACAAAATGGATATATCAGAGCTTATTGATAACATAATTTGTAGAATTCTTAATATATTAAGAAATAATAATTTATATTAAAATTATTATAAAAATTCAGTCATAATTAGAATAAATATATAAACTTATTTTCATATGTTAATATATTCAATTTGAAATTTAATAACTATGTAAATATACATTAATCCTTGGTTTATAAATACTGTACTATAATTGTATTGTTGCTAACCTGTTGTTATATGTACGATTAATAAATTGAATTATTAGTATTATTATTATTATTATTATTATTATAGATACTGATCTTTGATAAATTCTTTCCTTAAACATTAAATCTGGTTCTAATTTACATTTTATATAACCATGTGGCTTTCATAAAATTTAACATTACTGTGAAAGCCTTGAGTGACATAAATCTAAATTTTACTTTTTTTATATAAGATAATCAGCAAAGTATTCAAAATTCTATTTCCCAAACATCAAAAAAAAACAACCCCTCTTTCTGTAGAAAAAATATGTTTTTGTTTAATTTTGAATAGAGAATATATATGTGTATGTATGTGTAAATACAAACATATATATTCTATGATATTTTCAAAGTTTAGAAATGTTAGTCAAAATTATATAACAATTTGTTATTAGTAACAACATATTTTATTTTAGGCAATCTGTAGTTATCTATTCTTGCAAATGAACTTATTTATAGTTTTCAATATCTAAAGAGTATATATAGATCTTTTTTTTTTAAGTTACTATTTTTATATTACCAATATTTATTTACTATTATTATCTGCATCATTATCACTTTAATATCTAATAATTAAGACTACCATATAATTAAAGCTTTAATGAAATCAAATTGGCAAATGGGACAAAGTTGAATGGCATTTAAAAAATATAATTAGCCCACATTTTCACCTTTAAGGTAAATTTAAAAATATATATATTGATAAGATTTTATTTAAATAAATTAAGGTTAACTTCAACAAAATAATTATATCTTTAAAAAAATATTTTATTTCTTGAATATTTAACAACAAAATCAATTCTGATATTCAGTAACAAAGAAAAGGATAAGCATTAACTGTTTTAACTACAGAATTATTTTGAGCACTAGTAACTGAATTAATATTAGTTTAAGATCATTCTATCCCACAATTCATTACTTAATATTATGAATTATGGGGTATAATTCATAAATTAATATGAACATATATAAATAGATACACTAACTTGTATAAATATTAAATATACTCGAAGTCATGAATTATGATATATAATTTAAAAATTAATATGAGCATAAATGTAAAGGCATTAACTTTTCCAAATATTAAATAAATAAAAAAACATTATCAATAAGGAAATATTCAATGGTACTGAAAAGAATAATAAAAGAAACTTTAACCATAAAGTAAAAAAAAAAAAAACAATTATTAATTTTCAAAAATAATACTTGGTTCCATCAATCTTTTATATACATTAATCTTTAATCATTACATTGATTAACTTCATGACAAAGTCAAAGCTAAGTAATTTATAAATACATAATATCCAAGTTCTTTATATACTATATACATTTTATTTATAATAGCAATAGAAAACTAGTATCAACTGAAAATGTGAAATAATAAATGCATTGTAGCATGGTAACTCTTTTAAAATATTAACATTCCAAAATAAGAGTTAATACTAAAGTACCTCATTATATACTAAAAAGTAATAGTCATTTGTTTTTTTAAATAACTATTACAACCACACATGAATGTCTATTTTTTTTTTTTTACAGTATTGTAAAATTTGTTTCCTAACAATATTTACAAATACTACAAACTTATCACAATTTATTTATGTAGATAAGATAAAGAGTAAAAGAAAAAAAATACAATAGCCACTTCAATTTCTATAAGAGACAAGATTATTTTAATGGCTAAACTTTCTTAAAATAAAAAATAAAAAACAGCTGTGTAAATTATAAACTAATTACTAAAATTAAATAAATATTTATAGAAATTTACAATTTCCAACAGAGAATTACAATATGGAATTTACAAAAAGATAGCATCAACATTATCAAAAAACATTACAAGCATAATGGATATTTAAAAAAAAAAAACATTACATAAAATACAAAAAAAGAGTAAATAGTAGATGAGTCATTAAAATAAAATCATCATAAAAATGTACACAACTAGATAAGAATTTAAGTGCTTAAACTAATTATTAGTTACTTTTTGTACACATTTTTTATCATCCATTAAAAAAACATAAAGACTGTTTTAATAATTAATCCATAAATAAAATATTAAAATTATTTAGAATCCAATGATTGAAGAAAAATCTTGCTTTTAGCTTGGAGGGTTATTATCTTACAAATCTTAGTGGCTTTTAGTTAGGGAAACTTGAATGATAAGGTACAACAGACTCCAACGTGATATTGTATCCAATTTTGTTATTCCATTTCTATGACATTAACTTTTGGAATAGTTTACAGGCAGAATTATGAAGTGTGATTCTAGTTTTACAATATGCCAATAATTGATATAACTATTATTAATAAACTCATTTTTTAACTTTTTATTTTACCTAATTTATTGTATGGAAATAAAATCTGGAATTCTATAAATCCTAATATAGTGGCATTAAAACAAATTTAAAAATGTCCTTTAAGATTCTAAAAATATAATGGCAAAATCCTTTAGCTTGCTTGATATGTTTCTGAATTTATTATTATAAAATCACATCTTACTTGATTTGATCATGTGAAGTGAAAAAACAATGAGAGATTTCCTAAAAATATATTTTAGGTGAATCTGAACATAAGTTTCATTAAATATTTAGATCCCATTTACATTATAAAAATTGTTTTCATTAGGAAAATATAGCTAAAGACTACAAATAACAAAATGTTCAATATCTTGTTAAAAAATAAAGTTCATAAAAGTTAAAAAATAACACTGCATGATACCAAATAAACAAAGAACCAAGATGTGATACATGTGGACATGATTGTGATACATGAATTGGTTGGAGTCATTACAAACCTTATTTTTATTTTTCAGCAATTAGATTGGCCATACATAATTCAGTTTTGCAAATGTTTAATAAAAATATCTACTTAAATTTTCTGCAATTCTAAAAATAACTATTTTCTGTGGCATAACACCAGTCTTATTATCTAAAAATTGCATTGAAATTATTTTTAATTATAAAATTTCTTTAATTTAGTCTCTTTTTATCCAAATCTGTGCAATTTCATTTCATATAGGGAAGTATAAGAATTTTATTTATTCATACTTTTTATTTTAACATACATTTATAATTTTCTTACTATTTTTTATTTTTATTTTAAAACAACAATTTTGTTAGTATTATATACTCGTTCATAAATGAATGCCTATAAAAACAAGTGCAAAATTTTAAAGCAAATTAAATTGCCTTTGTGATTTAGCTTAATAACGGAGTAGAATACTCAAAAGCAAAAGATTCTTAGACATTTAGTTCTTTGGTGAACTTAATGAAACTATTGTGTTTAATCAATTACAGTACTGAGTGAGTCACATTCATGTGATCTCCTAAGCAACTAACCATATAATTATTTAAAGCATTTGTAAAAAAAAAAAAAAGTATATAAAATAAACCACTTTGAATAAAAATGCAATAGTAATTTCAATTATCTAAAAAAAAAAAGTTTTTTTTTAAAATTTTATTAATTTTATCATTAATTCAATTGAAGTTAGCAATTATATTAAGCATTAAGTAAAAGTTTTAAGGGCTATAATTAAATTAAATATTTTTAATTATTATCAAAAATACTTACTTTTAATTTTACCAATAGTCAGAAATATATAAAAAAAAAAAAAATGCAATTCCATAACATATATTGACTAAACCAAGTGATCCAAGTTTTATTATATCCTCAGTATCAATTAAAACATGTTCAGACTATACGCATTTTTTCAAATGTCTTTGGCTATTTATTTGAAAAAGAATGTTTTTTAGATCATAATTAAAACCATTTAGTTTAATAGTGTTCATGAATAAAAAGATTTTAAGTTTATATATACACTTAATTGTAGTTCTGTGATATATTTAATCTTTAAAAATTAAAATATATAATACCACACTTTTAAAAAATTTACTAATTTTATGTTTAAAGAATAATTATTGGATGTTTAGTTAACAACTAAGATATAGATATTTTGAAAATAAAGCTTATAATTTAAAACAGCAACAATACATTAATTAACTATTTTAAAAAACACCTCATAAAATGTGAGTAATTAACTATAGTTTTATATCATTAACATCTTCTTTGGTGAACTTAATGAAACTATTGTGTTTAATCAATTACAGTACAGAGTGAGTCAAATTCATGTGATCTCCTAAGCAACTAACCATATAATTATTTAAAGCATTTGTAAAAAAAAAAAGTATATCAATACTTTATCAATACTTTTATTTGTATTAAACTAACAGTTTTGATTGTCCTGCAGTCATCATCAGAGTTCTTGTTAAGTTGAGTTTTGGTAATAGAATTAACAAGAACTCTGATGATGACTGCAAGACAGTCGAAACTGTTAGTTTAATAAAAATAAAAGTATTGATAAGGTGTCTAAGAAGAAATCAATACATAGGAAAAGAAGAAGTAGAAAATTAGCTATAGTTTTCCATTATTTTACTAGTATAACATAATATTGAAATTTATAATTGATTCTAGAATCCTAATTTTTGAATAAACATAAAAATGAATTCCTACATACTTAAGCTGTACAAAATTTAAATAAGTAATGTTTTTATTCTTCTCTAACTAACAATCATATGCTGACTAAAATAGAAACTAAACCTGCAAGATTGAAATAAACTATATGAAGAAATCTGATTTCTCAAGAAAGTAAATTTTTTAGAAACGAGATTTGTTTGTAGAAAAATTATTATCAGGTGCCTTTTAATTAGCAATGTTATTGCACAGAATTAGTTTTAACATAGGAGAAAGAAAACTGATGGATTTCCATTGACATTATTTTCTTCTAAATACTGTACTGAATATTTCAATAATCAAATTGTAGAATGGAATTTAACCTAAAACTAATATATTATATCATCTGAATATGGCAATAAGGTGGTTAAATACATCATAGGAAAATAAATCCCAGTGATAATATTTAGCAAAAGAACTGTGATACAAATTATAATTAAATGAAGGTTAATCTATACCAATAACCATCACATAATTATTTCTGCTCTAGAGTGCAGTAAAAATAACTGCTCCTAACCATAAATGTTCATCTTTGTTGATATATTTTTATTTTCATGATTACAAATTCCATTTATCAAATATGCTATTATCTTTTAAAAATTATAATTTTTCTTAAATAAACTTTATTTTAAAATATATATATATATTATTGGAAAATGCAATGTTATAAATAAATAAATTGTAGTCCCATTAAGCTAATTTAAAAATATATCTAGAAAATATCAACAAATAAATATATCAATATCTACAGAAATTCCTATATGACAGTCTGGAAACTTTGCCAATATACCAAATATACATTACTTGGTAAAAACTATATATTTATTCAGATGCACCATGTTCACTCAATTCATTGAGTGATCAAAATGTGTAACATTACAAATTCTTCAAAATTTTTGAAGAGTTAATATAGACCAAATGCACAATCTCAGCTGGTTGTATGGTTTAATGTAACATTAATCCTTGTAATCCCAATCACTTTGAATTTGGTGTAAGAATTATTGAAATGAAGTTTTAAAACTTCTAAGACAATGCTCATACCTATGCTAGAGTTGTTACATTGATTTCTCCAACCTCATATAAACCAAACTCAAAGTGTTAATAGTGATACTGCCAGAAACAAACACGAAGTAAAATTATTTCACAAAAGCACTAATAAAAATAATCAGTCTAATTTCAAAACTCTTATAAATATTTCTAATCTAAAAAGAAATTAGATCATCCCTGTCATAATTATGAAAATTTTTTTGTTGACACGTGTTATCAAAAAATGTTTACCCCAAAGTGCCATTACAAGCAGATAATTTCACACAAAAAGAGTGTAATGAATCTTTTAGAATTACTATTAATTTTTCTGATATAGCAAATAATAATAAAAGTCAGTTTTCATTTTTAGAATAATGTAAATAACTCAAAATAGTAATATATGTGCAACACATACAACTACGTAAAAAAATTTGCTTTAGGCAAAAAAAAATAAGTAATACTAATAAATTAATAACTAACAGAAAAATAATAATAACTGGTTGGCATTATTAAGAATAAAATCTAAAATGCAATACTTAATGGTGTAATTAATACCAGTAGCTAATTACCAATCACATATAAATCATCATCATTGAATAGAATATATAAATAAAATAATCTAATAATTTGAAATTTCAAAAAAATAATAATAATTATATGTAAATCAATATAAAAATTTTCAATTTTTCATATAATGAAAATAAATATTTTTTGGGTAATACCAAAAATTTACTTTAAGTAGCAATTAACTGTAAATTAAATTTACATATTGTATATAAACCAAATATGCTATCACCGAATCGATAATTATATAAACATATTGTTCATCAATGTTCAATTTGTTCAAGCAATCAATTTTTTTTCTTCCCATGTGTCATAGCATCAGCTGGGAAGTGAACCTGCTAACCTGGGACAATTGCTTGTAAAGTAGCTGTTGCTGACCTCTCGACCACCAATGCTTGACAAGCAATCAATTTTATTAATGAAACATTATCTAGTATCAAAGTTCATCTTACTAATACCTGAATCCATTTTCGTTCGCAGTCTATCATAAATTAAACAATATGAATTATGAGTACAAATATCAAATCAACCAAAATGGTTTTGCAATTACTTAAATTGACATATATTTAAATTTACAAGACAAAGTTAATTTCTATTCGACCTTATAAACAAACCATCATAATTCACTATATAATAGTATAATACAATAAGACAGTGAATTATGTTGATTTATTTGCAAAGTTATTAAAATAGAAATTAACTCTTTATTGTATATTTAAATATAAGCAGATTCAAGTAGAACTACAAAAACATCTCTGATAATTTGATATTCACTGTAATAATTATCTAATCTATGATCTATATAAAATGTAGACAACAGATGAAAATGGATTTACTTTTATTAATCTTTACATGATAGACTTTAATATTTCATGGTGTTGCATTGATAAAAGTGATTTGATGAATAATTCACACATTGTTTATTTTAATTTGTTTATATATATATTAAATTTTCTGTCTGGATATAGATAAAGAAATTAGACAATAAATGGTATTACAATCAAATGATAGCACTTGAATATCATGGGTCTTGATTCACTATTACTTATCATTCTTTTAGCACAATTTATTTTAGCATTTGTACTTTAGAACTACATCATAAACTTAAATATACAGGATGAAAACTATAAATAATACTAATGATATATCATTCCACAATAAAATATATGTCAATCTAATCATATTTAGTAATAATAAGTTTTTTTTGTAAATCAATTAACAGTTAATTTAAAAAACAAAAAAATATATATAATGCACTTACCTATTGAGATGTTATATAGTAAAATAGCAGCAAAATATAATCCAGACAGAAACTTATATGACATATATATATAAATTCTCATTCTTAGCATATTATATTTTTCCAAAAAATTATGTATTCATATAAATTTGGCTAGTGTGCAAGACTAAAAAAATAAAATCGTATATTTTTTATTAAAATAAAAATAAATTAGTGCTTTTGTGGCTCCCCCTATAAAAAACAGGAGAGAGAACTTTTTCTTTCAGATAATAAGTCCATTGTCAATCCATTTAACAATTCAATATTAGTCAGGAAAAAGATATCTGGTATTCTTAGCTGAAGACAGAAAGCCTCAGAAATATTATCTTTCTCAGTGTCTCTCTATATTAGAGAGACCCAGAAGTAAGATTATTTATCTTACCTATATATTTTTCTGAAAAAAACAACTGATCAAATAAATAACAGCCGATCATTATTAATGATAACTATTGCTTATTTTTTAATAGATCATCTATAGTAATGTCTCATAATAATGTCAGAATAGAAACCAGACTATCTCTGCTATTAAATGAAATTTATCATCAAGTGAGTTGAGTCTTTTTGTTTTACACATGAATGTATATAGTAACAAATTGAAATTACTAATATTATAAATAGCAACCCAAAAACTATTTTACTATAATATAATTTTATTAATAATTATATTTCATTAATTATTCATATTCTATTAATTATTTTATAACTCATAAACATAAATAATTAAACATTTATAAATAAAATTAAAAAAAAAAAAAATTACTACAAAGCAATCCATTTCACAACTTTTTGTGGAATCCCTGATTTATATAGAAAAAAATATTGATATGATATACTGAAGTGTCTTCTTTTAATGATCATATTTACAAAATATTATTAGTGAAAACAATTTTATAAATTTTATATTATCTTTAAAATAAAAAACTACATTTTATTTTCATAATTAATATTTTTTTTTAAAAAAAATGATGTTGTATAGAAGTATGAGAGAAGTTATTTTCTACTAATAAACAAAAGGTTATGATATTCCCTCCAGACTAATTTAAAATAGAAGAGAAAAAAAATTACTTTTAGAGATAAATGTAAATAAATTTCAATTAACAAAAGATATTTATAGATTTAATTATTTGGACAATTTCTGCATATAATATAGTTTATAATAAAGTAAATGCTATAAAAATACATTTTTATGGTTATATTTATTATGTCATAAAGATATGGTATAGTGGAAAGTATTTAAGTTATTTAAATCTATGCCATAATGTCTATATATATAAGAAATTGAACAAATATGCCAGATATTTATTTAACACAAAAATATATATTCAGTATAAATTTACAATAACTATAAAATTTAAGAAATTATCAGATATGTATGAATCCTGTGTAAACAATGAGACTTCAAAAAAAGATGTTTATCATAGTTATTAAATTCAAATGTTTGTTACACATTTCTAAAAAGCATATATATGTATAATTAAAAACCAATGCTAATATAGCAAAATATCATTAGCAAGATTATAAGATAGTAAGTACTTTTATATAATGCTTGAAAATATATGTTGATGGCATTTTAGTAGTAATTATATGATGAACTATTTCCATCAACTAATATTGGCAGAATAACCCAGTTAGTGTCACCTTAAATTCAATATTCATGGATCTAAAGGTCTAGATTCAATTCCCATGCCAATCCTGTCACTGGTCAGGCCAACAACACCGGAAGAAGAGAAGGAAATAATACCATTCAAAACATGTTATATACTAACTTGTGTGCTATTATTAATAGTTAAATGTATTTGATGAATTTAACTAAAATTAGAATTTTTAAAAATGCATTTAACATTTAATATTAGATGAAGAAAATATTCCAATATGTAATTACTATTGCTTTATATACATTCATATAAGTATGCACTGTACTTACTTGAGATGTCAAAAAAAAAAGTCCTAAGTTTTGTTAATTTATATAAAATGTCTAATTGTTTAATATTAATTCTTATATATTAAAATCACTGATTTATATTTGTAATAAGAATATTATCATGTTAAAAAGAAAACTGTAGAGATCATATAAAGAAAAAAGCTCGAGATACATTTGAAAGGCTTAGTCCCTTCTAGGCAGATTTGATAAGTTCTAAAAATATTACCATTAATTATCTTTGTTAAAAGCACTCTAAGAAGACAGAAACAAAAAGAGCATTATTAAAAACTACAGGCTTCTCTTTCCCAATGATTTCTTAACTTAAATCTAATAAAATTAAATAAAATTATTAGACGGTGATAAATTTGAACATGCTCTTGACAATCTTTAAACTAAGAGTTTCTAATAAAAGTTTAGGCTCCAAAAATCAAAGTATGATTGGTAAAACTACTCATCAACATTATTCATATCGGTACAATTTCAAAAATTTGACATGAGGGTAAAATTATAACAATCTTAAAAATCTAATAATATTATTATTAAAAAACTATTACCTAACAGCATTATCACACATTCTTTATAAGCTCTCTGAAAGAATATTCATGGAAATTAGATCAAGAGTAGTAAAGCATAATTCCAAACAAACATGATTGATGCCTGTACAAAATTGTTACAGTAAGTACCATAACTACTCAAAGTGTTTTTAAAATAAACTAAAGATAGTACTACGTTTATTGATCCAGATTAAGCTTAGTCTCTTTTGAAAAAATCTTCTAAAAGTTTCTAAAATTTTTAAATGCTGAAAAACCATTAATTCACATGACAAAATGGTCTCATTAACAATGCAAAATTTATAGAATAGTCTACCTTCAATTCCTTGATCTACCTTAATATATTAAGGAATATCAGAAATATGGAAATTTATCTATACTGATGGCATTAATTTGACTTCACGAAAAAGATTTTTCCTAGAAATAGAAAAGACTTAATTGTAGTACGAAAAATTTGAAAATCCTTTTCCAAAACTGAAATCTTATCCCAATCACATAAAGATAGTATATTTAACTTTTTATCAAAGGAAGTATCTCATAAACTGACCATGATTTTCAAAAACTTAACTCTATCCTATCCAAATTGGTTAGCTTATGACTTTGGACTATAGCTTAACTTATTTTTGTCATCTATCAAAAGTTGGATATAAAATAATTTCTAAAAATAAAATTTCTAGGTTACTCTACAAACAGCTACCTTAGTACTTACACATTCTACTGTTGAATATTCTGCCTTTGTTGGGAGAAAAAGTGCTTACATTAAATTTCTCAATACACAATTAAATACTAGGATAAGAAATATTACTGGCAAACTAAAATCTGCTTTCTTATATCCTTCTTTATAATGACTAATTTAAAAAAAAACAACCTACAAGCTAAATAGCAAATACAAAATACATTTGTTTAAAATTATGGTAATCATTTTGGTGAATTAAATCTTTCAATTATTTTTTATTTTTAGCAAAGTTTTTTTTAAATTTATTTAAATAATGAAAAAAAAACAAACATCATACATTCATTCAATAAAATTGTCTAAAACTTTTGCTAATTATCTCATGTATATAAATTAAAACTACTTGAATAAATCTTTCATTAAATTGGTAGATATTTACTGATTTTTTTTAATGTATTATGTGATGATTTTCAAATAACACAGCACTGAATGTCGATTTACTTTGGTCTTTTTTTTTACTACATTACCTTAATATAGTATTTAATTTAAAATAATATGTGTATTAGAAAATCTATATTCTTCATTTGTTAGATATTTAAACAAACATTTTGATGTAATTAACTGTTTATTTTTATGGATTCAATAATAACTATAAAAAATGTGATATTCTTAATTTCCAACATAAGTTTATAGTTAATATTCAAATAGGAATTAGTTGATATTTGTTTGAGGTAATGCACTTTTTCTATTTAAAATTTACAACACTCAATATCCAAGATACATATATATGTAACAAAATATCTATATACAGCATAAGACATATCACCTATTATTTAATAGCATATAAATTCATCAATAAATTGTAACAATTAGCAAAATTTCCATATAGTAATTAAACATTACAGATACACATTTTAAAAATGTTTCTCTACAGAAATTTTCCAGCTTAAGAGTCAATGATATACAACTGATGGTCTTACTAAATCTATCTAGTTCTCAGTAACATTAGCACACAGACTTTCTCCACCCTCTCTCTTATTTCTACGTACATACATACTGAGGTTATATGTTAAAGTATAAATTAATTTTGGGTTTGAAAAAAATAATTACAACAATAATACACTACTAATGATATTTAAATATTATTTTAATTTCTATACTTAATACCTTCTATAGTGTATAATTATTTTTACAAAATACAAAGGTATTAATATATTTGTGTTTATTTATAAATATATAAGAAAAAAATTAAATAATTATATTGGTTTAAAATATATTAGATTTTCCCTTTACAATTACAGATATTTAGAAGTTATAATTATTTATTTATTATTATAATATAACTCATTAGAAAAAAATATTAAAAAAAAAATATCTGCAGGCTGATTGGTATACCTGATATTCATTTTGTTGTAAGAAAATACAAATATATATAAAGACAAAAAAAAACATTAGGAAAAAAAAATGTAAATGTTCTTAATCAGAAAATTTATATTTATAAATATAGTTATATAAAACAAAAAACACTTATTTGTGATTGTTAATTACAGAAGATATAAATTAGTATTAAAGTTTATCGGCTGAATGTTTTCGAGGATGCATGCCTCATATTCATAGCCTTCATAAAATGTATAATAAAATATATGAAAATACAAATATTCAAATAAGCTAGAATTACATAGCCCATTTCTTTGAGATCTCGAAGCAAGTGTCTTTCCTATTAATGGCATGGATGTTTCCATTAATGTAAAATGCCTCCTTTATTTTTCTTTTGTGATCATTTGATTCTGAGCACAATATTATGGGATTAACAATGGTCCATTTTAAATTGTAACAAATATAGGAATTTATTTGGTCTATAAATTATAATGGCAGAATAAAATAAAAAATAATTTGGCTCAACTGATTGTTGTTTCATATCCCTGAAATTTTGAAAACTTAATTGAAAATTAAAAGTTGAATCTGTTGACCTCCAAACAATAGCTTATTATTAACTAAAATCTTATAAAAAAATTATGGTTATAACTAAAATATCATAAGAAGCTTCTGCGAATAATAAAAAATAACAATGTACAGAGTTTGGAACTAAAAGAGATAATAAAAGTTTTTTACTTATATAGTGCAGTAATAAAAATATTTTGCTGAATAATGATTTTTGTTTATATCATGAAAATAAAATAAATTAATATATAATTCATCTTTTTAATTTATTTTTTATTAAAATTATTAAATATTTGTTTATAAATAAATGTGTTATGTTTATATTTAGATTTTATTTAAGTATAGTAATTTTAAGCAGAAAATTAATCAAGTAACAATTTAGTGATGTCAGAAAGGAAATGAAGTGGAACCCCTCCTGCCAATATCATTATTATTTTCTATTGTGTTTTTTTATAATTATAAATTCATTTTTAAAATTTTAAAGAGAATTTTCATTATTTGAAGCTACCATTTTTTATATGTATTAATCTTTCAAAATCTTTCCAAAGTATGCGATCAGCACACTGATTTATTACTTTAAAAAATCACAAGCTGTTTCATATAGAGAATCTTTTTTGCAAAGGAATAGACAAATAGTGATACCTTGCCAACAGTTGCTAATTGGTAGCTTTTAGTTCTCTTTGCATGAAAGAACTTATGAGAGCTAAGCATATTCATTCTTTTGTTAGATTTCAGAAATGAAAACATATTTTTCCATATATTTTTTCAATATTTTCTTATTTTAGAGGAGTAATGTGATTAGATTCAGGTTTTATTCAAAAATATTTATTTTTGGAAGACAAGAAAAAAGCTATAACATTTGATTGCAACATATAATTGGCTAAGAAAGAATTCTTATATCGATGGAAAAAAAAAATTTTTTTATCATTTCTTTAAAATTGCAAGTAAACTTTAACTGAATAGCTACAAGTTCTGATATTTAACATGTCTGTTTATTTCAGAAATGATGTTAATTCTTCTGCTTAATAAATTGTTTTTCTATGGCTATCTATAGTGATATTAATGAATTCTGATTTATTAATTAAAAAAAAAATCTGAAAAGATCAGAATTTCTAATAGTCAGTAAAGATGAAAGTGTTTTTAGTTCTACTTTCACATATTTCATGGAATTAGCTTTTTTGTAATCTGGTTTGGAGCCCAGTTGCAAAATAACTTGGAGAAAAATTTTGGAACAACAAAAAATATGATTTTTTGCATAGTTTATTAAATACTTCTGATTATACAATAATTGTATAATAATTATTTGAAATCAAAAGAATACATGTACACACTTTGATTTTATTCATATACATTTTATTTTTAAAAATAAAAGTTAATAAATTTGATTGTAAATTACAATCAGTATAATGACCACATCTTACTGAAATCTTATCATAACTATGATATTATCTTTTGAGATATTCTAAAAATTATAAATGCATTTTTAATATTTTATAATAGTTTTATAAACTTATCAATTCTTCAGATTTATTTCTTCTCATTTTAAAATCAAATTTCAATCAACAAAGATTTCATTAATTTTCCTTGAGTTGTATGCTTGATTTATTTTTTTCTCTTCATGTAATGACAAAAAAGCTTTTTATCCTCATTACTTACTCATTTTTTTAATATTTGCAAACTTCAAATACGATTTTTTAGAATTCTTTCATTTGTAACTTTAAATTTCTAAGAAATCAAATTCAATTTATTGAGTTTTAATATAAAATAAAGATTTTATACTTTAATCAAAAACTGTCATCTGGGTTAACAATAAAAATGTCAACTGATAGAGAATTAAGTAATCTAAACAATAATTTATTTGGGCTTTACAAACTAAGTTAAAACCATTCTTATTTTTTTAATTTAATGTTTTT
Source organism: Epiperipatus broadwayi (assembly GCA_028023455.1). Classification (NCBI taxonomy): domain Eukaryota; kingdom Metazoa; phylum Onychophora; class Udeonychophora; order Euonychophora; family Peripatidae; genus Epiperipatus; species Epiperipatus broadwayi. Next base: position 6,073,789 of record JAQFVV010000069.1, read on the forward strand.
ACCAGAAACGTGATAACCATCTAATAAAAAAAAATGTTATTTATAAATCATACAACGTATTTCAGTTTAATATATATATATTTGCAAAGTTAAAAATAATACTTTTAAAAATAAGTTTTATTTTTAAATATATATTTCTAATGAATAATTTGATATTTCTGAAATAAATAAAGGTAAATTTGATCAAATAAAATGTTGGAAATTTAATCCAACCACTACTAGACTTTTTTTTTTTTTAAAAAAAAGGAACTTCTAAAGATTAGATAAAATATTTTGTTAGAGAATAAATATTTATTTGTTAATTAAAGCACATTTTATAAGCCTAAAATGAATACTTTTGATTTGACTATTCTATTTATTTCTGTTTAGTAGTCTTTTTTTTTTTTACTTGAAAAGTTGATATTTTTTTATAGATTAATTTTGCTTACTGAATTTATGTTTTCAATAAAATATATAAAAAATGCAAAGATAAAATAAGAACTAAAATATCATTCATCAAAAAAATATAACTAAGAAATATCTGAAAAATGAAATATATATGTTGCAATGTATCAACTAAGAATAACTGTTAAAACATTAAGTAATGGATATAACAAGAAAGCTCCTACATAAATTTAACCAATTTTATAGGGAAAAAGACTTTGTAATGTGAAACACATGAAGAGAAAAAACTATATTTCTACGTAGATATATATTTAAAATGTAATAAATATATTATAACAGTAATTCTTGAAAGTTCTAAATATTAATATAATGAAACATTAGGTGAGCAAAAATAAATATTTATAAAATGGTTAATATATATTCGAATAAAAATAATTAAATTCAAGTATATACAATAATATTAACTAAACATTTGTGATGATGTAACTTAGCAAGAAGGTTAAATTAAAATACAATTATTATCAAAAGTATTTTTAATTTGTTTTTCTAGTTACATTATTTAAAAAAATGAAACTTAAATACCAAAATTTCTAAATAGAAAGTTTACTCTTGGAAAACTTATTTACTCCCAATCATTTATAAATTATTATCATTATCCCTGTACATCACCCAGTGGAATACAGGATTTCTCATGACTATGGATATTAATTGCATAATTAATGGTAATAATACTACGTTTGTAGTGAGTTTGATAGCAAACACAAAGTTGAAAAATAGTAAAAATATATTAACAATTTATCAACAAGAAGTATATAAACTTGTTGCTTATGTATTAGCAACTATTACTAAATATAATATAAAATAAAGATAATAATTATTAGAGATATTTTAATCTTAAAGTCTTAGAATAATTATATTGATAAGATCTTATTAAGTGTAAAGTTTGAAAAGTTTCAAAACCATAGTTTTCTGCAGATATTGTTCTTTTACTATAATATCTTAATTAGTTCATACAAGATAGTAGTTGCCCTCGTTGGGAACTGGTAACATCAGATAGGGATATAGTAGGTCTTACGGCACAGTCCATTTCTATCCTCATGACATAAAGCAGGTGATGGTTGGATTTAGCAAATTTCAATATTAGTCTTAGTCTCTGGATCCAATTGCATAGCTAATGTGGATTAGTTTTTCTAACCACACATAATAGATAATCCTGCTAGATGAAGTCATCACACTTGCTATTACAAATGGAGTATTGAAAATACTTTAAAATGTCTATGGCTATTCAAGTTATTCAGTGGAAAACTTTTGTCCAGCATTTCTCTTCTCTTCATGGCATCATTGCTATGCTGCATCTTGAGTTAACATTTGGTTATTTATAATAATGTTTGGTGATAAACATTTTCTTCATTCCTTAAATTATGATACAAAAAAAGTTTTTCTCTTTTGCCTTTTTCCTATATTTGGTAGTGATAGGAAGAAAGAAAAATCATTACTGACTTAAAAATTGATTAAGTACTTTCTTAATTTAGTACCCCCAATTTTCAATAATTTATTTAGATTTGCCATTCAATTTACTATAAGAATGGGAAAATTATTTATTTAAATCCCATTCAAAGGCAAATACTTTATATTTTTATAAACTATGCAATTTAAATTCTTGAACGCTTCAAAACATTTCTTCTTTCTTCATTTACATAGTATGAGATATATATTTCTTTTTTTATGGTTTTCATTTTTACAAAATATATTTCCTTTATAAAAATATTTAGTAACATTTAAAAAAAAAAATCTATAGACCAATTTTTTTTCTTTTAATTGTCTGAACCAGTATACTTAAGTGACACGTATATTATACCTAGTATGTTCACATACACATGGCAGTTTATATATTTTTTTCTATGACTATGCAGCTTGTATTTGAGCTGCTATCAAATTTGTTGTTATAATATAGTGTGCATATACTATACAAAATGATACTGGAACAAACTATGATGATATTGAAGTTAATAAATATTGACGGTATTATAATATAATATATGAATTAATGTGTATACAATAGTTTTATTAAACATATTAATAATAGTTTGAATTTATAACAATATAATTTTACTTTATTTTTAAAAATGGAAATTTCCTAATCTTAATTTTTAGATAATGCTATTTATAATTATCCGCAATTAAGCGCTATCCTAAGAAAAGTTATTAATGAATGCGTATTTACTGGACCTTAGCACATTTATACATTGCCCTCAAAAGCAATAAGCTTCAGTAAATATATATTCATTAAGAGCTTTTCTTAGAATAGCACTTAAACACAGATATTTATAAATTAGAGCGATATAAGAAAAGTTCATTACATTTTAAATTATAATGTTGTTTATGAAAAAAACTTAAGTTAATAATTAAAAATATCTATGTGAATCACATTATAAGAGAAACATAAATATATGCTTGAAACAGATATTGGTTTATTGATATTTTATAATCCAAAATGTTTAAATCTAGATAATCCATTATTTATTTACAATTTAGATAAAAAAAATAACCACATGTATTTTGAATAACTAATATATAAGAAGTGATTTAAAATATAATAATATGGGTATGTCATTTATTTTAATACATGTATCAAAGTAAAATATACTATATGTTGTAGTATGTATAATATAGATTGACAGTAGATTTCTTTTAAATAAGAGAGAATAGATTAATAGTAAATAATAAAAATCTCTTGAAATTCATAGATATAACTATTAACTCCTTAGTCAAGAATTTTTCAGGGATCATTTAACTTATTGCATTAATATTTTGAATATATCAGGCTATAGTTAAGTAGATGAAATCTTCTACAAACACATATAACTAAATAGAATATTAATAAACTGATGTTTGGTGACAAGGATATTATATATAGAGAGATCTTACTGTGAAGGATATACCTATATCATACAAACAATCTACACAATGTTAAATTTTTATCTTTACAAAATACCTGTTTTTTCTTAGATTAGATGCTGCAGTGTATATATTAAAAAATCTTTTATGGTTACTAGATATAAATAACTACTTTTTTCTCTAATTATTATTAGTTTTTTGCCACTAGAATTTTTTTTTAATTAGATAACTTATTATCATATATGCTTTAACTTTCACATTATTTTCAATTTAAAATATTAATTTGATAAATCAAATGGAATAATTGGTTTAGAAGAAGTAGAAATTACATGTTTTTTTAGTCTTGAAGTATAAAGATCTTTAATTATGTTTAACTTTGGAATGGTTATTAATTTGAGAAAGTGAATCAATTTAAATGTTTTCACAGTTTTTCTATGTAAAAAGACATTTTAATGTTGAGATGCAACATAAACCCCAATGAACTGTTTCTAATATTCTGTAAATCATCTTTTGAATTGGCCAGGATCACATAATCTTCAGCATGCTGTAAATCTTGTTTTTGCTTTTATTCAATTCAAATTAAAAATCTCATTAATAAATGTATATCATAACTTGTTACATGCATTGTGAAGCTACCTATTAATAATCCAAAAAATGGAAACAAAATTGACTAACAATTATCCTTTTTAACACCAGTTTTAATTTTAGATAATTTAGATTTTCCACCAATAATAATAATGCTTCCCTCTTCAGCAGACAACCAATTGATTTCAAGTATTACATCCCCATTCAACAATTTAATATTCTTATACAAACAAAACAAAATAATAAAATATAATGTATCACTAATGAATAGCGCTCCATATAAAATTGTTTGCAAAGAAATGATTGTCAAAAAGCAAACGTCAGTTATCAGTATAAGTTTTACAAATTAATTAATTCAGGGGGGAAAAAATCTAACTTAGAAAAAAATTAAACTATTAAAAAAAAAAAGAGAAATCTAAAAACTAAAAAAATCTCTCTTTTCATTTATTTTAAAAATAAAGATGTGTGAATAAAGATTGTTTATAAACATAAAGAAAATAAAATGTCTACGTGTTGAAAAATTAAAATATGAAAGTAAAATATAAAAATATTAAAACAAACGAAAGATTATAATTAAATTTCAAAAACTCAAAGATTGCCTATATTTATAAGCTACATAAAAATGAGATTAGCAATGGCTACTGATTAAAATACACAAACAAAAGGATTAATTAAAAGGCATCTTAAGAATTTAATCAAAGCAGTGGACAAATTTAAAAGCTAATTAAAAAAGGATAACAAGGTCATCATATAAAGAGGGCTGAAAATTTTGTCAAGCATTCACTTATCTGGTCTTTCACATATCTAAAGTCAATCACTTATTAGACTTTTTTTCCAATGAATATGATGCAGTGCTAAGCAGTTTGGAGCATGCGATGAACTCCAGCCTGTCTGACAGAACATTAACATTCTGCCTGATAGAAGCAATGCTCTTCTAACAATTTGAAGCCGCCAGGAATTCTAACTGTCTGAAATAGAAGTAGCATGGACTAGCAATTATCACCTCATCAGAAGCTTAAAATCCAACCAGTTGGTAAAATACACATGCAGCAGTAAATAATTTGAACCCACCACATTAAAAAATCTTATAGGTAATAACATTTTCTTATTCCAATTCTTGATATTAATTAATGTAGCCATTGCAATCTTTGAGTATTCCCAGAATCAATATAATAAATGAACTCTATAGCCAGCATAAAATGAACTATTTATGTGCAGGTTGATATAATAAACCGAGAGTCCTAGAACTTTGAAAATCATATAAACCAACAAACAGCTCATATGATGGAGTATGTGTGCGTTATATATATTTTGATATTTATGTTTATGTAATGTTTTATTATAATGTGTGTGTCTAAAATATTACAAATCATTGTTTATATGTAATTTAAAAATTTATAAAATTAGTTTATAAGTTATATTAAACATTTTATTTAAAATAAATTATTCTACAAATTAGTATTTGTCAGTCAATTTCTTTTAATTATACTACTAAAAAAGCAATTTAGCAGAGAAGATAAAGCAGCAATTTGTTATATTGTTCTTTTGATTGAGCTAGTTGGGATTTCTTAGGCGCTGAATTAGTTTGCTGTCATTCAGGGTATGTTAGTTACCTTTTGTAATTAACTGATGCCTGAAGTTATACTACAAAACCAAAAAAGTGCTTTGAATAATAGGTGTTAAATTCGGCAGTCGAGAAGATCTATGGCCTTGAAATGTAGTCGTAGTTATGTATCTTATACAGCTCGGCTTGGTCATAGGTATCCTCTGGGTATTATGCTTCTCTGCCTAAGAGACCGATGTGGTGCAAGATTTAAATTGCAGTCAGAGTAGATCGAATTCATAATAAATAATTTTATAATATATTTTTATATATAAAAAGTAAGTCTTACAATTTTGCTTTTCACAATTTCTATTTTTATTAAAGAGTAAAAATTTATGCTATATTTTGTTTTCCTATTCGATAGACTACCCTACCCGGTTCAATATATTATGCAAAAATTAATACCTACTTCATAAAAAGAAATCAGTTATAGATTCAAAGAAATGTAAATGTCATAATAGCATTGTACACTGCTAGATGTTAATTTTCAATGCAAATTATGAATACAGTTTTAAAATTTATTATTCAAATAGCAAAATTTTATATGTATTTTCAATTTAAAAGATTTTCTTTTCAAAAATAAAATAAAAATTGTATTGATTTTTAAAAAAAGTTAAACAGTAATTTTCTTCAATTTAATAATTTAAGATATATAAATAGTATCATCAGGGCCGGATCCAATAAGTGCGGGGCCCGATTGGATTTTTTTTGCGGGGGGCCCTCTATATATTAAACATTTAAATAAAATGCAAATTCAATATTTCGAAAAATAACTTTTTGTTAATTTTGATGGTGATGCGGGGCCCCTTCAAGTGCGGGGCCCGATTGGGTCCAATCGCCTCATAAGCATTTCATAAAGTATACACATCATCAAATATTATCTCTTAGCTACTTGCTTTTGAATAAAGAATATATACATGTATATATAAGTAGAGATATCAAGCATTAGAAAATTTTTAATAAGTTTTATGAAATAAAAAAAAAAGTACAGAATGATTTTTAAACTTTAGTGTTTTATTTCATTTGTCATATAATTTTTCTCACAATTTATGTGGTGACTTTTAAAATCATAGCAGGGAAAATCTTATCTCCTCTCTCTCAATGATCTTAATAACAAACACAGATAACAGAATCTAACATATGTAATTATGAATAGTCATCAACTGTGATAAAATAACAACAAACTGTGAAATATAACTATTTGAAAAGAGAGATTTGCAAACAAATCAAACTAACATCAGAAGCAAACAGGTCATTCTATAAACTGATAGTTATGTTTTTCATCCAGAAAATTTAGATCAATTATATGAAAAATATGAAAAATAATCAAACGATTTATTATAAATATTTTTCCCCCCAAATCAATTATATCTTGATTGGCTTTTTCATTATTCAATCCATTGAATGATTTGCAACTCTCAAATATTTTTAAAATTCTTGAAAATGCTGATTGAGATACGATTTTACAAATAGCATTCATTCTCAGATTAAACATCACATGATAAGTCACCCTTATGTATATACTGCTAATCAAATGAACATTAGTTTAATATATGTGCACGTAGTAATGCTAAACCACAGTCTACAATGAATGTATATCTTACACAAGCCTACACACACACCCTCCCCTGAAAAAATTTTCATGTGTGATCTTTATAATAGTAATTCTATTATAAGAAGCATCTGATTAGATAAATAATGTATGCAGATTTACTTTCTTTTCATTTATATCAAATATAATATTTAATACTCTGGTAAAACTGTGAATAAAAATTCACTATTATTATTAATTAAAATGGTTACTGGAAACAGATTTATTTGTCTTCATGGAAAATGAAATTTACAGATATTTATTTGAGTAGGAATCTAACAGTTCTACTGTGGGTTTTCATTTATATGTCATAATTAATGTACAGTAATGTGCAGAACAGACCAATAAATCAATGCTTTCAGTAAATCAGTAGTTTCAGAAAAAAAATTAATTCTTCTCTCTTAAAATTGTACAGTTTATGTCTAATAATTAAAAGGTAACTTTTGATTAATAATACGGTAGTAAAATAATGTTATTTATAAAACATTTTAATCATTGAAATAGTGTACCACAATAAAAAGGGGTATGAAACGAAAAATAAAAAACCGTCATAATTTTACAGGAAAAAATAGTCTAACAAACTTGGAAGGGGATAGGGTAATTTTACAAAAATAAATAAGTCTAGTTGTTTTTTATAAAAAAAATAATTTATTTGTAAATAGTTGTTACAAACAGATTTTAATATAACAGAAAAAATAGAAGAACAAAATATAAAAAAAAAGACAAAAGAAAAATTTTCCAGTTAATTAAAGCAATGAAGTGTGGCATTTTTAGGTATAAGAAAGAGATTTTATAAAAGACATTTTAATTTTAAGTAATTTTTAAAATTGATTGATTGACTACCACAACGAATAATAGTGAATAAATATTCAATTTGGTAGCATCAATAAGTAAAAATATTTAAGATAAAAACCCGGAGGTTAAAAAGTAAATGGGTAAAAATTAGTCGTCAGCTGTTTGCAATAAACACGTGCGGAGCCCCAGAACTTTTTTCTTAGCATAAAATAAATAATTAAAGTAATTAATTGAAAGATTTTTTTTTTAAATCCTCCCCTCCCCCACATAAATCAAAAGATTAAAGGAATATCATTTTATTTAATTAATTAAAAAAATTTAATTTATTTTTATATCAATTTATATATACATCTTCGTAATTTTATAGATTATTAAATAAAATGAAAAATTATAAACAGAAGTAAAAAAAAAATATAATATATAATTTGACAATTTCCTACCTTTGAGTCTCCGTCCCTCTGATATAGAATAAGTTAGATTTTGAAATTCAATGTCTACAGATCTTCGCTTAGGTAAAAAATGAAATCTCTTCATTTCTGAGACAGTATTTTCCACTTTCTTGGACAGTAATGGATTATCGGCATTGTTGGCTTTTTTAACTTTTATATTTTCATCAGGTTTGGTTACTACAACTTGAATGCTTAACAATTCCGCCATGATTGCCTCTGTCACCCTCGTTACAACTACATGCTTCCAGTCTTATGCTCGCCAAAGCAGTTGATAGACGAGTCCATTAATCACCTGAGGAGGAGAAATGTTCATAAAACAAAAGAAAATGATTCACTAAAAACTTATAATAGGCATATACAAAAATATCTCAGCACATTATTTTATATCAAAATATACTAGAATAGTTGTTTTGTTTTTTTAATTAAAATTATTTTAATTTAATAAAATTCTGGATATATCTGCATATAACACTAAAAACTAAGGTTTATTAAAATAAATTACTACAGGTAGATTTAATTCGCTTATTAAAAAACAGAAACGTTTTTTCTTTAAAATCTTTATAAGGCAAATAATTAGCTATATTTACGTTTATTTATTAAGTACAACTATAGCTTTGATGAAAATAATCTACATCTCTAAGATCGAATCCGCACAGACTATTTTCTGAATTTTAAAACAAATATTAATGTTTTTCTTGTAAAATGTGTATTGAACTGTATCAGTAATAAGTTTTTAGTAAATTAATTTTGCCGCTGTTTTCTTTAATTAATAATCAGTGCAAAACTTCGCAGAGCTACTTAAGGACATTGTATCCCATCATTCATTTCCGTACATTCATTCCCATTAGTCAAAGCTGCTCGATCTCTCACTCACTCTCTCTCTCGCTCTTTTTTTTTTTACCCATCCCATGTTCCCCCTCTCCCCCAACCACTTTCTAATTATATTTTTTTGATATATAATTACTGTCTTAAAAATATAAATTTGACTCCAAAAATCATATACAATGTTGAAATTACTTCAAATAAGTTTGTCGTAACTGTTTAAATAAAAAATAGATGAAATCATCTTTTTAAAACTGTTTGAACATAATTGCTTTATCCATGTTTTCAAAAATATTTTAATAAATAAATACCAAATAATGAAAGAAAATGTGCATTAATTTTACATACAGTACTTATAAATGAAAAAAGAAAAAGTTATAAATGTTATACAGATATAAATGCATGTTTTAAATATTTACACATCGAAACCGTTGTATATCCCGGATAACCACTTTTAAAGAAAATAAATGACAAATTATCATATGATTTCACGTGATATATATAAAGCAAGTTTTAAATGGCACAAAAATAAAGTGAATACTTTTAGTACCATTTGATTCCTCTTGGAGGCCTTAAAGGAACCGAGCAGGGCAAATTCCTAATGTCCACACGTTTCGTTGCATCTGTTATTACTATGTGATTATTCATATAGTATACGAACATGGATGGGCTGCACACCAACACGCATTAGCCAGCGTGGTGAGTTTATTGGCTTTTTACCCCCGAGTTTAAGAATATTTTTTCCAATATATACAATCATGACAGACAAAAATAAATCATGGCCCTTATTCCCAGGAGGCTGTAAAGTCACCAACCAAGGCAGCGGTTGGTGGCCGAAGGCGGAGGGTGCTAAGAATCCCCTGATTGCGGACTCAGGCTGCCATTTGATGATGACTTTTTATTTAGGTACTTACAACTGCAGATCACTTTCAAGTGAAGGAAGATTGCAAGAGTTAGAAGAAGAACTGTCTTATATTAAATGGGACATTATTGGACTTTGTGAAGTTAGAAGAAAAGGTGAAGAAACAATTGATTTAAAAAGTGGACATATACTCTACTATAAAGGCACAAATATTGGAAATACAAGTGGAGTAGGATTCATTATAAATAAAAAATGGAAGAATAACATTGTGGAGATTGATGGTGTATCGGACAGAGTGGCAAGATTAGTTTTACAACTTAATAGCAGATACCAAATGCAGATAATTCAGGTTTATGCCCCAACAAGTTCTCATAGTGATGAAGTTATAGAAGATTTTTATATGGATGTACAAAAGGCTTTTGATCAGAGTAAACAACATTTTAAAATTGTTATGGGAGACTTTAATGCTAGAATTGGTAAACAAATGAAAGATGAAAATGCTGTAGGTAATTTTGGTTATGGTAATAGAAATGAGAGAGGACATAGACTTGTGGAGTTTGCAGAAAAAAAGAAAAACTTTATATTATGAATTCTTTTTTTGAGAAAAATGTTAAAAGGAAATGGACATGGAAGCATCCAAATGAAGGTACAGCAGAATTGGATTATATTTTGACTAACAGAAAATACATATTTCAAGATTGTAATGTTCTTAATAAATTTAACACAGGAAGTGATCATCGATTAGTAAGATGTAAGATACATGTTAATGCAAAACTAGAGAGACAAAAATTATTAAGAAAAACAATATTTACAGTTGATATTCCTAATCTTCAGAAACATTCTAATGAATTTAAATTAGAACTTACAAATCGGTTTCAAGTATTAGTAGATTTTGAACATGATTCAGATTTGAATGACATTAATAGGAAAATAACTGATACACTTTTAAAAACTGCAACAAAGATAGCTGGTAGAAAAAAGCAGCAATTGACCAATAAAATTTCTACTGAGACTAGAGAATTTATGAAGAAAAGAAGGAATATGAGGATATACAACAATGATGCATTAAAAAAGATTGAATATCTCGAATTTTGTAAAATGGTGCAGAAAAGAGTTGAAAATGATATAAGAAAGTATAATTGTGAACTAGCAAGGAAAGCTGTAGAAGAGAATAAAAGTCTAAAGAGTGTAAAACAACATTTTGGTATTGGTAGGAAATTTATATCTGCAATAAGAAAAAAAGATGGCATTATTACTAAAAAGAGAGATGACATCATGAAATGTGTAGAAGACTTCTATCAAGAATTATATAGTAATAAAGAACAAGTGCCTCCTATACCTATTATATCTTCCGAATTGCCCAGAATTTTGAATGAGGAAGTGAGACATGCAATTAAATTTATGAAGAAAGGGAAGGCTCCAGGTAATGATGGAATTATAATTGATATATTAAAAGAAGCAGGTGAAGAAATAGAAATTTTTTTTAGCAAAGTTATATACCAAATGTCTAAATGATAAAGATGTACCAGATGATTGGAAGAATGCAGTATTAATATTAATATTTAAAAAAGGTGATAAAGAAGATATTAGAAATTACAGACCTATCAGTCTTTTATCAGTTTTATACAAAAATTTTACTAAGATAATTACAACTCGTCTACAGAAAACATTGGATTTCCACCAACCAAGAGAACAAGCTGGATTTAAAAGTGGTTTTAGTACAGTAGATCATATCCAGGTATTGAGAGAAGTTATAGAAAGGACAAATGAATATGAGTTGCCATTATGCTTAGGATTTGTAGATTATGAAAAGGCATTTGATTCTATAAACATTTCTTCAGTGATTAAAGCATTGGATCATCAAGGTGTAGATCCAGGATATTGTCATATTTTAAAGAATATTTATAAAAATGCAACAGCAACAATTAGATTACATAATGATAGTAGGAAAATCAACATTGAAAAGGGTGTAAGACAGGGTGACTCCATATCTCCAAAACTTTTTACAGCAGTGCTGCAAGAAGTATTTTGTGGATTAAAATGGGAAGCTAAAGGAGTGAAAGTAAATGGAGATTATTTAAGTCATTTAGATTTTGCAGATGATGTAGTTGTTTTTGCAAATAATGCTTTAGAGCTACAGGAAATGTTGCAGGAGTTATCAGATGAAAGTAGGAAAGTAGGACTAAAGATAAATGTTAAAAAGACTAAAGTAATGTTTAATAGATTTTCTCAAAATATGAAAATAAAGATTGATTATGATGAGTTAGAAGAAGTTAACAGTTACAAATACCTTGGTCAGATTATTAATACAGATGGAAACATAATGGATGAAATTAATCATAGAATTAAACTTGGTTGGAGTGCTTTTGGTAGAAATAACTTGATACTAAAAGGAAATATGCCTATGTGTTTGAAAAGGAAGGTTTTTAATAAATGTGTTTTGCCAGTTCTTACTTATGGATCTGAGACTTGGACACTTAATAGAAGAGCAATACAGAGACTTCAGACCACTCAAAGAAGTATGGAGAGATGCATGTTGGGAGTAACAAGAAGGGATCAAAAATGCAATGTATGGGTAAGAGAACAAACAGGTGTTACTGACCTCATTGAAAAAATTAAAAGACTGAAGTGGAGTTGGGCTGGACATATTGTTAGAAGAGATGATAGTAGATGGACAATTGAAATTTTAAACTGGATTTCAAGAGATTGTAAAAGACCCAGAAAGAGACCACATATGAGATGGATGGATAAAATAAGAAAGTGTGCAGGGGTGATGTGGAGAAGAGATGCTAAAGATAGGAAAAGATGGATTGAACTTGGAGAGATGTTCATCCTGCAGTGGATTGATAATAGTTGATGATGATGATGATGAATATAAATTTTATGTGTATAATTTTAAAATTCGCCACTTTAAAATTGGGTGGCACGTTATTATTCTATATATGTACAAATTCTTAGAGAATTAATAGAGAAGCCTAATTTATGGAGATTGAATTCATTGCATCTTATTACATTTTCATACCCATTAATAAATTTGACTATCTTAATTCCAGAAAAAAAGAGATAAAGAAAAACAAAAAGTTAGATTTATGATAATTCATAAAATACAAATAGTTCACAAATTGCACAATGATCGTTTAGTCTGTTTAATTAACTAACAACTTTGCAATGTTTGTCTTTTAATCACTTCATCAGTAAACTTTTTTTTTTGTGAATGACTTACAACTTTATTATAGTTTTCTAGTATTCTATAATCATTCATGAAAGCAATTGATATTGCAGCTCTTTTAAGTGACTTTGAGTAGATATTTATAATATAAACAAGGTAGATTCGATGTTATTACATATCTAATAGATTTGAAATCTTACTGACAAAATAATTTATTAAATTTTGCATCTACAAAAAGTGTACTGAAAGAGAGACTGGGGATATTTTGACATAAATATTTCTATAAACATATGGGGTATAGTATTCTTAAACTAAATATATGATAATACAGACTGTATGTACTGCTCTGAGATTGTTTATAAGGCAAGCCTTGAAAAGAGACATAAAGCCTTTTCTCCATATATCTAGGGTTTGATCAACACAATAATGCCTGTAAACAAATGATTTCAATGGAGGCTATGTCTGTGGTTTAAGAAAGAGTGCTAATGTAGTAAGAGTTTTAGATCTTTTTTAAATTCAGCAAACAAATGCTTTGTTAGAATAAATAAATAGCATGCTATGCTTTTTAGCTCCTTAACAAATATATAAAGGAATGTGTTTAATGCTTTAGCAAAATAATCTTTGCTTTTATTGACATCAGATTTCATTGTATCTTGTCCAGGCTTCCAACTTGCAGGGCATACTTCCCCATGTTTATCAGTAAACTGGAAGGCTTGCACTAATCTCAAAGTTTCATCAACACTTCTTTTGACAGGCAAATCGTTGATCATAATTTGTCTTAGATTTCCTTTATCATCAATGATAAACAAATCTCTAAAAGCTACATCTTCATCATCTTTATAAATTCCATAATCCCAAAAAATTTGGCCAGTTTTATCAGAAAGAAGCGGATATTCTACATCACCTAATCCACCTTGCTTCCTTGGAGTATTCAACCATGCAAAATGATTAAAATGACTATCAGTGGAACAAGCCAATACTTCACAATCAATTTTTTTGAAATCATTTCTTTCACTAAAGGCTATTAATTCTGCTGGACAGACAAAAGTAAAATCTGCTGGATAAAAGAAAAAAAAAGCAAACATCTACCCTTGTAATCAGATAATTTGATTTCCTTAAATTCTCCATTAACTAAAGCAGTTGCACAAAAGTCTGGTGCTGGTATTGTCAACTGCACTTTTGGCATAGCGATTGTGTAAGTATCATCGTCCAGCAGAGGACATAGCTTATGTTCAGAATTTAGGATTTCATGGATAGATGTTTGATGATTACCTCCAGAAAATACCTTTGATATTTCTTTACTACTTTTTTTAATATTAAGACAAAATCTACACAAACAATTACTATCATATTTATAACATTTTGCAAAACAAATAAAATGTTTCCAAAGTCTTTGTGTTGCATCAGTAGGAAAGCTATGTCTTGCTTGCTTACAATAGATTTTAGAATATCTCCAACTAATTTAGTTGTAGAGTTTTGTCACTATAATGAAATAGTCTACATTTTAACTTGTCAACTTTGGTAACACAGAACCTGTTCCAAATTTTAGGATTAAAGTTCATCTTTGAATCTAAAAAGCTACTGAGATATTAAAATTGATTTGTTTTCTTGAAATGATAGCTATCCAAGTCAAAAGTTGGTAAAATGTCTTTAACATTAATTACTAGAACAATTTCTTTATAGGCTGATTCTTTCATGTGTGTACTCATTTTAGTTTTTAAAGGAAAAAAATAAAGAGACTAAAAAAAAAATTGAAATGTTTTGCTATGACTGTATAAATCAATGTGTGAATCCCATATGTGTCCACATTTATTACATGCTAGTCCTTTATTGGATGTGATGAAATATTGCCTTTTAATTTCTTTGAAAAACTTTAATATTTTATCTAATTATAGCTTTTCATTGTATTTAATACTCAGCTATATCTCCTAAATGAACACAAACAATTTTTATACTTCACTATAAAGTATTTTGAAATTATATAACATAAATAAGATCTGATATTCTGAAAATCATGCACATATATATTGAAAGAATAAAGTAATGGCAGATTTTATTTCAATAATAATAATTGAACTATATTACTAAATTTGCTTTTAATTTTATATGAATTTGTCCAGTTTTATATTTTCTTTTCTTATTATTTTAAAAAGAAATACTCTAATTTATTCATATTTTATTTTATTTAAGAAAATGAGATAATAAAAATTACAAAAGTAAAAGTGATCATGTGATGTTTAGTGGTTTAAAACATAAACACATAATGGAATAAAGTATATGTAGAGGATTTTTAGGAAGATGAAATGTTGAATTAAATATATAACAAAAAATCATTGTTAAATTTTAAAAAAAAAGATTGCAATAAAAATATGGATTATTAGTATCATCAATAGCATTCTGTCCTATAGACAGGTCCAGAGAGTCGTCACATTACTAATTCATTCATTTTTCCAATCCATTCTCATCATTGCCCAGTGCTTCAATTCCACATAACTCTTGCTATCTTTGATATTATCCAACAATGTCAATCTTTTTTGTCCTTTCTTCTTGCTTTCATGTCATTTTCTCCAAAACATCCTTCATTAAACAATACTTTCTTATTAATATATATGTCCAATCCAGTTTCTCTTTCTATTCTAATTTTCTCAATCAATCTTTTTTTTTCATTTACTATTTTCAAAACTTCTTCATTTGTTATTTTATTCAGCCAACTGATTTTTTCGATTCTTCTCCATGTTTATATCTCAAAGGATTCCAATCTGTTCATAACAGTTTTCTGTCTGATAGCAGAACATTGAGCAATCATCTTGAGATCAGTATAATCATTATAAATAATTCTCAATAGTATCTATTCTTTTCATAAACTTATGTAACTCTAACAAGCTTGTAATGTTCAAGTTAATCTGAAAAGGTATAAAAATGAAACTTAAACTGATAAGAAAGTCTTAAATATACTGAGCCAAGTTTTTGCAGATTGCTGCAGAATTATAGTGCTGAATAGAATTGTGCCATTATGGATATGTATTTGTAGTAGCAAAGTTCAATATGTAAATCCGGCACAGTTTAGATGTTCCAATTTTTTTAAATGATGGCATACAGGAAGCTTTTTCTATTGATGGAATGAGGATTCCTTGTAATAGCCCAAACCTCTTTATATTTTCTTTTTCTATTATTCTTCTCAGCACATATTGTTCTGACATTGGAGGGAGAAAAGGTGTGTCCCTGATCAAAAAAGATCAATCTGTATTCACGAGAGTTGCCCAGCACATGTATTCAGATAATAAAATAAAATTAAATTGGAAGACAGATCGATCTTTTCTGATTATGAGCTTGCTATGGAACTCACCCCTTCTCCCTCCAATGTAAAAACAATATATGCTGAGAGGAATCATAGGAAAAGAAAATATAAAGAGGCTTGGGATATTGCAAGGAATTGTTATTTCATCAATAGAAAAGATTCTTGTGTCCCATTATCAAAAAAATGGAACATCTAATTTACATACTGAACCTGATTTACATATTGGTCTTCGCTATTATAAATGCATATCCCTAACAGTACAGTTCTATTCAGCATTATGATTCTGGCAACAATCTTCTGAAAGCTGGTTCAGTGCATTTAAGACTTTCTAATTAGTTTTATTTTTATACCTTTTCAGATTAACTTGAATAGTACATGTTGGTTAGAGTTAAATAATTATATGTTTAATTAAAAAGACCCATAACAAAAAGATACATTTTATTTATTTTTATTTTTATTTTTGTATATATTTTTTTATTGACAGAGTCTGATTATATCTTAAAACTAATTATTATACACCTGGGTCTCATTTTATGTGGATTATTTTAATGCAATTTTGAAGTTATGCGATTCATGTTTCTTCTTAATATCTTTCACATTTCACTATATTTATTAGATATCAAGAAATTTAAATTATTAATAACTTATTTTTACTTGAAATACTTTTTTTTTTTTTCAAAAACATAACGTTATATTAGCAGCTAACATGAATATGGCCTGAAGCGGTATTTAGAAACTTAGCTTCTATATAAATAACCTATTTATACTAATGAGTAAATAATAATAGATTTATACTTACATATAAAAATATCGCAATAAATATTTAAAAAATTTAAACTTTTAAAACGTATTTTGTTATATATAACAGAAATAAATAATCTTTTAGATTTTTAAAATAAAAAAATGAAGATTTTATGAACTGAAAATAATTTTTCTAATGATAATGTATAATCTTTTTCTTTTGATTGCGATTTAATTTTTTTAATATAAAAACAGAAAACCATTAACACAACATAGTTGTACATCACATCATGAATAAAAATAAAGTGGCTAACAGATTTCTCTAGGCATAATTGCTGAGAGATTCTTGACTTCGTTTAAGGAGAAGCCACAATACATCATATCACATTGAATCTGATTTCTTACCAGTTTACAAATGAACACTAGCATTAATGATTAAAATATGTATGAAAAATGTAAAATTAAATACTATAGTTAATAAAAAACGTAAAAAAAGTTTGTCTTGTATTAATTTTTTTCAAATATTTGAAATTTTTTATTAGTTATACTTTATTTGCTTAATTTTTAATTCAAATTTTAAAGTAATTTTCCTTGTTGCTTTGCTTTTATACAAATTCTGAAAATTACAGACACTATCCCCCATTTTTCAAGGTATGTTAAGTCTATTTTTGTGTGATTTTTTTAATGCGGGTTTTCTGTGGAACCTATCTACCACATAAAATGAGACCCAGGTGTATTATATTTTATTAAGCTACGTGTTTAAAAATTCTTAAATTAGCTATATATTTATTGAATTCAATGGTAAATAGATGTTCATAAATATATTTATAAACAAAAGTCATCTAATTGTTTTTTTGTTTGTTTGTTTGTTTTCTTATTTGATATTTTATAAACAAGTCTAAAATAATATAAATAGTTAATTCAATTAGTTTTCAAAATTGTTAGCTTCATGCAGAAGAGCCCTGCATGTGATGTTGGCTGCTATCAGAACTATCTTTATTTTTGAATTGTTTGGCTAAAAAAAACTCCCTGAATAATTGTTTTATTGTTTTTCTTCATGACTACTATCTACGATTCCTCAAAAAATTTCCATTTTGGTCATAAACCTATTAAGCTACGAAAATATTGACAAAATAATTTTGATCTAATTAAAAGGAAAGTTTCCCAAAATTTCATGCATATAATTAACATTTATTTTGGAATTGCTTAAAAACTGCAAACAATTTTACAAAAGTTATCTGCATTTAACCTAGAAGCCATGCAATACTTGTGCAAAGAAATTTAAAAGCTACAAAGAAATTCATCAATCATTTTAAATTCGCCACTAGCAAAAGTTTAACATAAGAAGAGAAAAACTTTTATCAAAGGGTAGAATTTTAAATTATGCACAAAAATTATTTATTTAATTCAAACTTAAGTAAGGTATAAAACTCTTATTCTGTATTTAGCATGTACCTAGTTTATATTACACCGTTATTTTAATTATTTCTGCTAAACAATATTTGACTGAATCATTTTCTTTTTTAGTAAAAATATATTTAAATCAGATGTTTTAAGAGTTGAGCTAATAATCTTATCAAGATTAGTTATTTAGTTATGGTCTAATTCTTGCAAAAGTATTATCATGATTAACACCTTTTTAATTTAATAAGGTCATAATATTTCTGTTTATTTATAACATCAGTTGGAAATAATCATTTATGGATAAATTATTATTATTTGTTATTATTAATTAAATATTGTTTTGTTATTAAATTTGTCTTATTCCTTGGTGCTCTTTATCTAAGATCTTGATTATATTGGTTATAAACTGTGATTTTCTGTTTATATAGAGGGATTTAGTTACTGGGATTAATAATATTTATATATGGATGTAAGTGCATGATTAGTTGCCTTATGTGTTTAACATTTAGCTCTTAAAGTTGTTGCACTCATAAGAATAATTATTGTTTCTATATACTTAAAGCTGATAATAATAGTTATAAAGATAACTAGGCATTTACCTTTATTAAAATTGCCCGTTTATTAACCTGTGACTAAGCTTGATGATGATATAGTGATTTCATTTAGCCAAGACTAAATTTTCACAGAGATTTTGGGTTAAATCAGCATCATAAGATATAATTACAGTCATTTCCATTTTCCACCACATAACACTATATAACTTGGCTTCTAGCATATATGTTTTGAATATATTATTCAATACATAATCTGGCAACCCAAAGTAACCATATATATAAAATTTATTAAACACATTCATTTTTTGTTGTTGTTGTTATATAAAAATGGTATCCTAAATTGGAGTATAACTTATACACACCTTTTTTATTCATTTTCTATAAGTACATATACACACATTGTTTTATATAAAAACGATACTCTTCAAGCAAATAGACATCTACAAACATAGTTGAAGTACATAATTATTGGGATTAAATTTAGTGTGATATTTATTTTAAATAAACTATATATCAAGAAAAAGGTACAACGTGGAAACAAAATTTATTGAAGAAATGTATTACATAATGGAATCATGTATACTTGTCTGATGTACAGATAAATGTTTTTATTCATAAAAAAAATCATTTATTTTTCAGTAGTAATTCAAGTTATGAAGTGCCTAATTTAAATTTAACTTAAAAATGCACCAAAGACAGGGGATAATAATTAAAATATGTATACATGTTAAGTTCTTTGCTTGAAGGGAGTTAAGTTTATATAGCCTGGAGATAACACTTGATTATCGTTGGCAGTAGTTTGTCACTTCTTGTGACAATTTATTTCGGTTTTAAAACTATCTAATAAGCTTCAGTTTTAAAGATGCATTGTTTTTTAAAATTAAAATATGAAAACACCTTAAAATAAACTGTAAAAAAAAACAAAAAACGAGTATTATAAACTCTTCTCAGATAAAATAAATGTGATTCAAATAAAAACTTGTATTATTATATATATAAAAGATTCTTCCTTGTTCATTTTTAAAAGATAATGGTGGTAGATGTGCATGTTTATTATTTGCACTAAGAATATAAACTTATCTTTTTTTTTTTTTGAGAACTCTGAAGCATATACAAGCGTTCCATCTAACACTTTAAAATATCGATATTTACAGGAATATATACAAAACAAAACAATTTATTGAAACTTTTTATATGCAATTCAAAGAGAATATACTCAAATTATAAACAAATAAAAATATTGATTATAGATTTATAACTACTGTGATTCAATTGAAGAAAAATAAAAGATCTTCGGAAATAATGGAATAGCTGACGAAATCGTTATATATAATGGAGCTATTTAACAAATATACACAGACTACGCAAGAGTGCATAAAAAAATGTTAGTACCAGAAAAAGATTTGCATAGGCGTCATAAAAATAAACAATTTTATTATTGATGATTATATTTGAGTTTTTGTTTTTAGTTTAATATACAAATTATATACGTATGTGCAGCATATATGATCTTAAATTTTTTTTTTAATGAGAGGTTTACATAATGTTTTAATTAAATTGTTTTCATGTTTGAAGTTATTTATATTAGACAATGAATACTTTTTCATTTTGTTAAAAGATTTACTTATGTGATTGCTTTTTTTTTTTAAAAAAAAAAATGATATATTGTCAATTTAGAAATGGATTAGGTTCGAGATAACCTTGTTAACTATAGTAGATGATTAATTAATTAAAAATGTTAATTAAGTAAATAATGATATTTTTGTAAATAAATCTTGATTGAAAACATCTAGGTGATTTGATATCAGTCTGACTAGAGAGGGCGTGAAAAACTATTATTCCTTGATTTGAGAGAACAGATTGTGAAGGTAGTAAAGCATCTAAAAACTAATCTCTCTGACTATCTCTAATATGATTCAATAGTAATCCATTTAAAAACTTCATTATCACATACTACAGCATATTAGTAATGAATATGATGAGCCATTCCAGATTGCTGAAGCAGAAACTTTTCATAAGCATGTTCTACTTTATTTTGATCTAAATTTTGCTAGAGAAAGAAAACAAGCTATATTTTAAAAATTATAATTCTTAGAATTCAAACTTAAAATAATAATTGAAAAGAGTATATTAATATAATTCATTTTATAATTATGATCATTTCAAACTTTAAAAGTAAGGATTTTTAATAGTATTTTTATGTTATTTTTAATATGATTAAAGCATTACCAATTTTCCATAATTTAGTAGATAATGATAGTTTTGGATTATTTTATCTCCTTCATTATTCCACTATAAGGGACTATTGGAGAGACACTTTGATCTGAAATACATTATTAAAAGCAATTTTACATTTTAAGATTTGGAGATATAAATAGGAGTTCTGAAGAAGATTGCTGGGGCAATTGAAACTGCCATATTAGATAGTAAAAAAAAAGCATTGTAAAAGTAATAAAGAAAATAGATGATATAAATATTATATTCATTTAATAAAGTTGTGTAATATTATTAGACATAAGAGTATATTTTAAAAATATGTATAGATATTTATAACCAAGTAAAAAAATTTCTGGTTCATAAATCTATTTGCAGAGGTACTATTAGTGAGGGTTTTTTTTTTTTTTCAACTGTAGCAGTTTACTAAAAAAACTTTTTTGTTTTCAATTATGGGTTATAAGATTGATATGACAGCTATTAAAGCTCAATTGATTCACCAGCATTTGAGGATGATATTATCTATCTATATTCTGTTTATATATGTAAGCATTTTAATGAATGTGAAATATGCAACAAAACGTCTTGTAATAGTGATTATTGAAACAGACTCAATTATTTAGGGTTTGATTGATATCTTTACGCATTTTACAATACAAAATAATGCAGTTTTCACTTCCCCATATTGTCTGCTCTAGCTAAGTGGTTTGCCTTTTTTTTTTGATGTGCGTGTATAGTTTTAATTGGTTGATCTACAATACTCAAATATATATATATTACATATTTTCACCTATAGGAGGTAGGGTTATGAATAAAGGGCAGGTAACAAGATGGGTGAGAAAGATAATGTGGTATGCAGAAGATTTAGATAAAGAATTTATATCAGTATACTTAAACAAAATGTGGAAGGATTGTGTTAGGAGAATTGTTGAATGTTATAGTGGTAAGGAATGTGATAGAAGAATAGATGCATTAATAAAGAATGGAGAGTTGGAAAGATGGAGAGTAAAAAGAGTTTAAATATATACAGAAGTAAATGGAATATTGGGTGCAAGTTAATTTATGATAATAGCAAGGAAAATAGTTTATTATTTAAGGCTTGAATGGGATCTTTAGCAACAGGGGATTATACACGTAAATGAAAAAACATGGATGATTTAAAACAGGCAAAATTTACTATACGTATTGCCACACACAACAACCTAGATTAATCAATGTATGCCAGAAGGTTTGTGCATAAAATATCCATCTACCCAGGCACTAGATGAGGATTTTATGCACAAACCTTCTGGAATCCATTGATTATTCTAGCTTGCTGTGTGTGGCAATACATATAATGAGTTTTGCCTGTTTTAATAACAGTTATAAGCAAGCATAAGAAATGGTGATCATGTGATGTTTGTGGATGATGGTAATAGTATGAATACTGAACCCTACCATCTGATGGTGCTGTTTTTTACAAAACGCAAATCAATATACCGTTTTAGTGGCCTTAACTTATGGCTGACAGTACTGTAGGTGTTATTTGAGCCATAAGAGGCCACCTGAGAGTGATGTATTCTACGATTACGTAAGGAAATACTATGCCCATTGCATTACTACAGTATTCATCAAGTGAGCTCTGTTGAACTCTCACTACAGTCTGATTTGACGGTGGCCATATTTGAAAAAGACAAAACTCTGCAAAAATTCATTGTCGGAAATTTTTTAGAAAGCATAGTGGAATTAGTATTCCATATTAAGAATTGTCATGTCATCACACATGCTTCCCTATGTTTTTGAACTGCACATGACTTGAAAAGGTTCTTCTTTTCAGCATAGTTTTTTTTGATTTCGTGTGCAAATGCCCGTTTATGCACGAATCCATGTGAAAACTATCAAATGTCATTTGCAAGTTGTTCGAATTGGTCAAAGCTGAGTGAATTGTTGGCCGGCCACACAAGTGGATGCTCAATATTGTGTTTTCCCAGAAAGAGAAACTCCTGCAAACGTACCTATGTAGGTCTGCATAAGGGAAGATGTTGTTTCAAAGGCTTCAAAATCTGTTACTTACAACTTTGAGGCTTCCCTGTTATTTTATTTGCATGTTACTTTTGGCTGCTGTTTTTATGCCCCTGAAAATGGTGTTTTTTTAAACTTGTTTTGCTTCACAACTTGTCCAAAGTTTTGTTTCCTTTTGATTCAATAAATTATTTTATGGGAAACTTGTTGTTGTTCACATGATTATAAAGCAGGTAGGTAATATTTGATAAGTTTCATTAACAGTTAAAGTAGGTGATATTTTATTATAGAAAAAAAAAAAGTGTTTAATAGTTTATTCAAAAGGCCCCATCAAAAAAAAAAAAATAATAATAAAGAACTGTGTGGTAACATAATAAAATGTTCAAAAAGAAAATCCAAAAAGAAGTCGATAATTAAAAATCAAAATAAACCTTCCCTGCCATCCCACTTTCCCCAGTTTAAAAAAAAAGTGTTATTTAAAAATGAACGGTTTATGTCTTTTTTTTAAATTAAAGGCCCAATAAATTAAGGAAGAACTTTTTACTATCATATAAAGCTTTCTATAGCATAAAGATTTGAAACAAAAAAAAAAGCCTCTTAATAAATTAACTAAAAAAAAAAAAGACAATTCAAAATCAAAAAATGCCTCTCCCCTCCACCCTCTAAAAAACCAAGTGTTGGTTTATTCAAAAGTACCGAATTGTTGAAGTATTTTAGCAAATCAAAACATCAACAAAAAGAAGATAAGTTAAAAGCAACCAGCCAACCACCCTCCACTATCTAAAAACAACAAAGTATTTGTTACTGTATTTTTGTGTAAACAAACCGACAGAGTATTAATCGATAATTTAAAAGCAAACCAACACCCCTATACCATCTAAAAACAAAGTGTTTGTTTTTTTAAAAAAACGGACCAGAAGAAAAAAACGTGTGAAAAAAAATTTGGGTTACCATAAGTAATATTATGTAAAGAAACTTACAGACAGTTAGTCGTTAATTTACAAACAAACCAACACCCCTAGACTATCTAAAAACAAAGTATTTGTTTATTAAAAACAAAACAAAAAACCCAGGTGGAATAAAAAAAAAAAACTTTGGTGGTTTACCATTGCCGACGAAGAAAAATTAAAAACCGATTGAAAAAAAAAAATGTTTTACTGTAATACAGGGGTCCCCAACCTTTTTGCACTTAAGAGTACATTCTATAATACCGTCCAGGTGGCAGGCACCATTTATTTTTTTCAAATAGATGGCGGGCATCATTTATTTTTTCAATGTAAATTTATAGTTGGATATTGTTAATAATACACATAATGTACAAAAAAATATTTATTTCAAAAATAAAATTTTAACATATAATTAATGTTTTATAATTTTACGCTGTAAAAGTATAGTATGCTCTATAATTTGATTACAATATAATACAATAATTTATAAGAAATTTAAAAAATTAAATTTATTTGTATCAGATAAATATTTTTTTATCGTGTTTGGATAGCGGTGGGCACACTAAAGTGGTCTGTGGGCGCCATGGTGCCCGCAGGCATAGGGTTGGGGACCCCTGCTGTAATATTATGTAATAAAAAAAATGTTGGTGGCTTACCATCACTGATGAAAAAATAATAAAAACCAATTGAAAAAAATCTTTTACTGTAATATTATGTAAACAATCAGACGGTCTGTGAATCGGTATGTTGATGTGAATTGGGCGAAAAAGAGTGCCATCAGACAGTAGGGTTCAGTATTCATACTATTATCTGGATGATTTAGTCTGCAAGTTGTATAAGGAAGGCATAAAAAATATTAAGCATCTATTAATTGAATGTAAATGCCTGAAAGTAGAAAAAATACAAATAATAAAGTTGTGGAAGAATAAATATAAGGAAAGTGATTATACAGAAAATGTGTTATTGATTTTTATGCTGGATTTGGGAAAAGATAAAGCGGATTTAGATATAAAAGCCATGGAATTGACAAAGATTATGTTGTGGAAATGAGATAGAGCAGGATATGGGAAAAGTTAGGGTGGGGAATGGAAAGGGAAGGTAAAGTGGCTAACAGGTTTCTCTGGGTATAGTTAATGAGAGATTCCTGACTCTGTATAAGAAGTCACAGTGCATCATATCACAATGTATTGTGGAAAAAGTTTGATTATTGCATAAATTAAATGAAAAAAAAATCTGAATGATAAATTAAATCTGGAATTTATCAAAATGCAACAATTGAAACAGTAAATATATTCTCAAATATTTTATGTGGCTATAAATTAAATTGATGATTGATCCCTGTGTATAAAAGACTGGAAGTAACATTATTACTATGTATTAAATTGAACTAAAATAGAAGAAGGGTATATAAAATATGTGATAAAATTATTATAAAACTTGTCTGAATGAATAATTTCACATTTTAAATATACTTACTTCTAATTTTTTTTAATCAAATGTTCATTCATCTTAAAATAACAAGAGTTCTCTATATGTATACATAAGTAATTCATTTCATAATTTTTTTTGCAATTTGGTTCATGTATAAGTTTTAAAATATAGAACGTTATTAATCTATTTTATTAAGATTATATTTTTTAATGATTATATTTACAAAGCATTATCACATAAAAAACATATTTATAACTTATATACTTTTGAAATATATTTGTGATAGTATCCCGCCTAATTTAATAATTTTGTAATTAATAACATTTATTTTACTACTAATGAATGGACAAAGATATTCTTACCCCAATTTTTTTTTTAACTGGCAAATTGATTTATTATTCAATCACAAGAAATATAGTGTATTACAAATGTTAATGCCTGATTGCAAGTAAGAATTTTCCCATATTGGATTTACATAAATAGGGAACTACCTTTATATTAGTTTAATGTTATCTAGATAAATATATATGTGTGTGTGTGGTGCTTGTGTCTGTATGTGTGTGGTTACTTGGGACATATATTTAGACAATCTCAAATAAAGATTTTTTCTTTTACTGAATTAATGTTTTATAAATTCTATATTTTTGTTACTCTTACAGGATAGAAATAAAAGCATGTAAAAAATCATATAACCTCAGCTAACAAGATGCTTTTTCAAGATCTAACTTATTGTTCCATTCTAGCTTGAGTAATTAATTAGATGTTAGAATAGTGCTTATTAAATCACTATTCAGTTAACTATTCATATCCTTAGGCAATTTTCTAGTTTAAGGTCTTTCTTAGTAATAAGTTTTGAATCTTCAGCTAAAGGTTTTTCGATATAGCAGCCATCTTTTGCCTGTTTTATACTATCAAGCTACCAGCCTGAAATTTTGAATCCAAACTAATTTTCTTACATAGTTATGCAAATCTCTTACAAGTCCAGTATCTATATATTTTGATATCCTCAGTTTTTTTAATATCTATAGATATCTCTATGCTTGTTCAGAATTGGTATAAAATCAGAAAATCATCAAATGGCCACAGCTTACAATGATTTTCAAGATAGAAACAGCACTGAAAAAAAAATTAATAAGCACTACATTTAGTATCTATTGATTATGCAAACTGGAGTGGAATATATAATTAGATTTAGAATAAGAAACAAATATAAATATTTCATATATTTATTTATGCATATATGATAATGCCACTATAATAAGAATATTGACTTCTAGCATATTACATGACAAAGAAATACCATAAAGTCTTAAAAGATAGTTTCATAGAAGTATTATGTGCTTATATATATATATATATATGCTTTAAAACAAAATTAATAATCAAAAAAAAAAAAAACCAAAAAAGAAACACAGAATAGATATCAAGATAAGAGAACAGAGAAAACAATAAAGTAAGAAAAAATTTAGATGCAATTGTGGTTGGAGAAAAGATTCGTGAATTACGATTAAAGTGATTTATCCTGTGATAAAAAAAGATGATATATATGTAAGGGATAATTAAATTATAAAGCTATTCAAAAATGAATAAAGAGTAGACTCAAAATAAGGTTAAAAGATGATATTACTTTTGATATGAAGGAACTTAAAATAGATAAATTGTGTACAGAAGACTCAAGAATATATGAAGAGAAAAAATCTATATTAGCAAATAAGTGGAACTAATAAACAAAATTAACATATGACTTTTTGTATACTTCAGGAGCAGTTCTTTTTATTTCAGTCATAAAAGTGAATAATAAATAGTTGTTAGATGTTAGTACTATTATATCCACCCTTAAGCATGAAACTAGTCTTTGGATGTAAATATAATATCTCTTTGATCTAGTATTAATTGGTTACTGAAACAAGTTTAAGTAAAGAAATTCATGTAATGTTTGTTGATTAGTTGGCATAAAAATGATGTCACTAAAAAAATTTAATTATTTATCCTAGTGTCAAATCTATATAAATATACAAAGAGATAGACTTAAAGTTCAAAATTTTGAGGGGGGTGGGATTGTGTGTGTGTAATCAATTTGATAATAGAAAGCAATTGATAATGACTGCTAAATGTGTAAGTGCATTTATATCATCATTAGATTCAAATTTTTTAGAATCAGAAATTAGTTTATAGATGTGAATACAGTACTCCTACTATTCAATATCAAAGGTTATTCAAGCTTACATTATATGATACTGTAGTAAAGAGCATTGCTTTTGAAAGCAGAATTAATAAAAATGGTAAAAAATAATTCTTGTTCACATTACAGCTCACTCTCGTGTGGTTCTCTTTTAATGATGTTATTCTTCTTTAATATAATACTATAGCAATTACATTTAGTATAGAATTTTTTTTAATATGTTATTAAGATTGATTATATTATAATAAGATAAGAAAAAAAAATTTCAAATAAAGGATAGAGTACTTTCTCATCTAAATTTTTAATGTATATTTAAGTTCAACAATTAATGTTATATTTATATATAAGATAAGATTTAAATTATTGAAAATCAATATTAAAAAGTCATTTGGAATTTTATTAAATGAAATTTATTTTTTTTGTAAAAAAAATTATACAAAGATAAATCGAATGCAGAGTATTAATATAATAAAATATCCATCAAAGCTTGTAGCAAGATATTTTGTTTGGGGGAAAAATGACTGAGTCATCTATTATATATGCTGCTATGATCTCTTAAATATATTACATTTATGAAATTATTATATTCAGTGATTATTAAAAGTTATAAATCTGCTTAAAATTGAAATCAATTATTATTTAAGAATTATAAATCTAAATATTAGCTGCTATCAAAATCGCAATGATTCTTCTTATTAAATTATTTTAGCTTATTAATTTTAATTATCCAAATAACACAAATTAATATATTCTTTTGCTTTCATGATTTTTTTTTCAATTTTTAATATAAAATAATTAAATAATTGCAATAAGTTTTCAAAACAGTTCTGCAGGCAGCCATCTTATATTTTTGAAAAATCTTGCTTCATTTTCTTAATCACAGGCAATATATAAAGTTAAAACTATAGAAAATGATATTATAAGCAACACCAATATTGTTTATCACCATTGATTAAAAAAGTATTATCAAACAGTAATGATAAAAAAAATGTAATAGAAACTCACATATATTATTTTATTTTTCTTCTCTGTTATTTATTTAATGTATATAAAATATTTTTATAATGCATTAATAAATGGATTGAATGCATTGATTTTAATTATTTTAAAGTTGTACATGAGCCTGAATATAATTTATGGATTGTTCTAATTGCACATTTGGTTTAAAAGTTCTAATCAGCAACTGATTTCCTGCCTAAAATTTATGATCTTTTCTATGAACTTTGATAGTGACTTTATCTAGCATATATTTTATTCTTTTATGACTCTTTCACAAAAATTGGATTGTGAATGTGTCAGAAGGAAATTAAATTCAGTAACCTATTAAAATATTTTTAAGTATTCTACTAACTGAAATTAGTTATTAATTAAAATTTTAATCAGATATGAGGTATAATATTTTCTTAATAAGATATATAGATACATATTTTGTAAATATATCACTTGCAACAAACGTATATTTATAAATTATTATAATTTAAATTACAAATGTTAAAACTTTCTGAACTCATAACTTTAAAATCACCCACTTCAAATAAACACATTAATGATTATGACTAATTGTGCAATATATATATTTAAAATGTCTATTCCTCTGAATTATTTGTCTTTATCAGATGTTTTCATGCTTATATTTGAAGAATGTGTGGTGGATTTAAGGGTATTAAAAATATTTATAACTTCATAGATAAACAGCAAAGATTTAAGAAAATGGAATTACAGTAAATTCTTGAGAAATTATAGCACAAGTATTTCAAATCTGAATGGTTTGGACATTTTGTTTTTAAATAAATTATAAATAGTTTCAATCCAATTCTGAATTGCACAATAGATTTTAAACTAATTAAAATATACTGCATAATTTCTGTAAAATTTTTTTGGCTCCAAAGTATTCATAATGTTGACATAATACATAATCAATATTTTCTTTAACTAAGAAATTATTGCCATATGTTCTTTCACTTGTAGAGAAATATTGAACATTAAAATATAATTGATTAACTTGTGCGTTTCCTCACCTTTATGATGATTTATGATAAAACTTATGATCTTTTGTGAAGTAATTCTGGGAAAACAAAATAATGGTATTACAAAAAGATATTCCTAATTGTTTCAAGACAGCTTGAGTCAACTATTGCTATATTAATGATAATTATATAGAATTCATTTAGTATAACTATCTACAGAAGAAATAGGATTTTAAATCAAAACTTGTGATAATATGTTATTCACTTCCCTATGTGTTTGTATCATATAATTAAGTTTTCATTAAAAATCTCAAAGAATTAAGAGATTATTGTGTAAAGTAGCTTTTAGATGAAAATTAAGATATTATTAAAAACTTGAAAATCTAATAAAAATTAAAGAAACTTACAACTAAATTCTGGCCATTTAATATTCTTGAAAAAAATATCTATAGTTGATTTTAAGCATTCTATATTGCATCTAAACATTTTGATGCTTTAATAGTTTGGACATAAAATAATTTATTAAAATCAGGAAATATTCTTCCTTCCATGAACATACTTAAATCCTTTTTAAAAGTTTTAAGAGAGATTATATAACATGAAATTTTTACAAAATTCATTACAAAAATTATATAGTTTCAAATATAGAACAATTTTTTCCCTTTGAATTTATCAAGTAATTCAGAATTTGGAGTTGGGATTTCACTTTTATCAAATGTTTTATATCTAAATAATGAGCATTGAATATAAATATACTGATATTTCCTTTTTCATTATAACAAAAGAGAATTATTGTACTGAGAGAGTGTTTTCCAATCTAACATTTCGTTTGATTATATATAACTCTTATTGGTATTGAAAAGTCAAAACTTACATAAAAAATACTGCTTATTTATTAAGATGAATACATAACTTTGCATAATGAAAGGCTGAAATTAAAATGCTTATTGAAAATCTGTATATATAAAATTGTATAATAATAATTAATTATGCTATTATCTACAAAAAAAAGATGGATAAAATTTGTTAAGACTGAATTTTTATATGTTTTTTTTACTTCTTATTTAACATATATTTGTATCATTGATAAAATATAATATAAAGATTGCCATATTTTTTCAAATTAGATATAAGCACTGTTCCTCATTTTGACATGTGTTTCCAGTAAAATGAACCTTTATCTGAATTTCCAATAAAATCTTTTTATTTGAATTTTAAAATGATTTCATTATTTGTATTATTCCAATATGTTATTCTTTAATTGGTAGTGACATTCTCATTATGTTACTAATAGATATTGAATACACTTTTTATCAAAGTTATCACTTTGCGAAAACATTGTTCCATTATCTTAATTAAACCCAGAGTATCTTTCTCATGAAAGGTTTGCCAACATCTCTAAGACTTGAAGATAATCTATCATATCCAATATAGTACTGTTTCTTTCATATTCATCAATATTTATTTATTTATTACATTAAAGAGTCAATTGTGGTTTATATTTATGCAACATTTTATATTTCATTAGAGCTTAAAAGTGGAATACATTCTTTGTCAGCCAATGTCTAACTATTCTTATCATTTAAGATTCTGATAGTATGTGCATTTTCTCAAATGTGAAATTCATTGATGAAAAAAATTGATTTAGTATTTGTCTATTAAATATCTAATAATATTTTGCATTATTATTTCAGAAGTTTCTAACAATAAATTGTGTCCTTTCCATAAGTTATTGTTTTCATTAAGTAAAAAAAAAATCCATTAATCTTTAAAAATTCAAACTAAATATTTTTATACTACAGCTAATCTTTTTTATTTATACATGTATTGTACCAAGAAAAAATATGGGAAGGATTATAATTGTTTCATAGTAGACCAACTATCTAACCTTTAAATTTTTATAACTTTCCCCATATTATTCAAATTTTACATATATATTACTTTCAATGGGTCTCCCAGATCAAGTAAAGATATTGAAAAACCTCATTTCAGAAATTGCTATGGACATTGCTACATCCACTCCATTGGAATTTATTAATGATTTAGTCTGCTTTAATTTTTTCCAATTATGTTGTTTAAATATTGCTTTCATATCCTTTATACTTCCTTTTTTATGTGACTTATGATTATTTTTGAATTATTTTTTTTTTTTTACTCCACTTTCATATCTCTACATTTTTACATTAGAATGTAAGATGATTTAAATCTTGAGGATAATGAGAATTAGGAAAAATATTTAAATATAATATTCTAACTATGATAATCAGATTGTGTATCCAGTCATATTTTCTTATCTTTTCATAAAACATGTCTGTTAACCCATTACTAGCTCAGAAAAACAAGGGGATGCATCACAAGATATGTGTTAACAAGCTATAAATAAGATTTAAAATGAGAGACAATGGACAACTAGACTTATAAATAATATGAATAAAATATTAACAAAAATTTATTTACATACCTACAGTATTTACAAATATTATGATATACTTCTGTATGAATCAAATGCCTAATATATAGATATTTAGAAGGGAATGTATCCATATCGATAAAAAGTCATTTAATTGGATTGAATGTCCCTTTTGAACTTCTATGGGCTTACATAAAATCTAGAACAATCACTTATTATTTTTAAATTAATATCCATTTATAATCTAAAAACAAAATAAATAAATGTAAGTATACAAGTTATAATCCCTGTTAGTTATTAATCATGAAATAACAATTCTATTTGATATAACTTTCAAATATTAAGTTAATAAAAACTTAAATAAGTCTGAAAAAATGTTAAATATTAATAATTACGATCAATTTTGTAATTTTGCTATAATTAGTTTCAAGACTTTTTATTAGAAATCAAACAGATCATAACCATATTATTAGAATTCTGATGCTACCATTAGCCAACTAAAAAAAAAAAGGATAGGTTTAAATCTTTTTAAAAAAATTATCTATAGGACAGCCACTATCAATAAAGTTCAAGGATTCTTTTAATATACTTGCTTGGGTTTTCGCCAGGCAAAACGATGGTATAGATTATGTTTTCATCATGGATAGACTGACAAAAAAATGGGTGAAAGATGATACGCACTTCTTATTATTAGCAGTTAATGCAAGCAGAAATGTCACACTTTTAAAACTGGCATTGGAAGAAGGCTACATAGTCCCAGGTTTAATCAATCAGTAATGCCATTGTATAGTTTTCTAGCTGGTTTAATAGTTCACAATTTAGCAACTTCTTAACTCATTGGAAATACCAATCTAATCAGCTTGAATTTTAGGAATATTTATTTTAAAATGGAACCTGAACTATTACTATTATATCAATCACTTTTACTTAACAATTACTAATTTATTTTGACAAGTATCTATCATAATTGTCATTTCAAATATTTGCACCATTAAAAACACAGCTTTTTAATTCTGATTCCAGCAAATCAACTTTCTGATTGCACCTTTAATTTTGAAATTTCAAAACAGGCAAAACTCACTATACGTATTGCCACACACAGCAAGCTAGACTAATCAATGGTTGCCAGAAGCCTTGTGCATAAAATCTCCATTTAGTGCTTACTCATTTAATACCACCAGACTAGTTTCTGACTTGTGGCCTTCATCAGTGAGGATCCTTGGATCTGAGAGCTCCACTTAACTACAAAACTTAAACTGAAAACACCTTAACGTTTTCAATCCAAGTCCATTAGCTTATATAGTCATATGGGTCTGAACTCAGTTCAGTACCCTACATTTTGGTGTCTTTGGTTCTTTAATAACCATAGCCACCACTATCCTATTAGGAAAGATTGGTTTTAAGCCAATAAACATCACATAACCACCATTTATGCTTGTGTATAACTGTTTTAAAACAGGCAAAACTCACTATACGTATTGCTATACACAGCAAGCATAAGAAGTTGTGGTCATGTGATGTTTATTTTGAAATTTATTTAACAATATTACTTTCTCATATATACAATTTTAAATCAGTTATACATAATGCTCATGTTTCTATAAATTCTACCATAAATTATTTATTCTTGATCCAAAAACATGAGAGTCTTTAATTTCCTCTTGAGCTACTCTAATTTCCACTGTTATTTTTTTTTATCATTGTAATATTTCAATTTTTACTTTTATTTTTTAATTTACTATTATTCTATTTTGATTTCATTTTATAATTTCTCCAACATTTTACTGTGAGATTTATTAATTTCCTTTTATATTACTTAAGTTTCTCATGCATTTTATCTTGGGGATTCCAGGAGTTCTTATTTCAGAGACTTTTAGAATTACTTTCATGCAATCTTATTTTGAGATTCTAAAAATTCTTGTTTTAGAGATTTTCAAAGTTTTTCTGACATTCTTTAATTCCGTTTGAGACTTGCTGAGTTTTTCCAGAGACTTTATAAGTTACCATTGAGATTGATCAGACTTCTTTTGAGATTTATTGAACTTTTCTTCAGCATTCCTTATTGAAATTCTTGGAAGTTCTCCTTATATTGGTTAAGTTTCTTTATAGAATCTATAAATTTCTTTTATGAGATTCTTTGAATGTTCGTTGAAACTCATCAAATTATTGACTCAGTGACAATAAGAGGGACTAAAGGCAATCTTGCAATGACTCTTATGATATAACTTCACGTGTTACCCTTTTTTAAATAATAATTTATTACAATATTATATTTTTAAATAAGATTCAAATGATAAAAGTAGCGAGACATTTGTTTATATCTATAAAAAGGGTTATATTAATGGGTCCACATACAAAAAAAAAAAAATTAAAAATGAGCTTTTCCAACTTTTTATAAAGTTTATATATTTTTTTTCTTTTTACAGTAACCAACTTTTAAATATGTCCTTTACAAATCTATGTATTTATCATATTTTGAAATATATATTTATTAATATACAATTTTATTTATGATTATAAACTTACTCTTCATTAAAGTACATTAACTTTTAAAACATCTGTTTATTAAAACATTATAAACATATTAATAAATAATTAGTGTTTTTAATTGCCATTTCTCATATATTCTACAGACTTTTTTAAATTAAATTAATTCTTTTTAATCTTTTGTGCCACTTAATATTGATCATATATATATATTAATATTATTATAATTCGATGTCTGTATTTTTGCAAAGCAAATACACCATAATTATATAATTGAATATTTATAAATATAGTAATTAGATATATTTTAAATATTTTATCCACTTAGGAGCGCTTTTGACTATCCCCATAGTCTTTGTTAACTAACACTTTGAAAGGCCAACCTTCCCACAATTCTGTTATCTTAATGTTAGTTGCCTTAATTAAATCATATTTGTATTTGTATATTAGCATAGCTTCTTTTATTTTTATTTTGTTGTTATTTTTTTCAATTTGCAATATTTTAACGTTATTGTAACTGAAATTAAAACCATAAATACATAAATTATTATGGTTGTGAAAATGGATGCCAAAGCATTATTATTTATTTTGCAATTTGATTCAATTTCTGAACTCTTTTTAACAATAGCAAGTGCTCCTTAGTTCTTTTTTCCAACTACATCTCGATTCATCTATATATCCACTGCTACACCTACATATCCATTTATAAATGATACAAATACATATCCATTTATAAGTGATACAAATTTATAAATAATAAAAATTGTATCATTTATAAATGGATATATAGGTGTGGCAGTGGATATATAGGTGAATCAAGATGTACGTTGGAAAAAAGAACTAAAGAGCACTTGCTATTGTTAAAAAGAGTTCAGAAATCAAATCAAAAATGCAAAATAGATAATAATGCTTCAGCATCCATTTTTCACAACCATAATAGTTCATATATTTATGGTTTTAATTTCAGTTACAATAACGTTAAAATATTGCAAATTGAAAAAAATAATAATAAAAGAAAAATAAAAGAAGCTATGCTAATATACAAATGCAAACATGACTTAATTAAGACAACTAACATTAAGATCACAGAATTGTGGGAAAGTTGGCCTTTCAAAGTGTTAGTTAACAAAGACTATGAGGATAGTCAAAAGTGCTCCTAAGTGGATACAATTTTTTAAATATATCTGATTACTCTATTTATAAATATTCAATTATATAATTACATATATATATTAATAGGAATGTTAATATGAAAATGAAGAACATGGACTTTCCTCATTTGAATTTTTTGTTTCTTCAATTTATTAATTAATATTATTTTTTATATAAGATAATGCCAAGACTTTAATTATTAAAAATTAATAGATGAGGCCATTTTTAATTTTAATAAATTGTTTTTATTAACAAAATTTAGTACATTCTACTGAGCGCTAAGAAACTAAAATAAAAGCCAGAGTCTATAGCGCAAGATGTTTTGTCTGGGAAAAAATTACAAATGAAACTTTTAACTATTAAATAAAATTAATTTCCGTAAGTATTTATACTCATTTCAATACTAATCTGATTAATATGCTGGTTAATTATTATTTAAGAATAGTTATTTACATAAAAAGGTTAAGCTGATGATATATATATATACCATATATATTATTCGGCTTTCGATAAATCTTTTTATTATTTAAATTATAATATTAATAATGTATGCGGGATGCGAACTCAGACTTTCACACGACCCTCAACTCTCCATGCCATATCATATTGCTGACCCATCTGATCACACACATGTTGAAAAGATAAATATATGTGTGTGATCAGGTGGGTCAGCAATATGAGATGGCATGGAGAGTTGAGGGTCGTGTGAAAGTTTGAGTTCGAATCCCGCATACACTACATATATATATATATGCAGGTTTAAGCATGTATAATATATTAATTTAAATATTAATAATAAAAATATATATAGTCAATGTCAGATAAAAGATTACAAACATGCAGATATCTAAGGTAAGATCTAAATAGTAAACTTTAACAAATCTTCCTTTATGCTTAATGCACTGGTATTTATTCATCTTTTTTTTAGTATTAATTTTTAATAGCAGATATTTATCCAACCATTGTTTTACAATCACCTTACATTTAACATTGGACATTTATTCATCCATAATATTTTATACCACTTTTTTGTATCAGATATCAAGTTTAATTCACTCATTTTACTTTATTAAATATATCTTATAATTATTTTATATTTTACTCTTTTATTTGGGAGCATTTATGTAACTCCATACTTTGAACTTCCAAATAATAATATCATATTAACATTTTGCAAATAAGTAAAATAATTGTACAGTTTGATGGATATTTTTCAACAAATGTTGTTCATTATAAAGAATAAGAAAAACAGTTTTAATTTCTTCGCAAAATAAATACTTTAAAAGAATTGTGTCAATTAAACACATAAATAATTAAAAGTTATCAAATATTGTTTTTAAATAAATTTAACATGTTTTTTTTTGAAAGATTTAAATAGTTATTTGTTTTGGAAATGAAATATAATATAAGAAAGTCTATAAATAATAGTTTTATGTGAGAATTTTCAAACTTGTCCAAAGTTAATACAAAGGCGATAAGTAAATAAAGCAAAGTTTTTAACAAACAATATGGCAATTTATTTAGAATTTTTCTTTTTAAAATTATGTTTAGAAACTTATTGCACCTGACGTTCTTTTTTCTTTATGCCATTTAGTAAAGAAAATTGTATTAAATTCTATTGTTTCTTGTTAGTATGTTAGTTATTTATGAAAATTTAAAATATCTGAGTTAAAACTTTGATTCACTAGATATATACATCTCCATGGAAAAATTATTTATTGAAGATGAGAAAATAGAAGTGGTGATTGCAAAATTATTTACCTTTTACTTTTTTCTCTCTCATTTGTTAGAAA
The DNA here is from genome assembly GCA_028023455.1 of Epiperipatus broadwayi. Lineage (NCBI taxonomy): Eukaryota > Metazoa > Onychophora > Udeonychophora > Euonychophora > Peripatidae > Epiperipatus > Epiperipatus broadwayi. The sequence goes on from JAQFVV010000069.1 coordinate 6,111,528, forward strand.
ACAGAAAGAGCTCTTAATAAAAGTAAAAATACAAACTAGCAGCTCAAAATAGTATGACAAAACCAGATCAGCCTCTACTTTGTTGCCATTTAGTGTAAACTTAAATAATCGGTGATTACTAGATGTATAAAAAATCCTTATCTTTAGAAATTAAATCCTCCATCTTTAGATTGCATTTTGGCTTTTGCTTTTGTCAGTGAGGCATGGGATTCAACTTTTAGAAAAAATTGCAGATATGCATCCAGCAGACACTCCAAACTACATTTTATCTGCCAAGCTAAAAATTGAAATCAGCCTAAGGTTTTGAATCCAAGTCAATCTATGTGAACTGAAACCAGTTCAATGACTACAATATTTTACTATCTTCATTTCGTCAATTACTGCTGGTCCTCTTATTCTCCTGATGAGGAATGCTAATTATAAAAACAAATCACCACACCAGTAGCCGAGCAGCTATCCACCCTAGTGTCATTTAAAATAACATAAATAATTGCTGATTACTAGATGTTCATAAAAATCCCTATATTTAGTATTTGTTATTATTAACATTTTTAATAGGAAAATAAGATCTCTATATTATTGAAGAATGGATGGTACTAAAATATATATTGAACTGATTTTTGATCTATTTAACTGTTGTTTAAGCAGGCTGACTTGAGTTCAAATCTTAAACTAATTTAAATTTCAAGTTTTTAAAAAATATAATTGAAAATTGTGCTGGATGTATATCAACTTTCATTCCAATTTTGGATCCCATACCTCATTGATAAAAGCAAAAATCAGTTATCACTTTGAGTATGAAGATTAAATATTAAGAGTAGGAATTTTATGTGCATCTGATAATCATTAATTATTCAAGTTTTTGCTAGATGATACTAAAACGAAAAATTGCTCTTGTATTAGAAATTATTATTCTTATACATTTATTTTAAGTGTATATTAATTTTAATTTACATGAATGATACAAATATATAACATTTAAAATATATATGTATATTTATTTATTTCACTTTTATTATAAAACAATTTCAAGGTATATCAGTAGATATCCACTTTACATTCTTTAAAACTCAGTATTGAACTAAAAATGTCAGTTCAATAGCAAATTTATTAATTTTGAAGTTAGTGAAATGATAAAAATTATCCAATTATGTTTGTCTGAAGGTTTGTGATGATGACATTTTAATAATAATTATATGTTGTGCTATTTCTATCATCTAATATTAAATACTGAATGTCTTTAGAAAAATTCAAACTTTACTCAGATTTTCCATATACATTCAATTGTTAGTAATAGCATACAAGTTAATATATCCACAATGATTTGAGAAGTATTATACTCTCTTCTTCAGGTGTTACTGGCCTGTCCAGAGACAGTAATAATACTGGAATCAAATCTATATCTTCAAATTCTGAATATCAAATAACACTCTAGCTAACTAAACTATTCTGTCAGTGTACTTTATCTTAAAATCAGTAGTCAGAATCCAAAGATCCAGGTTTGATTTGCATGCTAGTACTGTCACTTGGCAGGCCAGCAACACCTGAAGAAGAAAGAAGAAGAATGTCATACAAAATTTTGTGTTATATACTAATCTGTGTGCTATTACTAAAAGTTGAGTGTATTTGAAAAATTTAAATAAAATTTGTTTTTTTTTTCCTAAAGACATTAAATATTTAATATTAGATGATGGAAGTAGTCCATCATATAATTACTACCAGATTAGATATTAAAGACAATGGTGTAGCTCTAAAACTAAAGTGCTTTAATAAATTTATTTTAAAAAATCAAATAGTTTTCCTTCAGAAAAATCATAGAAAATTGGAGCAGAAAGTATTACGATAGATAGATCTTTGATCCAGAAACATTTAGTTCTTCAGTCTATTGTGCTACCAATATAGTAAACTTCTCAGGGCAATAATAATCAGAGCTGTTGCTGGGTTATAACACTTCTAATTATTCAACTTACTTTTGGTCACAGAATCTTAATATGCATACATGAGATTATTAAAAGAGAATGTTCTCAACCAATCAAAAACTAGCCACAGCTCAGAACTGTAATATATGCTAATGATTACATTTTTTTTTATTATCTTCCATATTCTATTCAAGTTTGATATCTGGATATTAACTTTAAAATAAATATTCTAGATGAATTTAGTCTTGTCAAATGCTGTCACTGAAATGACTGCAAGAAGTTGCCTTTAAAATTGATAGAAAATATAATTATATGGGGACTGAGTTTAATCATTTATCCTTAAATTAATTATATAAATGGTACCTTAGTATTGTGACATTGTAGTTTTAAAGTAGTCAGTTCTTATTGCTATAATAATATATGAAAATCAAACATTGTCAATTAAAAAACAAAATAAGCATTTAAAAAATGTTTCTATCCTAGGTGAAATATGCATCTTAATGATGGAAACCAATAACAAACTGGTTGCAGTATCCTATTGTCTAGAGAACTTAATATACCTATATGTGTATACATTCATATATTTATTAAGTGAAGAAGCTAATAAAAAAATATTGAAATAATAAAAAAGATGAAAGAAAAAGGATTTTAGAAAAAAAAAGCCTTAAATTTAAGAGTAATAAATATTTATAATAGATTTATTATAAAAAGGACTGTGCAGCAAAAAAGAAAAACAGTGCAAAGTGATTTTAATTTAAATAATAGCCAAACATGTATTAAAAAAAAGAAAAAAGAATTAAGGATATGGAGAGTATCCAAAATAGAACTTGGATGTATACATTATCTGTCTTGCGTCAATAATAAATATATGCTGTTGATTATGTTTTTATTATTACCTTCTTCCATATTCTTTTAACATCTGGCTATAATTTATTTTTATTTCCTTTGCATTTTGTATCTCTTTTTGAAAGATTTATAGATTACTTGAGAGATTTTTTTTTGAATGTTTAAAATAAAAACATTCATATTTTTAACTCTTCAATCTTCAATTAATAATCTACAATGTTATTTAATAAACTAGCCTTCATCAATGGATTATTATAATCTTTAAATATATGTAGTTATTTGACATTTCTCTTCTGAATAAAAGAAGCAGTTTACTGTTATATTATACAATACAAAAAGTGATTAATTTAGTTTTATTTTTACATTTGAAAAAATACATTTTATTTAAAATATTTTATGTCAATTATCTGCAACCCCCCCCCCCCCAATTTTATTAAAGTTATAATAAAAATTCTTTTTATTAAATTTTTAAACTTATTTTATAATCGTCTCTCTAATACATATCTTTCATAGTCTGTTTGTCTAAGCTCAACTATTTTCTTTTTTTTTTTATGTAGTATCAAAGCTTAAATTTTTATTGAAATTATTATGTATGTTCAAATACATAGCAGTAATTAAAAACATTAGCTTCTTAAGAATAGTAAACTTAAATAAATTAAAATGGTATTGTGAGATCAGAAAAGATTACTTTCTAAGTAGATATATATTCTTAATAATTAAAGATTGTAAGTTCCTGATCCATTCATTGATAATAACTCTAGAAATCCCAAGATAACTTTTTAATAGAACTTAATAGAAGTAAAATTCTCCTGTCTAAGATTTATATTAAATAAATAAAATAATTACTTTATCAGGAGGATCTGAAGGAATGGCCAATCAGAAGACTGATTGGACAGTCAATTGATAGAAGCCAAGTGAGAAAAAGAAATGAACACTTGCTGTTGAAAGCTTCTGGTGTGAATATGAATATTTAACCTCAATGTTGGATGCCACTGTATGTACCTTAAGCTTCCAGTGCAGAGAAACTTGCCTCCAAATGTGCCAAAGCAACTTGAGGAACTTAACTAACCGTATTGATCTTTATTATTATTTTTGTATGCCTATGGGTCTGTGTATATATATATTGTTAAATTGTATATTTGATAATTAATAATGTAAAGCCCTGATATAGATATAGTAAATATTAAATTTTAACTGTATTAGTTATGGTTTTTATCAGGGGATAAATTTAGATCTCATGCAATCTGGAGAGCAAGAGTTACACTTCCAGACATAGAAATTGGTGCAGTACTGATTAAAATCTTGAATTAATTAGTGTTTTAATGATACATTTATGTGTATTGAAGGATTGGCTAAAATGCAATCATCAATCAGAGAGTTTGACATCAGTGAGGCAAGTAGTTGGCCCCTGTACATCCAACATGTCAAAAAAATCTCTTCATTAACAATTGAAGATGATAAAATTAAAATAGCAACATAATTATGTTTTGTTGGTAAAGGAGTTATAGAGATAGCAAACAGGCTTTCAGAACCTCCGACTCCTGAAGATTTCTTTGTACAATCAAATTAAAAATCGATTATTAAATTATTTTAATTCCCATTTCTCTAGGTATTTCACCAAACTTCATTTCCATGATTGTTATCAGGGTAGGAATGAAAGAGTAAAAGATTACAATATTGCTATTTTTAACCTGATAAAAAATTGTGTCTATGGATCTTTCATCGATGAGACTCTCCTAGAGCAATTTCTGAGAGTTATGATTAGTGAGAATTTAAAGCAACAATTATTAGTGGATAGTAATATAAATTATAGTGAAGCTATAAAATGTGGGATAGCTTATGAATTAGTTCTTGAGAAATCTTGTATGTTCGCTGAATTTCATGGAAATGGTAATTCACAAACTGAAGTTTTCAAAATACATAAATCAGTTAAAAAAGAATCTCTACTAACATCAAAGACAATAATACTAACAATAAAAATCTATTCATTTTTTTTGTTTTGAGAAAAAAGACAACAAGGCCAGAAATTGTATTCATAAGAATGAACATTGCAAAATTTGTAAAAAAAAAAAAAAGTCTCATCGAAGCGATGCAAAAATATAAATAATGAATCTGCCAAAGAGGGAATAGCTGTAAGGGTATATTAATTAGACAGGTACTCATTTAGACAATATAAAAAATACATCAACAACTGAAGGTGACAAAACAATGCTAACATTAAAATTATGAAACCATCCTATATCTATAGAGGTCAATAATAGTAGCAAGGTATCTCTAATATCAGTCCAGGAATGGTTTTCTGTAACTTCAAATTGTACTAAAATTCCAAAAATAAAGAAAACAGACTTAAAAGCTTTCAATGTAAATAGTAATGTTATCAAAATTAAAGATGTGCTAAAGCCCTTTATGAGTGGAATATAGAGAAAAGTAGTTGAGTTACCTCTATACTTAATTTATGCTCCAATTAACCCATTGGAACTGGTTCAAAAAATTGGGAATAAAATTCACATTTGTTAAAATGATTAAACTGAAAAGGAAATGAGACAAACTTTCTAGGTTGTTTAATGGTGAAGTTAGTACTATTAAAATGGCCCCTGATTCATTATAGATAATCTCTGAAGTGATACCCATAATTTGCAAACTCCCTAAGGTTCCATTCATTCAAAAGGAAAGAGTTGAGAAAGAAATTAATGAATTAGTTAAAAGAGGCATGAATAAGTCCAATTGGGCTATGCCATTAACAATTATTGGTTAATCCAATAGTCAAATTCAACATGTGCAGTGATTATTAGGTATCAGTAAACAAAGCTGTTAACAAAAATGCATACACTGTTCACAATGCTAGAATAATAATAGTGTCTCTGCAGAAATCAAATTTTTTACACAATTATATTTAAATGCTGCTTTCCATCAGATACCAATTACTGAGAGAGCCACTAAAATATGGCATGATTATTTAAATGCAACAAGCTTCCATTTGGAATGACTTCTGTCCCCAGAATCTTTCAGTCAAAAATTTAAATCCTCCTTAATGGATTTGAGGGTGTCATTTCATTTTTTTGATGAAATCATTATTACTGTTACTACAGAAAATAACTTAGAATTTGTCAACATAAAGATGCAAAAAACTTGATGAATTTGGGACAAATCTTAATACCCAAAAGTATAACTGGAAGGTTTATGAAATCAAGTTTTTTTAAGACAAATTATTTCCAAAAATAACACATCCCCTGCTCCAGAAAAGACTAAAGATGTAGCAGAAGCCCCTAGAACTAATAATGTTAAACAATTACAAGATTTTCTGGGACTTGTAAATTATTTTGAAAATTTTGTGAAAGGGAAAGTTTATGTCACCAGTCCCTTATATGATCTTATGAAAAAAGAATCAGAAATGAAAATCTGATCAAGAGATGATAGCATTTTTGTGTACAAAGATTCACTTTTAACTTCAAATAAATAACTAGTGCAATATAAGGAGAAGTTACTCTTACTACTGATGCATCAAAATTCAGAGTCAGAGCAGTGCTATGTTACCCTGAACAGTAAGGTGAATGACCCATTGCCTATGCTTTATGAGCCTTGTTCAAAGTGAAGAAAAATTAGACAGTTGGAAAAGGAAGCTCTTGCAATACTATTTGGCACCAGAAAATTTCATCAATATTTGTACGAACATAGATTTACTATAATAGCTGATCACAAACACTTACTTGGTATTTTAGTCAACAAACAACTTTACAAACACCTTATCCCTCATATGATAAAATAGCTCAACATTCTGGCAGGATATAACTATATTCTGTAATATAAGAAGGGAAAGTAAATAGGATATGCCAATGCTCTATCTTGCATGCCTGATTTCTCTGAAACTGATAAAAGGGAAATATAAATGAACTACATTGTTGTTCTAAAAAGTCAAACCCTCAATAGCAGAATACTCACTGCATGGACATAGGAATATGGCAGCTACCAATAGATTATAAATCAAATTAGTACAAGTTGGTCTCACAAGTTACTCATCTGCAAAGACTGCATTCTGAATGAAATTATGTGAAGAGGTGACAACAAATTCTTAAGTTATTGCATGAAGGTTATCCAGGCATTGTTAGGGCAAAGGCTTTAGCCCATACACTGATATAGAAAAATATTTTAAAAATGCAGCAACTGTCAATCATGCATGGCCAAAAGCTGAGAAACCATGACAGTGCATCCACATTGAACACTGTAGACCAATTAAGGGACAATTATTCTTAGTAGTCATAAATGCATATTCAGGATGATCCAAATATAAATTAGTTAAGAAATACTAGTTCAGATTAAACACTTGATTATATGAAATTTTTTCATACCATGGTCTCCCTGAAATTTTAGTTTTAGATAACAGAATTGGTTTCACATCAGAGTAATTTGAGGAGACTATACAAGAATGGGGGAGATTGAAAGCTGCAGACTAAATTACCAAACATTGTATGACAGAGGATCATAAGGAGCTGACTGAAAACACTTATAAGTTTACATCTGAAGAAAGAGTGTGGGATAAAAATAACCTAAATAAATTCTGGTCACAAGCTGTAGTTATATGTCACTTATTAAAGTGAGTGGTGACTGTACGATAGGCAGAAAAATATTACACAAACATGTCAATCAACTGCATAAAGATGAAAACTCAGATGTAATACTTGAATTATTCAAGAGAAAGGATACCAACAAGATAGTACTAAAGGAAAGTACTAAGCCAGAAACAGAGTTTACCCACCATGATGAATATCAGCTACGTGGACCAGAAGATAATATAACAAGCAAAGCTGTGATAAATTCACCTCAATGTGTAAAAAGAGAAAGGATTCCAAATTACTTTCATGACTTCATTTTAAGTCCAGAGAAAAAATAAATCTCTGAACTTGGGTGAAGGGTGTTATGTATGTGTATGTTTAAATACATGTATACAAAGCTTAATTATAATAGGATGACGTAGATACATGTATGTAAAATACACAGTAATTTAAAAATTTACTTATTTACTTATTAAGAATAGTAAACTTAAAAAATTTAAAATGGTATTATATGATCAGAAAAGATTAATTTCTAATTTAGCTTATTAAGAATAGTAAATTTAATTATTACATGATCAGAAAAGATTAATTTCTAAGTAGATAAAAAGAGCTATTAGTTAAAATCTCTGGAGATAAGTAATGAAATTTTTTCAGTAAAATATATATATTGTTAACTATTAAATGATTGTAAGTTCATGATCCATTCATTGATAACAAGTCTAGAAATCTAAAAATAACTTTTTAATAGAACTTAATGTAAGTAAAATTCTCTGGTCAGGATGGATCTGGAATAAATAAAATAATTACCTTAAGAGCAGGATCTGAAAGAAGAGCCAATCAGAGAGTGATTGAACAATCAATTGATAGAAGCCAAGTGAGAAGAAAATAAACACTTGCTGTTGGAAGTTTCTGGTGTGCAAACCTTGGTGCTGGATATCATCACATATACATTAAATTTCTAGTGTGAAGAGACTTGCCTCCCAACATACCAAAACAAGTTGTGGGACTTAATAGGTCATATAGATCTTCATTATTATTTATTTATGCCTATGGGTCTGTATATATATATATATTGTTAAATTGTATATTTGTTAATTGATAATGTAAACCTCTGATATAGATATATTAAATACTAAATTTTAACCATATCAGTTATAGTTTTTACCAGGGGATAAATTTAGATCTCATGCAGTTTGGAGAATTAAGAGTTATGCTCCAGACATAGCAAAGATTAACATTTGAAATAATCATAGATTAGTGGAGCATTTACTTATATGAACTGCTACATTCTTTATATTTGATCCCACTTTTTCAACATTGGATAACCTATTTATTGTATTGCTCGAGTGAGAATGCACCATGTTTCATCAAATGTTTGTCTATGTAATTTAAACTTTTCTTGATATATATATATACACAATATATGTATATAATGTTATTAATTAAAAAAAGGAAAGTGATTATAATTTGTCAATCACAAAGTATGAGTCATATCTAAGTCATAAAAATATTGTAAATTGTTAGCTAGTTACATGCAAGCTTTGGAGGTAAAAGAATAAACATATAATCTTATAAAAATTTGTGCTTTATGATAGATGAAGCAACTCAGCAAAAAACTCAGTATGTCTTGAATGCCTCAATGCTCAACTTATGTGAACTAGGAGATACTTTGCAGTTAGATCTGTGCACATAATTGCTCATTATGTTAATAATAATGATTTTTAAGATATGCCTTATGTACAGATGGTTTGTCATTGTATCATACTGTAATACATGTGTATGAGAACCCAGAAGATGTTGCAAAAGAATTGATTTAGTCAGGAATTCAATCATCATATTCATCAAGTAATGTAATAATAGTGTTAGTATAATAATTGTAAATATGCATTTATAAATTAATCTATATTAATAACAATGTAAAGTCTTATTATAATATAACTACAAATATGTAAATATAAATAGATGCTGGAATAAATTATATTAAGAGAATGGCATTGGCAACTAATAACAAACTATCAATGATAATGTTTGAAAGTTATCACATACACATATGCAAACCCACTTACATTCTGTGATTAGATAAATTTAAATTATAAAAGTACTAAACATGATCTGACTTTGAATACCAGATGAATGAATTTAAAAAATGTTAAAATTAGAATAAATAAAGATTTGCATGACAAAGTGATTGAAAATTCATGCATACAAAACACATGAGGTAAAAAAAAAAAAAAAGAATAGGAATAATGAATGAAAATGTAGTAGGAGTATATTAGTACAGATTTGTCAATAACTGGTAAAGAATTATAAATTCATTAATTTTTAAGAGTAAGTGTGGGTTTGCCATTGTGAGAAAATAAATTATATATATATGTATGTGTATATATAATATATTAAATTGTGCAATTATACATAAAACCTATTGCATATGAATGTGAAGATGAATCATAAATGTGAATCGTATACTATTATAAAGAAGATAAAAGAATGGATTTGAAAATAAATAAAGCCATTTAAATAAAATTTAGTATCCAATTCAATGACCCTAGAAAACCTTCAAATCTGTAATATTTTTTGTTATTGTTGTTTTTGTAATAAGTGAAAATAATTAAATAATTAAAAAAAAAACTCCAACTAATTGTCATAATTAATTGTTTCACTACAAGCAGCAAGACCATTTAAAAATTGAAGAAAGCTAATTAAAAAATTAACATGTTTTGGGGAAAATAGCTCAGCAATCAGAAGTAGGAATTTTTGAATTATTAAGTTCATGTTTTTGAGTCATTGATAGAAGGGAGACTACATAAAGAGCCACAGTACATTTTAAGTAAGTTCTGAGTTGTTGAGTTAGGTAGAATAGTAGAAAGTACCACAGAGATTGGAGTGAGCCATAGAGATTGATAGATTGATCAGAAAAAATATCTATCAGGATAACCTTGACAATACCTTTCATGCTAAAAAAATATGCTATGATAAAAATTTACATATTGTGGTCTCTCTCTTATAAAATAATTGATGACAAAGTGTAATATTCATTATTCATGTAGCTCCTCAAATGTAAAGAAATATATTTTTAAGACAGATAATTATGCCCTTACAAATAGCCAATTGCTTTTCTATTTAATAGAAAATATTGTTTATGATCAAGAGTCCACTCATCTTGCCAGCCATAAAATTATGGATTTAACATTAGTAAATAATTCAGCAGTACCATCCAAGAAAGTTTGGAGATAATAAGCAAAAGGAAGTAAATTGAAACCACTGTCCAATCGCCAAAAATTTGAATATAAAACTAATTTTTGATTATTGTGAAGGTTAAGATATCTACATTTCATTTTGTAAGCTTACAACAATGTCAGAAACGCCTGGGTAAAAAAAAAATAATTCTCTGTTTTATTTTTCAGTCTAAATTAACCATTTTTTCTTTCTCACAAATGTTAATTTTTAATTCGCCTTTTTTCTTTCAATTTTTAAAAATTATATGTATATAAGTTTTTGTGTAAATAATAGTTTATAATAATTCAAAGGCAGTCGACTCTATATTTAGAAGTAAGCAGTCTCAAACTACTATAGTCATATACAAAAATGATGCATAGTGTTTGGAGACATTCTTTTTCTAGTAACTAACGGTTTAGAATATACTTATTAGTATTGTTTTGTTGGAAGAGCTAAATGTATTTAAAATTTATAGCATTGTAACGTATATTATAATAGGCAAGAAATATTATTGCCTACGAGAATTTAAAAAATTAGTATGTATTTATAAATTTTCATTATTTTATTATACTTAGTTCAGCAAATCATTCTAAATATATGTCTATGTGCATAGCTGTGTCATTTAGAGAACTTTGTGATTGTTATGTAAATTTATTGTTTGTTGTTATTCTAAGTTAAATCCACTTCATTTCTACACTCGTTAATTGTAAATGATCACTACTATCTGGGTATATATTCAAAGTTAAGCTATTGTTGAAAATGTGAACAGAGAGAAGTTAAGAATAAATTAAGAGTAATTATAGTTAAGAGTAATCATAATTATTATCATTAGTAGCTTTTTAACTATGAAATAATGTTCCAAAAGACATATTAATCTTGATCATTCATAAATAAAGTTATCAATGTAAAAAACCTCTTTGCAAATTGATGATGATAAGGAAATGTAGCCAGTATATAGTATATATCCTTTGCAAAACTTTTAAAGAAATAAATACTTTTTATCAAGATCAAAAATTCTAAAAGGCATCAGTAGTTTTAATCATCATAAAAATTTTATTGTCTGCAGTATTTTAATCAAAGCACTATATGTGGCGTATTTAATCAACTTATATGTATATAAACAGCAGCAACATGATTTCCCATCAAATAAAATGTGGAATCAATATATGGCTACATGGTGATCATTCTTCTTTCAGTACAATTATACACTAAACATGTATAACAGCAATGGCGAAACTTTTAGACATTGGGGGCTACTTTTTTTGTGAAAGTGTACCTGACGGCTACTATGTTTCCAGGGCTTCAAACGGGAAACCAGGAAAAATATTTTTGCTGGAATGAAAAAAAATAATAGTTTGAAATTCTGTTTTTTTTTAAAGAATATTCTTATCAATTGGTGTTTTTTTTATTTTTTTTATGAGTGTCTGTTAGGTGCTCACAAATATTGGTGATGTTTTTAGAAGATACTTATGAACTGATGATTTTTTTTCTCTGTAAGATGCAAACTGTCACTGAATACTGAATACTATTAAATTACCTTAGCTCCCTTTAGTATTACAATTTTTCCATGTCACTTTATAAAATATTTATTAAATTATACTTATTAAATTACCTATAAATAATTATTTTCTAAAGCTGGTCCTAAATTAAAAAAAAAAATATTCAAGAAATTAAAAATGTTGATGTAACTTATCTATTAGAACTATTCATGATTTCCATCCGATCACAAAGTTCAAAGCAATAATGTAGAATGATGTTGCAGAAAGAGGCATATCAGATAACACTCCTGAATAAAGATAAGTGAGGTAAAGTTTGTAGAGTACATTACCTATTTCAGTTTAATAAATAATAAAGCAGTCTCTCTGAACACTGGTTTGTGTTTAATCAGCACTCTAGTCAATAAATAAAACTTTCCTGCCTTTTTTCTAGACAGGCAAAGCAATACTTTCTTTTTGGAATACTATAAAACTACTAAGAACAACTTGAGAAACCAGATATCAGAAGTTGTATTTTTATCTATGAAAAACTATATGGTACAAATGGATATTATGGCTATCTGCACAGATCCATAATTTTAACCCAGTTCCTAATAGCTATCTGCCACAGAACCATCATTTGAAATCTCTTTACTGGTTTTGAATGACATTATTAAATGTTAATTATAATTGGTAAATTTCTTAATAGTTTTATCAACTATACTTTTCTATGTATCTGATACACAGCTTTAAAGATTATATCTCAATGATCATGTTTACATATATAACTGTAGTCATATATATATCTACCTGAGGTAAATTTTATTGCAAAATGCTTAAAAGTGACTGAAAATCTAGTAATAACATTCAATCGTTAAAAGTTTAATTAATCAGGACAAAGATCATGTGGTAAAGGCAATTTCTATATTTATGAGCAAAGATGGCTTGTTAATTCTTTTTTTTTTAGACATTATAATTACTATTACTTTTAAAAAATCATTAGCAAAAATTATGAGAAAAGCTTAGTTTGTCAGCCACATGAGGAGAAATCATGAATAATGCTTGAATCTGTTGACTAACCATTATTCTCCGCTATAAGTTTCTTGATAAAGATTAAACCATAAAAATAACAAAAATGAAAAAAAAAGTACTATTTAAAAAAATCATAATAAAATCTTTATTTTTTATCATAGAGAAATGAAAATTACATTGTCTGAAAGGAAAATGGATGCTGAATTGAATAATGCAAAACACACCTGCCTAGTATGTATGGTTTTGACATTATCATAAGTTGAATCTGAGCATCGCTAATTAGAAAATACAAGCCCAACTTACTTTGAATTTTTATTTTTTGTATTTTTTATATTCAAATAAGCTCTGAATTTATCACCATAATTTTTCAATGTTCATAACAGCTTCGTGGTCTATTTTCAGATCTCTTGTGGGCAACCAGTTGATTAAAGACATGATATATATTATAACAAAAATCCACTAACATGACTTTAATTAATTGACATTTATATATATTTGTGGTCCTATTATCCAAGCAGAGAAATTAATAGGGTTAATAGTTTTACATATCAGCCATACCAATGGTCATGATCAACCCAAGACAGTATAAAATATACAACTCATGGCCACATACTCACTCTATGGCAGATAGAAGCAAACACCTCTACTGTAGATATTTTTATTTGTACTGGGATGATTCCTGAGTGCCACTAGTCACAACTGATTAGAATATTAACAAAATTGCTTTAAAACACTTCTAGCATGTGATTTATCTGATTAGCACAAAGAGCAAGAAACTGACTTAAATTAGACATTTGAAATGCACATATATAATTAACTCTAAATTAACGTAATAATATTATATTGTAATTAAATGTTACATGGTGAGGTATATATAGAGAGAGAACAAAGCTAAAATTAAATTAAAAATAATATGTTTATTCACACACACACATAAAACATTAATACAATAATCAAAATCCAAAGTACATTAAGTCACATTAATTATAGAAGTCTTTGTTATGAATTATTTCATTTCTAAATAATAAAAAATTATTTTTAGTTTGTAAAGTTTAAAAAAAAAGTTTACTTAGACTTTGAATTTATCATTATCTTTATATTTACCTAGGATTTTGTGTTAGTGTTGTTTCTGGAGTGTACTCTTATTCTTTTGAATGTTGACAAAGTCATTAGCAGGTTTTCCTAGCTTCTTTTGGCAGTGGGTCACTCCTCCTTTCCAGAGCAGACATAGCTTGGGTCTTGTTCAGCAGTAACTTTCTATGGTTATGGGTAGGTATCTCAGAAATGGTGGTGAATGATATTTACATGTCAAGCAGTCAAATGTAGAAGAAACTGCCAGTAATCAGCAAACACCCCTCTGTTATTTAGCAGCACATGGTGATATTAAGACATCTGCATCTATAGCTATTCATTACTGATGGATGTACTGGAAACTTTGTATAGCAAACTGGCAATAGAATGAATAACAGCATACTATTGACTTAACAGCAAACTGGATTGTAGACTCTTAATGGAAAGCTTAACAGAATCATAGATTCTTCTCAGCAAAATTCATCAAAATAAAGAACAATAGAAAATTTATATCATTTATACCTTTGCCACTCAGATTGTTTACCAATGTTTTTTCAAATTCTTTTGATTAATTAGTTAATATTTTCTTTTCTTAATTGCACATTGATTAAACTTATTATCTAATCAGTTGTCAATACTAATTTCTAATAAACATAATTCCTTCTGATCAGATAATTTACAAAAATATTTATTTGTATAATCAAATTCTTTTCACTAAGTAACTTTATAGTCACTTTTACATGTTTGAAGTTACAATCTAATTTCTTTTGTTTTCATAATTTCTTTTTTAGTTAAAAGAGCATATAAATCTTTTAAAATATAAAATCTAATAAATCTTTTAAAATATAAAATCTAAAAATTCTTACATTTCAATAGGCTTAAATCAGACTTTTGATTTATGGAAAGGAAAAATATATGTCCATCTTTATCTAATTATTAATGGTTTCTTTTTTTTTGCTTAAAATAATGAAAAAATATATATATTTTTTCTGAATATTATCTTTAATCATTTTATGTAACACATATATATTTATGTATCACAATATAGATGCACATACTTAAATTTTTATTTTATTTAAAATAATGGGAAAAATATTTATTTTTTCCCCTGAATATTATTTTTAACCATTTTATGTGCATATATGTCACAATACACACATACTCAAATATTATTATCAACATAAAAATTGTACACATACAAAAATACTTCCAAGATATGAGTTTTATATATCACTTTTTAAATATGATCAATTCATATATTGATCCTAAATTAATAGTAATATAGTTTTGAATGATTGCCATGATCCCAGATTAGCTTGTGACATTTTAGTACAAATGTATTTTAATATTAGTGTTATAATTTCTTGAAAGTTTAATTCTCCAACATGTTTAAAATATGCCTTACACTCTAGTAAAAGTCTCGATTTTACATTTGATAAACATATTTTATATTAGTTTTATTTTTTAAAAAAATTGTATATCTCTCATTAATATGTAAAAAATGAACCAAAATAAAAAATAAATAATTGATTAATTACTTATAAGGCCATGTAATATTTAAGTGACAGTTTGAGTTTTCAAATCAGGAACTTTTAGATCTTGAATTCACTACTCATCACTTCACTCAAAAAATACAAGTAAAATTGATCAATACATGATCACTATTTCTTATGCTAGCACATTACTGTTATTAAAACAGGCAAAACTCTTTATAAAGTAGTGCCACTCAGTGCCAACCAGAGTAATCAATGGATACCAGAAGGCTTGTGCACAAAATCCCTATCTAGTGCCTACTCATCCAATATCCCCAGACTAGTTTCTGGCTTATGGCCTTTGTCAGTGAGGAGTTTTGGATCTGAGAGCACTGCACCTAGATCTTAAGATCTAATGCAACCCTCCAGCAGACACCTTTTATCTCTACTTAACTACAAAACTATGAGAATAAAATTAAAAACACAATAATATTTTCAGTCTAAGCTCAATAGCTTATATAGTCATATGGGTATGAACCCAGATTAGTACCCATACATTTTGGTGTCTTTGGCTCTTTAACAACCATAGCCACCATTATCCTATTAGACAGGATAGGTGTTAAACCACTAAACATCACATGATCACTATTTATTATGCTAGCACATTACTGTTATTAAAACAGGCAAAACTCTCCATACAGTACTGCCACTCGGTGCCAACCAGAGTAATCAATGGATGCCAGAAGGCTTGTGCATAAAATCCCTATCTAGTGCCTACTCATCCAATATCCCCAGACTAGTTTCTGGTTTGTATTCTCATAGTTTTGTAGTTAAATAGAGATAAAAGGTGGCTGCTGGAGGGTTGCACTAGATCCCAAGATCTAGATGCAGTGCTCTCAGATCCAAAGCTCCTCACTGATGAAGGCTACAAGCCAGAAACTAGTCTGGGGATATTTGATGAGTAGTCAGTAGATAAGGATTTTATGCACAAGTCTTCTGGTATCCATTGATTAGTCTGGTTGGCACTGAGTAGCACTACTGTATGAAAAGTTTTGCCTGTTTTAATAAAATTGATCAATAATTATGCAGCAGATCATGTGATATCACAGCAGTAACATAATTATTGTGAAGCAAATATGCATCTGATCTCCTATGTTTTTAGGATTCTTTCATTGTCAGTCATCTAATTAAAGAATAGTAATAAAAAATTTATAATTTAACCATTACATGTCAATAATAATTAAGTGATACAATTTATTCAATATTATCAGTGGATTTTTTTACACATATATATTCAAAAACACATCAAAGTATAAGTTGAAAATGTTAAGAAATGCCTGTTAATGAAATTTCTCATAGAAGCTAAAAAATTCTGAAAGGAAAACCTTGTCTCAGTTACTGTTCATCATCATAAACAGTTTGATAAAAATGTTTGTCTCTATAAAAAATCATTTTTTTTAATGGATATCTTTTATAGAAAGTAAGAGGGTACAAAGAACACAACTATGTGGTAATTTGTTTTTAAGCATGATCAATATTTTAACTACTATGATTCTAAATGAGTTAAATTGGCCTATACGGATACCTATTAATATATGTATAATCTTAATCTGTTATTTTTTCCATTTTTATCAGAGCATATTCATTTTAAATCCCATTATGTTGAAATTATCCACCAAAATAAACATTCAGGACAATTGATCTTTCACTATCTCTCATTATACATGTATTTTTGAATAATTTTTACTGACTTAGAGGGCTAGAAGTACTAAATAATTAGATGTTAACATTTTTATTGATAGTCTGATATTTCTGATATTTTCATACATCATAAGAATAATATGTTGGATTTAAAGCTTGATATTATTAACAATCAAATAGTGAATAGAATATATTTGACTATTCAGGTTTCAATTTTTTCTGTCAGTACACTGCTTCTTATCATTCTACATTACAACTATCTATTCTGATACAATATTATACCATTCCATTAAAATGGAAACAATTTCTATTAATGTTATGACACTTCTTAGAATAGGTAATATTACATTGCAAGGAATATATGTGTAATAATCAATGGTATTACTGTGTAAATATTTCAAATCTATAAGAAACAAGCAATTCATAAAGGCATTCAGTTCCACAAAACCAAGCTAATTCTGCAATTAATTATAGATATGCAGTTTTGAATGTTTGGTATTGCTACTTATGTAAAATTTGATCCACTGTTTAAATGTATTAAGCAAATTTTCTTTACATCTAATATTGTAGAACTGAAGAGCTAATTAGCTAAAATAAGGAAAGCTAATCAAAAATATTATATATATAACAAAAATATTATATATTTATGATAAAATCAGTAAGCCGGCAATAATAAATTAAGACCACATAAAAACTATGTTAAACGGAAGAAAAAAATTGAAAAATAAAATAACTCTTTATTAACGTGAAAAGTTTTTTACTCATATTTTTAATGTGAAAAGTTTTTTACTCATGTTTTTAAACTTTATATATAATAATTTCTCTAAAACAGTGTGAAATCTTTAAATTGACTTTATTTTATTGTAATGATCCATTTTGCCGATTTAAATACTATAGTTGTAATTTATCTTTATAAGAAAATATATTGTTATATTTAAAGGATTTACTTTTTATTTTTAAAAGTCATAGTATTTTACTTATATGAGTGCTATAATTTAAAAAAAATATTAATGTACTTATGCATATGTTTCTGTTATTCAGGTTTACACACCCTCTGAAATTGTTATATATTACAATAAACCCACTTACTTTTTATTCTTTATTATCAAATTATTTATTCTTTTAACTCTAAATAAATTCTTTTTTCCCCTTCTATTCTTGAGCTGTTTCTTTAATTTCACTGTACTATTTTCATATTTCTAATTATTACTATAAAAATCTAAACAAAATACATAAAAATCTCTACTCTTTTCATTTCTTTGTCTTTAAATTTTTCATAATTTTATAATTTACTCTGATTCTTTTTTAATATTTTACAATCCAAAAACAAATATTCAATACTTTGCAAAAACAAACGTTCAATACTTTTTAAATCTTATCTTCACATAAATAACAGTCAATCTTTATTCCAATTTAGTCTTTTTATCTCGGTATCTAAAGATGTTATTCTTGTGGCAAATAACCTTTTTTTAGTATCATTCATCTTTTTATATTTTAAATGATGTTTAGTCTTCATCTAATAAATTATTTCCTTGTTTTCTGAGATAATATAATAAATGACTGATGACGAATATATTATGAATACGATATACATATTAAAAGCATGCTAAGTAGTAATAAAGCTGAATATTTAAAAAATATATCTTTTCTTAACAGTTATTTATTAATTTTTATTTGTATATATTACTAAATTATACAACTCTAGTTACTTTTATCTAATTTTTTCATACTTTTCAAAAATATAAGTCTGTAAAATTTCTTTAAACACTAATCCCATTTGTATATATATAAATGTTGCCTCTTTTGCATATTGTAAAATATTTCCTGTGTAACGTATTAATTGTTAATCTCCACATATTTTTATTAAGCATTATTTTTACTAACCTATTTTTTTTTTTTTATATATTATAACATTCCGAACATTTTAAATTTGCTTCTAATTTCCTCATATAAAAAAAAATGTTCCCATTTTCCTTTGAATAGCTCATTTGCTATTCACAATTTACAATCTAATGCATATTTACCTGCTTATTGTATTTCATCTAAAAATTTCTGAGTTTGTGTAAGGTAATGTAAAACTCCACTTGCTATATAATGACCAACCAGATTCAGATTTTAACTATAAATCTCACTACATTAGTATTTTAAAGCCCAAACAATCATTTGTGCTTTCATATTAATGGACAATCTTAATATTTATTTTATGCCTTGAAAATTGTAATAAATTATATTCTCATTAAATTAATTATATATAAGTATAGTAAATGCATTAACAAACTCAGTTAATAAGCATAGAAATGTTCAATTCTTTTTAATAATCTTACTAATAAGTTTTAGATAATATGCAATTTATAATAATACATAAAATATCTCTATATATTGTTATATTGTGTATTACTGCAATTGAGGTAAAACAGCATCTGTAAGTATTGGGTTTCTGACTAACAGGCAAACAATATAATTAAAATTACAAGTCTTTATTAAAAATAAATGCTTAAAATATTATAACCAACAATACAATGTCAAAGTACTTAATGTTAAGCTGTAAATATAAATTGGTAATTTAAATTTAGCTCAGTTATTATTTAAACAGTGAACATTTGTTTGCTGAGTAAAACCAATTTATATGATATTTTACACAAAGCAAGTTATTGTGATTGTAAGTACATTAGTGTATTGGTTACAAAAATATAATCTGATTTAAGATGCTTGATTATTTTTGTAACCAAGATATATAGTTTTGACTATCAGATTGTAATAAATTTATGTCAGTATCCATTACAAGCACCTATCAATTGAGTATGTACTCTAAATTAAGAGCAAACTCCAAACAAAAAAAAATATTTATGATGATGAACAGCTAAAAATTTAAGTTGATATAATTATTGGATATATAATGAATCATAACATTAGAATTGAGTTTTTATTCAGGCTTCATTATTGATTACTAATATTTTTTTGTTTGAAGTTCATCCCTTCTCTTTGTGACTACTTATGGTCTAATGTAATCTTTTAAACACCATGGCCTGGTTCTGACTTTTAGATATCCTGTTGTGCTATTTTCACTGCTGATTGATATCTTAGACTATTTGTTCAGTGATGACTGGATTAGTGTTTTCAGATTGAGTAGTCTGCTGAAATATAGACTGATATATGTGTCAGTGGTTGAAAAATCTTCATTGGTTTAGATGATAAAAGTCTCTTGGTTCACTTTGCCTATGAGACAGGAGGAACCTTTTTAAAATTATTAATGTATATATATCATAAACTTTAGTATGAATGTGATCAATGCACACAGGAGTCTACATAGTGGATGAGACTATTGTCAATACAGCTTTCTCCTCTTAACACATTACAATAAGTGTATGTGCAATTAATAAATCATGCCTATAATCATTTAATATACCCATCCTATTGTGTATTGGTTTGCTAATGCCACAAGATAATAGCCTATCCAAGATGATGACTACCTACAGCTCTAAGATGGCTGTTTTATATATTAAGCAGTGTGAGTGGATAAACAAGCTCAAGATAATGGAGATGCAGCCTGGTAACCAAGATTTGAGTTTCAGTTTAATGCTGAGTAATTAATTAATAAGAGAGAAAAGAGCTGGTTACTTTTAGATTCACATACATATACTATGGCACTGAATAGAATTCTAAGGAATAAGTCTGCAATGTGAGTGAATAGTTATTCAAGAGCTTCAGCATCAAATGCTCAGTTCCCTAAGACCAGACAGTTTGCTACAATTAACATATGAACAGATAAGTTCAAGAACTTGGATCAACTTTACAAACATGGTCTGGACCTTCATGTTCCAGTTCTAATGAGGACAGCCATGCCCAAACTAAGACATAGGAAGCTGGTTATCATGAACCCATTTTAAAATGTACAGCTTAATGTAATCATACAAATGTGTACTTCATAAAGACACACTCGCAACACACAAGCAAAATACCAAGATGTATTCTTATAATTAATTAATTGCACCTAAAAACAGATAGCTTCTATCCACCAACTAACATAACCCAGTTCTTAAACTAGCATTATAATTATGCTAACAAAAAGATCTTAAATTAAATTATAACTTAACTTTTCATAATTTTAGTCTGCAACTTTACATGTTTGACCAATTTCCCCCCTGGTGAATTTTTCCACAAGTATTATATGTTAAATTTTTCAAAAAATTATGATAGATGGTGGAAAATTTAAAAAAAACCTTACAAATGACACAAGCCCTGCCCGGACATGTTCTGTTTTTGTTCCAAGGCAAAGCTGTAAAACGTTCAGCATATTATGACATTATTTAAAGAAAATAGTTCCAAAGACCAAAAACATGTTTATTTGCGGATTTATTATAGTTTTAGATATTTCTTTTACAATAATTTACAGTACATTTATTAGATATCGAGAAATATAAATTATTAATAATTTATTTTGACTGGAAATTATATTAGCAGCTAATGTGAATATGACCTAAAGCTATTTAGGAGCTTAACTTCTATGTAAGCAATTTACTTATATAGATAGCAACTTCCATATTTCTCCTTATACTTATGAGTATAAAAATATTGCAATTTTGCAATAAATATTCAAAAATTTTAAACTTTTAAAGCAAAATTCATTAAATGTACCATAAATAAATAAATATTCTTTCAGGTTTTTAAAAATAATCAGAAATAAGGAAGATTTCATTGATTTTATAAACTGAAAATAATTTTTCTGAAATGATGACATGTAATCTTTTTGTTTTGATTATGAACTCATTTTTTTTAATATTTATAGAAATAAAATGTGAACATTTAAAATATATTTCAGTAATAAACAAAAATATCTATTAAATGAAGTCAAGTTTATTATTTTTGGATAAATAATAATCATTTAATCATATATTTTACATTGAGGTGTGAGACAAAGAAAAATGTCAGAAAATGCTGAAATGTTTGGGTCATGGCTGCACTAAGAAAGGATTGAGTTAAAATACTGAATCTGCATATACATAATCATAATTAAGAAGGGAATGTTTATTTTCTGGCATTAATAAACATTAACAAATGTATTTTAATATCTCTAGCTAGTACATCATTTCTAACCAACAGATCTCAAAAGTCATAAGTTATAACAACTGACTAAGCAAATTCTCATGAAATATAATGCAGTTATAACATATATAAAATCATTATAATAGTGAGCACATAGTGATCAATTATTATCTATCAATATAGTATTTTGAAACAGTGATTTAATATGTGAAAGTAGCATTCTTAAAATATTTAAAATGGAGATTTGAATTATCTCTGTTGAAAGTTCATTAACAATTAGTATTTGCTGTTTCGAAAGATTGACATATTATAACATATATAATAAATTTAGATGAAATAGTTAAAACAATAAATATAGACATTACCACAATTTTAAGAAATTGAAGTCATAAATGATTGCAGTTATTTATAGATTAGAAAAATAAATTATTTTACATTACAAAGATGAATTCAGGCAAGTTTTACATAGTTTTATTTTATAATTGATTTAATTTAATAGAGTTTTAAGAAATAAGATCGAATGTTCATTATATTAAATAAGCTAGCTTAATATTAAAATTACAGATTTAAAGATTAATTTATAGAGCTCTGCAGATATTACTGATCTTCTTGGTTGTAGCTTGTTATCTGTCACATCATACAGTGAGCATACTCTTCTTGGGATATGTGGTTTGGATTAAGATATCTTCTTCTTATGGTAGGCTGCTGAAGATTCCCCAATCTCTATGATGATGATCATGCCATCAGGCATGTAGGGGGGAAAAGAGATCACCATCTATTTTCCTTCAGAGAAATGGCAAACCTGTGTCCACCTAGCCAGACATGTTAAAGTAAAAACTGGTGTAGATTCTGGTAAGCAATGGTTTTTAAAATTATAGAATATTTACATCAAGAAATATGGCCTATTTATATGATTCCAGGTTTAGAATACCTTGTTGTCAACATGACTATCCACTTCTTAAGGATCAATTAGCATCCTCTGAAATTTTATAACTTAATTCATTTAGACCTCCCTCTTAATTTTTAACAGGATGTTTTTAACAAACTTGACCATTATAAATCTCTACTGACTTTGCAATAGTTTCTGTTCAATAAATTTTGTGTACACAATATATATATATATTGGAAAAATCTTATTACTTAGCAACAATGTAAATTACCTCAGCTAGTTATGTTAAAACAGGTGTGCCTAGCATGCCTTTTGTTTACAACTTATTTAAGATTAAAATTAAGAATCATTAGAACTTTTAAACAATATTACTCTCTAAACATATCACGATCATGTGTAGACCATGCACATATACAAGCAATTTCAAATGTAAAGCAATACATCGACCCTTTTTTAACAAAATAAAATCTATAATACAAATATATTATTTTAAAATAAAATATACACACTGTCATATATATAAATTGATGATATTATAGTCATTTGTCCACATATATATGAGTGAGGATACCTATATAACTGTGTTGATTCTTATATACATGTATTCAGAGAGGGTTTAAATCTAGCACAGATGGAGCTGTGGGGAAAAATAGGTGAAACATATACAAGATCAGGAATATACCATTTTAATG
Source organism: Epiperipatus broadwayi (assembly GCA_028023455.1). Lineage (NCBI taxonomy): Eukaryota > Metazoa > Onychophora > Udeonychophora > Euonychophora > Peripatidae > Epiperipatus > Epiperipatus broadwayi. Next base: position 6,135,434 of record JAQFVV010000069.1, read on the forward strand.
CAAATAGACATAATCCTATATTACAGTACATCCCAAAAGATTACTAGAAGTAATCATTTACATTAAGAAAATATAATTTAATGTTAACTCATAATGATGTCATAAATATTCTTGTTATTATCCTGTCGGAAAATAGTATGACACCTTTAGTTTATTAGTCACACATATTATTGTTATCCATAATTCTATATATCTGTAAAGTCTAATAGACAGCCTTTAACCTTAGTGTGTACATAAGCAAGCCATTTTGTTAATTTATCATTTATTAATAAACATTAATTTATATAATTTATTCATTGTCTGTCTCATTGCTGATTAGAAACATATATTTAAGGTTGAATAATAATTAAGAACCTGTGCATATTCCTGAGCTAAGCAGAGCTATATAAAAATATAAAGCCATGGTAGTATCAAGGGTATTAATTATGTAGTAGAGACTAGGAAGCCTATGTAGGCATTTAAACTAGCATTGTGGGGGTAGTGATATCCCTATTCATGTGGATAGAGAATGTCTACTTGATCTTTCAGTCTTGTTAAGAAAATTATACGTTTGACTGTTCCAATATAAAGGATGAATTATCTCATTTATCTTCTTTAGTTTGGACTACAGAAAGTGAAGATAGATCAAATGGTATAAAGTTTATATATATATATTCAACATTCACACTAATAAATTAATTATAAAATGATTATAAATCCCATCAATGTTTGTTGTATAATTCACCTGCATTATTATACTCCAATTTCACATAAATTGGCTGGCTTCAAATTTTTTTGTATAGAAACTATAAATTATATAAGTTAAACTAGCAGACAGAAAAGTCAACATTGAAAACTATATAAAAGACTTAGTCAATTCAGGATATAATATTAATATATTAAATAAAACTCTTAAAAAATTCTATTCATTTTTAAATACTAGGAACATTAATAACAATATTAATGCATGAACTAGCCTTCCTTTTGAAGCACATATATCTAAAAAGATACAAACAATCTGCTCAAACAATTTCAATAGTAGTTTTAGAAACCCTCCTGATCTTAATCAAATTTTTATCAATACTAAAGATAAATTATCTCCAAACCAAGTTCTCCAAATAATTCATAAAATTAAATGTAATGAAACAATATGTAATGCAATTTATTATGGTGAATCTTATACCAATTGTGCTACAAGATTAGCACAACCCAACTATATATATATATAAATGTGCTAAAACAGACTCTAATATTACATCAATATTTGGAACATGAAATGAAGTCTGGCTACAATTTTGATCCCCTTAATATTAAAATCAAAATGAGTGCAAATAACATCAATCTAATAAACAAGAAAGACTCATGCATTGCATTATCATGTAAATGATAAATACAAATTATTAACTTATAAATTCTATTTATAAATTATATAATTTTAAATCTTCTCATTCGATAAATTTAATTTATAAAACAATTAAGCATATGTCACGCTTGAATGTGAAGCTATAATAATATACAGGAATTAATATACGCTAAGCGCTAGTCTGTATCGAGAAAAACGACATTAAGCGGAAGATCAGAGAAGCGTACTACATCAATAACAATAACAACTCAATCAATAGACGTGACACCTGCTTCGACATCTCTAAACGCTGGACTATTTAGTCCATTTGCATATGCTTTGCATACCACTTCTCCCGCTCCATTTTTACTTTCGCAGCTCACAGCACCGCTATGAATATGAGGTAAAGGACCTCGAAAGCGCTTAGCGTATATTAATTCCTGTATATTATTATAGCTTCACATTCAAGCGTGACATACGCTTAATTGGTTTATAAATTAAATTCTATTTATATAAACTTATAGTAGGTCTATGAATATGACCAACCTTGTTGAAAGCAATGCTTAAAAATAATATTTTATTAAATTTATCTTTCCAGAATAGTGTACCTTTACTATTGTTTTTTTAAATATATAAGTTGATCTAAATCTTATACTTGCAAATATCTAGAAACTATGTGGATAACTTCAAATACCTAGATATGATAGTAGTACTTAATACATGGAGAGCAATAAATAGACAATAGAATTAGAAATCAAAGTAATATTAACTAGAATAACCAGATTTCAAAGAAAATAATTAAGACTTCAAAAACACAAAAAGATTTATGAAAAGAAGTAAACATTGAGTAATATATTCAGAATAAATTAATGATGGTTTGTTTCAAAGTCTTTGTACGATGTTGAAAAGTAGTAAAATTAGGTTTTGTAACATCTAGAATATTGGTAACTAATTAAAAAGGAGGAAGATAGCCAATTTCAAATAAAAATATAGCAACCACCACACAAAAGCCAAAGTATCAGATGGAGAAATAACCATTGCTCAATTCTACCAGTGTATGACAGAAGAACTAGAAGTCAAAAATAATTTATGAAATATTGAAAATGTATCAGATAAATATTGATGCTGACCCAAAAGTAATGATAAAATTGAAACTTTAGAATTAATGCTAACATCATTAAAAAAATCTAAAATTGATACGATTAGTGTGGAAGATTCTAAAATTGATATGAGCATCATGGAAAAATGGAAAATGAATTTTGATATTGTAAAATAATCTAAAGTTAATATAAAAAATGTGTAGCAACCTAATATTGATGTGGACAAAGAAGATAATTACATGTAGGCATTATAGAAGAAAATGTAATACTTGATGAACTAAAGTTTTTGTTAATGAAAATGCATCAATATTATATGATGAAGTATTAAATGAATGAAATTTATTATTTAAGTTTATGCTGTAGATTTAAATGCAAGGAGAGAGACCATCTATTATGTATATCAAACATAGCATCATAAGACTTTTTCTGTTTACTTTTAAAGTCTGCATTAGAATCAATAATTCACTATATTTATTTTATAACTGCAGTAACTATATAAATCTGGGATGTGAATATGACCCTATGATTTAATTGCTATTGATTATTCAAGTTTATAGTAGCTGATTTTGATATAGGAGTAAAAAATAGGAAAACAAGCTTTTACTACCTATTTAATAAATTTTTATATAATGCATCACCATTTTTTTTATACCTTTTTAAAGCAATTTTACTTCAATGTCAGCGAACTCTGTAATCTATATCAGAGATTTGTTCAATTTCTTATATAAAGACATTTATATCTTTGATGAAAGCTGCAGTTCAATAGAAATAGAAGAAAAAAATGAAATTGCATAAAAATGGTGTATTATATTAAAGCGAGTAATAAAGAAATAAAAGACATTCAATTGTAATACATTTTTATCAGTTGGTTGTACTGCTCTCTTCTCTAGGTATTGCTACTGTTATTAATTTAGATTTGAATCCATATCTAGTGCTTAAAATAATATTGAATAATTATCTATATCATAAATATGTATATATGTTTACCACACTCTCTCATCCACATGCATATTTAATGTTCTCTTAACAGTAAATCGCCTAATTACAAAGCACAATAACAACATTATATATTTTAATGTTTTGATTTATATTATTGATTATTCAAGATGTGCCCCCCCCCCCACTATAACACTTGTAACCTATATAGAACTTCAATTTTTATAATGGAATTAAAAAAATTAAAAGCAAACAAACAATGAAAATAAATATTGTGTATACATTTCAATATTTGATTTAATAATAGCATTCAAAGATTTAAATATTCCCACACAATATATATATATGTGTGATCTGTCATAGACTGTGGAAAGTTTGCATTTTTGTCTCAACCTAACATGTAACATAAATATATACAAATATTTCTCATTTATAATACATACCTTGCGGCATTAAACATTTACCCAAGTTTTAAATTATGAAAATCGTTGAAAAAAAATATCTATAAACACTATCACAAAAAAAAAAATTACGCAAGGCTTATCATACAATTATTTTTTTTAGACGTATTCTTATTTCTATTGTTTTAATAAAACAACATTGACTCAGCTGACGTAGAGGTCGCTACTTCTATTTAGAAATGTTGTTATGACAACTAGCTATACCGCATTGCTGTAGTTGATAGAAGACTTCAACTGAGTATTGAAAATATTTCGTAGTTACTTCTACAAAACCTTTTGCTCGGCAAATTATATTTGTTTCAAGTTTTAATATTGTTTGAGTTTTTTTTTCTAAATAGTGTTTCCAAAATAAATGTAATAAACACATCTTTTTATCTGAATTTACGTTTATATTATAAAAATATAGTCGTACTAATAGCCAATATTATATCAATACAATTTTTTTAATTATTGAAAAAGTTTGTTATAAAACACAAAAAATGCACCGCTGGCAGCTGGCGTATTATTATAAGTAAACTAGTAAACCTAAATTAAACGTAACTAGAAAGATTGAATCCAAATTATTTAAATAGTAACTTCAATTTTAATAAAACATTTCGGATTATGGAATTAACTATGCTTGCTATTAATTTAATGTTTTTTTTTATGTCAAAGCGTTGACCGGGAGGCGAACCCGGGGCAGCTGCTTGGAAGGCAGCTATGTTAACCACTAGTCCATCAACATTTGACAATTTAATGTTTTTGCTGATTGTTTATTGTTTATTCCGTAATAACCAATTTTAAAGTGAATTTAAGTACTTTTAAATAATAATAGAAACCACATCGTTTATGTAAAAGTTATTGTTCATAATATGTTAGATTAGAATAATTCAGTTAATTATTAACAGACTAAATATAATTGAAATTATTCAATTAAAATCATAAATTTTTTTAAAATAAAGAAAACAGGTTAAATAGTAGTATTTTAATATTCTACTTCATTCAATATCAATTAAATGGTTATTGTTTTGCTGTAATATTTTATATAAATACAATTTATGCACCTTGCTTCAAATACTTTTAAATGCTTTATTACATATACGCACACACCATTATTTAGCTCATGAAGACTGCAGGGCTGTCGAAATATTAGGTTGTGTGTACATATATATAATTAAAAAAAATTTCTATAAAGTGTTTGAATTAAGATCCACAAATTGTTCTTAAATAATTATCATTTAGTAGGCATTCAGGGACACTTGTGGGGAAGCCATGAAACCATATATCAAATGGTCAATAAGTCAGTTCAAATACACATTTACTTGTGCAAAGCAATATTAACACAAATCTCACATAATTTTAATAAAATGAGTACTAGATTTTTTTGCCTCTTGTTCTTTAACAATATTAAAATAAAACTTAAATAGTTTAAAAACAAAAATATAAATTACTTGTGCAAATATGAATTTACTATGACATTGAGGGGAATGATGTTTTATTTTTGGGATTTCATTAAAATTATCTAAAGTTTTTTTTTTTTGAGAACTTACACAAAGTGATTATTTTAACTTAATTTGTTCGTAAAAAAAAAAGTACACCTAACCCCCATTACTTTTTTTTTTTTTAGGTCCTTTTATAAACAACAACAAAAAAAACCGTTTGTCATGTTAAATGAGACCTCTCCAATTTTGTATTGTTTCGATTAAGACATTTTCACTTTATTTTGTTTAAGAAAGAAATTGATCATTTGCTTAGCTCCCCCCCCCCCCCCACATACTATAATTTCGCACACACACACACAAAAACCGCATATGAATTTTTGTTATTAGTTATCTGCGTAAGCATGCGAAAAATCTAGCCCTTGACTTTCCTGAAAAGCAATAGTGATTAATTACTTAGTTTAATTCATTTTCTTTTTTTTTGTTTAGTTACTTTATACTTTGTATAAGTAAATTCATATTTTTATTTCTTTGTAATCTTTACTTTTTATTTTTTAAATTAATTTATAAATTACGCAAGTTTTATATTAGTATTGTTAAGGGAGGGCAAAAATTTCCTACTTGTTCATTAAAACTGCAAGTTTTATATTACTTTATACAAGTAGTTTAGTTTCAATAATAATTTATTATTTCTAATGTATACAGTGATGTGTAATCATACAATTGGGGTTTCATTGTTGTTCTAACTATCTTGTTATCTCCATTTGGGTTCTGATGAGTCTATGTTGTGCAATATGGTGTGAACATTAGATCTTTGACATATTTGTTATCTGATTGTTAACCCCCCCCCCTTGTAAATCTGATTCCACTTAGTATTTTCAATAGTGATTCTATATCCCTCCCCCATGCCAATAAACATGCCTTAACACCATTTAAATGGCTGCCAATTAAATTACCTCCTCATTATATTTCATTTTAGTAATGATTAATTTTATTATTTCAATTGTTTAACTATTTTCTTCAAAGATTGGCTTATTGTTATAATAGGTTAAAAAAGTCTTTTAAAAACACTGTTAAACAAACAAAGTTGACTTCACATAATGACATTTAGAATTGCTTAAAATAATATCTAAAGATAAAATGATTTATTTGATGTTAAAGATAAAAGATTTATGCAAGTAATTGTTGTTAAGCAATTAACAACAGACAAGCTATAACTTGTATGCTATGAATGTTAGGGTTCATTTGGGCGACGGGGGGGGGGGAGGGATCGCATTAACTAAAGGGATATAGGGAAAATAAATTAATAAAATATTATAGAAGGAGAAAAGCAAGTGAATTATAAATAATTGTAAATTTTATTTATTAAGCTTCAGAGAATAAGAAATTTAAAAAATATGATTTTGTTTATTAAGCTTCAAAGATGATGCAGCACAAGCAGATCTAGAATGAAAATCAGGGTTATTCAAGGTGTGTGTATATATATCATCATTTGCTCACAAACAATTATATTAATTAATAAGTTTATTTAATAAAAACAAATAAATTCAATTTTAATTTTAAATAAGATTTTACTTAAGAAAATAAATCAATTTTAATGCAAATAAAAAGTTCTAGGACAAAAACATTTCAGTACTTTATCAAATTAAATCGTTATTTTTCATAAAATAAAATTAAAAACAATCTGAAATTTCACGTGTTTGCATTTTAAGACAGCAAATTGGGGGAATTTAAAATGATAGAATATTTTATTTAATTAAAAGTATTGTAATAATTTTGCTAAAGATGTTTGATCATCAAAAAATCAAATATATATATATATATTCATGTGTCAAAGCATCGGCTGGGAAGCAACCCTGGACAACTGCTTGTAAGGCAGCTGTGCTAATCACTCGGCAAAATTATATATTTTGTAAATCAAGTTAAACTAATTTTTTTTAGAAATGTAAAATGTTTTTAAGCAAAAACAAAGTGACTAAATTAATTAACTTGATTCAAAAACAAAATGTTTGAATTAAAAAAAAAAAATGTCTTCCAGATATTAACAGGTTACTTTGAATTATAGATTCAATTAAAAAATAATTTGTAACAATGAATAAATGATCAAACAAGAAAGCCACTACTCCCTAATTTATTCACTGATGTATTCACAATATTCTAATACAAAATTTTGAAGGAATTAAGTAGCACAGTATTAACCCTTAGTAAGAAATGCAACAATATAAAAACAACTGCAAATTTTCACAATAGATTTAAAATAGTTAGTATTTCATATTCAATGAGGAAGATGAGAATTAAATTATTTATTTCATATCATTATCTCCAAGGATTAAGAATTACAAATGTATAAAAAATTATATATAAAAATAATTTTTTATATTTATAGTGAAATCCATATTTTGTTATTGTTTGTAAGTGAAAGTTGTCTAAAGAGTACATAAAAAATGACACTGGGACATTTCTAAAATAGAGAGAGAGAGAGAGAAATTAATAAATTTCAATAAAATATTTTTTAAAATGAATATGCATTTATATTTATTTCGTTCTGAAAATTAGAAAAAAGCATACTTTAACATCAAATATTAATTAATATTTCAGTAGAGATTCAATAATGCATTTCAAAGTTATCCATTACTTAAGATCTCCAATTTTTAAAATACAGGAGAAGGAGAGCAGAAAATAGATATTTAGCTGTACCTTTATATAGTGAAGTTATATCCAACGAGTTATACTTGCAAATGTTGGAGAATAATACTTCCAGTATCATTAAATTATGAAATGATAAAGTAATGGTTTGTGTTTTCTTAATATGAATAAATAATTGATATAAAAAGATGATTGAAACAAATATGTAGCATCGACATTCAGAGGTATATATTTTTTGCTTTTTAATTTACAAAAATTAATATCAAATCATCACGACTTTCTCTCTTAGATTTCATACAAGCAATAATTTTTATCCTTCATTAACATAAGAAGAAATATAAGATTAATCTTTTAGACTTAAAACTATGGGACATTTAAATATTCAGATTATTAATTTAAATAAAAGATTCAGATAAAATGGGATTGGATGTTTGCAATTTATCTGAAATGTATCTTGATTATAAAGACTCATCAAAATTTAAAATGTACTTCAATATACTGAAATACTCAATTAAATTTATTAAAGTCATGGAATGTAATGGCAAACAATATTAATTATGATCATGTAACTGCTTATATATATGAGTAGAATAGTTAATATAAGGAGTAAACTTTTTTTAATGTGTGAAAATATTCATTATTTAAAACGTATGTGTTGACATATAAAATCATAAAATATTAAATAGATTTATGATGTAAATCTTACCTCTGACACCTCCCCCTTATTTTTATTCATAGTTTCAAAAACTATAGGTCCCCAGACTGTAAATCAACTTTATTATTTCCAATGCTTAAGTCTCAAAGCATTTCAAATGACAAGTCATTCAGTTATTTTAATATTTCATTGTTTATATTTGATTAAGTAATAATAATTATTCAATTTTAGTCTCTTTTAACAAAAAAAATTATGAAGTGCAGTAAATCAATAATCATATGACTTATGGCTCATGAGTTCACAAAAAGTTTGATTATTGGAAGTGATAGACTAAATCTCAGTTTATGAACTTGAAATCCAGAGACTGTCTCCATCATTGCATTAAACCAAACAGGGAAATGTGCACAAATCATGGTGTTTGTTTTTACATATTAATGTATTGAAATTTTACATAGAAATTAAATCAATTTTAGCAATGATTTTTAATTTCTGTAACTATTTACACTATTATCATTGGATTAATACAGTTTATTAAAGATTAAAAAAAATCAAATATACATTTTGTAATTATGCCATGAATGAATTATGGTGAAACATTAACAATTATTTTTTTATCATTCACCTATTCTTTCATCTATTGACATGTATAGAATATCTGAATTAAATACTTAAAAACAGTTTTAGGAAATAATAAGAAAACTAGACATACCAAATTATTAAACTTTAAGGTCCAAGCTTATGAAGGTGTACATAGTATTGTATGTCTAAAATATTGTATACCTTTACATATTTATTGTGGTTAAATCTATTGAAACAATAAAATACTAGAAATATATTTGGTAGAATAAAAAAAAATATAATCATGAACACAATAAAAAAAAAGTCAAATATTTTATAGTTAACATATTTGTTTATTGTCACTAGATGTATAAAGTTGAGATAATATCACTTTACAAGTTCTATACCTTATATATTTACAGTATAGTGGTAGTGGTTAGTGCATCTGATCACTATTATGCTTTTGATCTGGATTTAAATACGCATGAAACAAATATTTTTTTTCAGGTTCCCAGTAGCTAGTCAGTTCATAACCAGCTCAGAATGTCCAATTATTAAATAACAAATGAACATTTAACTATTTTTAGTTAGTAAAATAAACAAAGTACTGAATAATAATATGTACACTATTGCTCCAGTCTTGTCTATCCTCTTCATTTTTAAAAAAACTCTCATGAGCCAATATTAAACTAATCTAATATATATAAGAATTACAGCAATAAATATTTTTATGTAGTGTTCTGAGATAACTCATTGTAACTGCATATATGTAAGAGATATGTCCTCTAACTACAAGGCAAAAGAGGAATCCTGAAGATTGTCCATGATGTCTTTTACCTTTAAAGTGTACTGTCAAATGTTACAGCTAGAGGATACTTTTTTTATATATAGACAATTGCATGGTGCAATCAAAGAAGATTATATTTATGAGCAAAAGATATGGACTTATTGAAGTATCTTGCAGTTCATATAAGTTTTATACTTCCACATAAGATAAAACTATTTTATACTTTAATAATAGATTAAAATAAATTTCCTCAGGGTTATGCAATAGTATGTGTGCTCTTATGATATTTTAATGAAAATATTTTAAAAATATGTTTCTTGCTTTAAGAACTAATTAAGAGTAAATTAATCTATGTTTAAACTAAGGCTAACAATTTTCAAATATAAAGTTGAATAATAATTTATCTTAGGATTATATAAAATAAGAAAATAAATGCATAGATGCAAAGTATATTTATTCATCATAAAATGTAACATAAAAGAGATTTTATGTATACCATCCTATCCAATACTTTTGTATGTCAGATAGCATCAAATAAAATAATAATGATCTCTGTTATCTCATAAATATTCAGTGATAATGATGATGACAAAAGAGATATATGAAAATAAAATAACTATTTATTATATAATATAAAATATAAGATAAAAATGAGTAATAACAGTGAAGAAAATTATATAAAATATTTAATAAATATAATATTTGTTTCCAAAGTCTAATTAGAACTTGTATATTGAAGTGTATACTCTTATGTAATTGCCAAAAACACTAACATTAAATAAGAATAGGTTGCTTATTAATTCAAAAAAGAATCCTCAATTCAGATACTGAAGGATAATCATCATCATAACAATCAATGATAAATGCTTTATGTGATTCTCAATTAGTTTGTTTCACTGAATAATTAATTATTAATCAACCTTGCTTAATAATACTAGAGAAATTTTCATTCTTTTAAAAGAAGCAAGTGCAATTATTGCTTAGTATATCTAACTGATATTTATGTCATAGGGCTTATTTATTACACCTCGAGACCTTTGACAGAATAGCTCAGTTGATAGAGCATCTGCCTTAAATTCAATATTCAATAATGTAAAAGTGCAAATTCAATTTCTAAGTGAATATTGTCGCTGTACATATAGGCCAGCAACATCTAAAGAAGAGTGGAGAGTAATATTACTCAAAACATTGTATAATTACTAACCTGTATTGTCCACTTGTGTGTTATTACTAACAACTTGTTTGTATTTGGAAAGTTTAAAATTTTCTATACATTCACTCATGAATGATGGAAATAGTCCAACATATCACATCTTATAATATACTATCATTACAAACCTTCAGACTTTTTTTGGATTCATTTGTAGACTCAATTGTTAGGAGTAAGATTTTACTAAGAAAAGTATAGTTAGATCAACATTTTAAATTCATACTAATATATAAGAGCAATGCATAAAATATTTCTTACAGATTTACTAATCTAAATAAGGATCATTAACTAACTTTGAGGTTGAAACTTAAAAACCCATAAAATAAAATAATTGTAATCTAGAAAAGTTTTATATAAATTTGAAAAGTTACTTGCATTTATATAATCTAAACCTAAGGTAAACCACACCCAATCTTATTCAATATCAATAATAACATTAAATGAAAATATTACCTGTACATTCATATAATAATATCTGAAGAACTGTTATATTCTTTATTACAATAGTAATATTAACTAACTAGAAAAAAAGCAGTTACAATAAAGTTCATTAAATAATCTATCAGTTTACATTCCAATGATTATAATGATTTAAAATTTATCCCAATAAAATATTAATACATGATAATACTCTAATGTTCTTGGGAATTCAGAAACACATTTAAATAACAGTTGTATTTTTATATTGGACTATTTCCATTATCTAATATGAGTATTGAATGTCTTTAGAAAAAATTAACTTTATTTAAACATTCCAAATACATTCAACTATTAGTAATAGCACGTCAAACAGGTAGCAGATCATGTATGTGCCAATGAACATATATTCAATTGGGAAAATACAAAAATATTGGATAGAGAAGATACAAAGAAGAAAATTTAAAGCAGCTGCTCACATGACAATGGCAAAAAATTCCATAAGCCAACCTAGTGTGAGTATACATAATGTATGGACACCACTAAACAACTTTGCTCTTAGAAAAAAGTGGAGAAATCAGGAGAAACCTCAAAGACAAGTATATGAAATGTCTACTGACTTGCCTTTGGCAAGATGGCTCAATTGGTTAGAGTATCTTAAAATTCAATACTCAAGAATCTAAGGGTTCCGGTTTGAATATGCTAGTACTGTCACTGGTCAGGTCAGCAACACCTGAAGAAGAAGGGAGAATAATACCTCTCAAATATTGTGCACAAAACCTGTTTGATGTGCTATTATTAACAGTTGAATGTATTTGGAATATTTAAATGAAGTTACATTTTTCTAAAGACATTCAATACTTATATTAGATGATGGAAATAGTCCAATATAAAAATACAACTAAAACACCATCACCACAAACCTTCAGGAAACATTTAAATAACAGCACTTAAGATGATATAAAGCACCTCATTAATTTTTTTAAAAATGTAATCCTTTTGGCAGCACAATATAAAGATTAATAAATTCCATTTTACACACTTGTTAATTCAAAATATGTTATAATTAATGCATTAATTTATTTTAAGGTTTATTTCTAAATTTACATTGATAATCTATAATCTATTAGTGGCATTTAATGATTTAACATTTATAATCCATTTCATTAAACACTGGAAACAAATCTTAGTTTATTCCAGCAGTTGGCAACCTTTTAGATATTGTGGATTACCAATATAATTTTTACAAATACAAATTAATGTGAACATTGAGTATAATATACATATATATTTGTTAATAATTTTAATTTTAACACAAGGGTGCACCTTAGTCAAATTTGATTCCCAGTCAATTATATAGAATTCACTATTCATATTTTGTTATTTTTTCTATGTTGCTGACTGAGTAGGGGTTAATTAAATATCTTTGAGGAAGATGTTTTTCAAGTCACAGTAGTATTTTGTAACAAATCAATTAAGAATATAATGTTCTTGTTCTATTTTACATATAATAATATGGCTTAAACAAAACATTTTTTATTTAAAAATTTTATTAAACGAGCTTAGCGAATTTAAATATCTGAATTTCTTTGTGGACCATTAAAATTACAACACGGACCACCAGTAATCTGTGGACCATCACCGGTTTATTCTATGAAGCAATTTAATTCATTTGAAAAGGTATTACACTTTTATCCAAAAGATAAGCATTCATTACTTTTCATTTGAAGTATATTATTAGTCCATTCTTTTATAGATTTGAATCTATGTTGCTAAATATTTCTGATTATATATATGATCAAGCAAATAATTTATCATCCATAAACAAAGTGATTTTCATTAATTTTAAATTAAAGTTCAGAATTTCTCCAAGGAACAAAGTTTATGACAGCATATTTGAGTTGAAAAATTATTTAAAATTTGTCTTTCCATAATTAAAGATGAGATAAATTCACAATATTGAGACATAATATGCACATTTTTGAAATGAAGAGAACAGTTATTTTCCATTATTTAAGAATAAATATCAGCAACTTATTTGAAGTTGTTGGACAGCATTCCATGAGATAATTTATTCATTTTCCATTAACAGTTGATTACAATAAATGAGATTTTTTGAAATAAATAATTAATGACAGTTTTTGGTTTATTTGTTGTTTCTCCTTTTCTTAGTATGATGAGAAGTCATTTTTCTCAGCAAAGACAAAATGCCTAGATTGGGTTAGCATAGCCAATCATGTTATTAAAAGCAAAAAAAGTCGTTATTCAAAGTTTTAAATTCCCGAGATTTTGATGGCAGTCAAATTTTGTAAAGACTCTGGTTTTTCCAATTGAGCTTCTATATTTTTTGATTAACTGATGTCTGGATTACAACATATTTCCCATTATGCATTGGGATTTTCTTAATTTACTAGGAAAATGTTATCAAGATTATTTAAAATGCAGACTATGCTTTATTTTTACTTCCAGGTTTAAAACAATATTACAAACACTTATTTTAAATAAATAAATTATAAACCTATAAAGTTCTCAAATATTTATTTCCATTAAATTTATATTGACCTCTTAATAAATGTTATTAAATATACTAGCAAACTAAACAAGATAAATTTAATTTTACTAAATCTAAAATATATAAACTTTTACACATGCATGCACAAACATATTAGATGATGAAAATAGTTCAGCATATAAGCACAACTAAAATACCATTATCATAAACTTTCAGGAAAACTGTTCTATTTTTTAAGTTAAAGTGTAATTTAAATATAATTACTTTTATTAAAAATATTTTTAAGTGGTAATGTTGGATTTATAATTCTATTTTATATTTTTTTATCAAATTATTTGTTTTGTGAGTGTAAGCACCACTGTTTGTTCATACAATTTGCTATATTTGTTTCTTAATAAGAATAATAACAAAAATATATGTACACATATTTTTATGATCAGAAAATCTGCTTGGGAAGCCATTTTTAAATGCTTTATAAAATTATATTTTCCCTTAAACATTAGTATGAGAGATGATTGTGCTTGGTATTGATTATATTATATGCTGCTTAACAATGACAGTGATGAATTTATTTGCTTAACAATAAAAAATAATGTCAATAAAATTTTTACAGTTTTTTAATTATATTATACAATTGCAGTGATAACTGCAAGGTTACAATATGTATATAATAGTATGATTAAATATCAATTAACATGCAACATTTTAGGAGCTGATAAAATTTAACATCATTCTAAAACAGATGAAAACAGATTAGATTATTAGAATAACAAATACAGACAACAATAGTTATAAGATTTAATGTCAAATACCCAGAGTTGTTTTTATAATATGATTAATAATGAACTTAAGTATGAAGATCAATATGAATCAGATTGTATAAATGTCTTAAATTTAATGTTGAATTTTGCAGATGTCATTGCCTGTGCTTGTTATTTTTAATAAATAATTCAGTCTGTAGATAGAGAAGGTTCCATTTTCATGTACTTTGGCAGTTAGATGATGTTGTAGATGAGATATTTAATTAAATTTAATATAGATAATGCAAGTTTTCATTGGCTCCTATCTACATGCCATGCCTATAGGTATGATTTAATTCAGAACTTGGGTTTTTTTAGATTAAATTTAAAATTAAAGCATGTGTCATTTTTATATGGACACTCCAATAAATTTGGTTCAAGTCCAATCTAAACACTCCAGTTGTAGTTGAAAAAACCATTGTTTTTTAGACATGGTAAATAAAAGCATTTAATATAAAATATTTTTGTCACTATTTATTTTTAGTAAATAAAAATGTCAAATCATATTGTATATATTTTAAAGGGACTTGACACTAAGTGTTCATATATATATCATTAGATATTTCTTCAATAAGTTAAAATATATATTCCTTATATATATATATCCTATTTAGTATGTTTCCGTAATTGTGTATGTGTATAATAAATCATTAATTAAGTAAATTAAAATATGAAGACTTCCTTTCTGATGAAAAGTGTATCATTTCTTCTTTTCTTAAAAAATGCTTACCAAACCCATATTGTAAACAAACTTTTCATTAGAAAGGATGTCTTCATATTTTAATTTACATAATTAATGATTTATTATACACATATACAATTACGGAAACATTCTAAATAGGATATATATTACCTATATATCTAAGGGTATACATATTAACTTATTGCAAAAACATCTAGTGATATATATATGAACAATTAGTGTCAAATCCCTTTAAAGTACAATATAGTTTAACATGTGCAGTGATAAAAATATTTTATAGTAAATGCTTTTACTTACTGCACTACCCCCCCCCCCAAAAAAAAAAAAAAAAAAAACTTTCTTCAACCACAATTGGAGTTTTTAGATTGGTTTTGAAATCAAAGCATGGTGGAGGGGGTCCACATAAAAATGGCTATGGTTTTATTTTAACAATTCAAATATTGGATGGCAAAAACAAAATATAACCCCCCATAAAATCATCACCAGTCAGTAGTTGTCCAGTCTGGTAAATAATGTCATCTCATTTGCTATCTCATCATAAGGAGAGAAAAAACCTTACTCTACTGTCAGATATTTATTTATTTAAAATACAAAAACAGATACATCAGCATGCCCTTTTATATTGGTTTATTTTAAACAATTATGATTTATTTTCAGTTGCTCTCAGATAAACAACTCTCAATATGCATATAAAGAGAACGATTACATAGCAATTAGTACATTTGCCTACTATATTAAGACAGGTTTGAAATGAACGAAATTTGCAATTTATTTCAGATTCCAAAAAAAGCTTAAGATTTTTTTTTTTTTTCAGATAGTCAATTTTTGGACAGCAAATGGATAATTAGACAATTTTATTTAGAAAGTAATATTACAGCAAACCTATAAATCTACTTATAATTGGACTAATCTGTTAGCATTGTCTTTTTTTATTTAGTCTTTTGTCTTTGGTCTGCATTTTTACATGTAAGCATTCACACAATAAAATGTTGTCTTGATTAGATAATTAAAAAACACATACTTTTAAAAAGTTTTTATTAAACACAAATACTTAAATATCAATTGCCACAGAGATTTATTCTATGCCAAGCATTATTTAATATACCTCTGATATTCCATATTTCTTCTAAGCTACTAGGTTGAGTATTGCCAGCAATGTCCCCTAAAAATTTCGCAAAATAATAAAGAAATCTTAAAACAATAATTTGAATTAAAATAGAAGTAAATAAAAAACAATTATACTTAAACGATACTTAAAAAAATTATAATTTTATAAAACTTGTATCCATTTCATATATTTTTTTTGTGTAGTGAATACAATATGTCAATATAAAATATAGTTCAATATAAATGGCAAAGATTTTTATTGCTTTAAAAACGACTTCTAGAAAAAATGATTATACTATACAAAGTATAGGCAAGAAATGGTCAGAATATCCAAATGGATATTTAACTATTGAAAAAATCTTTCAGATAGATTTATATTTATAAATATCTGTTTTAAAAAGGTAAAAATATAAAAATAAGAGCAATAATTAGTCTGCCCCCCATCTTTTATCTATATTTTCTCTTATTAATCCCATATCCCAATATAAATAACTATCTTTATTGTTATATTATATTACACACAATAAAAGTTGTGATCAAGCAAAATCCGATCTTTCATCAAGTTTTAAAAATAATTATTTAAAATAGACAATTTTTTAATTATATACATGTTATTTAGAATGTTTCACGTTATCTGATAATCCAATTGACATATCTGATATGTTAGAAAGAATTTATAAAAAAAAGCTCTGATTGTCCATTAAATGAGATAATTTATCTCTTAATTACAAAGACAAAAATATGTTGATAAACTAGTATCTGTGTCAATTGTATACACCCACCATGGCTAAACTGTGGCTTGTGAGCCACATTTATCTCTCTACATGGTTTACTGTGGCTCTCACAAAACTTTTAAAATATAATATAATTTATGTTAGCATGATGTATTTACATTTTATTTTGAAACTCTACATGTCTATTCTTTTGCAATGACAATTTTTAAATCATTGTTTATGTCATTAATTTCAATGCTTTTATTATATCTGTTTCCTGGAAGCATGATACATTGTCCAAACTTATCAGAAAATTATAAGTCAAATATTTGCTTCTGTTAAATACTTAAAAAATTTAATTGTGGCTCTTAAATATATCTTAATTTTAACAAATGAATCTTCTAGACATGAAGTTTGGCACTCCTAGTATATTCTGTCATAAAAATATAGTTTCTAGACAGAACAATGATTATTTCTTCTCTTCCAGAAGCTGAACTATATGCTACTTGAGCTTTTTACATGTCTGCTTTAGTATATTTATACATAAATACAGTCTAGGTTCATGGTTAGAATTCCTTCATTTTTCATAAGCAATTATGACAATATAATTATTATAAACTGTCTCTATGAATTAATATAATATTTATTGTACTAGGTGGAAAACTTATTTTAGAGTTGTCATTTTAATATTGATTTATATCTATTAGATATAAATAGTTTTACTATTTAATACAGAATTTATTAATTAGATTTTAAATTCATATTCAGTGAAATCTTGATCCTTTGTTTTTCAAGAAACTAAGATAATAATGCAGACAAACAATAGTATTGGGATCCTGTTAAAAATTACTAAGAAGAACAATTTAATGATTATTCATTGAAGGACATAAAAAATACAACACAGATTTTATAACTCAAAACATTTCACATCTATTATTTGCAAACTATGTATGAAAGTCCATGTTATCGGTAATTTTTTTAACAACTTTGTATTTTTCTTTTATTTCCTATAAATCAAAGGGTTATTTCTATTTCAGTGTTATTAATATTATTTTTGGTGCCACACTTTCAATGTTTTTCCCCTTAAAAATTTACTAAAATATATTATTTTTATTATTTTGAATATATATACATAAACCACACACAAACTTCTTTATAAATCTTGATTTATTATATTATGAACTATTGTAATGCATAATAATATACTCCAATGTTTCAACTATATTATTTTATACTTTTTATCCAGGAACAATCAAAAAATACATAAAAAAACAATAAATACAAATATTCCATAACACATATAACAAATACAAATACCTTTTACCTTATTTGTTATATATATTATGGAATATTTGCATTTATTGTTTGTTTTTGCTTTTTTATATTTTTTAGTTCTTCCTTGATAAAGATTATAAAATAATACAGTCTAATTGTTGGAGTATACTATTGTACATTATAATAGTTCATATTATAATAAATCAAGATCTATAAAGAAGTTTATATTGAATTTAATGGGCTATTTGTAAAATAGAAGACTCTTTATATATAATCTATAAATTAAAATAAGCATTAAAGTTGCATTAATGCTCTTATAAAATATTATGTCATATAGTCTTTATTGATCCACTTTACTTTAAAGATCTCTTCAGGTTTAATTCAGTTTCACCAATCCATATGATCAATATCTTGAAATTCAATTTAAAATGCTGATTATCCACCCATTGCCATCTTTTCTAGTAGCATGTTCAGTGCAATTTCATTTAAATTTCTTATTTCTATCAATCAACACAACTCTCTCCAGACTCCACTCTATGATCTAAAGTCTCTGTATTACTCTTCTGTCATGCATATAAGCTTTAGGTCCATAAATACCAACTGGTAAAATACACCTATTAAAAGCCTTTCTTTTTAAATACATAGGTACATTTCCTTTCAATATTAAGTTATTTCTATCCAAAGCAATCAATCCTAACTAAATTGTATAGTTAATTTTTTTCCTTATCTTATTAATTAATAATATAATCAAGTTATTTATTTGTAGTTGTTAATTTATTCTAATTCACTATTATCAATCATTATTTTCTCTTTGTGCATGCAAAAAAAATAATTAAATATTAATCTTTTTTTAGCATTTATCTTATAATTGTTGTCTTTTGCCAATTCAACTATATTATTTACAAAATCTAAATGTTCTAAATAATGTCAATTTATTTTTATTCCTTTATCTTCCCATTTTAATTTAAAACTTGCCATAATGTCATTAAATAATATAATCACTGCTGCTGCAATTTTCATAAATATTCCACGGAGTTTAGTGATATCCTGGGTCTATAATCTTAATTATCCAAATCTTAGTTATTGAGAAATGTTTATACAGTCAAGTGCTTTTCCACAGTTCACAAGTTAAAGTATAATAGCAACTCAAATTCATAGATCCTTTCTATAACTATTTATAATATTTGGATGTAATCTATTATGTTAAAATCATTTTTAAATCAAGTTTGTTCTTTTGCTTGATTTCAGTTCAAAGTTCTCTGCAGGCAAATTGCACAGATCTCACATAGAATGATATAAGATAATAGATCTTTAATTTCTAATATTTTTTTTTTCATCCTTTTTAAATATCAATATTGCTATTGTACTTTTCTAATCATCTGATACATCTTTATTATATTTAATATAGAATTTTGTAACCATTTTCTCTATATTTTGCTTTTTCTAAAATATCAATAAAAATGCCATCATTTCTTTTACGATACTTGGTATTTCAAAAGATATTGTAAGTAGTAAAGAATACTTTGCTTTTTCTTATTTTTTATTACTACATAGTTTTTTATAAAAATTTTCCATACATTTTACCATATTGTGTTTCTTTTTAAATAATATCATTTTTTCTTCTTTTTGAAATAGCTTTCCTTCTAATATCATTGTCTTATTTATGAAACTTTTCTTTATAGCTTTGTTTGCCAATTTATTTCTGTATTTCTCATATCATCATTAACTTTTTTTGTATTATTTTACCAAAACTCCAGATATTTAATTCTAAGCCAATAAATGTCACATGACCACCACTTCTTATGCTTGTGTATAACTGTTTTAAAACAGGCAAAGCTCACTATACATATTGCCACACACAGCAAGCTAGAGTAATCAATGGATGATGCCAGAAGACTTGTGCATAAAATCCCCATCTAATGCCTACTCATCCAATATCCCCAGACTAGTTTCTGACTTGTGGCCTTCATCAGTGAGGAGCCTTGCATCTGAGAGCACTGCACCTAGATCTTAGGATCTAATGCAACCCCCCAGCAAACACCTTTTATCTCCACTTAACTACAAAACTGAGTCTTAAACTGAAAACACTATAATGTTTTCAATCCAAGCCCATCAGCTTATATAGTCATATGGGTCTGAACTCGGTTCAGTACCCAAACATTTTGATGCCTTTGGTTCTTTAATAACCATAGCCACCACTATCCTATTAGGCAGATTGGTTTTAAGCCAATAAACATTACATGACCACCACTTCTTATGCTTGCGTATAACTGTTTTAAAATAGGCAAAAACTCACTATACATATTGCCATACACAGCAAGTTAGAGTAATCAATGGATGCCAGAAGGCTTGTGCATAAAATCCCCATCTAGTGCCTATTCATCCAGGTGCCTCACTGACGAAGGCCACAAGCCAGAAACTAGTCTGGGGATATTGGATGAGTATGCACTAGATGGGGATTTTATGCACAAGCCTTCTGGCATTCATTGAATATTCTAGTTTGCTGTGTGTGGAATACGTATAGTGAGTTTTGCCTGTTTTAAAATATTTAATTCTACTAAATGGATTGTTTAAAAATATTTTTATACATTGCCTTGTAAATATTGATTTTTTTTTTTTTTGTATTGGCTATTTGTGCAAATGGCCTTATTGAAATCATTCAAAATGAAACCATAATTGAAATCTGCTAATATTTTGAAATGATTTGCAAATTTTTAAGTTAAATTCATTGAAATATTTCAGAAGATAAGAAATATTGATTACTAATACTGTTTTTCTTAATAACTTTTGCCTCTAGCTTTTTTTTGTTGAATCTGTTAAATATATAATAATCTTAAAATACATATTTTCTGTTAATCAAAATATAATCAAACTCTTCTGTATCTTCATTTGGATGCCTTCGTGTCCAATTATACTTTAGATTTTCTTTATAAAAAAAGAATTCATAATATAAATATATTATATTTCTACAAATTCTGAAAGTGTATTTCTTTTCCTCATTTCAGTCTCTATATCCAAATTTAAATCTGTATTTTCATCTTTCATTTATTTCCCAATTCTTTGATTAAAGTCTATCATAACAATTTTAAAATGTTATTTAGTCTGATAAAAAGTATTTTATACATTGAAATAAAAAAATCTTATACTTTTTCATCAGAATTAAATTTAAGTTCAAAAGTCTGAATTATCTGCTTGTAGTACATTTCATTAAATTGTGTAGATAATATTGCTATTATCAATTTATATAATGTTGCTTGACTACCTTTTATTTATAATGAATCTCACTCCACTTGAGCTTTCAATATTTATGCTTTTATAGAAAAATACATGTTAATTTTTCATATCATTTGTCCCTTCATCTTTTATATTAAATTTATAAAATTTGAAAATGCTCCATTTAGTACTAGACAGTTCTTCACAGTCACATAGCCTTTTTTCATTGAAAAGTGATCTATAGATACATAAAGTATAAGATCATTATTAAATGATAACTTGGATTCACATTTAGGAGATTCTTAACATCCTCTGTCATCAATTGCCAATTTCTGCCTTGGCTGAGGATTTTACAGTCACCTAGAAGTGGAGGCCATTCTTTAGTTTTATCTTTCATGCAGTATAAAAATAATTATTAGACATCTAAGAAGAAGCACTTTGGTGTTACTTGTTTTAAAATCAGATATAAAAACTAGTAAATTTACCATGTTGGCCGATGTATGTTGTTCATTTACCAATGAATAATCATGTAGCAATGAAAGTTGCAATAAAAAGACAGTATCAGGATTTTCTCTTTTCCATCATTTAAAGCCTCAAAAGAAATCAAAGAGTCTCTTTTCAGTTAATGGAAAATTTATTTCTATAACCATTATATATAAATGATAAATATATAAATATTATTTATAATATAAATTGATTTTTTTAAGTTTTTTAACAGTTATTTTTATTCATATTTAAATTGATAACAGTATATAATCTATCAAAAGAAACACTTCACCATATTAAAAAAAAAAGCAACATATATTATTAAAAAGAATTAATAAATATTTTTTTTTTTTATTTAAAAGTAGAATAAATATATATATAGTATAAAATCACTGCTTAATATATGAACTAATGTGCAAATAATATTAATTTACATAATTTATAAATAGATAAAGATAAAAATTTACTAAAAATTATATATATAACATATAAAGTTTATACATGTTTATAATAATATTTTATAAAAACAACAATGCAAATTCTCATTATTTTATTTTAATTTATATTATATATGATATATTTAGGGCCAGACTGATAAATAAGGAAACTGCTTCTGTTACTTAATTGGATTATGCACAAAATAAGACGCAACATTTTAAAAATATTTTTAATTTAAATTATTAACAAAAAAATATCAAAACATTATAAATGCAATAAATGTTTGGGGTGTTTTTAATGGATAGCATACTTCCACCACCCTTTAACCAAACTGTTCAATTCTCTAAATGAATCTTTTATCCATTATTAAAATTTTTCTAAATAATCCTTTAATTAAACAAGTATGTGTAACAGAAATCTATTCTTTTATCTTAATGATGAAATAAAGTATTTCCCAGATAGTTTGAATATGTTGAAATTCAAAAATGATAAAATAAACAAACATTGTTAAAAGATAAAATTAAAAAATGTTATTGCAGATGCACTCCCAGGGTTAACCAAAGCCCTATGATTTTTTTTATTAGTGAGTTTTTTTATTATTCATTATATTTTATTTTACTTTTCTATTTTTTTTATAATTTTTTTAAAAATAAATATTTTTTTAAAAAAATGTATTGTAGCATATAGAAATAAAGTTAATATATATATATTTAACCAAACCACATATATCTATATTAATGTAATCATAACTGTAATAATGATGATTAAATAATCTTATAACTTAGCACTGAAAATTAAACTAAATATAATTATTCCAAAAGTACTTTTAATTTCTCTTTGTATATTTAATTAAAATGAATCTTAAGGTGCCAAACATTCTACATAGGACGTTTATTTCTAAAAATCTCAATATCACTGATCACCATCGATTTCAATTACTGTCATTATCACTGCATATCTCCAGTGGATTATATGATTTCTCAGGATTAGCGGATATTAATTGTATATGTTTGGAATGTGTTTGAAAAGCAAAAATAAACTAAATTGGTTAATAATAATAAAAAATAAACTGACAATTTATTTACAATAAATATAATATAAATGATTGCTTATACTTTAGCAACTGCTACCACATAAATATAATAAATTCAAAATATTGAACAGAAGAAAAAAATTATAAATGTTAAAATTTAAAGACTCATGGATAATATAAAGATAAGATCTTTCCAAATGTCTTAAAGCTTTAAAATTTTAAACTATGGTTTTCTGCAGATATCATGCACTCATCTTTATCAATAGTCTATATCAATTCTGTCCTCTTTGTTATTATCCTCTTAAGGCATTAATGATAGTAAACACAATAGATGAATTTCTCTAGGAATATATAGGTCTTATGACAAAATCCACTTTTTTTTTTTACAGCTTGGTTTTTTTTTTAAAAGTAGGCAACATATTCTAACAAACTTCAGTTTTCATTTGGATCTGATAGCATGATTATAGGTCTTTGGTCAGTGTGATTAAAGTTTTCTAGCCAGTTATGTTAAATAATCTTCCACTAGATAATGTTGTTATACTTGCTGTGGTGGATGGAATATTAAAAAATATTTTAAAACAGTCAACAAGGTATGGCTTTCCAAACTATTTTGTAGGAAACTATTTTAACAAGTGGTTTCTCCCATCTTCATAAAATCAATTTGTGCTGCTTTCTTTTTAAACCAAGACTTAGACTAGATTACTGTTGATTGTCTTTTCAGACCTAAATATACCTCACAACATGTGTTTTTTAATAACATGCCATCAAGTCTATATTTATTTATATCAGGATGCCTTATCCAGATTTAATGACTTGATTTAATATATATTTTTCTCATGACATGTTTTTTGATAAATATTTTCTTCATTCCATAAATTATTTTATAAATAATATAAAAAAATCGTTTTTTTTTCTTTATTTATGGTAAATAATAGGAAGTGGAAAAAAAAGATAAAATTTTGAAATTTGTTCTCTAAATTTCTTAATTTTCGTGCCTTATAATTTTTAATGATATAGATTGTATTCAATTTACTATAAGAAAAAGAATTTTTTTCTTTAAAATCCCATTTAACAAATAAATCTGAAAAGATCGCAAAATATAATATATTTTCTTAAACTATGCAAATCAAATTCATTTACGTGCATTAAAACTAATTTTTCTCTATTCTCTTACATTATATAAGTCATCATTTTATTCTTTGTAACTTTATATACTACCTTGCATTTAGTACAAATTTAATAATATCGTTAGATCTCTTTCCCTTTAATTTCTTAGACTGTTGTATTTAAGTTACATGTACATTATATCTAATATGTGCACAAACACACTCAGCAATCTATTAGAATATTTATTAAGCTGTCTTAATCATACAGCTTTGTAGTACAACTATTGCAATTAAATCTGTACTGTTACAATATATTTTTTCATTTTACATCCCTTGTTATGTTAAATAAGTATATATAGTAATAGCTCGCATGCTTCAATAGTCTCTAAAATAGAAAACTGTAAAGGAAAAGATTGTGATAACCAAATTGTTGAATTACTGGCTATGAGCAGTTTTTCATTTGATTTATTCTCTAGATAAGGATAGACAGATATCTACTTAGTAACCAATAATAAATGGCTAACTAAGTTGGCCCTGGGTCAACTACCTGAGAAAAATCCTGTTTCTTGAACAATTTTTTTTTATTTAGTCCAAATTTGAATCACAAATCATAGATATAGGAGGTAAATGTGTTTCCTCTATACCCATAGTTTTTCTAAATAAATACAAAAAAATTTTCAATAATTTTAAAAAGTGCAGTTTTTAAGAAGGCTTGCCTTAGATCCCAAAATTAATCAGTTCATCCTTCAATTCTTTATATGAGATTTATATGTAGAAATACTCTGAAGATGGTTTATGCAAAAATAGGTTTAGATATAAAAAATAATGAATATAAAAATAATAAATTTAACTGAATTTTTAATAATCAAAAAAGCAAAAGTGCATCTATAAAAATATATATACAATTTTAACATCGGTAATTACACATATTTAAAAAAATCAGAATTAATATTAAGTAAATATAAAAACAATACTTTTTAAAACATATTTATTTATTAAAAAATTAATAATATTGTTTTATCTTTATTTAATTTTATAAATAACAAAAAAAGCTTCAGTTTATAATATGAGGGTTAGTGTGCCTGGAATTAGTCTGACTTTGGCAATACTGAAATGTTTATTTTCAGAAATTTTTCTCTCTCTCTCTTCTCATTGGTTCAAATAATAAAAGCAATTGTTTTAATGGTAAAGTGATTAAATGCTAATTTAAGAAAAATGAAAGTTGAGATTGGGACAATTTTTAATCTTGACTCTGAGAATAATAATGCAGTTGATTTTTGGAAAATATATGTAAACTTCAATTAACTACTTTTTGACAATAAGACTTTTTATGATGCTAAGTAAGATTTCAAATGTAAGAAGAATTTATTAACAACAAAACCTTTAAAAATGTTATAAAATTTCACAATTATTTTATAAAATACTAGTTTTCTACTTCACCTATGAGTAGTAAGTAATTTAGTAAGATTAAGGAGGCATGCTTTATTGCAAATGATAACTGTGCAATAAACTGTTAAAGAATCATGCTTTGCAATCTCCAGAAAATGGTCTTTATAAAAGAAAACTTTGCATAAATTTTGCATAAATCACCACTAAACTTCAATTAATGTAGGCTATGAATATGGAGACTTAAGTTCTCTGAAAGCACTTAGCCATATAACTCTTTAATAATATTTTAGACAAGTTTCACTTTTTTGCGTAAAGCACAATTTAAATTACTTACAATTATTTTATATATATTTTAATTTATTATTTAAAAATAGAATTTATGAAAATGAGCAAAAAAATTATTTGCATGTATAAATATAGCAATAGTATTTGCATGTATGTCATTTC
The DNA here is from genome assembly GCA_028023455.1 of Epiperipatus broadwayi. Classification (NCBI taxonomy): domain Eukaryota; kingdom Metazoa; phylum Onychophora; class Udeonychophora; order Euonychophora; family Peripatidae; genus Epiperipatus; species Epiperipatus broadwayi. The sequence continues at coordinate 6,162,165 of JAQFVV010000069.1, forward strand.
AAATTTTAAAAAAAACCCTGTCTATGCAAGGAAATAATAGACCAGAATCATGCTTTGTCTATAAATAAATAATGTAATAGTTAATTTCTCAGTAGATTATGTGATGTTCAAACAACAAATTGAACTTTGATATGGAAGCCTGTCACTCTGCCATTATACTACCTAATGTAAGGCATATAACAATGACAAATAGAATAAACAAAGTTTGAAGAATGATGGAGCCAAAAAACAAACTAACAATGTAAATAAATAATATAAACAGAAATAATGCAATAAGTTTTCATCATTAAAAAAAACTCGTTTTAATCTATTAAGTTTGCATTCAGAATAAGTTTATGCCAGAATATTTAATATTTAGTCTATTTTCAAACTGTTTATATATATAAAGCAGATTTTATAAACACCAATACAGTAAGAGTCTCTTTTAGAATACTTTTTGCCTGCTTTCTAGAAGGTGCTATAACAGCATTTTATGACTGTTTTTAAATAAACAGATAACTTTCAAGACACATGATCATATTAATAACACATATTAAATCTCACATCCAAAAGTTTGTTTCCAATTAGTCCTTCTTCTATATTTAGTTTTATGGAAAACATTGAATACCATTTAAAAATGTATTGTAACCATAGAAAAATTTGATATAGTGATTTCTATACATGTTTGTAAAAATTAACAACTTTTTATGTAAATAAATAATAACTGATGTCCTTTATGGTTTGGTGCAGTAGTAGATTAGATTCTGAAGCTTAAAGTCATTAAATTGCACCAGATCTGTCATGTCTGATATTTGAACTTTTTATGCCTGAGCAATAAAACCATGATTTGGTTATTAATATTATTGACAATTTAGTAATTAATATCTTTTCAATATTAGAATTATGTACATTTCAATTCATTTTTCTATCTATAATACAGACATTTATATGTTCAGATATATATATATTAAAAAACTTTATAAAGCAACTTACAAGCTCGCACCACAATAGTACAGATCTTTGAATCTGGTTGTAATGTAATATTCCATAATGTCCAATCCCAGTTAATATTTCCATAATTTTCTGAATTCATCTCTTGTGGTGATAACTGGGCTAATTTCCAAGTAGAACCACCATCAAATGATACACTAACTTGAGTTATCCTAAATAAAATAATTACATAATTCATTACAATTATAACATTCTAGTTACAAATTAAATAATAAATCTTACACTACAATAGTTTTATTAAATGTTACTTAATATTCATTACAGTTGTATTTTTTAAAGATATCTAAAAAAAATACATACAAAACTGCTTTTAATAAAATGTTAGACTCTGAAATATTGCAATTCAAGATATTTAATAGATTGCATCTAATGTGCCAATATCGAAAAATCGGACTAAAAAAATATATAGGTGATAAAGTTAATAAGGGGGCTTCTATTTAGATAACTGTTAAATTAAAACGTTAGATATGGTACATAATTCTCAATCTCTAAAAAAATAATCAATAAAACACAAAATTACACTACCAAAGTCTGTTTTCAGAAAATTTCTTTTTCAGTTGCCTCAACTTATAATTCGGAAATTAGCAAAATATTATTTATATAAGATAGATATGATACACACACATATAAAGTATTTCTTTTTATTATAAACTAGCATATATACAAATATATTTTTGGATTAAGTAGAACTTTAAATAAATTATTAAAAGCAAAATGAAGTGATATTGTGTGGTAATTTAATTAATTCACATCATGTTGTGCAGCTTCTATTACAATTAATAATTCTTAATGCAAGAATACATAAATATTTATATACATATGTAGGCGAGGATAAAATTGAATTAACTTTAATTTTTATTAATGTTACATTACTTTTTTAATATGCTTAATGTAATTAAATTATAATTACTGCGTATATCTTGATTAAACAGAATTACGTACATGATCCAGATAATTATGGCATCTTTTATTTGGCTAATTATAAAACTATGATTTGTTACTTAAGATATAATTTCCAGTGTCTGCAATATCTTCTCCAAAAGCCACCATCTACAAATTAGAAACTAGTAAAATCTTATTTTTATTAAAATATAAAATTAATTATTTTGTAATTTGTTTGTTTATAGTAAAAAGAAATGCATTTAAAAATATGAATACAACAGTTCTTACAAGTGGTCAAGTAAGATAATTGATAACTTTTTACAAAAATAAGATTCTGCTCATCTTGGATTTCAGAATATGACAATAAGGAGTTGTAGCAAAATGAAGAAGAATTTCTGAAATCATAATTTTATTACTGTGTCTTTGTGTTTCTTTGATTATTATTATTACTATTATTTTTATTATCAGAGATTGATATTTACAGAACATATTATTAATCTGAGATAAATCGAAGATATTTTAATGATCTATATAATATATTTATAAGATTTGTAGTTAATTAACATGTAAATGTACTTTGATTATAATATACATATATCTGTATGCAAAAGGCATAATGATATACTTATCATTGCATCTGACTACCATGTCAATAACTTACAATTGAATCCAAGCCAGATAAAATTTGGAAATTCAGATTCTAAATAGTTTTATAATTTTTTTTTTAGATAACTAACCAAAGTCAAATTCACCTATTGTCCACTAAATGGGTATCTAGATAATTATAGATAGAAGATAAAATAGGAAAAATTGTGTGCTGTAATTATCATCTTCCAATGGACAGCAAGACTGGAGAGTAATGCCTTTTTTGACAGTTTTTTTTATCTTACCATATATACATAAATATTGGATTGATACATTTTACAAGCACTAGTTATATCATACTATCTTCAATTGTCAGATTCACTTTGCAAATGCAAAATGAATCAATTTATAGTTGCTTTGTCAGTTCTTATAAAGATAGCTAATCTTATAAATAATAAAATTTCATAAAATACTCTTATGAATAAGTAATCAAACATCAGATTTACAAATATATTAATTAATACAGTGCTAACAATCATATCATCACTAAATCAACAAACTTTCCAAGCTGTTTGCAAACATAAAGTTAATCAATTTACATTTGCTTTCCCGATTTTTATAAAAATAGCCATTCTGAAAAATAATATTAGTGAGAGTAAACACCAATTATAATATGACAGTCAGGTTTATTCCATATTACTAATAAAGGAGAGTTAATAATGCAAGATTAATAATAAAAGACAATGTATTGATATAATTAGCACTTGAAAGTTTATTGACTCAGTAATTATTGATAAGAATATTAAAATAAAGAAAAAATAATTATACCCCGTAAAGTTAAATTTTGGATTTTGCAATGATTAATATCATTTGTCAAACTGACTGAAAGCAAATGTAAATTGATCATTTTACATTTGCAAAGCAAATCTGACAATAGAGGGCACCACATTAACATTAGTTCTTGGTTTATCAATGGAGTAATTAATAAATACATATACATAAAAAGACTAACAAATGATAACACTAGCTAACATGATTTTGCAGTAAAATATAAAATAGGTTATTTTAATAGAAATTGTTGATCTGAGTCTGAAAATATTAATTTCTTTATTTCTTGTCTAGTTGAGACACAATTTTATTCTTTGGTATCTAAAGTTGTAAGATGTAATGCTGAGAGATGTTTCTCACATGTTTCTCTTTATAATTCAATTATATAATGTTAGTTGTGACTGTTTGTATGCATTTGATTATTTAATGTCTATTGCAGTCATATTAATTGTTATATTATAGTTGAGTTTTGCTTGGTGCACTCATAAAGAAACTCCCTCCAGATAAGTAATAAGAAGGGTATAAGAGTTTGGATGTAGATAATAAGCCAGATACTTCCCTAAAACTGCTCGCATAAGCAGAAGATTTTAAACCCCAACTCTATCTTATTTGGTTAGAAATTATGGTCTGATGTTCCTTTTCAAGATTACCTATCAGTTGTGCTTAAGACACAACTCAACTAGTTCACATTCTATGCATGTTTTGCTTTCCTTTGCATCTTTGTGTGCATTATGGTAAATATAAAAAAATATTTTAATTTTTATTCATAATTTTATATTAAAATTATTTTAAGAACACTACTGCTAGTATATCAGGGGTGCACAGAAGGCAATGCCTTCCAAATTCTCCAGAGAATAGTCAAGAACCTCAAGAACAAACAAATTCTACAATAAAGTGAAAGGAGCAATTGATGAATTCTAATATACATTTCCAAATTTTCAACTCATGTATTTTTTATTTTGCTAGCTAAGTTGTTTTTCTTGTATGTTATATCTCTTTCTTCTACATGTGTAATTTTGTACTAAAGAGCAAAACATAAGGATGGAACTGATAAATTTCTGAAAAGAAAAAATGTTTTAAACTCTAAAAAGACATACTCATACCCATAGAAGATCTTTTTGAAATCTCAGACACTTAATATCCCCTCTACACAACATTTTGAAGCATATTCAGTTATATGTTTCACAATAGGCATGGAAATTTTAATATATTATTGGATTTATTCATTTTTTGCTTTATTAAAAAGTAGCTTCACCATATGTATATGTTACAGGCATTATTTTTTCCTTAAATATTCTTGATTATATTCTTAATAAAACTATGTATGGATAATCCTGTAATTTTTATTTTAAATAAAAATTTAAATGTGTTACTGGTACTTCTGGTTTAAAATATGCATTTATCATTTCAATTTTGCAGCTTAACATCTATTTTAGTTATTTGCAAACTAGTATAACTTATATAATGCATTCACTTATCAGCAGGGATACTTTAAATCTCAATTCAAAATCAGCAATCCAATTTGAAATACGCATTACAATGTATTTAATTCAACATTTTACAAATATTAGCATTTATTATATTAATAAACTTTTTTACAATAATTTGATTAGTTTGATGCATATTCTGAAATAAAATTGATTATATATTGTGCCCTTTTGTATGGGTCACCATCTAATTTTTGTGCTAATCTATTAAAAATTTTAAATTTAAGATATATTTGAATATGTGATGTTAATTTTGCTTATGGTAATATTTCAAAGGGTTTAATTAAAGCAATCTATGAATATTTGATATGTGAAATTGTGCTGATATTGAGAGAGACATTTTAAATGATGATGATTATAATATATGGTTGGAAAATGGCCATAATCAATACTGCATTAATAGATTTAATAAATAAATATTTAAAGCTAAAGTGTTTAAAAGACAAGTAAAATTAAATGCATATGTTTATTGTTGATAAAATAATATTATAAAAGAATATAAATATTTTAATTATTGTAAGTACTTAAATAAAAGACTAATATTTGATTTTAATAATATTGGATAATTATTTTAAAATCTATTATAATATCTTATTTATTTAAAAAATATTTATTTTAAAAAATGCAATTGTTAGTTTATTTTTAGACGATGACAAGCGTTTCTTGTGTTGTAAAGAACAGATGTTTGTTAAATATACACACACATGCTTGGAAGTTGTTTAGTAAAGTTGCAGAACTATTTTAAAAATCATGTTATAAATTTATAAATAATACGTGAGTTATCATGAGATAAAAATAAAGATATTCAATGTGAAATATTAAATCTGATTTTAAAATATTGTTTTAAAAATATGACGTATAAAAAATACTTAGTTTATTTAAAAATAATCTTATAAAAGTTAAAATTAAAATCAAGTAAGTAAGAATATTTTAAAAGAATGTTTAATAAATTTAAATGAACGATAAAGATTATTTTAGAAATTTAATAATGTAATAAATATTAAATATTAAATAAGCCATTATTTATTTTTAATTTTGTGTTGTTGGTAAATATGTAAATAAGCCAGCAAGTTGATTGTTTAATCTACCAATCAAATGGGAAGTTTCTTCCGGTATAAAAGCTCAGTTCAATTGTTAGGAGAGGACTTCGTGATTGAATTTTAAAGTTAATTGTGTTATTTAAGATAGCTACGTAAATTTTGTAGACGCTTTTAAAATCATTTTTCAAAATTATAAGAGTGTCTTGTAAATAATTTATAAAAGTTTTAAATGATAAGCATGCAGTGTTAAGTTAATTTTTTCCCTATCGGTCGTCTCTATTAAGCTCAATTTACAAGCAAATAGTCATGGGAACATCATATATAGTGATAATATATCGGAAACTTTACCCTAGGAATATGACAAACACTGGATTAGTTCGGATAATTACGAGATGGAGAAAAGTAATATTTTGGACAGTATATAATTTTAAAAGCTAATTGCTATTGACTATTAGAAAATTAAATACTTTAAAGAATAAAATACTTCTTTATAAAGAAAGTATTTTGTAAGATATAAATTTAAATATATCTTAAGGAAAGATATTAGAAATAAAAGTAGTTTTATAAATACTTGCCTTGCTAAGTCTTTATGTTTAAAAGACTGAATGTTGACAATTTTGAAAGGCAAATAAATTGAAAATATAATTAGCTAAAAGTCTTAAGATAATAAAAAAAATTATTATATTGAAATAATCTAAACGCTGGTTGTTTGGATGAAGAAACTTATTCTTACCTGGATATTTTGTTACGGAATGCACAAGTAATACATGGACGTCCAAGTCAATTTAAAATAATTAAATATAAATTTTATAAACTATAGACTAAATTAAAATAATAACTTTTGAATAATATTTTAAAAAAACTAAATCAGGATTCTAAAAACTATTTTAATTTTATTTTATTTTCTTGTGGGGAACTTATTTTTTAAAAAAAGAACGTTTTCGTTTTTCATAAACTTTTAAAAAAACACGTGATGGACCGGAAACAGGAAATGGTGTTCTAGTGAATATGTGCCTAGGATTAAAGAACTTTATGGTGAAAAGGAGACATCGCTGGAGTTATGTAATATAAATTCTGTTTTATTTATCTAACATAAAATTTAAATATTATTAATCTATTAAAATAAGATAGGTACATTTCTTAAAATAATAACTAAAAAATAATATAATGATTAATTGCATAAGTTTATTTATAATTAATATAACACAGAATATTTTAAGAATGATCGTGAGTGTAAATGTGAATTATTTTATGAAGCTGTAATTCCGAAGAATATTGGAAGATGGACTGTACATTAAATCATTATTGATGGTAAAAATTGTATAATAATAATAATTTTAATGTATTTAATATGTTTTCTTTAGATCAACCGAATGATATGTTATTGTTGAATGAATATATGAATATTTTAAAAATACACATACATTATATTGGCAGTGACAGTTTTATTTAAATATGCATAATTTGAATTTATGATATAAATATGATGCAACATTACATAAGAAGCTTAGAAATAATTATATGATTCTTTCGTAAATAAATTTTGATATTTTTATGTTATAGTATTAGAATTATATTTATTATTCATAAATAATTATTTTATTGCAAGTTAGGAAGAGATTTTAAAAGTCTATACTTTATGTTTGTTTTATTGGATAAATTAAGTTAAGTTTTATATAGAGGTTTATATTTGGATTGAAGATTTACCGAATATAGATGATGAAGTATCAATAGTATGGATAATTAGTATTTATTTAAATTTGATGATTGTTTTTCCGGGAAGTTTAAATAAGTTTTAGAGGATGTTTTGTAGAAAGAAAGTTATTAAGAAGGAGTAGAATAACACATAAAGTAGAGTAATAATTTCACATAGAAAAGAATCATAGAATTTATCTAATATAATACTTTATGAATTTGAAATTAATGAATAATTTAAATATTATTATTTTAACAGTACGTGTATGTAATGCATATTTGATAAAACATGTAGCATGAATTGCGTTAAATGAAATATAAATTATAATCAATTATTTTTATTACACTACAAAAATACATTAGTTTATACATATATGCTATTAAAGTAATGCTGATATTAAAGTGAACACATGTTAGTACATTATGAAATGAATGACAATAATATTTAAATGATGTAGCAATTTAATTAGTAAAGTTTAATTGTTTACATATGCTACATAAATATTGTTTACATAAATCTTGATTTGTAATAATTAAGGTTCACTGATATTTATTTAAAGTCTAAGTTTGAAAATATACTTCAATGCTATTAATACAGCATTTTTAAAGAATGTATAGATTATTTAGTAGGAGTATGAGCTAATAACATTGTAAACATCTTGTATTATTATTTTCTTATTTCTATTTTCCTTTGTTTTTTCTAATTTAAACTGTAAATATTGTAAATAAATTTTAATCAAAGTTAATGTAAATAAATTTGTTTAATTTGTTTAAAAAGTGTGTCGAGTTCATTATTTTGCACCACAGCATTTGACAGCAGATAATTTGAATAAACATGATATTTGCACGATATGAATTATTATTATTATTTAGAAATAAACATAATATCTTCCTGATATCATTTATAAGAATTGATTGACATTAACATATGGTATTATAATGGTCATGAGATAATTATAACACAATAGAAAAGTACAATATTATTTTATTGCTACAGATTATTGAATTATAAGATTTTGATCTATTCCAAAATTAAGATACTATGTGAAAATAAAAGATATACATATGATTATTTATTTAATGAGTGATGATATAACAGAAATAGATAAGATTAAGTTATACCTTAAGATTAGTATTATATATTATTATTAGAATAAGCTAGGTGTATTTAGGTTTGATATAAAATCCCTTATCATACTTACTTACAGAAACTATTATTACTTTAAGATAATTAGAATAACCTGAGATTATTTAAGTATATTTTAATTAAAAGTTGAGATTTATTTTATTATTATTAAAGATGATTTATTCTTATTTTAAAAGCCATAAGAATGCTGTAGATGTAGTAGTAAGTTAATAAGGAGGTAATAGTATTCTTATGCCATTGAGACAATGTCTTGGGAGATATTGACTCAATGTAAATCTACTTATTACTTTGTAACTTTACTTCACAGTCTCATGATTTTGTTAAATACTTACTTAATTAGTATATATTATAGAAATATATTGATTTTGATAATTGATAATAAATTTAATTAGAATATAATAGTATAAAAGTAAATTAAAGATAGATATGCAAATTTTAATTAAGCATTATAATTTAATTGAGCTAGTTGTATTTCAAACTATATTATACATCGAGAAGTAAGGGTACAATATATATATCATTGAATATAAATAGCCTGTTACAGAACAAATGGTTCTCTACAACTCTTTTATAAATGTCTATTGCAAACATTTTGATCTCATTATTCCATTTCAATTTCGTTTTTTTAGTATTTTCTCAAAAATGATTCTAATCCATTTGTTTTTTTCTTTTCAAGACGTAAATGGCTGTTTACAAATAAAGTAAATTTAAATTAGAATTTAACAGTTTTTAATTTTATTTTATAAAATGTGAATATTTATTATTTTTACTAACTTCCGACCACCACCTGCAAAAGCATAACCTTTGATGTTAAGAGGAGTGAATGTATTCTCATAATGATTAGTGCACATGGCAGATTGAACATTTAATTCTTGTACAGGTGGAACTTTTTGATACCATGTGTCAATGCTGTCAATACCAATCTATAAATAGAAATAATACATTACAAAAAATGATAGAACACAAAAAAAAAATTAAACAAAATTTAAGTCAAACAACAACAACAAAATTTAAAAAAAATAATAATAATTGAAATTAACATATTAAAATAAAAATATTAACCTACAGTATCATTATAATATATATATATTGGATGAGAAATTCAGATTATCAACAGAATCCATGGTTAGAGAATACTAGAATGACCTTGTGATATGAGAGTCGATCAAAAATATTTCCTGTTGCCTTGTAGTATATGAAGCTGCTTCACCAAAGGCTGGGTCTTGTTTCCAATATAAATGGTCTGTTGTCTTATAGAATGATGTTACTTCATTAAGAGATAGATAATATTTCCAATGCAAACAGTCTTGACTATCTATGTATTTGCCCTTCCTTGTTTTGCCTTACTGCCTTAAATTATTTAGACCCCAGTCATCATAAAAAATTTTCATGCCATTAAGGCAGTTTTCTGTAATAACTTTGAACCTGAGATGATATATTTATGCTCAATATTTTTATTCTTTAATTATATCCACAGCAATTCTTATTCCATTTTTTAAATGCAAGTATGTTACAAAAATGCAAAATCTTCTATTTCATAAAAACATTCATAGAGAAAGATTTAGCAGACAAGAAATTCTTAGTTATAATCAATGATAGAACTAAATTTGAGTCAGGAGTTTCAGTCAAGAAATACTTTTTACATTGGGCATATTATTTAAGGAATTCTCTTTTCACTAGAAAAATGATAGATTAAAAATGGACTGCCTTGCAAAATATTGCTGCTACTCTGCTTGATAGATTGCTCTTTGAAATGATGAAAATAATTCTAATATTAGTAATAATAATAGTGAGAGTGGAGGGGATAATAGCAGCAATAAAAGTAAATATTTCAAATATATATGCACTACTCAGATAAAAACTTATATGTGAAATATTCAAGACATGGACAAATAACAAGATTTGTAATGAAAAAGAGTATTAAATTTAAGAACAATATAGCAAGCAGTTCTTAATGAAATCTACAAAACAGAAAACTAAAACCTAAAGTTACTGAAAATAATCATACTGAATCCGTGTAAATTTAAATGGTCTGTACTTGCATGGCACATAAAATGACATTCTCATGTTTCTTTAGAGAGAAAAATAGTTATATAGAAATATGCATTTATGCTCAATATAAAGACATCTTATAGATTGTTATGGAAAAGAGTGAGAATGGAAAAAAGCCAGTACTTTGAGAGTATATAATAAATATAGATTGCTGGATGGATCATTAACAAGTAAGATTAAATTATAATGACTTTAAAAATCAGATTCTATTATATTGGTAGAAAACTTTTTTTTTTTTTTTGTTTCAACTAAGTAACAATTGTTAAGCTTTGAAATTGCCAATTGTAATTATTTGACTTTGTTCTTGGGTTAATTAAAAAAGACCAGTATGCTGACAATGATTAATAACTTGATTTAAAAAAGCATGGCATTCTCTAATTGTTTGATTGATAATTGAATATGGAGCATCATAAACAATCATAAGGTTATAAGGACAAAAGATAAATATCTGCCATTGACTAGTAATAAAAAATTTTGAAAAAAACTCATAATAATTTGAACAGATGGAAAAAAAATATTTCGTTAATTTTTGGATAATAAGTCAGATGTTAGCATTTAATGATATTTATTATTTTGTAATATTAAAAAATGGAAAACACAGAAGCTATACATTACTTTCAAAATAATTGGATTTTTTAAGAAATACATATAATAAAAATATTCTACTTGTTTAATGCCACAATCGATATTGAAAAAAGTATACAGAAAAGATTAACCGTCTCATTGCTACTACTGCAGCAAAAATTCTTTCAAGGAGTTTAATGAATAAATAACTTCCAGTCACAGCTAAAAATAGTTTTAAAGAATCAAAGAACTATAGTTGTAGCTTTTGTTGACAAAAAAAATGTCATGAGCAAAGGTATAACTCTAATACCCTTTAACAATCAAGAATGTGATTTTGTTTTTCAGTGAGATATTTGAGACTTCTATCTTTTTTTAAAATATAAAAATGCATACTGAAAGATTATCGTAAATAAATACATTTATAATTTGAATCATTATTAAGGAACTGAAGAAATCTATACTAACACAAAAATTGAATAAAAAAATTACAATGTTAATAATAAAAAAAAGTTAATTATTGCTGATGATTTTAAAAAGATATAAAACTTACAATTCAAGTTATTCCCCTAACAAAATACAAATTAATAATAACGAAACATTGGCAGATTTTTTCTTTCATTACATAAAACTATTTCTTACTAATATCTTTTTTAACTAAAATTTTTTTAGAAGTGAGATAGAGATTATTGCATAAAGTATAGTATTAGTAAGTAAAGAAATATTTAAGTAAAAAGAATAATTTTATGTATATATAGGTTAATTTCTCTAATTGAATGTAGACGCTAGTACCCAGATAACAACAACTAAATGATAACATTTGATCATTGTCAAGCGTTGGTGGCCTAGTGGTTAGCATAGCTGCCTTCCAAGCAGCTAGCCCAGGATCGCTTCCCAGTCAACGCCTTGACATATGAGAAAAAAAAAATTTGATCATTAATAATAATTATTTAGTAATTGCCATCTTTTTAATATAATTTATTTTAACATTTACTCACTTGGGGTTGATAAAATTTATAATCTTTTTGCTGAAAATACCCATCAGACTCAACAGTCTGTATAGTAATTCGTTTTAACCATTTGCAACTTCTCGCACCAATATATCCAGGTACAATTACTCGAAGGGGAGCCCCATGTCTTGGTGATAAAGGTTCATCATTCATCTAAAAATATAAATATTATTGCTGCAAAGAGTGCCAATGTAAATTTTTAACAAAAAAATATTCCATATTACTATTTTTATATCTTAACATTGTTTAAAACTAATTTATTTATTAATTTTGAAAAAAAAAACAAATTTATTAATTAATGATTTAAATAATAAAGAATAGAGTGATACTAGAATTATAAATATTAAGTTTATAGCAAAACCACAAAAATATCTATAATTAGATGCCTTTATTATATAATCAGAAATATATCAATTGCATAGAATATCAAAACATACCTTGTTTTATAATAAAATTTATAATTAAAAGAATTTTGGATAAATTTATTATAATTTTTTTTTATGTGTCAAAGCATAGGCTGGCAGCTGTGCTAACCACTCGGCCAATAACGCTTGACAATTTATTAATTTTTTTTATATCTAATATGCTTATAAAGTATGTATATGCAACATTAATTATAAAAATGTTTTAGGAGATCTAATAATATCTACTAGGATACAAAAAGAAAAAAACAGAATTATATAGAAGACAACAAATAATTTATTTAGAAAAGTATATTTCCATAGCTTTACAATATGTTTATAAAATTATTTTGAAAAAAATTAAATATATGTTTTATGAACTATAACAGTGGATATTACTAATCAAGTACTTATGTGTTAGACTATTTCCATTATGAAATTCAATCAATTTCTTGTGTGATTTGGTACAATGGTAAACTCTGAAGTTCAAGATTCATAAATTATGGACCAGCTTTGTCAATTAGTGCTCAAATTTCATAAAACCTTCCAGTTGTTTTTTTTTTTTTATTAAATTAAATTATTAAATGTTTTTTTAAAAACTTTTTATTTATGTTTTTCTAAAAACTGTTATTAAAAAATATGTTTAATATAAAATCACTATTTCAATTTGTCTTCTCATCTTCAGGTATTGCTGGTCTATCCATGAACAGAAGTGAAATGAAATTGCTAACTTTTAGATTTATAAACACTGAATTTAAAGAGATGCTCTCACTAATTAGATTCATCTCTGCCAAGGTCAATAGCTAGTAGAAACTTTATTTACTTAACTATGTAGCTCTCCTGATTTCTCTATTTTTTTCTTTTTTAAGAACAAGGTTAGAAAGTTTCCGAACATTATAGTATATCATACTTAATGGACTTATATGATTATTTACATTGTAATGTGAATGTAAGTTAATGTTTAAATAGATGTTTAATATTTGAAAATAAAATAAAATCATGTACTAAAAAAGACTATTGGAGGATAAAATATTTTTTAAAACTTCTCAACCAATAGAATTTGAGAATGAGAAGAAAATAATAAAGACAAAAAATAACAATTTTAAATCTCATTACACACATTCCTATGATTTGAGAAAGAAGACATTCTGAGGAAAGTACTTGTTATTGTACTGAAATATCAGCTGTTTAGCAATTACATTTTTACTACATGGAAACTCCCGAAAATAATACTATAAATTTATTAATGTGTGTGTGTATATATATATAATTATATAGCTGTTATATGCAATATTTTTATTATTATTATAATTTATATTAATAAAACTAGCTATTCTATCAAAAAATGGTTAGATGAATATTAGATCATGATAAAAAAAAAAAAAAAATCAATTTTTTTTAGAGTAGCAGTCCATGCAAGTACTAATGACATATTGTTTGATTGGAAAAGTATCAGAATATTGAGCAAGAAAAAAAAAACAAGTACAAAATTTAAAGATCACGCTCATACAAACCTAGAGTTATAATCTTTAATGCTTGGAAATACCTATTAAACCTTTCCTTAAAAAGAAAGTCATAAAATCAGAGAGCTCTCATTGACTGTTGCTTTTGAAACAGTAGCATAATTGTTTACAAGGTCACATGAAAAGAACCACTTCAATTTCCATTAAAGCTCTCATTGGTCAGGTCAGTAACACCAGCAGAATAGAGAATATCCCTTGAAAACTGTGTACTAATAGTTAAATATATTTGAAATAACAAATACACGCATACACATTTGATTAGAAAAATAAATGGGACTGATTTTTTTTTTTTTTGTATTTGCAAGCTACTTTTTTGAAGAACTATGTTGTGATCTAACATAATACAAATAGATAAAGAAAATACAAAATTATAATCAGGTACAATAATTTAATATTTATTGTGAATTAAAAATTATAATGCATTAAATTTACAAATTAATCATTTAATAAAGAAAAAAAAACACCAGAGCACAATAAATGCTGGTATAAATGAAAGTAAAGATAATGAGATCTCTATCATTATCTGTCCAGATTTGACTTTTTTTTTTCAAAGTTTGGATTATACACTGAAAGAAATAATATTAAATACTGATCTATGTGTCATAACTTAAAAAAAAAATTTTTTTTTTCTGATATTAAAATGTTCACAATTTGCCACATATGTAGGAACACTCTTTGTACTAAATTTGCCAAAATTGAGTACTTTTCTTTAGTGTATTTTCAAATAGTTTTTGAATTTCTAATATAAATCATTTTAAACTTAGATGATTTCAAAGTCCATTTCTTTTTATGATATGTGCTAAAAATTGTTGATATTAAGTTGAAATTTTTGTTATATTAAGATTTTTTAAATAAACATTTGAAAAAAATAATGCAATATTTTCAATTTCACCAAAAGCTTTAATTTTGAGAATCATTTTACAGATTAAATAAAATCATATCAAGATGGGTCTATAAATATTTAGCAATATTCAAAAAATGCTTGTATGCCCATTTTCTAAATTTGCTTTCAACAGTATTATGATCTGCTGAAAAATTCTTATTGAACTAATCATGTCTGCTAGATCTCTAGTTTTATCTTATAATTCAAGATTTGAATTGTGTAGATTACAATTAAAGTCTGTAAAAAATAATAATTCAGCAATCACTCTTTGGTTGTTAATTAGGAGCAGCTATCATATCTTGAAGAAAAAGAACTTTTTATAACTTTTAAAAACTCTAGAAATTTCATAAGAAATCAACTATGGTTGAGCAAAGGTATTATATTCATAGAAGTTCTTTGTCATCATTTTCATTTTCTAATCTAAATAGTCATCTTTGAAGGACAATGCTATGAACAAAATTATTTTAAAAGCAGTTTCCATAATATCATATGTATTAAGTTTCATTGAATATAAAACTTGTTGGTAAATAATGCAATGATATACTAAAACATGTGAATATCTATCTTTTTGGCATAAAGGAATAAAGCTATTAGTATAACTAATCACATTTGCAGT
The DNA here is from genome assembly GCA_028023455.1 of Epiperipatus broadwayi. Taxonomy (NCBI): domain Eukaryota; kingdom Metazoa; phylum Onychophora; class Udeonychophora; order Euonychophora; family Peripatidae; genus Epiperipatus; species Epiperipatus broadwayi. Next base: position 6,177,865 of record JAQFVV010000069.1, read on the forward strand.
ACTATCCATCATAATTAAAATTAATTTAAAAACAGGAAATGTTGTTTCTCAAATTTATTAAAAGTTGTAAAAACCTATCCTCACACTTTTCCATAGAATAGATAGCACTCTCACAAGTTCTTTTTCTGTTGTAGAATCATTGATTGTGCAATAGTAGTCAATTTATTTAACTATCAAAAAAAAAAAAAAAAAAGCTAAATATGTGATTATGATCTCTTTTAATTGATTAATTGATTTTTTCAGTTCATTTTATTACTGTATTTTCCATTAATTTTCATGTTTGGAGTGTACTAGCTAAAAATATAATTTGATGCTGCCTATTTTTTTTTGTCATAGCTATAATTGAAGAGCATATTAAGTGATAATATTTATCCTTAATTATAATTAAAACATCATATTCTCATTCATGATAATGATGATAAGTTTTTTTTGTTACATTCATGATTAAGACTAAAAATTTGCTAATTTTAAATACTTTTATTGAAATGAAATATTTTTAATAATTTAAAAATAAATAATGGAGCTCTTTTAAATTAACCTAAATAGTATATTAATAAATTTTAAATTGGATTTACTTAAATTTATAATACAAAGGAATGTGGATAAGTATTATAAACATACATATATATAATATTATTATTCGAGGTCTGTATTTTTTTAAAGCAATATACGTAATTATATAATTAAATATTTATAAATACAGTAATTAGATAATTAAAAATACATATACATAAACAAAATATCTACAAATTATTGCAGAAATAATCACTGATTACAACTTACTGCTAACATCCAATTTGATATTAATACAATATCTCAGTGGCAAATGTCTTTTAAAAAATACATTTTAAGTGTACAGGTGCAAGTGCTAAGCTACGTCAAGATAAATAGTGCTAACAAAAGCAAACACTACATTTGTGATAAATCTATTAACAAATTAAAAAAGTAAAATCTATCAATTGGTAAGTAAGATATATTTCACAGTTTAAAAACAACTAATTTTCACTTTATAGTGAGTATATTTTCTTATTAAAATCAATTAAAATAATGTCTTTAAAATATGCAATGGAAGAAAAAAATGTCACGATTAATTGGTTAGTGACAATCAAGTGGTCGCACTAGAAAATTGAGCAGAGAGGAAAATGTAAAAAGAACAAAATTTAAAGCTGTTCATATGACACTAACAAATAAATCACTTAAACCATTATAATCCATAATGTTTGAAACACTCCCTGCCCTTATAAATAATAATAATCAAGAAATCAGGAGGATTCTTATAAATAAGTATTAATTTTATATTGACTTTTGCCTTTAGCAGAATAGTTAATTAATGAGAAATCATCTTAAATCCCATATTTATGATTCTTTTGATTCCTGGTTCAATTTTCATTTTAGAATATCACTGTCAGGCCAAACACACATGAAGGAAAAAAGGAAACAAATGCTACTCAAAGGATTGGGTTCTATATTAATAAGTGTGATATTAGTGAATCTTTTTAGAAAAATATAAAATTGGATTTTTTCTAAAAAAATATTTAACATTTCAGTCAGATGATGGAAATAGAGCACCATATAATTATAAGTAATATATCATAATTATAAACCTTCAGACAAGTATCATTAAAAATTAAAGATGTTTTAAAAGTTCTGCTGGATGTGTTAATAAATTTATTATTAAGTTTTTGTTTCATATTACAGAATCATATTCAATCTTTGAAGATATGCTTTAAAAAATCCAAACTTTTTCTCCACATTCATAATTCTATTTGTATCTTGATAGCAAAAGTAAACCTAAAAGTCTTTTATTTTGCATTACATTAAACTATGGTCAAAATTAACAGAAAGAAATAGTTGTTATTTTTTAAAGCAAAAATTGTGACTTAGAAAATCATTCTCTTAGCAATGAAGCTGAAATTTTTAACAGGTTAAAAACTTACAAATTAAGGCTATAACCTTAAGACTATGCACCTAAATGTGACAATAGGAACCTCTACAAATCTTAACACAAGATTAACGACTTTAAAAGACAGCTCTTGTCTTTTAAAGTCATTAATCTTGTGTTAAGATTTGTAGAGGTCCCTATTGTCACATTTAGGTGCATAGTCTTAAGGTTATAGCCTTAATATATATTATAATCCTTAATATAATTTCTAAATTTAGTGTATAAAATTTTAAATCTGAAAAATAAGGCATACAGTTGTTTTAAAATTCCCGTTGCTAAATTATTTTTTCATAATTTAATCTGTAAGCATATATACATATATACATGATTATTATCTGTGCCACTTCTTTTTTTTACATATATGCAATATAGTACATATTTAAACATTTCTGCTTAACACTATCATCATCAGCAGCAGCCACTCAAAGAAGAGTATGATCATTGAACTCCAAGAGAACAAAAAATGATAAAATAAAAAAGAAAATAACATTATACTAAAAATTAGTCTGTGAACTACAAATATATCCATATGTAAAATATGCTAGTCCATTATTCTGTTCATTTGATATTTTGTGATGCATTCTTTTAATTTCTGTAGAAGACTCTTCTTTCAGAAATATTTCAACATTTTGTGAAAACAATGAATATTTCATTTCTTTAGAATGTTTAGAGATAGTTTTTTTTAATTAAATGGGGTCTATCTCTCCCATAAAACACATGCTCATGTTCATCATAAACCATTTTTTTTAGAAACTTTTGTATTACTTATTCATTTCACATATCCAATCCAATGAAGACAATGATTTTAAAATAGTGATTCTATACTATCACATCCAACAAGTTTGAAGAACATATTAATTTTATGATCTAGTCATTGTATTTTTCAAGTTTTATAATACATCCTTAAATAAACTTTTTTAAATGAATTTATGTTACATTGTTAGAATGTCCAATTCTCATTTTCATATAATAAATTAGGTAAAATGAAAGATCTATACAAGCTAATTTAGTTACATTTAATAGAGATAAAACAGATACTGATGTACTCAGCTATCTATATTTGATTTTCTCTTTAGTTAAATTTCTGAACATTGCTTTGATGTCATAAAAGAATACTGAAATGATTAACTGATCAATTAAAGATTCTTTGGATTTGGAAAAAAGAAAATAATTACTATAGTGATATAATTTATAAAGTCATTGTGTAATCTAAAACTTCTTACTTTTCCCTGACAAGCTTTTCCTTTTTGTGAATTTTTACTATTATTTGTCTTTTCAAAAATGAGAGAGGGAGGTGGAGAGGTGGAAGAGAAGGAAAAAAATTTGGTCCATTGTATATTTTCAAGATTGATTTTGATTTCTCATAATACTATCTACTTAATATTGACTTACAAAATTAATTGATGTAGATCAGTATTTCCCAACATGGAGCCTATGCCCCATGGGGGGGAGCAATTCAAAAATGGACTCATCCAGAGTTTAAGCTAATGGTATGATGACTCTCAGTCACTACTAGAGCTGGATAAGTGCCCATTATAAATAACTTCTGTCCATCATGTTCATAGCCATGATTTCACTGTTAGATGCTAAATTGAATTACTGGTTATACTGGGATCACACTTTAGCAGTGTTTTGCAGTAATGCTCAGCATTTACAATTGGTGATAATTTGAAATAAGCATACTTTAAATTGTTGTAAAAGTCTCATTGTTTTAATATATATATTCTAACCTTGTCTTTGTGCATCTTCACTTCCAGATAGTATATGATATAAAATAAAAATGGGTTCTAGCTCAGTTAATAATTAATAAATGAAATATTCAGCATTAAAATTAAATGTTTCACTAGCTCAAATTAAAATTCGAATAAGGTTCAGTTATAAAATAAATTAAATAAATATTTTAATATTTTCATGAGACTTGAAGTGAAAATACAGGTGACAAGATAGATTACATTGAGCCAATATCCCACAGGATACTACCTCAATGGCATAAGAACACTATCCCCCTTATTACTATTTTAAATAACAAACTCATAGTATTCTTACGACTTTAATAACTTCTACTCACTAAGACTAAACTAATAATTAAATCTTAATCTTCTATTTAATAATAATCTAGCTCAATAAAATAATCTCAGGTTCATAATGTTTATTCTAAGTTAATTTAAAATACGGTAGTAAAATATGAGAAGGGATTTTATGTCATAATCTACTACACTGAAACTAATAATAAATAATAATAATAATATTCTGCATTGTTTAACTACTACTGGATATCTTTTCTTTTCGTTATATTTTTATTACCATAATAAAATAATAAAATAATTTTACATAATCTTTTACCTTCATGTAATAATATAATAAATACATGGTAGCATATGATAATCTGATAAACAAAGGATGTGTGGCAACTGATAGCATATAATTCAGTATACTATTGTGATAACTGATTTATGACCAATAAAACAATGTAAAATTATAATTATTTAATTAAAAGAATACCAATAAAATATTTAAATTCTTAAATATAACTCTCTATTTATCTTTTTGTGCAAAATTATATATTTGTTTCAATTGTTATGAATATATCGTGATTTCATGCAGTGAAGTGGAGAAATAAACAATCCAGACACAAAAATTTTGAAAAACAAATTTTAACACAGTTTATTAACAACAACAAATTAAATAAACAATTTATGTACACTATTTACAATGGATATCCTTATTTTAATCTTACATTTTTATCTACTAAGTTATATAAAAATAGTTTATAGTTTAGTTATATCTTTATTTATACTTAAGACAAAATAAAAAAAAAAAATTACCATTTGGTTTCTCATTATGATTAACTTATTATAAATATATTTACTTATTAGCAGAATATTTCATCCTTAATATTATTAAACTATCTTATTTTTAAAAGAAACATTCATAGGAAAACATTCTACAGAAAAAACAAAATTAACTTTATAATGAGTATGGATTTCTCAAAATATTAAAAAAAATTTTCATCTTGCAAAGTCAAAGATGTTATATAAAATATTCATCCAAAATTCAGTACTAGATTTTAGTGTTTTATCACACGATGTTTACTAATCATAATACATTCTTATTTAGCCTTACTTTAGTATGATATAAGTGTAATAATCAATATATTCCTGTTATTCAATGAACAAAAATATACTATGCATATTGTTTATATAATTTACTTTGTACTATTGTATTTTAAAAATATGCAATACTTATTTTTCTTCAAAAAAAATAAAGCATTCAAAAATAATCAACATTCTAAAGAAAATATCTTGTTTAGATACTCTATTTTAAAAATTTATATTTCATTTCCGAAAATAAATTCAAAATATATTCTATGATTCTTTCCTTTCCTTAGGATACTTTGGACCTTCAATTTCAAGTTATAAATTCTATTCCTTCTAAGCAAATAAACCAATCTTATACAAAACGATAGCATAACCTAAGTTCTAAATTATTTATCATTTCTTTTCAAAATATCTTACTGAACGATGCAGTTACATGAAATAAAGATAGCGAAACAGATGTATAGGATTTAAGGAAGAAAGCTAGAGTATCACTCTTAATATATCTCAAAAAATCATGGCACAGTGCAAAGAGGTATGACCTTTACCTGTCTAATAACCTCTAATCCATGAACGATGTTAAAGCTACTTCTTCAGCTTTATTTAAAACATCAAATATTTAAAGACATATAAAACACTGTCCAAATAAAATATGTATCAGTCATAGGGTTTTGTTAACTATGCTGATAACCACATAAAGACTAAATATTATTTCTATTCCTTATCATGTCCTATTTTTAAAAAAAATACATCATCTTGGTTTCCTGCTAAGTATAGTACTTCCAAGCCACTATCTCAACATTATTTCTCAAGATTTTTCTACATCTTACATCGATAAATAACTATCTGCATTTACAAACAATAAATAAAATTCATTGATAGTTTAAAACAAGTTCACTGTTCCATAAGAAAAGTTTGCTTACTTCATTATTCTATATGTTTAATCATATACAATCTACTTAGACAATATTTGAATATCCAATAACATGAAAGTTCTAAAAGAATCACATAATTATTTGTTATTATGTTGGATTATATCACTAATATATAAAAAAAAATAATCGTCGTATGCATATTTTCAAATCAATCCTATCTCATAATGTTTTTTTAAAATGTTGTATGAAAATGCGTTACATATAATTAAAACTTTTACACTTCATTCTTAGATTCATAGATGATCTAAAGAAAACAAAAATATACATTATAAATTATTAATAGTTATTATTATTACCAAATAACCCTTTTTATCTGGTCATCATTTTTAGTAGGCTTCTTCCATCCACTGGATATAGAAAAACATTGCATACATAAACGAAAAGACATATCCATACGTTTTATTTAAAAATATTCTTATCTAAATTATTAGATTATATTATAAATTTTATGTTATTAACAAAATAATGTTTTATGTTTTCCTAATCTTATAAATAGAAAAATTTACATTTAACTAAGTTAGTAAAATAAAAATTTAAAACTATAATTACGTCTTCACTTGACCATAGTTCATGATAAAATCCAAAAATGTTTATTATTTTCTCTAGAGTTTTAAAATGTTCTCTTCCAGCATAATGCCCGAATTATTTTTATATGAGTTAGAATAATCCTCCAGTTGAGCATAAATAAAGCTGTATTATAATTTAAACATATTTTATTTCATAGTATATCCATCTCTATTGCGTAGTTTAGGTTAAACTTCAGATAAAATACTCCTGGCAAGTAACTTTTAAAAAACTAGAAAATCATTTCCACGAAGTTTCTAAATATATTATTTTTTTAAAACTCTCTTTTGCAAAATACTTTTAAAAATATCAATTAGTTTTTTGCAAATAAAACTATAAGAAAGTATTAAAAAAAATTGACTAAAATAAAAATTTTAAAGTACTATCTCTTCGATAGCTACTAATATACCTTTCTCTGGTTTCAATCCATTTTTAATCTCCCCTCATACCTCCGTGCAATTCATATTTATAGTCTGTAAAAATACCTCTTTTGATTGGTTGATTCTTACTTTTAGCTTGAGAACAAATTTACATATATTTTTAGTTTTATAGAATTATATTTGAAAATAAAAATTTATGACGTAATAACTCAAAATATTATTTAAAATATTACTTTCAGATTGATTATTACTTTATCAAAATTATTTAATCATTTAAAATAACTTTTAAAATAACTTTAATAACCTATTACATTCTTAATATTCCATTTATCTAGTTTTATTTAAACAAAATATTTAATTTTTTTTTATTAACTGTATTCATCTTTATTACATCATTTAAGCATGTTATACGATAGTTAACTTAATATTTATTATTATTTGCTTTTATGATAGGCAATAATTCTATCCAATTCTATAATATAACTTTTAAAATATTTTAAACTTCGTTACTTTAAATACAAACAAGCATGTGTGTGAAAGTATGTAGTATACAAGTCACATGATTAATAACTTTGACAGACAATTTTCAATCTATTTCTCTGCCTAGACTAATAAAATTGATACACTTATTATATTATATAAAATAATTATAAAAAATTTGGAAGAATAATTTTAAAAATATAGAATTAAATACAATTCTCACCATCATAAAGTTTATTTTTAAAATATATTATATTAATTTTGACTATTAAATATGATTATAAATTTAAACACTGTATTTATTAACTTATCAGTTTTAAACTATTAAAATCGAATTTATTAAATAGACTTTTAATATTTATAGCTGTGTTATTTAATATGGCCAGCTTTTACAACCATATGAAACAATATTTTAAGCTTTATTTAACTATTTTTAAATGATTCGTTATAATTTTATATACTACGTATTTTCTTTAGCTTCAAATTGTACTTTATATTATAATTGACAAACTATAATTAACATATTAAAATAACATTCTAAAATTTAAAATTTTTAGTAATTGACTGTTATGAACTATTTATTACTGACCTATAGAAAAGGGCACACTATATACATTGTATAAATATAAGTGATATATAAATGGTATGTAAATTTAATTGGTAATTTTTATTAATTTCAGTTTTAAAAGCATCATTTTCCAGAAAAATTTGTCAAATGAAAAAGTATGTTTTTTGGGGAGGGGGTGAAATAAATGTGTCATACATATTTAAATATGCAATTTTAGTCTACATTTGCTCCAATTCATATTATTTTTTTTAGTTTTTAATTAATTATATATTTTTTTCAGCCCATAGTGAAATGAATGGAGCAAGCAAAAAAAAAATTGTCAAGGAAAAAAAAAGCGTCAATATTTGGAAGAATATATAAAATTTGGTTTCATATCTGCTCTCAACAATGAACAGTAACCTTTTTGTCTTTTATGCGAACAGTGCTTGACTAACAAATTAATGAAATGAGGTCGTCTTGAAGCACATTTGAATGCAAAATATAATGCTCATATTAATTCAGATTTGAATTACTTTCAAACTTTAAAGAAAAACTTTGAAAAAAGAATAACATTAAAGTCTCTATTTACTGCTCATAATGCAACTGTCAATTGTACTCTTGAGGCTAGTTATCAAATTTTATTGCTCATTACTAAATCTTGGAAAAGTCATACTATAGGAGAAAATTTAATCAAAGCATCAATATCAGCATTTTTTAAAACAGTTCTGGAAAAAGATGATAAAGATGTGAAAGCTATGCCACTGAGTAACAATACTGTTAGAGGAAGAATAGATTAAATGAGCGAGCATATTGAAATGCAACTTGTTGAAAAGCTGAAAACAAAAAAATTCTTGATGCAAATAGATGAATCAACTTTGAGAGGCAGTAAGGCTGTATTTAAAACTTATGTAAGATATATTGATAAAGGTAAATTTTCTGAAGAAATGTTGTTCTGTGAATCATTAGAAAGCACCACTACCTTCAAAGATATATCTAGTAGGCTAAAAATTACTTAGATGTCAATAATATACCAATGAAAAATATAACATCTTGTGCTGCAGATGGTACTCCTAATATGATGGGGGAAAAAAATGGTTGCTTAAAATTGATGAAAGATGAGAATCCAGAAATGCTTTTTGTACATTGTGTTATTCACAGAGAAAACCTGGTAGCTAAAAACATTTCTCCTGTTCTAAATGAAGTGCTAAATTTAATCATAAAGTGTATTAATGTTATTAAAGCTAATGCCAAATGTGAATGTCTCTTTAAGTTATTTTGTGAAGAACAAAATGAAGATCATGTGAAACTTATATTTCAAACTGAAATAAGATGGCTCTCGAAAGGGAACTGTTTGAAAAGATTTAAGGAACTATTTGATATTCTTAGTGATTTTTTAAGCGACAGACCTGAAATGAAAAATCTGTTAACGATCGATAGTAGGCATTTGTGAGTTATTTCGCCAATATCTTTGAAAAACTAAATATATTAAATAAAAAACTTTAAGGAACAAATAAAACTCTTGTCAATGCAAAAGTGAAAATATTTGGTTTTATTACCTTTATTGAATTACGTCAAACATATATTTATAAAAAATTTTTGAAAAGTTTCATTGGCTCCAAAAATGTGAAGTGACTGATACTGCTATACATATTATTGTCGATCATCGGAAAATTTTATCGGTTGATTTAAAAGAAAAATTTTCAGATTTGAAATGAAATTGATTTTCCACCTTGTATGATGCAGCCAATTTTAGTGGATTTGTCTGACATTTCAAATATACAGTATCAAGAAGAACTCACAAAAATACAAAACGATGAGTCATTTAAAACTTTATTTGATATAAAAGGAGTGATGGCATGCCTTTATGAGGAAACCAAAATCAAATATCCAAATGCAAACAAATGTGCAAGAGAACTATTGCTACCATTTCCATCTTCATATTTAGCTGAATGCAGATTTAGTGCCATAAATGATTTGCTGCTAAAAAAAAAGGCTGGATATAAAAAAACAGGAAGATTTGAGACTGAAGTTAACTAAATTGGAACATAATATAAAATCTCTTTGCAGCAAGCATCAAGTGCAAGGATCTCACAAAATTTAAATAATAAATAATTACTAATAATTAAAATAATATAGAAAAATCTTTTATTAAAATTATTTTGTACTTGAATTTCAGTTCTCCATTATATGTTTTGAAAATTTACCTACCGTGTTTGCTCAATAATTTCCTAGTTATTTCGTCCTAAAACCTATCATTCAAGTTTTTTTTAGTGAACATTTCAATTTTTGAATATTAAAAAAATATGTATATGTCAGGGGAGCAAAAGAATTTTAGAAAGACTTTGGGGGCACATCGCCAAAAAAGTTGGGAAATACTGATGTAGATAATTTCAAATTTCTTTCTTATTCACTTTTTAAAATGTGAGGGTAGGGATAGAGAAATACAGTCAATTGTAAAAGTGTTGTCAATTTTTCTAGGAAAACAATAATTACTTGGCAGCTACATTCAATACAAATTATGAATAGAAGAAATAATCCAAATAAAAATAAACAGTCTGGTTTTGAAATAATAACAGTCACAACAAATTTATACAAAAAAGGTTAAAATGAAACTTCTTTCTCAGGATTTTAACTGCCACATAATAGTTGTTTTCTTTTTTTTTCATAAAAAAAAAAGGAATTGCCACTTTGTATGAACCGAGTAATTTGGCAGCATGAATGAACAATGCAAAATTGCTCTGAATTCTCTTCTCTTTAGATAGCTTAGACACCTTTTTTTAAAAAAACAAACAAACAAACAGTTTAAGTGAACAACTCCAAATGTAATGTTTCCATTTCTTTTCCAAATAAAAACAATTTTATCAATATCAATCAAGGATACAAAGTTTATTTTTAAATGAATTTCTAAAAAGGAAAAAAAAGTATTTACGAACTTAGAATTTTAGAGTACACTGAATTTTAAATTTATTAATTAGTTATCCCAGAATTATTTTATGACAGTGTTTTAACGAAACAGTTAAAGGGAAAATCGATTATAAATGGCCAAGTATATTGGTACCAATGAAACATCCTATTTTTTAATAAATAACTTACCAGAGCAACTCTGCTAGCCAACTAAGACTGGTTATAAATGGCTATGTAGCTATCTTAACTACACATACAAAACAAAAATGAAAAAAATATTATTTATTAAATGTTTACTATCAAGTAATACCATTTTCTTTACTGTTTCTTTAAGACGATTTTTAGAAGAGTCTTTGCTCTCCTGTGGGTTATATAAAAACTGTTTTATTTATAATTTTCATACTACACACACACACATATATAATTTAAATGTTTCAAGCTGTTGCACAGATACTGAATTTCACAGGCAGTAGTGAATCACATTATAATATGCATGTTAAACGTTTGCATTGTGCATATATGTAGATGTGTATATGTATTGTGAGCTAAGCATTTGAAATATATAAAAAATATTGTTTATTAATTTTTAATTTAAAAAAAAAAAGACTAAATTTAGTATTGCTTTGAATTATGGATAAAAAGAAGCTGCAGACAGAGATCGCGGATAGAGAAGACTACAGTGTATATATAAATTTTATATTTTAATTTTTGTGCAATATATATATATTGCGTTTACGTAAGTAAAAATATTGGTTTTTAAAAATCGAACAATATATTAACATACAAATTCCTAATGCCAGATTTTCTTCTGGTATTTCCATTTATTTAAAAAAATTGCATTTATAACTCAATAAAGCAAATATTCAAATAACTTACATAATTCTTGAAATGCTGATGAAATATTTGAATGCTTTCTCAAAGAAAACACAATTATCATTAAAAACTTGACTACATTATTAAAATTGATTGATAAGCTATTCATTTTATAATTATGATTAAGAAAAGTGTCGAGTAGAGTTTTATTTTAATCAAACAGTAGCACGTGACATTCTTATTATCCATAAACAATATATGAGATAAATACGTTGTCTTACAAATTTTTACTCACTTTATAAGCTAAAATAACATCACCAAAAAAAGATCTAAAAAGAAAATATAAAAAAAAGTTATTTTAGTAAAAAAATAATAATAATAATATAAGAGATACATTTTTCATACAAAAAGACGAACAGTATGTGTGTATTTAATATTCAAAAAATATATTGTTAGGAGTTAAATATGTTGCACGTACAATCTCCATCTCATACCTCAAAGAAAAAAAATATTGATTATATAAATATATGATTGAAATAAGAAGTTTAGAATATTTTCTTGGTATGATCTGGGAAAGTCTAAATTTCAAAGAGTGCACTAAAAGTATTAGTCAAATAAGATTTCTTGCTATGAGACGGGTCTTGAATTTTTCTAACAAGACTGATGGTCAATGTATTCTAAAAGAATTGAATAATTCCTTAGAATCAGTTGAGCAGTAGGTCTAATACATGCTCTGGCAGCATTGCAGCTCTAATGCCAAAGTACCTTTTTTTTTGTATTTCCATTTTGTGAATGCCATGACTAAAACAACAAGTTATATATGGTATTTATGAATTTTATAGTCATCTTTTTCACAAATACAAATGTATAGATGCCTGAATGATTTCTTTTGTGTATCCATTGTTTTAATAATATTTACACAGAAACCTTTTGTTGGTATAGAATCTTCTGCTACAAATACAGATGTAGGATACACTGGCACTATAAAAAAAATCAAATGAATTATTGTTCAGGAGTTCATAAAATATTTGAGCAGTTTAAGTGACAAAACTGGGCTATAATTCATGGAGCTTGCTATACAGGGTATCATTCTACCACTGCATGTAAAGCCATTCATATTATAACATTAACTTGATCAAATAAGCAAAATATGTTTGCCCATTCAAGGTTTTTCAGATATGTTGCAATAGCTTGAATAAATATAAAGATTGTTGAATGAGTATCAGAAATATACTAAAAAGATTTCATACTAACTTTTAAGTGTGGAAAAGATTTCTAATAAAATTTTGTGACATAGTAATTTTTCAACATCATTGCATACAACAGGTTGAATGTTCTTGTTATTATATTATCTTTTATTATTTCTATTATTATTGATCTTCATCATTTCATGGCTCACACTAAATAATAATATGAATAATTTTTACTCTTGTGCAGAATTATTATTATTTTTAACTATATTATTCATTCTTTGTTAAAACTATTGATGCCTGTATTATTATTCCCTGTGTATCCAGCTTTATTAATATTTTTTACTGTTGAGATCCTATGGCATACTTTTACAACATTATCATTATTTTAGCAATTTCACTAGTTTCACTTTGAAATTTCTGTGACAAAAAAATCAAAATCACAATCTTTTTATTCATTCCATCAAATATTTTGTTTCTTACATATTTTCAAACCATCTTCTTTTCCACCAGTGTAGTTACCATTTATTTTAACATTATCTTTTTCTGTAGGATAATTTATTTAGCAGATCTAATCATGTCATTCTCAATACTTTTGGTTCTAAAATATATTTTAATTTTAATAAAATTCATCCAAAATAAAGAGTCAAGCATTGGTAGCTGAGAGGTCAGTGCAGCTGCCTTGCAAGCAATCAGTTGCTTGCAGACAGTTGTCGTGGGTTCGCTTCCCAGCCGATGTTTTGACATATTGAAAAATAAATAAATAGTGTATTTCCGTGATGAATTTCTTACTAGTAAACAATGACTACTTAACAACATCATTATCTGTGAACAAAAAACAAAGCAAAGGCATAAGAAAAAAAGTGTTTTTTTTTCATATTGATTAAAATATAATACCAACAATATATAATAGAATTTAATATATAAAACAAAAATTTGATAATAATATAGAATAAAATATGTACATATGAACTTATATATGTAAATAAGTGAGAAATATTTTTTTGATTGCTGACCATCTAAAAATATGATTATGATAAATAAATAAAAAAAAGAAACCAGAAATCAGGGAGAGAACAGCTCTGACATATACAATTAAAAAACATCAAAAATATGGTGCATTTTTAAAATTATAGATTAAACATTTAAAGAGATAGGAGATAAATGTAAAAATTCATAAAGAATTATTATGGTGAGATCATCTTATAAAAACTCATATAGCTTTTTAATAGTAAATTATGATATTAGTAGATTTGACTATTAGTTTCAATGTCAGATTCGATCATATTAATTCAAATAGTTATTTTATATTTTATTTAGATAAAAAAAGGCGCGGGGGGGGGGGATTTTTTTTAATTTCCTTTCTTTAGAAAAATGTATTAAATATAGATTTCTTATCTCTAAATTGAACAATAAGTTTTATTTAAAAAAATGTACATTTGAAATGTAAAAAGATAATACACTCATTTCTAAAAAAATAAAGTTGAAACTAATTATAGATTTCAGTGTACAAAACAAAATAGGTTAATTTGGCAAATATCAAAGCCCAAAATCATAATTTCTATCTCTCTTCCCTTGAGCTTCTTATTGGCAAACTTTAAAATTGCATATAAGTCATCTAGATTTCTCCATAAACCTGTAATAGGAAAAGCATTAGTTCTGTTAAAACATAAGAGTTCTTCTATAAAGCAGTAAATTATATTTTGAATAGTGTTCAGAAATCCTGACTCATGTTGGGGAAGCATATATTTATTCCTGTGCTTACCCCTAGATGAAATGGAATTTTTGTTTACCATGTGTTGGATATATATACATATTGGGCATGCAAGAGGAATCATAATTGAAGTGCTGGTTAACTTGTCAGTATGCAATTTTTAGAGGAAAATGAATGTTCTTGCTAAAGCAGTATTAAAATAAAAGTCCAAATAAATATCTGCCAAATGAAACCATCACAATCTGCTAACTCTACAAAAAACTGTTAACTTTTGAATAAACTGCCTAATAAAAAAAAGATTTTGTCAACTTAGAAATAAAATCTACCATAAGCTTGGAAGAAACCAATTAGAAGCTGAATGTACTCACATAACAGTAAGCTACATATATAAAATACAATGTAGTATTTAATGAAAAAATTAATAAAAAAAATTTTCTTTTACATAAAAAGGATATTGAGAGAGAATATTTTTTTTTTACAAATCTTTGTAATTTAATTTTATAATGTTCTATTATAAGAGATATATTTTTATATTCTATTTCTTTGTTTGATTTTATATTAATGAAGCATGGAAGATGTATTTATTTATTTGTTATATATATATACATCACTAGATGGAGCTTTATCAATAGCCCACAATCAAGCTTTGTTTACACAAATTATAAGAGAGATAGAATTCAATATCTCTTTCAAATTGTCTCCAACCTTTAAACCATGGTTTTGAGCTAGTTGGCTCACGTCAGTAAAGGGTAGGAAAAATTCATGCTTTCAGGCTGATACAAAAGTGTTTTATAAATGCTGATATAGTAGAGTTGGTGTTTAGATCTAGTCTTCCTACCCTTTACTGACATGAGCCAACTAGCTCAAAACCATGGTTTAAAGGTTGGAGACAATTTGAAAGAGATATTGAATTCTATCTCTCTCAGCATTTGTGTAAACAAAGCTTAATTGTGGGTTATTGGTAAAGCTCCATCTAGTGATCATTAAATGCAAGCTATAGCAAGTTACAAAATCTATAACTTGTTTTGTTTATCATATATATATATATATATTATCATTGCATTTTGATTTTTTAGAATATTTTATAAAAATCTGTTGAGTGTTTAATTATATTGCATAATGTTATACATTATACATTACAGATATGTAACTATTATTTTTATAAAATTAAAAATCTCTATTTCTGCAAAGAAATAAATAGCATAAAGCATGCATGAATATATCTATCTGACAATTTCTTTACTATCCACATATATATTAAATTAACTAAGATGTGTAATATATGTAGTGGTAAGATTTTATTTATTTTTGTAAATAAACTTTTATTACATTTTAAAATTAATTCAAAAGCATTCTTGATTATTAATACAATATCTTACTTCTAATACATATGCACTATCATAATATGTAATTGTATGGGTTACAGCAGTCACCATAACTTTGCTAGTAAACATGGCTGTGGTAATAGAGAATAAACAGGATGTAATTGTTGAGTGATGTTCTATTGAGGTATCTCTTTCTCTAGTGATGACATCTTTTAAGTTAGATATTTGGTCAGACCCTAAAAATAAAAACTGATTCTAAGAAATAACACACAGAGATTAAACTCTCCATACAATAGTGCCACTCAATGCAAGAATGGTGATCAGATTATGTTTAGTGGTCAAATAACATTTTTTGAACACCTACTTTGTAGCAATCCAAAGTGGTCAATGATTATCATCATCAAATCAATATTACCAGTTTCCATAAGCTGTATTTGTGTAGCTTTAAATTGGTTTTCAATTGCATGACAGACCAAAATACTTAAGAATCATATTAAGACCCATAGATTGGTTACAGAAATATGATGCTTCATTGTGGTAATTTTACTAATGCTAATCATATGTGCAAGTTTACCCAATACATAAAATTGACAACTCAAATTCTATTATGTAAAATTGCTGCATAGGGTGATATCTTCAATTATAATTTTATCTAGAAATGTCCTGTATAGTTCTGTATAGTGATAAAGTTTCAGACTCTTGAATGTGGGATACTAAGATAGAACCCAGTACTGGTGCTTCCGGCATTCAAACTTCTTATAAACTCTCAAGGATCAAAGCCATTCAAATACATTCTTTATATTTTAAAAATAGTAGTGTTACAAAGTAGTGAGTTAAATAATAAAATTTACTGAAAATTTTAAAGTGCTAATGATTTAAAAAAAATATATATCAAATAAAAACAAAACAATCATTTGTTCTTCTAGAGTCAGATAAAAGAGTAAAAAATTAAAAAATAATTTTTAAAAATATCAAAATAAAAATAGTCAGTGTTAGATTATAACAGGCAGGTTTTAATAAACAGGTTATAATAAATAAATTAAAAAGGAGAAAGTTATAATTTTCAAAACAAAGGTAAAAAATATCCATAGTGAAGATTGCATTGAAGAAAACAACTGGCAGATGAAAGTTAAAAGAAATCCAAAATTAGAAATATAAACTTAGAAAGTCAATATTAGTACATTTAAAGTTAGAAATTCAATTTAACCTTAAAAAAAAAAATTAAAGAGACAGAATAAATGATTAATATAATAATTAAGTAAATGATCATTAGAGGTAAAGCAAAAGAGAATAAACTGGTAAAACAATAAAGGCAAACTACAGATAAAAAGCAGAAAGCTAAGAGAAACAGATCATTCAAGAAATAAAAAGACCACACTATAAGTACACTGAGAAATGTAAACCAACATAGAATAATGAAATGATTGTAATAATATTGAGAATACTTCAAGACATAAATACTAATCTGAATAAATAAAATGAATAAATATATCCATGGATCTAAGTGAAAAATTAAATTGTAAGCTAGATAAACATAATAAAAAAAGGAGTATAAATATACAAAGCTTGAGTAGAAAATTAAATAATAGGCTGGATAAAACTAATAAAGAAATGAATGAAAAATTATAAGATATAAACAAAAGAATTGACAAGGAAGACATTATTTAATAAATAAAATTAATAAAACTCGATAAAGAACAAAGACAGAAAGATAGAATACATTATATAGCAAGAACAAGCAATAGAAGAAACTGTTAAAAAATGATCAAAATGATTTAAAGCCATCTTGAAGATTATCATAAGAAAAGAGAAAATATTACAGAAATGTAGGGAAGAAATAAAAAAATAATTTTAATCAGTCCAATCAAATAGCAAGAGGCATAATGAAAAAATACAGTGCTAACAAATAAATAAATACAAGATTTGAACAAACTTATGATGGAATAAAACCAAGTACAAGTTAAAAGTTCATGAATAATAAATAATAGTATTTTGATTTAAATTATATCAGTGAAGGGATATTGTCAACAGCATTCAACTATTTGCAAAATATTTTCTAAGAATAGAGGGATTTTCTTTTTGATAGACCAAGCAACTTTCCAGAATATAAAGAAGCATTACTAAACAATTACTGGACTTATGACAACCAGGATGGAATTCTATATCAATTGGTCCATGAAAAATATAAAATAGGAGGAAATGAAACATATTCAATATTCCTCAGAAAACAATTTGAAAGACTGATTAATCAGATCATAAAGATAAGCGGAGAAGATAGTGATTGGCAAAAACTGAAAATCACCATGCAAGTGGCAGAATTCTTGAATATGGTGAAGCCAAGTGTATATCTATCAGAAGATTCAAGTAGGAGGAAGATAGGGTTTTTACAATGCCAAGAAAAAATATTCTAGAAGATCAGAAATGGACAATATATTAACAATATAAATGTACAAAAAAATAATTTAAAAAGAAGCAAGGATCTGAGCATGTAAATAAAGTAGAAGTGAAACCAATTTTGATATGATGAGTAAAATATATCATGAAAAAAAAAGATGTCAATTTAGATACTATCACCTTGCAATAACTCTGCACCAGAAAAATGTAGAAATAGAACAATGAGAATGTTTTTATATCTTCTGATTCAGGGAACTGATCTGCCTATTCTTATTATTCTTTAAATATTTGTTTTAACTTTATAACTTATTTATGGTCTAGCACAATTTGAAAGCACTTTACACTCTTTTCAATACATTAGATAATATACAATTATATGTACAATTAAATTTTATGCTATGGAGTCAGCAGGAAAATGGAATACAAAAATATAAGTAAAACTAATTAATTTAAAAATAACAGTATAATGAAATAACTAATTATTAAAATATTAAAGATATTTAAAGTATATTCAAAATCACATTGCATATATACATAATGAAATAACTCAAATGGTTGACATATTTATAAATACACATGTTACTTATATATATATATAGTGATTATTTGTAAATATCTGTAGCTGTTCAATGTCCTATTTAATCCTTTTATAATTTTTTCAAAGATGTGCATACATACTGCACATGATTATTTGTTAATTATATGGCAGTAGTTTATGAGATATTTTTTTTAAATAAATAAATAATAATAATAATAAAATATACAAATAAAAAAATTATACATTTTTATAAGAGAGAGAAAAAATAATGATGAAAAAGTTACAAATTAATTCATCTATTATCAATTAAATGCTCAGGTTATGGAACATTTTTATCAACTGTAACTGAAATATTATAAAATATATTTTAAAGCATTATCTTATCAATAATTTGATTATCTATTCTTGCTTTTTTTAGATTTGTCATTTGGAGCAATGCATTTTTGACATTATTCACAATAACCTTCTTTGCAAGATCATTCTTTCCACCTTCTTCCAAGTGTTAATTTTTCCATAGCTATTTTTTCATATTCATAGATTTGATTATTTTTATTTTTTGCAGGTTCACTTTTTTTTATGGCATTACTTTTATATTTATGACTTTTAGTTATCCACAGCTCCTGGATTTCCAGATAGGCTATCAATTCAGGGACATATTTAATTTGAAGGACAGACAGTAGACATGTCATAATGTTTTTTGATTCTTCATTCATTACTTTATCAGAGATTTTATTTCTGAATAAAGAAAGAATAATAAATTATTTTATAATTCATATGGCTGAAATTGAAAAATGATAATTATAACTTAGTTTTTCAATGCTGGATTAGTTCTGATTCTCAAGAAACATGATGCTAACCTTTTTCCTTTGCAGTGACTTCTGCTAATTACTAGGGGAAATTATATATTCAATGTCTCAAACACTGGTTCACTTGCAATAAAAAGTAACTGTTGTTGTTTATATCCATAAGTAATGTACAATTTTATCTTATTTTATGCTTACTACCATAAAATATGACAATTTGTGTTTGCCTGAAATTGAAAAGCAAGCTGTTTGTTATTGAAAAAATATATTGATTTATTTACAGGAAGATACATTTGTTTTTTGGTCAGATTATGATTAATGACGAATTTAATTAATACATTGAATATATAAAAAAAATACCTTAATTATAATTATATTTTTTTTTCTTAACTTTGAATAACATTTTTAATTTATAAAAATTGAAGTTTATAAAATTTACTTTTAAATTTCAAAACTATTTAATTAAAGAAAAATAAATTATTTGCTTTACAGATAATTAAAAATTCATTTCATAATATCCACTTTTTCAATGCATACTTTGAATTCAGTGATATTTAATTACATAAAATCATATTCGAAATACTGGAATTTTATCGTTGATGATTTTAAATACCTATAAAAAAATCCAATACAAACTTTCTTTGCTTTATATTATAATAAATATTAATTTTATTTATTATTACTTTATGATACTTAAATAATCTTCCAGTCATATTTATTTGTTGAGACTCACTTGATTTCACTTCTTGAGCCTGTTCAAATATTTCAGAACTTCTGAAGTAAATGTTTAAGTTATAAAGGATTTCTTTCCATACAAATGGATGTTTATTCATATTCACACACCTTTTAAAAAAATATTACATACCTGTCACTTTATGATTTGAGATTTTACATAAAATTAGTAATAACTTCTAATGTGCCCACGACCTACTCATCTTTAGCTTTATTTGATTTTATGTGTAATTTTTAGTTCAATTTTCATGCCTTTAATAAGATTATAGTATATATCAGATTCAGTTTTATTTTTAAAATTTTTAAAAAATGAAACAATTATTGATTATGAGAAGTAAAACAAAGAATAATAATGTACAACAACAAAATAACAATAAAAATGATAAAAATAAACATACCCAGCTTTAGTCATGGGAATTGATATTCGATAAGACTGATTATCTTTTGGCTTATCATAACCTTCAAACTGCACATGAAGACATAGATTATTCTAATAAATATAAAAAAGACAAATCTTATAAAGTATAATATATATGATTTTTTAAGTATTAAAGTTATTAAAATTAAATTTCTGAAAAATCTTACTATATTTTTTTGCAAAAATAAAAATTCAGCAATACAGATTTTTGTTTTAAATAACATATTTATTAGATGGGATTTATAATAATAAAATTTATTTAGAAAAATGTTATTAAAAATGTTATGTATAACAGAATGAGTATGTTAAAGACTTTGAAGATTTGCTTTATTAAGTAAGAAGTTTTATATTCAAAATTGTTGAGTAATAATTTTATATGACCTGGATTTATAGTAGTTTAAAAAAGTTGTAAGAAAACTAATATCTTTGAAAGGAAATTTGCGGAGAAATAAAAAAATTAAAAAATATTTTAAAGTTTCCTTTTGTTATAATTTATTTTCATGGAATTTTCACATTTCTCTATTAACCTGAGTGTTACAAGAAGATCATAATCAAAATTTCTCTTAATTAAAAAGATGTTTACCTTTGAATAAGAAAGTGAAATTTGATTGCTCACATCAAGGATATTTAGATTATTTTGTTTTATTGGCCTCTCTCTGTTCATTTTTAGTTATTTGATATAAGTATACAAATTTGTTGCAAAAACAATCATGTTGGGACTGAAAACTTATTACTTTTACTTTTAAATTTTTTAATTGGTATGCTCATACAATTATTAAGAGAAAACTCATTCTTTTAAAATTTATTATTGTGCAAAGCTATCAGGAATATTATTTGCTTATTTAGTTTTATTAATGGAGATGATACAATGTAAAATTAGAAATTGATTTTTTGTATAATAATCAAAATATTATTTGAAAAGCTTAGACATTCAAAACTGGTTATCAAACCCAAGTGATTTGGATGCTGTTGTAAAAGTAAATGGAGAATAAGACTTTTGGGTTTGTCACAGTAGTTTATATAAACATTTTGCAAATGAAGGTTTGATAATAAATTAAATTAAAGTCTATTTAAAAGTTTATAACTGTCTACATGCCAGCAAAAAGACTGATAATAAATAATTAATGTAAAGAAATTAAGAAAGAATAATAATCATAATAAAAAATATTTTTTCAAAATAATAGCGAATTAAAATAAAGGTTCAGGTTATGGCAGATTCAACCACGATGTCCATGATTTAGTTCTTGAATGAAAATAAAAGACATTTTTTTTAATTATTCAAAGATTAACTATTTCAAGCTTAACTATAATAGAAATCTTGAATAGAAATTAATAACCAGTAACTTTTAGTTGGAAGATAAAGATCTCAGAAAAGGTTAAGTTTATCAAATGTGTATCAATTACAATATGATGAAATATCCCCATTGTAGAAAGAAGTATCAAATTCCTATGATTTTCCAGTGACAGTGTTATGGGTTCAAATAAAATATGAGCAATATGAATACTGATTAGTTTTGTGTATAAAGGTAGTATAATGATTTAAAAATGTTATGGTTTAAAATTCATTAGATAAAATCAAAAGTTCTAATTTTAAAAAAAAATTGTATACTGATTTAAAATAAATTAAAAAGTCTTACCAAAATAAGAAAGTGTAATACAAACCGAAAATACATATTTCAAGATTGTAATGTTCTTAATAAATTTAACACAGGAAGTGATCACCAATTAGTTAGATGTAAGATACATGTTAATGCAAAACTAGAGAGACAAAAATTATTAAGAAAAACAATATTTACAGTTGATATTCCTAATCTTCAGAAACATTCTAATGAATTTAAATTAGAACTTACAAATCGGTTTCAAGTATTAGTAGATTTTGAACATGATTTAGATTTGAATGACATTAACAGGAAAATAAGCGATACACTTTAAAAAACTGCAATAAAGATAGCTGGTAGAAAAAAGCAGCAATTGACAAGTAAAATTTTTACTGAGACTAGAGAATTTATGAAGAAAAGAAGGAATATGAGGATATACAACAATGATGCATTAAAAAAGATTGAATATCTCAAATTTTGTAAAATAGTGTGGAAAAGAGTTGAAAATGATATAAGAAAGTATAATTGTGAACTAGCAAGGAAAGCTGTAGAAGAGAAAAAAAGTCTAAAGAGTGTAAAACAACATTTTGGTATTGGTAGTAAATTTATATGTGCAATAAAAAAAAAGATGACATTATTACTAAAAAGAGAGATGACATCATAAATTGTGTAGAAGACTTCTATCAAGAATTATATAGTAATAAAAAACAAGTGCCTCCTATACATATTATATCTTCTGAATTGACCAGAATTTTGAATGAGGAAGTGAGACTTGCAATTAAATTTATGAAGAAAGGGAAGACTCCAGGTAATGATGGAATTGTAATTGATATATTAAAAGAAGCAGGTGAAGAAATAGAAATTTTTTTAGCAAAGTTATATACCAAATGTCTAAATGATAAACATGTACCAGATGATTGGAAGAATGCAGTATTAATATTAATATTTAAAAAAGGTGATAAAGAAGATCATTAGAAATTACAGACCTATCAGTCTTTTATCAGTTTTATACAAAATTTTTACTAAGATAATTACAACTTGTCTACAGAAAACACTGGATTTCCACCAACCAAGAGAACAAGCTGGATTTAAAAGTGGTTTTAGTACAGTAGATCATATCCAGGTATTGAGAGAAATTATAGAAAGGACAAATGAATATGAGTTGCCATTATGCTTAGGATTTGTAGATAATGAAAAGGCATTTGATTCTATAAACATTTCTTCAGTGATTAAAGCATATCATCAAGGTATAGATCCAGGATATTGTCATATTTTAAAGAATATTTATAAAAATGCAACAGCAACAATTAGATTACATAATGATAGTAGGAAAATCAATATTGAAAAGGGTGTAAGACAGGGTGACTCCATATCTCCAAAACATTTTACAGCAGTGCTGCAAGAAGTATTTTGTGGATTAAAATGGGAAACTAAAGGAGTGAAAGTAAATGGAGATTATTTAAATCATTTAGATTTTGCAGATGATGTAGTTGTTTTTGCAAATAATACTTTAGAGCTACAGGAAATGTTGCAGGAGTTATCAGATGAAAGTAGGAAAGTAGGACTAAAGATAAATGTTAAAAAGACTAAAGTAATGTTTAATAGATTTTCTCAAAATATGAAAATAAAGATTGATTATGATGAGTTAGAAGAAGTTAACAGTTACAAATATCTAAGTCAGATTATTAATACAGATGGAAATATAATGGATGAAATTAATCATAGAATTAAACTTGTTTGGATTGCTTTTGGTAGAAATAACTTGATACTAAAAGGAGATATGCCTATGTGTTTGAAAAGGAAGGTTTTTAATAAATGTGTTTTGCCAGTTCTTACTTATGGATCTGAGACTTGGACACTTAATAGAAGAGCAATACAGAGACTTTAGACCACTCAAAGAAGTATGGAGAGATGCATGTTGGGAGTAACAAGAAGAGATCGAAAAAGCAATGTATGGGTAAGAGAACAAACAGGTGTTACTGACCTCATTGAAAAAATTATAAAGACTGAAGTGGAGTTGGGCTGGACATATTGTTAGAAGAGATGACAACAGATGGACAATTGAAATTTTAAACTGGATTCCAAGAGATTGTAAAAGACCCAGAAAGAGACCACATGTGAGATGGATGAATGAAATAAAAAAGTGTGCAGGGGTGATGTGGAGAAGAGAAGCTAAAGATAGGAAAAAATGGATTGAACTTGGAGAGACCTTCATCCTGCAGTGGATGGATAATGGTTGATGATGATGATGAATAAGTTCATATTATAATTTAGTTATTTCAGATAATACAAAATAGAATAAAAAATTGGAAAAAGACATTAAGGAAAAAATTTCAAATATTACAGATCAAAAAATATTAAAATATAGTCTAAATTACTTTACAAAAATATAGACAGTTATGAGAGAATATTTGACTGAAGCATTAAAATGCAAAGCAAATTAGACTCATTTTACTGTTCAATATTATTTTCTCTATATTCAAATTAATTTAAAGCATTTAATTTTTAATATGTTGTATATATATATCGTAAACTTAAAAAATAGTATTCTCTTTAATCTTTTATTTAATAAATTTAAAAATAATCTTTCGCATCAATGATAACATGAAATGAGCACAAATTCTTTTATCATTCACTTATTTAATAAATCGTGCACCAATGATAAAGTGAAATGCAGTTAATTAAAAATAATTATTAATTTTATGCAGTTGGAAGAATTTATATATTTTTTATAATTATATCTTCACATTAATGAGAATAATTTTTAAAAGATATTATAAATATCTTGTACAGTGATTGTTATTTTAAGTTAAGGGATTTTTTAAAACATATTAATTAGTATCATTATTGCAGTTACTCTGACAAAGATTGTTATCGCTGTCACATAAAGTGTCATTTCACATTAAGCAGTTTCACTTATATTAAGTATCACCTTTTTTTTTTACTCTGCATAAAAATAGACCTCATTAATGTTCACAAGTATATATATAAAATATTTTAGGTTTCAGCCAGATATTTCAAAAACATACTCAGAATTTATTTTTAGTTTGCCAACACTTTACTCTGTAAATCTTTTATTTGAAAAATTTATAAATTGTTAAAATTTTTAAATAAAAAAAAAATTAGCGAGATAAATAATACTTTTAAGTGCACAACAATATCACATCATAATTAATGGGAATTTTATGTTGAGTTATATCAACAAAAGTGCAACTAATTTTGGTGCTAGTCTTTAATAGGCCAATGTATAAATATACGAAATGCGCTAAAACGCACGAACACACAAAGCTGAAGACAAAGAAATCTTAATACTGTAGATTGATATAAACTAAATAAAGCTTTTCCAAGGCTCAGTATTACAGACTTTATCCTTCTGCATTAATTCCTCCTAGGATGTTTGCTAACGCAGAAGTTCATAAAACTAATATTCAATTACGTCTTTAGACTATGGAGGAGTCCACTACTCCAACACAGCCAAGTGGGTTAAACAACATCCAAATCTCAGGATTTGGGTCATACATCATAAGTTCATCTTTCCAATTTATAGCAAAAATAAAGAACTTAGTTTTGAACTCTGACACCACACTGGCTATTATTGATGTTTCCAAGTTGTATGGCTCCATTTGCAAATCTAAATCCATTCAAATTATAAAAGAAGAGCTCATAAACCACAACTCAGCTCAAACACTGATTGATTTTATTATTGATTTCTTATTATGGCTGGACAAAAATATTATGGACTTCTTTCACAACCAGTGGTTTCACATGAAGGAGGGTTGACTAATGGGACTGCCTATGAGCGGCATTATCTCTGGCATAGTATTAAATCACTTTGAAAAAAAAAAGTCATCCTAAAATATCAAGATACTAATCTACTCACCAAATACATGACCTTTTCATGGCTGCCCTCACCACAGTTATCCAACAAATCAAAACTGAACTCCAAAACAGTACAGGTCTTACCTTCAATGTAGAACACTAAAACAATAACAAACACATCAAATACCTGGATATACATATTCAGTGAGAGCACACACATCTTAATTATAGTATGCTCATCAAATCTTTTGAGAGTAGAGGCCACTCTCATCCTCTCTCCAATTCACCAATTAACCAAAAACTCTCCGGCCTAACTTCTTTTCTCTATAGAAATATGCATCTTTGTAAGTTCAAAGCAGACAAAAAAGCTTTATGCTTTCAACCCCCTCCCAACTCCAACAAACTAATTAATAATACTAAAGATAGCTTACCATTCTCACTGACACCTCAAGTAGTTTACAATATTGCTTGTCCTGAAATACATTGTATGGCATCATATTATGGTGAGACCAAGGCCTCTCTATCCACTTGGCTATCTCATCACACATACTCATATAATAAAGCAATAGCAGACCCTTCTTGTAATTCAGTTTTTGTCCAGCACTACAGTTCATCTGGTCATTATTGCCAACCTAAAGACCCAGTGGTTGTTTGCAGAGAGTGACAAAATCTTAAGAAAAAAATAAAGAAAGCTTACTTTATCACTAAAGATAACTTTATAAACAGAAAAGACTCTTGTTATAAGATCTTCAAGAATTGGAATGCTTAATTAACTACCTCATTTACAAAAATTTGCATTGCCTTTAACCAACCAATTTATTTACAAGATGGCTATGAATATGAGGACCCTGGCCCTCAAAAGCACTTAGCTACATACTTGGATACATATATTTAGTTTATATCAATCTACAGTATTAAGATTACTTTGTCTTCAGCTTTGTGTGTTCATGCATTTTAGTACATTTTATATATTTATTCATTGGAATAATTAGCCACAAAGTCCAAACTTTTTGCTCATTTAGTAGGCCAATAAAATTTACTTCATAATAGCTTGAATTTTAGATATTATTTTCTGGTGTTAACCATTCACCATTTTATGTTTTTATTTTCTTATCTCTTATTTAAATTACAATAACATATACTGCAGTGACTTCAGATTAAAAATAAAATAAAATTCAAAACTTTATATAATCCTTTAGTACTATGGATATTTAAGATGGATTTGTTCACTATTTAATGTTCATATAATATAAATTATTTCAAAACTTGGATGTGGGTAGCACTTATAACTAAGGAAATGATAAAATTTAAACTTGTTATAGCTGCTTTTATTAAAACTGATCTGACAGATAAATGACATATAATTGAGATGCAGGAAGTTTTTTAAAAAGATCATTAAATGAAATTGCATTTGTTAGATTGGAATTTAACTTGACATCTTCTATTTTTAGAATTTCTATAGATATATCAATGATAATCAACTGTGGAAATAAGAGGGCCAATTCTATAAATTCAAATGGTCTGCAATTATTTAATTATTGCACAATTGACAAATTGACTATTGTAGATTCTTTTATTAAAAGCAGAAAAATTGTAATAAAAAATCTTAGATATATCCACACTCAAAATAAATGCATCTTGTAGATTAAATTACAGTTAGAAATCAAATTGCAAAAAAAGTTCATATTAGAGTAGCATTGAAAAATAATATAACAGTATGCTCCAAGATTTTTAAAATGATATTTATATTAAGTAAAAGTTTTCATTTCAAATATATTCATATAAAGTTTGATGTTAATTTTTAAAAGAATTTACTGCTGATGCTAAATTTCAGAGCTATTAAACACTAAATTGCTGGTTGGGATTTTCAAATCTGTCATGTTACAAAAATGTACAATTCTCTTAAGGAATGTGTTTTGAATACAAGTAAGATTATTCTCAAAAGAATTTACTCTAGTTTTTTATGCAATGATTCTTTATTATTGATTTGATTAAAAGGTAACAAGTGATTCATTTCACTTGCAGAATAATTACATCAAATTTTAATAAGTAATATAAAGATTTAAAGTAAAAAGTTTAATAACTGAGAGAATATAATCAAATTATTGATATATTAAAACTCAAATAAGATACAATAACTTACTGCGCATGGTCACATATCTTTTTTGTTGCAATGAATAAAAACATATGAATCTGAAAAGTATCATAATGCTATTAACTCTGCAGATTACACTGTTTTATTTCGATATTAATAATATTTCAAACACAGATAATATTTTAATTACTTTTTGAATAATCATGCAAGAACTGAGACAATGATTTTTAATGATATATTTATCTGTCAATTTATTTATATTTGAACAAAGATATTTAATTTAATGAAATTAAAACAGCTCATTTTAATTAGAAAAATGGAAAGAATACTGATTGCAGTGAAATATTGAAAAAAGTTTTAAAAGTAAGTTATTTATTCATTTCAAAACTACAAAACTATTGAAATTAGATTTTAATTAAAAGTTGTGCTACACGACTGTAAGAATGCTCCTAGTTGTTGCAAAATAAGAAGGCAAAACATTAATTATCAAAGAAAATCACTGTGATCCACTACACCAAAAATATTTTTAAAGATTTTATTAAATAGGTTTCTTCCAGTTATAGATAAATGATTACTGGACACTCAGTGTGATTTTAGAGAATCGGTGGTATTATAGATGTACTTTTTGTTACTAGATAAAATCAAAAAATTGTCAGAAATAAAGGTGAAATTTATATATTGCCTTTATTGACTTGTCAAGTCAGTTGATTCAATTAATTAAATAGAATTGTGTTATCATCCAAAATTTATTCATGTCACAAATGAGGAAAAAATTATTTTCTATTGATAAAAAATATGCATTTAAAATGAAAGCTAGTGTTAAATAAGAGTATATTCCAGCTACTAAACATCACATGGTCACCATTTCTTATGCCTACACAAGCTGTTTACACAGAGGCTAATTTTTTCATACACGAGTGCAGAGTAATCGCTGGATGAAGGAAGATTTGTGCTTGAGGCTGGACCTTTCGAAAGCGCTAAGCTCGTTCGTTCTTATTTATCTATTTAGTAACAATACACAGCTTTGAGGACAATTGTGCCACACACACAAGCGAACTAGAATATATATATATTTTCCCAAAGTAAAAAAATTATTTGACTTGATCGCAATAATTTTTGTTCTAAATGTATACATGTAATTCATTTTGTAATTTTCTCAACAAATAATTTATTACACGATCACCATTCTTTATGCTTATGCAAGCTGATTGCACAGAGGCTAAACTTTCCATACAGTAACACTACTCAGTGCAAGCCAGAGTAATCAATGGATGCAAGAAGGTTTGTGCATAAAATCCCTATCTAGTGCTTACTCATCCAATATTCACAGATTAATTTCTATCTTGTGGCTCCTTGGAAGGGTCCTCACTGGTGAAAGCCACAAACTAGAAATTTGTCTGGGGATATGGAAAGAATAGGTACTAAATAGGTATTTTATGCACACACCTGTTTGCATCCATTTATTACTCTGGCTTGCACTGAGTGGCCTACTATATAGAAAGATTAGCCTCCATGCAAATAATTTATTCTTAGTTATTTAATGCTGTAGCAAAGCAGGAACTCTGGAGCTGAAGGTAATCAGATCACAGCTTCATTCTGTCACTATCAGTAAAAAAACCATTATATTTGTATTTTTAATATTGATCTTCTAACTGACTATTTTATTATACTCACTAGAACCACAAATGCTTTTTTTTAAACCCAACTGATCAACCTTTTTCTCTATATAAAAATATACTTCAAAATAATGTTATATTATTTCTGCAATGTTTTGCGCAAAATATGAATCTGGAGCTTATTATTTGAAAATAAAAAATAAATAATATAAATATATTTTATAATGTAAGATATATGCATACCTTCATCACTATCACTTTCAGTCATTAACATTTCCTGAAAAATAAAGGTCTATTCAAGTTTAATCAATTTCCCTAAAATGAAAAACATACTTTCTTTTCAATACACTGAACTCCAACCAATTTCTTTATCACAGCTGTTCAACCCCATACACATTTTTTTTAGATATTTTTTTATATAATTTCCTGAGATCCAGTTTAAGATTTAAATAATCAATATATTGTCATTATTTTTAGTGACACATGCAACCCAATTCTATTTCAGCCTTTTAATTCTTTCAATAATCTATTCTAATTTTGATCTCACACATTACCAGCATAAGTTTCCATTCATCCTTATACAGTTTGAAGTCTCATTATCTTCTACTCACCATAAAAATCTCAGATTCATAAGCATTGATAAAGCATACATAGTAGAACATTTACTTTCAAGCATATAAGCATATTTCCTTTTAATATTAAATTATTTTTATCAAAAGCATTCCATTTAAGTTTAGTTCTATAATTAATTTCATTCTTTATGTTTCAGTCTGTGTTAATTTATTGGCATTTATAAAAAACCCTAATAAACCATGTTATATTGTCTTAATACACAATTAATTCAATGTCAAAAATATACAAAAATTCACACATATATATAAGCACTCAGATGTGCTATATAATAATTTAAATTAACATGTTCAAGTTATCATAGACTTATATAAAAAATTCAATTCATTTTTAATAATATGTAAATGTACACATATGATGTGGATATATATAAAAAATTGGATGAATCAAAATTATTAATTCATTCATTATCTAATGGTAAAAAAATTTCTTTTTACTTTTTAAAAATAATAATATTCATTATTTGATAGTCCTTCATAATTTTCTTTTTTTAACAGATTAACTTGATTAATTATAAATGTCTTTAAACATACTCCAGCAAGTTTTTTATTCCCTAATCTAAAAAGATTTTTGGAGTTTTTCTTTGTTAATAAAAAATACTGGAAATGTATGTTATTTTTTATTGAATAAAGTTATTTGCTTTAAAAAAATTACTGCCACTTTCACTAAAAAAAATATTTAAAATAACTCATCAGCTGAACTTTATATATATTATGCAGTACCTTTATCTATGCTTTTGTGCATATAGCTAAAACAATATATGTATAAACTAATTCTTCAGCAAACTGATAGACTTTCTAAGTAAGCTATCCTTTTTAAAACAGTATACTGGCTTGTTATCTTCAGGAAAAATATAATTCAGTCTTGGCCCACATACAATCAGCTCCATTTAATCTAGAATTTGATAGACTTTAGGCATATTGACTAATACACAATATATACAGGTTAATGAGCCATAGAAAAAGCAGACCTTGCTTCCATGTGAAAACAAACTCTACTGTAATGACTAATGGCAGCAGCTAAGCTTGTACATGCTATAATAATCTATAAAACTGTAAAAACCTAAAAAACTCTCTCTAATCTTTTTTTCAATCTTTTTATAGACAGGGTGAAAAAAAACAGTAATTAAAAACAAGTTTTCTCTTTCTTGATTGAAAAAAGTTAATGATTCTTTTCAATTCACTTTAATTCTTTGAAAAACAATTTTGTAGGATTTTTATCACAATATGTTATATAAGCATTATTTTTATTTAAAAATTTCTTTAATTAAAATATATATAGAGGAATTTTATAATTACCAGTATATCTATTTTAACACAAAAACATGCTTGTTTTAATTTCAAAATTCAGAATTAATAAAATATTAGTTAGACCTCTTTAAAATGTCTAATTTATAATAATTTTTTTTAAATTCAAAATTATTTAATCCTTAATTGTTATTTCAGTATAATATAGAAAATATCTAAAAAAAATTGTTTGTGTTTATTTCAACTTTTCCTTTCAACTTTATATATATATGCACACAATCATTATGTTATTATATGCCATGAGACACATAACTGTGTCAATATATAATGGTGCAAATAAAAATCAGTGCTAAAAATGTAAATATAAACAAATAAATAAACAAAAAAATGCCTTTAATCTTTTGAATAAAAATTTGTTGCAATTTTTCATTTATTAAAATTATTTTACTATTTTAAATACAAGTATATTTTATATATCTAGAGTCAAGATGTAATATAGGGAATTTGACCACAGATTTCCAAGTTTCCTTCAGCCATCCACTCTATCTCATATAACCATTACATACGATCACACACATGTGAAAAAATAAATAATGTCCAATTTACATATTTATTTCTGAACCAACACTCATTACTTAGTTCAGATCATCATCTACCACATATATCAAATATTCACATTTTAATGAACAGGCATCAATCTATTTCACTCTTCCAATTCTTCAGCCATCATTACCATTAAAAATCTATGGTGATGCCTATATTATTGTCATGCCCTTGTTGTCCTTAAGTCACTCTGACCCTTCATGTATAGGACTTTGTCCATTTAAATATACAGAAGAGGGTTGAGCAGGATACAGGATAAATTTGTAATATTTTAAATATAAGGGTATTTTATATACCTGGAGTCTCCTTTTAATCATCCACTTTATCTCATGTAACCAATACACATAATGCTCCCCCACATATGAAAAAGATAAATGATCTCCAAAATATGTATTTCATGCTGAACCAGAACTCATCAGTTGATCCAAATCATCATCTCCCACACATATATATAATCAGTGCTTGGTTTATATTAAGATAGAAAATCTTCATACTTTAATGATATTGGCATTAAAGAAAGGATTTGGATATTCCATCATCAGATTTCCAATGGCATAGATGGATGAAGAATTGTTGGGTGGAGTAGATTGAAGCCTGCCCATTAAAGTGTTAAGATTTGTTATCTTAATATAAACCAAACATTAATTATATATAAGTGTGGGAGATGATGATCAGGACTAACTGATGAGTATTGTTTCAGTATGAAATGCATGTAATGGAGATCATTTTATCTTTTTTACATGTGTGTGGTCATGTGTACGAATTGTATGAGACAGAGTGAAGGGAGCTTAAAAGTTTTTGTTCAAATCCCCTTTATAAAATTATTTTAATATACACCTATGTAATCCAACATAGTAGGAGAGTAACAGACCTGAGTGTTAATGGCTTCCAAATCAATTCTTAGCCAAAGAAAAACAACCCCTCAGTTTTCTCAAAAATATCAAACTGTTACACTTTACCTGCCATATGGAGGCTTGAATGTCTCACTATGTCTTGAGAAACTAATCCTATTATAATTTATATTAATAAATAATAGATAATATCAACATTAAAAACTTTAAGCAAAAGAGAACTATAGTCAAGTGAAAGCACTTCATCATCATTGGTAGTAGTTTTCCATTTTCTTAGCAAAATTTATTTTATTTTACAATAGTTTTAAAGCTGCCTCAACAAAATAAAAGTATATTAGGCTAGGATATTGAAACTTTTGTTACATACAAAAAAATCATAGATTTTTTTTTTTTTTTAAGTAGTGTAATTTTTATTAAAAATATTTTAAATTAAACAAAAATTCCGAATACTATTTTATTCTTTCAGAAAGGGTTGGCAATAGCAAACAAAAAATAAATGTTTTAATATTTATTTAGGCATACAGAAAAAAATCCTAAAACTAATTGTCATTTATATAAATTGTAATATGTCAAAACTGTAAATGATAAACGATTTTTTTTGTTTGAAAAAGAAAGTTACATGTAAATGATAAACAAAATGTATGTATGGCAATTGACTTTTATACTTTGGTCCATTATCAGATGTTATATTAAAGGACTTACTGTTTGTGCTCCAACAAATTCAAGTACATCTCTTAATCTAGTTCCAGACCATTTTGCATTTCCAATAGCACCAATTTCCCAAGGGGTACCCTAATACATATATAAAGTATTGCTTATTGTAAAGTCAGTAAAGTTTATATGGTAAATTATTGATTTGTGCAAGTAATTAGAAGCCTATGATGAAAATATTATTGTATAAAAGATTAGTGATACTAGACATTAAAATGATTTAGTAATAATGAGACATTCATTGAAGAAATAAAAATGAATTTAGATATTTCTTAATGGTAACTTAATAATAATAAACCAAAGAAAAAAATTAAACATTGCATGATTTTATTAACTTATATTCAACATTTACATTAAGAACAATAATTTGCTCTGTAATTCTTTTCTAGAGTTATCTTTTGGAAATATCTAACAGTGCACATATAACTGAAATTATTAAAACATATAGTTGCTGACCTAGTGGCTGATGTACTAGTGGCAGGAGTTTCCCATAGGAACTTAGAAAATTTCAAATTATTAGCTTGTATATTATAAAAGATGTTTGCTGAAAATGTTTATGAAATCCATTACTTTTTATTGATAAATGTTAGTAGCCAGAAACTATTCTGGATTTTTGTTTGGTATTATATCTCCTGAGTTTAGATTAGAATTTATGGGTATCTGACTTTATTCATATTGAAATATACTCACCAAAACATTTACTTCCTAATATTTCAAATACATTATTACTATAACATCCATATATTCTTTACATAAATAATAAGTAACTCAAATAATCAAAACCAGCAATAAATCTATTCCATTCTAATATTATAGAATTTTAGTACAAATTCTTGACATATTCTTACATTATATTCAATAAATCTTAATAACTTCTTATATTCCAATACTTTGATAAGCCTAGTATAAAGAAACTTATGATATACCTTGTCAACAAAAAAGTTAAGAGAACTATTCCTTTATCCAATTATAAATTTATAATGCTACTGGGAAATTTTTGCATGAATTTTTTTTTTTAAAGAAGCAAAATCCTTTCTTCAATATGAAAGGTCTTTTTTTCCCATTATCTCTTAGCAGACTGTCAAATGGTTCATGAAACATCCAATATTTATGAGATAATTTAAATAATTTGACATGTTTGTAGTCCAAGTTAATTTTAAAACAGTGTAAGACAATATCAACTGAATATTTTTTGCTGAGATGAATTTATTACCTGAAAAATCAAATATAGTCTGCAATTTGATAAAGTTAATGGAAAATAGCCAATTTTCAAAGTTATTAAAAAATTGCCTAAATATTTCCTCTTTCCTTTATCCTGCAAATCATTAATAACTATTCTCTTTGCATTTGCATATAATATGGATCAATAATGTCAGATATTTTAACAATCTGGGTATAATTTAAGTAGTGATCTAGAAGTTTCTCTAATATATAATTGACAATAAATTGTTCTCAAGCAGTTATCTTCTGACAATATTTTCAAAATTCTATTTGAATTTCGTAGAATTTCTCTTGCAAATTTTCATAATAAAATAAATACAATTGGTCTAAAGAGCTCAAAGGAATTTTATATATGATTATGAAGGCATTTAAAATGTTTATTGAACACATGAGTCTGGTTAAGAATTCTCTATATAATTTTTGTTAAGAATATTGAAAATGAATCACCTATTAAGTGAACTTATAGATGCAAAATCATGTGCATTATGCATAAATTCAGTAATGGAATGAAACTGGAATGCATTAAAATTTTATTCAAATATTTTTTTTTCATAGTAGAAATGTCTATCTGCACATTTATTTTTGAATTATTTAGTATTTTTATTTTCAATCCAAGTAACCTATATATGGACCCATCATAAAATATGAATATAAATATATAAAGGCCCCAAGAACAAAACAAAAATAGTGTCATAGATTCAATACATTTATATCAAAAATAAAAATAAAATAAAAAAGATTTAATAAGCACCCCCCAAAACCATTAACAACTTTATTAATTTCATTTATGAATTAAAAAAAAAATAAAGCAAAAGAAAAGTAGAAATACGATTAACAATGAAATATCACTAGCATTTGCTATTTGTTCAATACACTATATAATTGGAGAATTGATTATTTTTAAATAAATGAATGGTCACCTGAAATTCACCCAGATTTTGAGAAAGTTGAAAGAGAATCTTTTTGTAAAATGAATGCATTTATCCTTTTCAAAACTATTAATGCATACAGAGATTATTTGGATAATCTTAATGAACTTAATAATAATGGAAAGAAGATCTAAAATAATAAAAAAATCAAGTCAGATGTCACATGACCTAATTTATAAAGCTCATATTTGTAAATGTTATATATAGAGCTTGCAAAATAAGCTCTTAACAAGCTTTGAGAATATCCTCAACCCCAGACCGGTTTCTGCTTCTGGCATTATCAGTGAAGTGCCAGGATATTCAGCATTAGATTAAAAATACTAGGACAAGCCCTGCACTTTATCTAATGTATAACTATTGTGAAGAAAATCTGAAATTGTCAGACATTCATATGTCTTCCAATCCCACTATCTAACTCATATGGCTATTTGAGTAACTTGATTTTTTATTATTTTATTTTTTGCTATTAAGGCTTTGGCAATTTTATATTGTGAAAGCTATTAATATGTGGTGTATCTAAACTTAGTTCAGTCCCATATGGCTATTTGAGTTAGATAGCACTGGGCTTCTCCAAGTATTTTTAACCTACTGTTGAATATCCTGGCATCTCACTGATGATGCCAGAAGCAGAAACCATTCTGGGGTTGAGGATATTCTCAAAGCTTGTTAAGAGTTTATTTTGCAAGTTGTATATAACATTAATAATTGAACATAGACCAAAATGTTTGGTCATTTAAAACAAGTGTTCCAATACTTTAGAAAATTCAAAAAATATTT
The DNA here is from genome assembly GCA_028023455.1 of Epiperipatus broadwayi. Classification (NCBI taxonomy): domain Eukaryota; kingdom Metazoa; phylum Onychophora; class Udeonychophora; order Euonychophora; family Peripatidae; genus Epiperipatus; species Epiperipatus broadwayi. The sequence goes on from JAQFVV010000069.1 coordinate 6,214,736, forward strand.
TAGTACCTACTAATACCTAATGATTAAACACCAAGAATATAGCTTATTTAACAAAAAATATTTTTAATCAAACATAAATGATTTATAATCATATATTTATATGACATATTTTTAAACACATTTCTCTAAAGATCTGACAATATATCAAAACAGATAAAAATTTTCCACACACTATGCTTTTATCCAACATAGGAATTAAACTTATTAAACAACTAGGATCTGTAATCACTTAATAAACCTACCACTGGAAGCAACAACATATAAATTTAGCTTAATTAATCAATAAGCATTTTCAGTAAATTTTGGTGATTATTCTACATACTAATCTCATATTCTTATTTTACATAAGTAGCAAGTGGAAAATTAGATATGTCCTACTTCTTATCAGATTTATTTAATCAGCCAGATGAAATCTCTTCTTAAACAATATAGCTATTTTTTTGATATTTTTTTTTTTGTAGTCAATAGATCCCAAGAGAATGCATGATTGACTCTGGCATCCAGAATATACTGGATATTTTTTAAATTTTATTGATCCAGTATTGTAATGGTTTATAATAAATGGCAAAGCCAACAATGAACTGATGACTAATCAGTAAATAGTTATCAATTGTTTACATAATAATGTGTGAATGCATCCCTGGAATCATAGCTTTTCTATCAATAACCAAGATATTGAATGGTACAAAAACAAAAATATTGCAAATAATAAGAATATTAATAAAAGTCTAAATATTTTTCTAATACTTCAAGAATAAACTGAAATGACTCTTCTGATGGAATGTTAAATATCTTCTATTATTTATGGCTTCCAAATTGCATATATTATAGCTGCATCAAAGTCAACACATAATATATCAATAATTACGATTTTGTTAGCCAAAAATCAATTGTGCATATTCCTCATATAGAATATACAAATAATCAAAATTTCTTGGAAATAAATACAAATGTAATATCCCTTCATGGTATAGAAAATTTGTCTTCCATTATAATTGTATTGATTCATTTTAATATTTATTAATATTCTAAACTATTATATGTAAATAATATATCAGTGAACATAAACTATTAAATTATAAAATAGGTTGATGTAACACTTATAATACTGATGCAAAAAAAGTAAAAAAATGTAACCCATGTCAAGTTTCATAATGAATCACAACAACTCAAGCAGTATATTAATAATATTTTGTTTTTACTTCAATATAAAATACAGATAATACTACCCCCCCCCTATATTAATAGTCTCATTTCTTAAAATGAGTTAAAAAAAAACAAAAATTAACTAATTTAAACACTTTTGACAAAAATTTGAGAAATTGTTATTTTAAATAATAAAATAAATACTTCCTTATAATTCAAACTTTAATTTATTTAAGATTTTAGCTTTGATTAACTCTTATATATAAAGACATTGCAATAAACTAATTATTTTCAAACTGTAAAGCATAATCCTTTGAAATATGTTTGCATAAAATGTATCTTTAGTTGAATAAACTTCACATCTAATTATTGTACATATTCATTTTAAATTTATTATTATTTTTATTAATCAAATTTGTACTAAAACAATAGAAAAGCAATCAATTTTTGGAACTGAAACAAAAAGTATATTACAAGTATTTAGTACACTTAAGATTCATTAATCTTTCTCAGATTTTAATGATTTAGTTACTTTCTTTATTACATTCAAAATGTTTCTTTTTTACACTAACTAATTCATCATTCTATCACATTAACTTACTCCCATTGGTTCCGTTTTTCCATCATCCCAGTTTTTATTTTCCATCATACTTGCTTTTATATTTTATTCAATTTATCATCTCACAAATTTTCTCCCCTACTCACTTTTATCCTTCCATTCAATTTGTTATCTCAAAAATTTTCTCTTATCTTATTCTTTCTTCTTTTATTTTAACCTACCCCTCTTATAAATATATCATTTTTGTCAACCACTAATTATTCCAAAAATCTTATGTTATTATATCAGATTAATATTACTATACTGGAAGTTCTATTCCTTTCCTTAATATCACCTTCTAGTATGAACTTTCATATTATACTGACTTTCATCTTATTTTTCTCTTATGACTGTTTATAGTCTATCCTTTTTTTTTTTTTGCTTTTAGCATTAAATATTAACCATTAAATAACTATACTTTCTCATTTCTTTTAAGGAAAATTTCTCCCCATTTTTCATTCTCTATTATCATTTATTTATTTATTAATTACCTTTGATTTTTCTTTATTAAAATTAATATTCTCTCTTTTTTTAATACTCATATCTCAAATATCATATGGCATGTTTCCTTTTCATTAGTGAATTGAATGACCTAGGCCTAAATATTTTATACTCTATATTTACATAATAATTTATTTTATAGTTATCTAAAATATAATACAAACAATATAGGTGATAAAGAGCAAACCCTCTTGAGGCCACTATTCTTTGATACATTATCTTTCATTTAAACAGACAATTTTTTTCTTTTATGGCTTTTCTAATATCTGTAACAACTCAAACAAAACCTATTTTTTCTAACATAAAAATTAAATAAATATTCTGTCATATTTCAAAAGTCAAATATGCTTTTCTACCCAATCTATAACTCAACTTTTTATGTCAATGCCAAGAAGTAAGCACTAATTTTTTGTATTCTGTTTGTATTTTTTCTCATGTATACCATACTTTAAGTTTATTCAGAATAAACAAATATATAAGATCATACATAGTTGATAGCATTGCTATCTTCTGTTATTAAAAAAAATCTTAAATATCTTTTTCTTTAATAAATAATAATATAATTCTTGTATTTTTCAGAAGATCTTTGTTCCAATTCCAAGTTTTGTTTTAGGTTCATTACTTTTCATTATTTACAATAATGACTTGATGAATCTTCCTTTGCATTCAAATATTTCATGTTTTGCAGATGATACAGCATTAGTGTTATCAGTTGCAAACTTATGAACTACTTCAAAAATTAATAAATGAGGATTTAAATATAATTAAGCATTGATGTTTCTATAATAATTTATTTATCAATTTAATTATAATAAATCTAATTTTCAATATATTTCTGTTGAAATATGAAACAGAAAACTAATAAAATTTGAATCTACATTTTATTTAGGATATTTCTAGCCTCATAGTTTAGGTGGGACAAACATATAATTTATTTCAAAAAGTTTAAGACTTATACATTTTTAAGAAAAAATAAAATTAGGAATATTTTACCACAGAAGACTATTATATAGAATTATAGGCAAATTTTCTCCCTAAATAAATTTATGAAATATCTCTTTGGGGAGGCACAGCTTCATATTGCTTATGGTCTTTAAAGACTCTACAGAATTTTTTTTAAGAATTATTTTAAATAAATCATTGGAATATCATTTTAATTCTTTATATAATATATCAGAAATTTTATCAGTCAAAAAATTATTTATAGCCAATGTTTTATGTCATTATTTCAAACTATATCACTCCAATGTATTGTTTCAATTATTAAAAAAGAAGATAAAACTAATAAGTCTAAATTTAACATAATTGATTATCCACATTGTAACAAAACCTACAGAAGATATCAAATATGTTATCTTGGTTCAATCTATTTCAATATTTTAATGCAGTTTTATCCTGAAATTATGTATAATATTTTATTAAATAGGTTCAAGAAAAAAATAATTTTATGGTTAACTTAACTAATAATATTTCAATTATAATTTTTTATTGTTTCCATTGTAAAAAGTGCAAAATTATAACATTACTTTAACTTTCACTTTTAATCAAATTATTTATAAGAATAAGATAGAACTTTATTGAATTCTGGAACATTATGTATATAGTTTATTATATTTATAATTGTTAATCATAATATTTTATATCGTATACATATATTTATTAATATATATATTCATTAATGAATATTTTATATTATTAAATCATAATTGTTTATAATGAATAATATTTCTGTAGTGTAATTTTCACTACACCATTCTCATGCATATACTGAACAATGATAAAGATATGTGTAAGAGATTGTGGATTGGGGCAATTGATGAATACTGGTTCAGCATGAAATGTGCATCTTGGAGATCATATATCTTTTTCACACGTCTTTGATCATGTGTTTATAATTACATCGCTTCACAAGATGTTAAAAGTGGATAGAAATCAGTCATTACTTTATACAAGAGGGATGTAATGAAAATGATACAGCAGACATATTATTTATTATTGAATAATCACAAGTATAATGAATGACTAATCATTTTATACAAGCTTTATTATTCAATTTATATTATATTTTTAACTCCACACGTGATTTTTTCTTCACATAAAGTTTATTGTAAATTGATTTATAAATAAATAAAATTTCTAGTATTTCTCACTTGTAACTTTTTAAAAGCTTCTAATAACTTTTATAATTATATTTATTATTCTCGTGAAATTCTTTTAAAATAAATATTTAAAATTTTATCAATTTCTCTTTTATCTTCAAATTCTTTACCTTCTTTATCAACTAATTTAATCTTTTCATCAAATCTACTTCAACAATAAGGAAAAAAAAGTCACTGCTGCAAAATTCTTCAAATCTACTTAAAACAATTTGTTAATAAAATGTATTCAACTATTAGTATTTTCTTTATCATCTTTCAAATATAGAATATATTACCTTGATTTCCTTAATTTTTGTAAGTTCATTTCTTCTATTTCCAGCACACTAAAAATAATAAAATAAAAATAAATATAAACATTATTACAACTATAAATAGTGAGGATTGCCAATTCCTCTACAAGCTTTATGATAAATGCTTAGCCAGAGCCAGCACTTAAAATATCTCTGTCAGAAACCCCTCCCCAAACCCCTGACCATGGTTTCGTGCTTTGGCACTCCTCAGAGAGGTGTCAGGGTAGGTTCAGACACTAGATCTAAAAATACCAACCCAAAGCCAAGCACTTAGCTAAAAGTTATCTATTGAGAGGAAAATCTGAAATTTTCAGACATGTACATGTCTTCAAACCCAGCTATCCAACTCAAATAGCTATATGGGGCTGATAGATCTTCAGCCATGCCATATAGTAGTAGTCATAGCAATATAAAATTGCATAAGACTTTTTGGCAGAGACTATAAATAGTCAAAATAAAAGTCATAGATCAATTCATAGATCACATGACCCTATCTCTTAAGCTTGTAAGTTATAAATAGTGAGGATTGCCAATTCCTCTACAAGCTTTATGATAAATGCTTAGCCAGAGCCAGCACTTAAAATATCTCTGTCAGAAACCCCTCCCCAAACCCCTGACCATGGTTTCGTGCTTTGGCACTCCACAGAGAGGTGTCAGGGTAGGTTCAGACACTAGATCTAAAAATACCAACCCAAAGCCAAGCACTTAGCTAAAAGTTATCTATTGAGAGGAAAATCTGAAATTTTCAGACATGTACATGTCTTCAAACCCAGCTATCCAACTCAAATAGCTATATGGGGCTGATAGATCTTCAGCCATGCCATATAGTAGTAGTCATAGCAATATAAAATTGCATAAGACTTTTTGGCAGAGACTATAAATAGTCAAAATAAAAGTCATAGATCATAAAGCTCATAGATCACATGACTCCTCATCTACTTAAGCTTGCAAGCTTATAAATAGTGAGGATTGCCAATTCCTTTACAAGCTTTATGATAAATGCTATAGTCTAGGCCAGCACTTATGCAATATCTCTGTCGAGACCCCTCCCCAAATCCCTGGCCATGGTTCAGTGCTTGGCACTCCACAGAGAGGTGTCAGGGTAGGTTCAGACATAGATCTAAAAATACACCTATACCATGCCTGAAAAGTTCATCTCATCTGAGAGGATAGACTGAATTTTCAGACATGTGCATGGCTTCAAACCCAGCTATCTCAGACTCAAGTGTCTGAACTACGCTGACAGACTCATCCTGCCAAGGTAGTGTCATAGCAATAAACATGGTCAGGGGTGGAAGGCTTTCTGACAGAGACTATAAGGATAGTCAAAATAAAGCATTTATCATAAAGCTTGTAGAGGAATTGGCAATCCTCACTATTTATAACTTACAAGCTTAAGAGATAGGGTCATGTGATCTATGAATTGATCTATGACTTTTATTTTGACTATTTATAGTCTCTGCCAAAAAGTCTTATGCAATTTTATATTGCTATGACTACTACTATATGGCATGGCTGAAGATCTATCAGCCCCATATAGCTATTTGAGTTGGATAGCTGGGTTTGAAGACATGTACATGTCTGAAAATTTCAGATTTTCCTCTCAATAGATAACTTTTAGCTAAGTGCTTGGCTTTGGGTTGGTATTTTTAGATCTAGTGTCTGAACCTACCCTGACACCTCTCTGAGGAGTGCCAAAGCACGAAACCATGGTCAGGGGTTTGGGGAGGGGTTTCTGACAGAGATATTTTAAGTGCTGGCTCTGGCTAAGCATTTATCATAAAGCTTGTAGAGGAATTGGCAATCCTCACTATTTATAACTTACAAGCTTAAGAGATAGGGTCATGTGATCTATGAATTGATCTATGACTTTTATTTTGACTATTTATAGTCTCTGCCAAAAAGTCTTATGCAATTTTATATTGCTATGACTACTACTATATGGCATGGCTGAAGATCTATCAGCCCCATATAGCTATTTGAGTTGGATAGCTGGGTTTGAAGACATGTACATGTCTGAAAATTTCAGATTTTCCTCTCAATAGATAACTTTTAGCTAAGTGCTTGGCTTTGGGTTGGTATTTTTAGATCTAGTGTCTGAACCTACCCTGACACCTCTCTGAGGAGTGCCAAAGCATGAAACCATGGTCAGGGGTTTGGGGAGGGGTTTCTGACAGAGATATTTTAAGTGCTGGCTCTGGCTAAGCATTTATCATAAAGCTTGTAGAGGAATTGGCAATCCTCACTATTTATAACTTACAAGCTTAAGAGATAGGGTCATGTGATCTATGAATTGATCTATGACTTTTATTTTGATTATTACAACTATGCTTTGAAATTATTATCTTACTATTTACTGTATCAAACAAATAAATAAAGAGATTAAAAAAAAATAAATGACCCTCAAGATAAATTTCTATTGCAGCACTCTACCTTTGGTATATATCATAAATCTTTTAAATACCCTTACCATTTGATATTGGCTAAATGGGTTTATAAGTAACCATTAGAAACCAGTCAACACTTCAGACAATCACAATATAGATAATAATCAACAATACCAAACTGTTGTCAAAGTAACCTAATTATTAAAAGGTGGTTGCCTTGCCAACAGTTTGAGATTGTTGATTATTATCTATATTGACATTGTCTAAGTGTTGACTGGTTTTAAATGGCTATTATAAATTGTATTATTTAATTTTAGCAGTAATGCAATGTGAAGCAATGCATTGTGACTTCTTATATGGAGTAGGGAATCTCTCAGCCACTATTCTCAGAGAAACCTGTTAGCCAGTTTACCTTCCCTTTCCATTCCCCACCCTGTTCCATCCCATTTCCACAACATAATCTTTGTCGACTCCATGGCCTTTATACTTAAATCTTACCATTTCCCAAACCCAGCATAAAAAGCAATAACCCACTTTCTGTACAATCACTTTGGGTTATATTTATTCTTCCACAACTTCACTATTTGTATCCTTTCTGCTTTCAGGCATTTACATTCAATTAACAGATGCATAATATTTTCTATGCCTTCTTTATGCAACTTGCAGACTAATGCACCCATCTTTAGCAACAAGGGAATATCCCTTGTTGCCAAAGATGCTGTTTGAGCCTTAAACAGTAAACTACTTTCCTTCTATTATCATAATCAATATTCGATTTTTATATATACTCTTTTAGTCTGTAAACTAGTTCTTCATCTCTCCAACTCCCTATTCTTTATTAATGCATCTATTTTTCTATCCCATTCCTTGCCACTATAACACTCAACAATTCTCCTAATACCTTTGTACAAGTATACTGCCATAAATTTTTTATCCAAATCTTCTGCATACCATACTATCTTTCTCACCCATTTTGTTGTATGCCATTTACTCATAACCCAATTAAATAATCTACCAAACATTTTCATTTTGCTTTTAGCAGTAGCAAACTTTCCAGACAGTAGTCATCAAGTGTAAGCCATTATAATCAATGAATTCAGGGAGTTTTGTGCATAAAATCCCTATCTAGTGCCGAATCATCCAATATTCCCAGACTAGTTTCTAGCTTCCGGCTTTCATCAGTGAGAAGACTTGGATTTGAGAGCTCTGCACCTAGATCTTAGGATGTAATGCAATCCCCCAGTAGCAACCTTTTACCTATTTGGTTAACTATAAAGCTAGGAGTCCAAGATAAAAACACAATAATATTTTTCAATTCAAGCAATTTGCTTATATAGTCATATAGATCTAAACTCAGTTTAACAACTATACATTTTGGCATCTTTGGTTTTTCAAAAAATAGCAGTCATGATTACTCTATGAGTAAGATAGGTACAAAACCATCAAAATATCACATGATCACCATTTAAAGTGATTATACAGGCTGTTAATAACAGTAGCAAACTCTCCAGACAGTAATGCCACCAAGTACAAGTCTTCATAATCAATGGATGCAGGAAGGTTTGTGCATAAAATCCCTAACTAGTGCCTATTCATCTAATATTCACAGACTAGTTTCTAGCTTGGGGCTTACATCAGTGAAGTGCCTTGTATTTGAGAGCACTGCATTTAGATCTTAGGATCATATGCATCCCATGAGCAGCCACTTTTTACCTGTGGTTTCTGAAAAACCAAAGAGAGCAAAATGTGTAGCAGCAGCATTGAGTTCAAAAGAGCTTAGATTAAAACATCATTGTGTTTACATCTTGGGTTCATAGTCTTATAGTTAACCAAATTGATAAAAGATGGATGCTAGAGTATTGCATTAAATCCTAAAATCTAGATGGTGCTCATAAATCCAGAGCTCTTTATTAATGAAAGCCATAAGCTAGAAACTAGTCTGAGGATATTTGATGAACAGGCATTAGATAGGGATTTTATGCAATAACTTCCTGCATCAACTGTCTTGCACTTGGCGGCATTACTGTCTGGAGAGTTTGCTATTGTTATTAACAACCTGTGTAAGCATATAAAATGGCAATTTTGTGATGCTTTGATGATTTTATAGCTATCCTGCCCATAGGATAATAGTGACTGTGAATTTGAAAAAACTAAAGACTCCAAAATGTATAGATGCTGAACTAAGTTCAGATCTATATGACTATATAAGTAAATGAGCTTGGATTGAAAACTACTGTTCCCATCTCGGGCTTCTAACTTTATAGTTAAAAAATAAGTAAAAGGTGGCTGTGAGAGAGTTGCTAGATCCTAAGATCTAGGTGCAGTGCTCTTAAATCCAAGACTCTATACTGATGAAATCTACAAGCTAGAAACTAGTCAGGGGAGATTGGATGAATAGGCACTAGATAGAGATTTTATGCATAAACCTTCCTGCATCCATTAATTATGTATAAGCATATAAAATGTTGTATCATGTAATGTTCAATTTTATTATTTTGTATTTCTAATTCTAACACGTTATTATTTATTGTAAAAACTAATTAATGGTAAGAATAATGATTAAAATTGAATACTTTATTCCAATAGTAGTTCAATATAATGCATGGAACAGCAGTACTGCATTTATGATTATTAATATAAACATATTATTTACAGTTAATTTTATTTTTGAGGAATATCTTTTTTTTAATTATGTTAAAAGTATATCTTGGGCTTAGAATTTACAGAAGTATGACATTTTCTTCATTCAATGATGAAATGCTAAGTTGATTCTTATTTGTCTCTTTATATTAACTTGGGACTTTTATCCTTTCCAGTTATGAGTAGTATCCATTCACTGATCAGTAACTAATAGATTGACTTGGTTATCTATAGTCTGAATACCTGCAAGAAAATCACTAATCTTACTTGAAAATTCACAGCTGTTTGAAAAAAAACCATTTTAAATTTCACCTAGATATGAACTGTAAGTTGCAGTTATAAAGAGATAAATTTGATTTCTGTGTTAACAGGCTATGCCAATATATATTATTTCTTAATAGGTAGAATTGTGATTTATTAGAATATATAAATGTCATTTCTAAAGATAGCTTTGATTTATATATAAAATAGTCTCATAAATTTCTATTAATTAGAAACCATGAGAATCAAAAAAGCATTAGTCTAGGATTATAGTTGGAATTTAATGATTAAATCTTACTTTATTAATATATATACAAAAATTTATTACAGACTTTAATTATTATATATTGAGACAGTTATGTGTCTCATGGCATACAACAACATAGTAGGGTTGATGCATATATATATATTGTAACGATCCAGAGAAATAGACTTATGTAAACTGCACTACAGGGCGCTATCTAGGCATTTGAACCTAGAAAAATTTATAAAGTAGGCAGATACGTAAGTAAAAAAAAAATTTTTTTTTTTTTTTAAATTTTGATTCCGGTCGTTAGCCCAAGTCACTAGCTCAGGGAGTAGCAGAGATTTAATAATATCATATCTTATCTAATTATATTTCAACATTAAAAAATAAATAAAATAAGCCACTGCCAGTAATTAACATACAAAAATTTATTTACGCACACACATATATATATATAAGATTTAAAATTGTTTTAGTATCAGTTCAATAACCCCCCCCCCCCATTTAAAAATGTCTAGCGTGATTCAGTCTAATTGGGAATGAAATAAAAGCTGTGATTTGTTTAAAAAAAATCATATTTTTAATTTTGTGATTGATGGAATTGAATAAAATGTTAAGTCATCTTATTTTTTTTTTATCTGTCTCAATAAAAAGAAAAGAAATTAATTATCCAATCATTAAAAAGAAAGAAAAAAGATACTTGAGTTAAACTGAGGCAGTATTCAAATCAGGCACGTCGTCGGAAGAAAAGAACTTTTTTTTTTCTCTCGTCTTACACAGAGAAGCAGAACATATTAAATTTTTTTTTAAAAAAAAAGTGTATTACTTAATTCTTTTGATACATTAAAATAAAGCTTTAACAAAACGTGAAAATGGAAAAAGAAAGCTTTACTAGAGGAATTATAATAACAATGGGGTAATTTAGCGGCTTCACTCTCTCCACGCTATGCCATGACTTTCCATAGATGAAATAACCTGCCTTCTTTAGAGTAAACTAGACTGCAAAACTGGAAGGTAATTATGTTATAGGAATGTTTAGACATTTTTTACCATAAATTATAAATTGACATCATGAAATATCTACATAAAAATTATTTTTATAAAATATTAAAACATATTTATCATATGTTATGAAGTGAATTTATGAAACGGTTGCATACGTTTTGTTTAATAAAATATTAAGACATCTTTATCATACGTTATAAAATGAAGTTATGAAATAATTACCTAGAATTTGTTTTATAAAATATTAAAACATCTTTATCATATGTTATAAAGTGAAGTTATGAAATAATTACGTAGAATTTATTTTGTAAAATATTAGAACATGTTTATCATACGTTATAAAATGAAATTATGAAATAGTTATACGCAAATTTATTTATAAAAATATTTGAATGTATTTACTATATGGATTAGAAATGCTCCACAAGCCAAACAGAATTCATGTGTATGAATATACCCTTATATTTGACTAAATTAGAAATTCTTTAATTACTAAATTATAAATGCTCTACAAGCCAAACAGAGTTTATGTGTATAAATATACTCTTATATTTGACTAAATTAGAAATGCTTTAATTACTAAATGATAAATGCTCCATAAGCCAAACAGAGTTTATGTATATGAATATAATTTTATATTTGACTAAATTATAAATGCTCTACAAGCCAAACAGAGTTTATGTGTATGAATATACTTTTATATTTGACTAAATTATAAATGCTGCAATTACTAAATGATAAATGCTCCACAAGCCAAACAGAGTTTATGTGTATGAATATACTCTTATATTTGACTAAATTATAAATGCTGCAATTACTAAATGATAAATGCTCCACAAGCCAAACAGAGTTTATGTGTATGAATATACTCTTATATTTGACTAAATTATAAATGCTGCAATTACTAAATGATAAATGCTCCACAAGCCAAACAGAGTTTATGTGTATGAATATACTTTTATATTTGACTGAATTATAAATGCTTCGGTTACCAAATGATAAATGCTCCACAAATCAAGAATTGCTAAGTTTAAATGTTTACCAATCAATAATGATTCATAAAATAATGAAATGCTGTATAAACCATAAATGCTTGACTGTTTCCAAGCTTCTTCTCATAAATGAATTCAAAATGAACTATTGTTGAATTAGAATGTTTCCAAGCTTCTTCTCATAAATGAATTCAAAATGAACTATTGTTGAATTAGAATATTTCCAAGCTTCTTCTCATAAATGAATTCAAAATGAACTATTGTTGAATTAGAATATTTCCAGGCTTCTTCTCATAAATGAATTCAAAATGAACTATTGTTGAATTAGAATATTTCCAAGCTTCTTCTCATAAAGGAATTCAAAATTGAACTATTGTTGAATTAGACTGTTTCCAAACGTCTTCTCATAAATGAACTTGTAAATGAACTATTGATAAAAAAAAGAACTGCTTCTAACTCTTTCATAAGTAAAAATGAAGATGAGTTATCATGTGGATAGAAATGAACTTTGTTAGAAATTGCAAATTAATTGTTATTTAATAAATTTTTTTTTTGTTACTAAAAATTAAATTGGTTATCCAGTTGTCCAATTCTGTTTTGTTTTATTGCATCACTCATCAGTTATAGCACTTGTTCATGAGAATCTCATGCCTTCTGAGCTACGTCTGGCATAACTAGACCTAGGCAAGTCAGGTTGTAGTGAGACGGAACTCTAATGGCGCTTTTTGGGAAACCAAACATAGAAATATTTAGATGTTTCCAGTCTCTATGGTACTACATCCTCTGATGAGCAGGAAATATTGTTGTAGGAGGCATTAACATCTGCATTAGGAATGTCAATTGATAGCTCCTTCCTACAACATGCTCATCAGAAAATTGTTACAGCTGACGTAATAAAACGGTTGTATGCGGGTCCGGTTACATTTGGCGCCCAACGTGAGGCTTTACCTGGCTAACCTACCTATAGGCTCCGGTTACATTTGGCATCCAACTGTGAGGCTTTACCTGGCTAACCTACCTATAGGCTCCGGTTACATTTGGCGCCTTACTGTGAGGCCTTATCTGGCTAGCATACTCATAGGCCGGTTAATTTGCCACCCTACTGTGAGGTCCGATCTAGCTAGCCTACTCATAGGCATAAGCAGATCACGATTCTGTGATATGAACAGTGCATATGATGTAGTGATGTAATTTGTTCAGGAAGGATGGAAAAATAAAAGTCTAAAAGAAAAACAACACAAAAATGAATGGCATAAAGAATGAAACAGGCATTTCAAAGAAGATGGAGTAAAGTCATGGTGTGGATGGAGAGAGAAGCTTATTAAAGTTGAAATTAAAAAAATACCACTAAACTAGAATAAAATATTGATGAAAACCAGATCAAAATCAAAAAAAATGATGAATACAGAAAGCATAGAGGATCCTCCTGAGAAAGAAGATAAACAAGAAGCTAAAGCAGATGAGGAATCAGAGAAAACAGGGGAGACGTCTACATTAGCCCAGTTATTGGAAATTATAAAAGCAGACCAAAAGAAAAGAGACAAACAAAGAGAAGAAGATATCAAACAGAGAGAAGAAGATATCGGAAGAGCTGAAACAGAGAGAAGAAGATAACCAAAAAAGGGATAAACAGAGAGAAGAAGATAACCAAAAAAGGGATAAACAGAGAGAAGAAGATAACCAAAAAAGGGATAAACAGAGAGAAGAAGATAACCAAAAAAGAGACAAACAAAGAGAAGAAGATATCAAACAGAGAGAAGAAGATAACCAAAAAAGAGACAAACAAAGAGAAGATATCAAACAACCAAGATAAAAAAAAGGGATAAACAGAGAGAAGAAGATAACAAGCAAGCAATAGAAGTAAACCAAAGAATAGAAAAACAAATTATGGAAGCAGTGGAAAATCAGAATGAAAAGTTTGAGCAAATAATTAGGCAAGTAAATGATCAAATATTGAAAATAAAAGAAGATGTCATGAATGAAGTTAAAGGCTCACTAATAGAGCAAGAAGTCAAAATGACCCAAATATGTGAGACCATGGATACAAAGATAATAAAAATTCAAGAATCCATGCAGGAGAAGGTGGATATATTGACCACCCAGATGAGGAAGATGGAAATAAAAGATAGCAATATATTGCCTAGACAAAAGGAGGCAGAAACAATCCCAAAAGAAAGCCAAAAGGAAAATTGCCAAGCTAGTCATGAAGTCCCTCCAACCAACCAGATGTCCGGAATTGTGAACCAATTCCTAAAAATTAGAACTTTCTCTGGGAGCTGCAATGAAGCACCGATAGAATATATAAAAAGCTTGGAGAGATATTTTACTATTAACGTATTATCAGAAGAGGCAAAGATGGCAATCGCATGTAGCCATCTCCAAGGTACAGCACAGGCATGGTGGGATTCACTGTTTGCCCAACCTACAAGTTTTGACGAATTTAAAGGGGCGCTAATGAACTGTTACTGGAGCGATGAGTGTCAGGAGGGGATTAAATATAAGGTGTCCCAGGAGAAATGTCCTCCTGGAGAGCTTTATACACCATTCTTTAGAAGACAGGTGGCCAGGTTGAGAGCCTTGACGTCTGATCCTCTGTCTGAACTCCAGATCATTAGATTAATACGACACAGCTTTCCAAATTACATAGAAAGGATGCTAATTGGGACTGATCGTCGATCCATCGAGCAGGTTGCTGAACTATTAACAGCCTATGATAGCTGCGGTACCTCAGCGACCAAAGAAGGAGGAGCAAAGCAACCACAAAATAAACCTCCCTATAGAAGAGATGATGGGCCTAACATAGGAACCATCAGATATAAAAGGAAAATGCCCCCTCGGCAATATAGCAACAACAACCCACAACCATGGTATCAGCACCAAAGAAATCAGACACCACCATGGAAAAGGCAAAGACGATATTCGACAGGCAACGTGCAGAGCCCTTACCAAACCCGGGTTATAAGAAGATCAAACAGTGATGATAACCTGCAAAAAAGTGTGGGTACAACTACTGAACCGCAGAGAAAAGAACAAGAAGCAAGACACCACAGTAATGTTGAACATGATAAATTTTCAAAAAAAAAACAATCCAGAAGTATGTCACCTCATAATACAAAAGAGGACTATTGGAGAACTGACCATGATCCTCAGTTTCCCAAACCAGGTTGCAGTTATGATTCAGAATAAAATAGAGATAGCTGATGGAAAAAGTTTGTGAGTGTGGTGTAGTGATGCATGAACTTGTGTTTTTCATGTTGAGATGGTGGATGATTGAGCGGAGCTGCTTGGATGCATTGTGTTATGATGCTCCGAAGTATATGCTCGGCACTATCCAGACCTGGATGTTGTGCTCCAAGAGTAGTCCAGCAGTGCGTATATATAGGTCTCATGTATAGGCCTTGGTCTCATGGATAGGCCAAATGATAGCCCCTAAGACTCACCGAAGCTGAGCAGGGTTGGCTGAGTGCCAAATTGATTTTTTTTCTCTGGCTCCTATTCTTGGTTGGATGATACTTCTAGGTACAAGAGAGGTAGTGCTTAAAAATGAGGTATTTTCTCGTGACGTCATGAGGCGGTGTGTACTGGTAGTTTGTGCTTGGCCATCTACTTATCCTGGCATTGGAGGCTATGGTTCATGTATTCACTTTTCCAGCTCATCTTACCCATTCATCAGCATATCTAAAACCAGGCAGTACTGAGAAATAATGTGTATAGTATATGGAATGAAATCGTACTTCCAGGCGATTTCATCCCAAAATTTGGTGAGGGGTAATGAAACAGATATGCTGTTCCTCATATAAATATTCAATAACCCCCCCCCCATTTAAAAATGTCTAGCGTGATTCAGTCTAATTGGGAATGAAATAAAAGCTGTGATTTGTTTAAAAAAAATCATATTTTTAATTTTGTGATTGATGGAATTGAATAAAATGTTAAGTCATCTTATTTTTTTTTATCTGTCTCAATAAAAAGAAAAGAAATTAATTATCCAATCATTAAAAAGAAAGAAAAAAGATACTTGAGTTAAACTGAGGCAGTATTCAAATTAGGCACGTCGTCGGAAGAAAAGAACTTTTTTTTTCTCTCGTCTTACACAGAGAAGCAGAACATATTAAATTTTTTTTTAAAAAAAAAGTGTATTACTTAATTCTTTTGATACATTAAAATAAAGCTTTAACAAAACGTGAAAATGGAAAAAGAAAGCTTTACTAGAGGAATTATAATAACAATGGGGTAATTTAGCGGCTTCACTCTCTCCACGCTGTGCCATGACTTTCCATAGATGAAATAACCTGCCTTCTTTAGAGTAAACTAGACTGCAAAACTGGAAGGTAATTATGTTATAGGAATGTTTAGACATTTTTTACCATAAATTATAAATTGACATCATGAAATATCTACATAAAAATTATTTTTATAAAATATTAAAACATATTTATCATATGTTATGAAGTGAATTTATGAAACGGTTGCATACGTTTTGTTTAATAAAATATTAAGACATCTTTATCATACGTTATAAAATGAAGTTATGAAATAATTACCTAGAATTTGTTTTATAAAATATTAAAACATCTTTATCATATGTTATAAAGTGAAGTTATGAAATAATTACGTAGAATTTATTTTGTAAAATATTAGAACATGTTTATCATACGTTATAAAATGAAATTATGAAATAGTTATACGCAAATTTATTTATAAAAATATTTGAATGTATTTACTATATGGATTAGAAATGCTCCACAAGCCAAACAGAATTCATGTGTATGAATATACCCTTATATTTGACTAAATTAGAAATGCTTTAATTACTAAATGATAAATGCTCTACAAGCCAAACAGAGTTTATGTGTATAAATATACTCTTATATTTGACTAAATTAGAAATGCTTTAATTACTAAATGATAAATGCTCCACAAGCCAAACAGAGTTTATGTGTATGAATATACCTTTATATTTGACTAAATTAGAAATGCTTTAATTACTAAATGATAAATGCTCCACAAGCCAAACAGAATTTATGTATATGAATATACTTTTATATTTGACTAAATTATAAATGCTGCAATTACTAAATGATAAATGCTCCACAAGCCAAATAGAGTTTATGTGTATGAATATACTCTTATATTTGACTAAATTATAAATGCTGCAATTACTAAATGATAAATGCTCCACAAGCCAAACAGAGTTTATGTGTATGAATATACTCTTATATTTGACTAAATTATAAATGCTGCAATTACTAAATGATAAATGCTCCACAAGCCAAACAGAGTTTATGTGTATGAATATACTTTTATATTTGACTGAATTATAAATGCTTCAGTTACCAAATGATAAATGCTCCACAAATCAAGAATTGCTAAGTTTAAATGTTTACCAATCAATAATAATTCATAAAATAATGAAATGCTGTATAAACCATAAATGCTTGACTGTTTCCAAGTTTCTTCTCATAAATGAATTCAAAATGAACTATTGTTAAATTAGAATGTTTCCAAGCTTCTTCTCATAAATGAATTCAAAATGAACTATTGTTGAATTAGAATATTTCCAAGCTTCTTCTCATAAATGAATTCAAAATGAACTATTGTTGAATTAGAATATTTCCAAGCTTCTTCTCATAAATGAATTCAAAATGAACTATTGTTGAATTAGAATATTTCCAGGCTTCTTCTCATAAATGAATTCAAAATGAACTATTGTTGAATTAGAATATTTCCAAGCTTCTTCTCATAAAGGAATTCAAAATTGAACTATTGTTGAATTAGACTGTTTCCAAACGTCTTCTCATAAATGAACTTGTAAATGAACTATTGATAAAAAAAAAGAACTGCTTCTAACTCTTTCATAAGTAAAAATGAAGATGAGTTATCATGTGGATAGAAATGAACTTTGTTAGAAATTGCAAATTAATTGTTATTTAATAAATTTTTTTTTTGTTACTAAAAATTAAATTGGTTATCCAGTTGTCCAATTCTGTTTTGTTTTATTGCATCACTCATCAGTTATAGCACTTGTTCATGAGAATCTCATGCCTTCTGAGCTACGTCTGGCATAACTAGACCTAGGCAAGTCAGGTTGTAGTGAGACGGAACTCTAATGGCGCTTTTTGGGAAACCAAACATAGAAATATTTAGATGTTTCCAGTCTCTATGGTACTACATCCTCTGATGAGCAGGAAATATTGTTGTAGGAGGCATTAACATCTGCATTAGGAATGTCAATTGATAGCTCCTTCCCACAACATGCTCATCAGAAAATTGTTACAACTGACATAATAAAACGGTTGTATGCGGGTCCGGTTACAATATATATATAAGATTTAAAATTGTTTTAGTATCAGTTTACATTTTAACATTTAACATTATTTTTAACTTTACTTTAGATTTTAATTTGATTTTATAATTTAAATTTACATTTTAATTTTTATAATATTATAAGTTTACATTTTAATTAAGTTCGCACAGATGGAATTATAAAAATTTGTTTTAATAATGTTGAGTACAGATCGGTTACATAGATTACAACGGTTAAAAACATTTCAAAATAAACATAAACGATCAAAATATAAAATCATTGATACTGACAATTGCAGAGGGAAATTTATAAGTAATCCAATAGTATTCACCATAAGATACTTGCATTGTCACCAATAACTTAAAAGACATCCGAATAAATACATTTTAGATACTCACCGTAAGGTATCATTATTTATCGAATGTCTATATATTTTGATCAAATATGAAAACCCAAAACATACTTAACCGATAACCAATCCATGCAAGCGTCTATAAACAACTTAAATTTAATGCATTTTTATTTAGTGTCGAGTATGAATAGACTACATAGATTTGCATTTGAAAATAAAACATTCTATCCCTATCTAACCTTAGGCTAAAGGTTCGCAGCCAAAACTGGTGTCAATTTATCTGATATATCGATGCATTCAATGTAATACGAAATACGGCAGCACCAAAAAGTTAAGAGAAGAAATTGCCTCTCGTCAAATAGGAATATTACATCTATCTGACAAGAAGAGCAATAAAAAAAAACTCCATAGAAAGGAACTGCGTTCTCCGTCTTATAATTCCTTCCATAGGCAAACGGGTGAGTGCGGCGTATGAAACGATTCTTCCCGTAGCGAATCTGATATTACATCTACTAATCACACCAATATATCCCATCCATTGACCCAATTCAACTATGACACAAATAACCTAAGATTACCCTCCCCTAATATAACTTTACAAATCTATACAGCCATTCACGCCCGACTTAAGTTTAACATTTATATAATTAATTTAACGAAAAACAAAAATCATGATAAAACTTAAAGAACAAAAAATAAATAAATAAATAAATAAATGGAAATGATTTTAAATATATATATATAAAATACATCAAATAACATTATTAATAAATTAAGTTGGTCAGATAGGATAATATTGCAATCATTTAAATATGGAAAGTTTTAATTTAATGTTCATTATTTATAAAGTTCTTACGGTTTAAAACAGTTTATCTTTATCCGTTGCTTGCCATGAACGTGAATTCCCATGCCATCCTAAGATTGGTATTCTGTTGGCCGATTTATTTATCCATCTGGAGGTTTTTGCTTTAACTGGTCCTCAATGTAGAAAAACGATAGTTCATTTCTCTTTCTTTCTTAGCAAAACTGAAGAGATTGAAGAGTGCGTCTTTTCAATCCCTTCTCCTTCACTTCCGCACTAACACATATCTGTCCTCTCTCAATAATCTTTAATAATTTTCAAACTTGTCCTTTTATATTAATTTGAAAGATTGAATTTACATTGCATCATCGATGAGATTGTCTTTTCACTGAGGTCCAATTCCATTGTTTTTTTTTCTCTGATGTTTTTTCCTATCTGACCGATGTTTTTACATTTAAATGCCCAAGGCTAGTTTACATTTCTAATTAAAACAATCATTTCCATTTCTGATTAATTAATGTGTTTTCAAACTTAAAGATATATTTTTATCTTTAAATCTCTACTGAAAATTTAGTTTTAAAACACTTTTTCTTTAATAAAGTTTTCGTTTAATAATTTTTTTTTTTTTATCTGTGCGATTTATATATACGAGTTTAAGATGATATTTAATTTCAATTTTTAATTCTTAAAAAAGAAATTTTTATTGGCGAACTTTTTTTTTTATGTTTACTAATAAAAAATAATGTAACGTACGTATGTGCCCGTTACATATCAGTAAACTTGCTTAAAAAAAAAATGAACAAAAAAAATATATTTTACTTAGGGTTAGTAATTACGGTACATGATTAACAAAATTTACAAAAACATCCGGTTAGTAACTTTACGAAAAGACTATATACAAAAAAAATGTTGAGCATCGCTTTCCTAAAGACCATTTACGTTCACCTCCTCCCCACAAGAGTTCTATTATTATTTTTTTTATATACATTTTATTTTTACACACGGCATGACAAGCAAATTTTATAAATTATTTATTTAAGAGGTTGCATTGAGGTAAATATGTTTTAAGAAAGATAATGGATTTATACGTGTATATTTGCAGCACAATTATAAATACCACCAACTTATTTATGACTGATTAAAATGCTTAAATAGGATTACACTGAAGTAAATTCCCAATGGTACTCATCGTGAGGCACCACATTTACTATCATAAACATATGTGGCTGTGTGCGCCTATACACATAAAAGCATAATATATATCAACAAAAAAACATATCAATTTCAACCTTTTGGCGTTCTCTTTTTCTTTTAACAAAGTACAATTTAAAATTATTTATACTTTCTCGTGTTTAATATATGTGCAATTTCTTTCTGGCAGTGCTTTTATAAAATTTAAAGTATACGACTTTATGTAACAGATAAAAATATTTCATTTTGAAAAAAGAAATTTACTCAGGGTATATGTGGTTTTTATTAATAGATCATCCCAAGTTGGGTGGCCAGTTGTAACGATCTGGAGAAATAGACTTATGTAAACTGCACTACAGGGCGCCATCTAGGCATTTGAACCTAGAAAAATTTATAAAGTAGGCAGATACGTAAGTAAAACAAAAAAAATTTTTTTTTTTTTTTTAAATTTTGATTCCGGTCATTAGCCCAAGTCACTAGCTCAGGGAGTAGCAGAGATTTAATAATATCATATCTTATCTAATTATATTTCAACATTAAAAAATAAATAAAATAAGCCACTGCCAGTAATTAACATACAAAAATTTATTTACGCACATATATATATAAGATTTAAAATTGTTTTAGTATCAGTTTACATTTTAACATTTAACATTATTTTGAACTTTACTTTAGATTTTAATTTGATTTTATAATTTAAATTTACATTTTAATTTTTATAATATTATAAGTTTACATTTTAATTAAGTTCGCACAGATGGAATTATAAAAATTTGTTTTAATAATGTTGAGTATAGATCGGTTACATAGATTACAATGGTTAAAAACATTTCAAAATAAACATAAACGATCAAAATATAAAATCATTGATACTGACAATTGCAGAGGGAAATTTATAAGTAACCCAATAGTATTCACCATAAGATACTTGCATTGTCACCAATAACTTAAAAGACATCCAAATAAATACATTTTAGATACTCACCGTAAGGTATCATTATTTATCGAATGTCTATATATTTTGATCAAATATGAAAACCCAAAACATACTTAACCGATAACCAATCCATGCAAGCGTCTATAAACAACTTAAATTTAATGCATTTTTATTTAGTGTCGAGTATGAATAGACTACATAGATTTGCATTTGAAAATAAAACATTCTATCCCTATCTAACCTTAGGCTAAAGGTTCACAGCCAAAACTGGCATCAATTTATCTGATATATCGATGCATTCAATGTAATATGAAATACGGCAGCACCAAAAAGTTAAGAGAAGAAATTGCCTCTCGTCAAATAGGAATATTACATCTATCTGACAAGAAGAGCAATAAAAAAAAAAACTCCATAGAAAGGAACTGCGTTCTCCGTCTTATAATTCCTTCCATAGGCAAACGGGTGAGTGCGGCGTATGAAACGATTCTGCCCGTAGCGAATCTGATATTACATCTACTAATCACACCAATATATCCCATCCATTGACCCAATTCAACTACGACACAAATAACCTAAGATTACCCTCCCCTAATATAACTTTACAAATCTATACAGCCATTCACGCCCGACTTAAGTTTAACATTTATATAATTAATTTAATGAAAAACAAAAATCATGATAAAACTTAAAGAACAAAAAATAAATAAATAAATAAATAAATGGAAATGATTTTAAATATATATAAAAAAAGAAATACATCAAATAACATTATTAATAAATTAAGTTGGTCAGATAGGATAATATTGCAATCATTTAAATATGGAAAGTTTTAATTTAATGTTCATTATTTATAAAGTTCTTACGGTTTAAAACAGTTCATCTTTATCCGTTGCTTGCCATGAACGTGAATTCCCATGCCATCCTAAGATTGGTATTCTGTTGGCCGATTTATTTATCCATCCGGAGGTTTTTGCTTTAACTGGTCCTCAATGTAGAAAAACGATAGTTCATTTCTCTTTCTTTCTTAGCAAAACTGAAGGGATTGAAGAGTGCGTCTTTTCAATCCCTTCTCCTTCACTTCCGCACTAACACATATCTGTCCTCTCTCAATAATCCTTAATAATTTTCAAACTTGTCCTTTTATATTAATTTGAAGGATTGAATTTACATTGCGTCATCGATGAGATGGTCTTTTCGCTGAGGTCCGATTCCATTGTTTTTCTCTCCTATCTGACCGATGTTTTTACATTTAAATGCCCAAGGCTAGTTTACATTTCTAATTAAAACAATCATTTCCATTTCTGATTAATTAATGTGTTTTCAAACTTAAAGATATATTTTTATCTTTAAATCTCTACTGAAAATTTAGTTTTAAAACACTTTTTCTTTAATAAAGTTTTCGTTTAATAATTTTTTTTTTTTATCTGTGCGATTTATATATACGAGTTTAAGATGATATTTAATTTCAATTTTTAATTCTTAAAAAAGAAATTTTTATTGGCGAACTTTTTTTTTTTGTTTACTAATAAAAAATAATGTAACGTACGTATGTGCCCATTACAATATATATATATATAGTAACCATATGTTGTGGCTCAATGATATTAAGCTTTATTCAAGTGATCCAGTATGTAAAATTTTAAATTTTAATTAATAAAAATTTAGTAATATATTGAAAATCAGTGTATAAAATCAGTAATATGTTGAAATGCTTGTTGGATTATAATTTTCCAATTAAGTAAATGCTTACCAATAAATAACCTGAGAGTGATGATGACTTGGACGGTTTGAGACACACTAGAAAATCTGATGTAGTGGATATGAATTTCATAAACATTTTTATCATAAGGTCTAGTGGCAGATATATTAAAAATAATATTTTAATAATATTAAACCAATTTGGAAGTATTATTATTATTATTATTATTATTATTATTATTATTATTATTATTATTATTATTATTATTATTATTATTATTATTATTATTATTATTATTATTATTATTATTATTATTATTATTACTATTATTATTATTATTATTATTATTATTATTATTATTATTATTATTAAACAGTAATTAAAAGAAAAGAAAACAATTTATACTTCTTCTAAATTTTATAAACATTCTTCAAATATATTGTATTGTAATTTAAAATGATATGAAATAGCCCAGGTGGTTATCACTAGATGGAGAAATATTAATTTATTCACACTATTTAGTTATTGGCCCATTTAGTACCATCATGCAATGAAATACAAGGTATAAATAATATAACAAAGTTTGTAGGGGGGCTGTTAACCTTTTAACTGTTTGACTCGTTCTTAATCGAGGCACTTTTTGATACATATTCGTTTTAATCGAGTAAATTTGATATCGCTGTAAATTGCTTAGTTTTTGGACTACGTTTACGGTTTTAACGTCATTTTTTAGAACGCAAAAAGTTTTATAATATACTGCCATCTATTGAATTATTTTACAAGTAAAAAATCAATTAATTGATGATTTATGTCAAACAAAAACTAAGCACTGCCTTTTCACATCTTTTCTTGAATCTTATTGGCTGTTGAAATTTTGTAAACAAAAGAAAATGGAAAAGCTCCGCCTTCTCATCATCTTTTCTTGAATCTTATTGGCTGTTAAAATTTTTATATGGCTGCCAAAAATTAAAAATTTACGAACGCTTTTGTTTTATTTTGAAATGATAAACGAATGTTTTAGAGCATTTTAAAAATATTTTTTGATGAAATACAAATAAAATACAAATTATTTTCATATAATATGTCAAAAATAAATATTATTTTACAAAAATAGTTACGATTTTAGCAAGAATTATTTATTTATTGCAAAGTCGGGAAAAAAAAATCATAACGTGAAATTATGATTGCCGTTTCTTTTCATGTCAACCGTAACAAATATTTTTAAAATTAAAAATCAAAATTTATTTTTGAACAAACTTTCGTTTATTTTTATAATGTGAGAAATTACTAATATACTTTTTAAAAACGAAACTAAAGTGAATATATTTAAAAAAACGGTCAATAACTTTTGAAAAATTGATACATTATTTTGTGCATCGGCTAATTAAAAGCTTTGAGTGATACCACCTGCAGCGAATGAACAATTGGACAGTTAAAGGGTTAAGAGAAAAAAATCAGAATAAGAGGACTTCAATTCTTACACTTATAAAATAAAGTAAAAAGAAAAAAGCTGAAAAGTGACAACCTTGTGGATTAAATTAAATAAAATTACAGGATAATGTGGAGTTAAAAATATGGAATAAGAAATGTTAAGAAACCCTTGTATTATTTCATCACTATTTTCCATTGATTTTATAATTCCTGATATGCATACTGGAGAAGATGGAATGACAGCCATATGAATAATTATTTGCCTCAACAAATACTACTTCAAATGAAGAACAATTCCAGAAAGTGTAAGCAATTACTTTTATTTTATTTATATTAGCCAACTTTCGTATTTAGAAATGACCTGTAAATTATTTAGATTGAAAAAAAAAAGACTAAAGTGTTTTGGTTTTCACGCCTTTTATTATAAATAAGAAAATACATTTACTTATAGTTTATAATCTTCATAAAATATAATTCAAAATAATTTTGAAGAAAATGTGAAAATATAAAGTAAACCAACTAAAAAAGTCATTTTTTTTAAAAGTCATAAAAATCAATTTAAAAAGAAAAATTTATGAATTTATTTTTTATTCTCATTAAAGAAAAAAACTCATCTGCCAAGTGGTGTTTTAGCGTGAATTTGCTTAGTTATTAAAAATGGAAAAAATGACAGATTATTAATACCAAGGGTATCATATTTATAATTGCTCACAATTGAATAAATTATTCTTAATATTATTAAACACATATTAATTTGCTGATAGAAATGAATAAATAAATATTTACTTCTTAATCTTTATTGTGCAACAATGCGAATTAATAATATTTTAAAATGTTTTAAAATTGCACAGATTATTTAAAGTCATTATTAGATGAAATACACAGGCTTATACATACACCTGTGTCTATATATGTAATAGACAGGGTATGAGCACAGATGTCCTGTACATGAGGGGTCAGATTGACCTTCAGGTCAACATGGGTGTGACAATAATCTCAGCCTAAGGGTGGCCTTTGAGCATTCCATCATCAGATTTTCAATTGGATGGACAGTTGAAGAGTTGGAGTGTGGAGTACATTGAAGCCTGTCCATTGAAGTAGGAGGATTTGCTATCTTAATATATATCTGAGCACTTGTAGAATATATGTGTGGAGATGGTAATCTGGACCAACTGATGATTGCTGGTTTAGCATGAAATACGTATATTGGTGATTATTTATCTTTTCGACATATGTGTGTTCAGGTGTATCAGTGTTATGAGATAGTGTGAAAAGTGGTGGGTCATGTGAAAGTCTGTGCTTATACTCTGTCTATTAAAGTCATTATTGGAATAGTTAAGATTTTACTTCATTAGCATTTGAAATAAATTAATATATATATGTGCTCTGTGCACAGATAATGAAGCTATTAATTGTATGAAATTATCAAAATTTACTGCCAAGTGCTTTCGAAACAGTTTATAGTCCCATATTCATGGCAACTTGTATTTGATTGATAACTATAATATTAATGCAAATTTTATGCAAATTCATATGCAGATGTTACAGGACCATTTTTGAGATAGAGAAAAGCAGGCCTCTCCTCTGTTGATTGCTGATGGGTCATGTACAATGTAGTAAGCCTCCCTGACTTTACTTTTGATATTGTCTGTTTCAAAGGAAATGGCACTGGATGTGGTGGGTAGTCATTATAGATATCACCACAGAGGAAAAAACAAAATAAACAAATCAATAAATGACTTTAAAAAGTTGAGCCTGTTAATTGTAATGAACCTATAAATTCATTTTAAGGAAAATTATCTACAGAAAATATGGATAGACCTATTTTAATTGTGCTACACTCAGAAGTGTTTGAATATTGTCTCACTATGCTGACATCAATAAATAAATCAATAAATGATTTTTAAAGGTTCGTTTGTAGATCATAATAAACCTATTTTTAATTGTGCTACACTCGGAAGTGTTTGAGTATTGTTTCACAATGCTAGCATCGAACATAATAATCATAATATATTGTAACGGGCACAGACGACGTTACATTTTTTTATTAGTAAATATGAAAAGAATAAAAGTTCGCAAATAAAACTTCCTTTTTAAGAATTAAAAATTGAAAATTAAAATTCTATACTAAACTCATATATATATATATAATCACACAGATGAAAAAAAAATTATTATTAAAATAAAACTTTATTAAAAATAAAAAAAATATTTTAAAAGCAAAAACTTAAAAAGATTTAGAGATAAAAATATATCCTTAATTTTGGAAAACACATTAAGTAATCAGAAAATGAAAATGATTGTTTTAATTAGTCAATGTAAAGTAGCCTTGGGCATTTAAATGTATAAGCAAAAGTCAGATAGGAGAGAAAAACAATGGAATCAGACCTCAGCGAAAGGACCATCACATCGATGACATAATGTCAATTGAATCCTTAAAATTAATATAAAAGGAAAAGTTTGGAAATTATTAGTTAGTTATTACAAGATGACAGATATGTGTTAAGTTGGAGAGGGTTGGAGGAGAAGGGATTGAAAGATGCACTTTCAATTCCTTCAGTTGTTAAAAAAAATGAAACATCGTTTTCCAATATCATGGACCACAGGACATCAAGGCTCAAAAGAATACCATCAACCATAAAGGACCAACGGTTAACTGCACACCGATCTCCTTATGACTTCGTGGGAATTAACACCTTCCATTACAAAAAAATCAGAGACTACGGACATTTTTCAAAACAGTAAGAAATATATAGTTAATGAACATTTGAAAACATTAAGAACTTTAAAATATAAACTTTCTCCATATTTAAAAAAAATAGAAATAGATTCCTATCTGACCAAACTAAATTATTTATTAATTAGTTATAATTTTATTTGATGTATTTCTTTTTTGTAAAATCATTTCCATTTAATTTTTTTTTGTTCTTTAAGTTTTATTTATGATTTTTGTTTTGCGATAAATTAAATTA
Source organism: Epiperipatus broadwayi (assembly GCA_028023455.1). Lineage (NCBI taxonomy): Eukaryota > Metazoa > Onychophora > Udeonychophora > Euonychophora > Peripatidae > Epiperipatus > Epiperipatus broadwayi. The sequence goes on from JAQFVV010000069.1 coordinate 6,242,653, forward strand.
TATAAATGTTAAACTTAAGTCGGGCGTGAATGGCTATATAGATTTGTAAAGTTATATTAGGGGAGGGTAATCTTAGGTTATTTGTTTTGTAGTTGAATTGGGTCAATGGATTGGATATATTGGTGTAATTAGTAGATGTAGTATGAGGTTCGCTATGGGCAGAATCGCTTTATACGCTGCACACTTCCTTTTTGGCCTATGGAATGTGATTCGTAAGTCGGCAAAATGACCGCAGTCCTTTCCTATGGAGTTTTTTTTATTGCTCTTCTTGTCAGATAGATGTAGTATTCCTATCTGATGAGAGGCAATTTCTTCTCTTAACCTTTTGTGCTGCCGTATTTCGTATTACATTGAATGCATCGATATATCAGATGAATTGACGTTAGTTTGACTGCGAACTTTTGGCCTAAGGTTAAATAAGGATAGAATATTTTCTTTCAAATGCAAATCTATGTAGTCTATTCATACTCGACACTCTAAATAAAAATGCATTAAATTTAAGTTGGGTATGGAAGTTGCATGGATTCGTTATCGGTTAATTATGTTTTTGGTTTTCATATTTGATCAAAATATATAGACATTCGGTAAATAATGATACCTTACGGTGAGTATCTAAAATGTATTTATTCGGATGTCTTTTAAGTTATTGGTGCCACTGTGGTATCTTATGATGAATACCAGTGGGTTTCTTGTATTCCCTATGCAATTGACGGTATCAATGATTTTGTATTTTGATCATTTATGTTTATTTTGAAATGTTTTTGACCGTGTAATCTATGTAACCGATCTATACTCAACATTATAAAACAAACTTTTATAAATCCATCTGTGCAAACTTATAATAGTATAAAAATTAAAATGTAAATTAAAATCTAAAAATAAAAGTTAAAAATAATGTTAAATGTTAAAGTAAACATACTAAAATAATAATGTTAAATTTTATTTATATATGTGCGTAAATAAATGTTTGTGTGTATAATTACTGGCAGTGGCTTATTTTATTCTTTTTTATATATTCTTAGATAAGAATTTATTATAAAATGTAAATCTCTGCTATTCCACTGAGCTAGTGACAATGGGCTGATGACCGGATTCAAAATTTATAAAATAAAAAAAAAATAATTTTTTTTTGACTTACGTATCTGCCTACTTTATAAATTTTCTAGGTTCAAATGCCTAGTCCTGTAGTGCAGATTACATTAAGTCTCCTATTCTCTGGATTGTTATAATATTTATATATATGCATTATTTAGGAATGTTTGCTCATTATATCAGTTTTCTTATCATTTTAGCTCATAAGGATGAAACAAACTTTGAACTAATAGGATAAAATCTAATGTTTAGTATTACAATATACTTTTGTCATGTGTTATTCAGGGATTTTTTTTAAATATATTTATTGTGGTATAAAATATATTTAGTTAAGGATGAAGAGATGTATAAAGATATATACATTTATTGCACATATTTTTGTTATTTTTCCAGTTAAGGGAAAACATAATATTAAATATCATTTCTCTAAACCAAGAGAGAGAGATGTTTATCTCTCGCATTTTTAAAACAGATTTTAATATTTTACTGAAGGGTAAACAAACAGATTAAATTTGTCAAAGATATACACATAGTGTTACAAATGTTTTATTGTATGAAATAATTAATATAAGCATTTTGCGTTTCTTAAATTTTGCCTATGAATGAACATGTCCACTTTAAATATGAAATGTAGGCTAATCTTCATTGTTTATGTATGTATTGCTTGCTATAAAAAGTATTATTATTATTTTAAAAATAATTAATGGTCATTTGACTTATAGGTTGGTGGTTTGTTTATAATCCATTAATAGTTTCTGCATTGTGAAATGGAATATTTATGTTTCCACTTTTATTATTAGGATTATTTTGTCTTGCTATGGTATTGATAAGGATTTCAGCTTTCAGCTGATAAGTATTTGCCATATATAATGGATTCAAATATAATATCATTAATATTAATATTGTGCATGGACTGATGGAGAATCTCCTATTGCTTATTACATGAGAGAATATTGTTGAGGCTGTTTAATACTTAGTGCTTAGTTAGCATAGTTAATCCCAAGAGAGGATGATATCCATGGTCTGAATTTTATTTTCCTGTGATGAGGAAATGCTCACACTTTTATGCCTATGAAAAGGTATTAGAATTGGCCATATTATCATACAACTATCATGTTGTTTTGTAGAGCCTCCCTTTATTGTTTGATCCCTCATGAGGTTATGTAGTTAGTTTTCCACTGTGTATGGTGAAGTTTAGTATTTCAAAATCAAATAGCAAGGATCAGATAAAGTTAGATTAAGGGACACTGGTTTATCTATAGTGTTTGACTAAGTGGAATAGTGTCTTTATGATGTTGTAGGATCTTCATCAGTTATAAACAAACCAACCAAAACTTACTAGTAATTGTAAAACTTCTATATGAAAGAGCAAGAGATACACATGGACAATGTCGATTTATCTTCATCAAGCAGTGATTCACTGATGGATCGGTAAGATAGGTTAATTATTAAAATGATTATGTTGTGGACATAGGCAATGTTTTGGTGTCATGTGTGCATTTTCCTTCTGATGTCTGTCTCCACATTAATACAATGAATCTCTTCGTAGTAAATAATAATCATTGTTAATTGTGCTGAATATGATAATTGTCCTTATCATATTCTGATAAATAAAATAGTTACAGTTTAATACATTACTTAATAACTTTGAGTTTTAGATTTAAAATTTGCACATATCTTAAAGACCTAAATACAGTTTTTGTTTTATAATTTAAGTGCTAATTTAGCTTAAATAAAGTTTAACTATCTTATTCTATAAGAGAGAATAATAATAGAAACATAGCCAACAATAATAGTGATACTATGAATATCACTGTATTAGTTTGTCTTATTTACTATGTGTGTAGGCAATGGGATACCAATTATTTTCCATCCCTGATTTTATTTAATGTATTCGTCTTATTTCATGCAATGTGTCTGAAATAAATTTGTAAATAGTGTAAATAAATCTTGTTGTGTTAAAAATTTATTTAGTTGTCTATAGTCTTATTGCTAATCACCACACACATTATTATTGTTATTGCTATTGACATATCATCTGATTATAGTGAAATCATCATAGATCAATATAGTATAAGTAACTATATGTTAGTATGTCATAATAATCTTGTTGAGCCCTATAATTTATGAGTACATCTAAGGCATCATCACTTAATAATCAAAATATTATTAACCTAGAGTGCATATTATTTTAAATGGTATACTAAAAGATTAAACACTTAATATTGGTTTAATCAGTTTATTTGAACCTGCAGATTTATCATTCACTGATCTTTATCACATTGTTTACAATTATTTGAGAAAAGGAAGTTGGTAAGTTATTGAAGCTTAAAGTTTATAATAGTTAAGGAGTTTATAAAGTTTCTTTGAAATTACTAAAAATTGTTTGTTAATTTGATTTTGTATTAAGAGCTGTTTTGTGCATTATATTTGGGTAGTGGCAAAATCCCCCTCACTGACCCAAGTATATCTTGTATAACAATCTTTAAGTTGTTGAACCCTGAGAAGAATAAGTTAGTAATTTGCAATGTAGAATTTGAATTTATGGTAAGTTTTATATCTAGTTATTTATTGTAGTTGGATATGAGTTATGTTACATTCACCGTTTTATTAAAGTCAACCAAACTTTAAGGTGTAAATTGCTTCTTTTGTCTTAAATGTATAGCTTGTTTTAACTTTATGGTGAATATTCTGGGTTTGTTAAGATGGAAATCCCTATTTTATTTAGTTATTTTTTATTATTATTTAATTCAATATCAGTTTAGAGTTCTGGACATGATCTTCCATCATCATCATTCTTCTCATCTGTCATTTCAATCTTTTTTTATTTCATTATTCTTCTTTCATCCTAATTCATTATCCTAATTAACTCACCATTCACTAGCTCTTATTCTATTATCATCTTAATCATCCATTAACTCTTATTCTACCATCATCTTAATCATTCATTCTTCTGATACATCTTCATTCTTTTCTCTTCATTCTCAGACTCCTTTCATTTTATTATTTAATTATTACTTATTTTCATCATCCATTTAGTCATCTACATCCTAATTTACTTATTGCTTAATTTATAATTTTTATTTCATATTTATTTCATCTATATCTAATTATTATTTATTTATTGGTTTGATGAATATTAAATTTATTTTATCACATTCCTTTGTTTGTTTGTTTGTGGATTTTAAAGTTAGTTTGACCAGAAGTTATTATCTTCATTAATCACCTTGTAATCTTCTTTAAGTTTATAGTTTCATGCGAGATTAGTCAAAAAAGAAATAATCTCTTTAGTTTAACATTTATTTTTAGGCATATATTCTTGATGATTTGGATAGTGTAGGTTACAAGGGCAGATTTGGTAACATGAGATGTGTGACTGGATTTGTATATGATTCCAGAATCCAAGGGAAGGTTACATAGTTGGATTTATTTCAAACGTGTAGGCCAATTAGTTAATTGGAGGCTAGATTAGATAGATTAGCTATAAGAAGGTTACCTAGGAGGATTTAGTTGCCCTAAAATGTGAGGCTAGATTAGTTGTAGCTAGGATGGTTACAAAGGAGGATCTAGCACCTAAAATATGGAGTTGATTAGATTGATTGTTAACTATAGGAAGGTTACAATATATAAAGTTGAATGAAAAAGTAGAGATAAATATAGACAACATTTTTTGTAGATAGTTTCTATAGTAAACTGGAATAACAGTTAAAAAGTAAATAATTTTGATTTTAAAAAATTATTATAAATTAAACATTTTAAAAAGGTCTAATTAATATTTGATTAATCCTGATTTTGAAATTAAAACAAGCATATTTTTATGGATAATATAAAAAGTTATTATAATTTCATATTATTAGCAATAAATAAGACATTATTATAATGCATTATGTATTTAACATAATATTTGATTTTGAGTGATTATATTCCTAAGAGTAAAAATATCATGTCATATAATAGCTCTTTTGAGCTTTTGATTGTGAACTAGAAAAAGTTATGAATTGATGCAAGACAGTCATAACATGTAACTTTGCCATTGAAATACAGCATTTAAATTACACTACTAAACATCACACAATCATTTTTCTTTATGCTTACCCAAGCTGATAACACAAAGACAATACTCTGGCTTGCACTAAGTGGTGCTAATGAATAGAGAGTTTTGCCTCTGTGTTTGCATTTAGATTATATAGAATGTATAAATTTTATAACAAATTGGGGAAATAAATTATATAGATATCTTCATTATTAAGAGTGATCAATTGAGACTTTTTTTAAAAGATATGATTTTTATAACTCGTATTTTGACACATGCATGATTAAACTTCTTATTATCAAACTACTTTTTTTTTTTTTAATCACGAAATAAAAACTAAAGATCTGCCACATGCAGATCGTCATGAGATATATTTTGATTAGTTATCAAGTAAAGAAAGTACATTTATCACATTAATAATAATCAAATAAATAATTTCTGATTTGGTCAAAGTCCAATGAGTTGCTAAACCAATAACAAGTGTTCATGTTTTATTAAATTCAAATCATATATGTTATTACACTTAGATCACTTTGACATGACTTCTAATTAAGATAATCACCAAGTAAAAATGTTTCACCAGTCTATTAAAATTATTCTAAGCCATTATGTCTCTATAATAGTTTAATTTTAATATTCTGTATGTTAAAAATATATTAAAATAACTTTTCAATTCATTGATTCATCAATTTTAACTAATCATCTTGGAATCACTGTTTAGTTAATATTAAAGATATTTATGTATTGGTAAATGGTATTATGTTTAAAACATAAAATGATTATTATGATTTTAAAATGCATGTAAAAATAAAACTATATCTTACTGCTTCTAATAAAAGATAGTAAAATATAGATTGAAGGGAGTACTTATTATCAACCATATTTAATTTTTTTAACCGTTATTTTTCTAGCAAAAATACATATACCACAAATAAAGTAAAAAATTAACTTCATATATAAAAAGTCTATTAATTATAAATACTTTTTTAAAATGAAAAACCACATCTATTATTGTTTAAACTAAAGCTTATTAGCTCTCTTTAAAATTAACAACAATAAGAAAATACAAAAAAATCTGGACAAATTGAAAATGAAGATGACAAATAATAGTTCTGTAAATAAATTCAAAACAATTACTTTTAAATATTAACATATTTAAATCCTTTCATTAATCAATATATATACACACACAAATATTCAGTTATAAAAACACATAAACATATTTAAACAAATATCAATAAATTACCTACTAAAGCAATAAACTTTTAGTCATTTTACTGATATATTCATATATTTATACATTTGAATATTATATATAGTAATATAATGGATCAATGAAAGTATTTAAATATAATAATGAGTAGAAGTAGTAATATTTTGAATACATTTATACAATTTTACTTTGAATGTATTTATACAATTTTTTTAAAAAAGTTAATATTTATACAATTTTATTTATCGTTTTAATTTTTAATTTTCAAGCCTTCTTTATAATTTTTTTTTGTAGTTAATTCTGAGCATGGCCAATGAGGTTTGGTCAAAATGTTAATTATTACATAGCAAATTCTGGATACTATACAACATTCCTTTCATTTATAGGTTTAAGTTTACCAGGCAATGTACGCTACATATTAACTGATAATATCCACATGGGGTTTCCATTCATATAGTTTATATTTATATTTTATATATGTATATCTTTATTATTATTATAATTTAGCAAACTAATGAGACCATATATTTGTTGCTTTCAAATTTAGGGAAGAAATGAATTCTACCATTTTATGTAATTATTTTCGATAACAATGCATTTTATCATTACTACAACGAAATAAAAAAAAAAAAAAAAGAATATTACACTATTTTAAAAAAATGAATGAAACAATAAAATATACAAATATGTTTTACATATGATGAATTTGTGAAACACCATCATAAAGATTTATAAGTAGATAAATCTTAATAATAATAATTTATTATTATTTCAGAATAGATTTTAATTCTAGTTGCACTTATAAAAAAGAAACACAAAACTAATTGAGCATTAATGAATAAAGCTGTAAATAATATCAATTTTAAAATAAGTACTTATGTTTATTAAAAGACGATTAATTTAATATTAATCATCAACTTTAGTTTAAATCGGCATTAAATCATATCCTAGTCATGTTACATATATAAATAAAAGAATCATTAGTAATTCTATAAGAGGAAAAGGTGGAGAAATCAATTGATGTCGAATTAAAGAAGTTTAAGAAATTTCTAATTATATATATTCTTATTTATAAATAATTCCAGAATGAATTATTGGTTATATAAATCTGTGTTTATCTTCATAAATTAAAACATGAACATATCTGAATGACTTCTCACCTTATATGACAATCATATATGTTACACGTATTATGTTATAATAAATTATACAAAAATGTAAATAATGTAATCCAAAATAAATTCCCAATAGTCTCATCACTTTCTATGATAATCAGAATTAACTTGAGACAAATAAGGACAAGTCTGTGCATCATCAGACAATGAAAAATTGAGATGCAAGGCATTCATTGAATCATCGTAATTAGTATTGGTAATTAGACATCATAACTTTTGGATCTCATAGGTAATAGGTAGATAATCATATAAACTAAATAATCCAAACAGTGGCTCACACTACCCACATATACATTCCATTCCTATTTTCACTACTGGCTGTTATAAAATTGATATTAATTCTATAATTAATTCTGTAATATATTCCTTATATCAATTATTAATTACAAAATGATAATAGTGTTAAACTGTTATATACGATAAATTATAGAACAAATCAATTTTTTTTTTGTCGAGCGTTGTTCGCCGAGAGGTCAGCGCAACCGCCTTGCAAGCAAACAGTTGGTTGCAGACGGTTGTTGCGGGTTCGCCGACCGGCCGATGCTATGACATATGAAAAAAAAAAAAATCAATGTTTTTCAGGAAATGAGAAAATAGATTCCATTTCTCATATCAAATTTAAGCTAATGAATAGAAAATAAAGCAGACCAATTTTTTAATCTATAAGCAAAATTTTAAATTATCAAGACATAAATTTTAAAGATTATTTTAGAAGAGCCTTAAATTTTAGAGTTCAATAATTTAAAATTTCATTCTTAGAGCAAAATTTTAAATTATGGAGACGTAAATGTAAAACTTATTATAGGTAGGTGATGAGTAACATCTCAGTACTTTAATATCTCACTCTTAGATTAAACATTGTTTTGATTTATTGTTTAGTTATCATCTTAGAAATGAAATGAAAAATATACTTCTCTCACTTTCTTATAAATTGAAGATAATTTAAGTATAGTTTGGTTGGTGATAGTAAATTATGAATCTGTCTACCATACTCAATAGCATAACACACATATGTATACACATACATATGTAAATAACTTCATGCAGATTTTAAATAAATATATAAATTTATAAAAGTTTTTGTAATATAATACATTTTTTGATGACTAATAGATATATTAAAAACTTTACCATCAATGTTGCTATGATTGAATGCTCAGGAAATCTTTTAATCTGGTTCAATGTAAAAAACTGCTGTTTTATTCCTATTCCATCAATAAATAATCTGAAAATAAATATTAATAAATATAGTACTTTCAACCTCTAAGTAAAAAATGAAAACAACTTGATTTTCTGTGTACCGGTCAATATCATCGTAACACTCTTATTGATTAGAAAACCATTAAGTACAAAATGAGCAATATAAAAAGTATTTTATAAGAAATTAATTGATAATAATATGTGTTTAATAAAAACCATAAAAAAAAAGTAATCCATAAAATAAACAGATATTTTTTATTTAATGTAGATCTTGTTTTAAAATAAGTTATGTTTAGCAAGCAAAGTAATACAAAAAGTAATATACATTAAAAATAAGTGGTAGTAAACATGTTAAATGAAAACAAATACAAACATGAAACTAAATCAAAAATATATAAGCCTTGTTTTATATTTTGCATTAAATTAATTTACAATGAAAAGTATGTTAAACCAAACATTTTAATAAGAAACATAATTCAAAAAGTAATCTACTTACAGCAAAAAGTATACTAAATAAAAGTATAAAAATATTTTACATTTTGTCAAATAAAGTACTACAAAAAGTAATCCATTAAAAAGTATTTGACAACAATAACTGTGTTAGATAAATGAAATGCAAATACGAGACCAAGTCAAAATGAATACGTCATGTTTCATATTTTGTGTTAAGACAAGAAGTATATTAAATCAAAAGATTTTATAAGAAACATATGCAAGTAATCCAGTTAGGGCAAGAAGTGTATTAAAATCAAGAAAAGACTTTACATTTCATCAAACAAAATAATATAAAAACAGTGAAACATAAAACTTATAGCTGCCCACATGTTGTGAAATGTATATTTTCCATTTTTTAAAACTAATAATAAATGCAATAAATCAGTAAAATGTTTTTCAGTTCTTAATTCAATGATAAATGGGAAAAAATCTTCACTATCTTAAAACATTAAAGATAAACAATTCATCATCATCTTAAGATTATTAAAGAAGTTAGTTTTACATTTTGAAATTAATAATCAAATATTTCTAAATTTCATCATTACGAAGAATAAAAAAATAAAATACATTTCAGACTTATTACAGTCATTAAAATTATTATGTTTTTATTTACTTATTTTTTGGATACAAAAAAAACACACACTTTTACATTTTTTAAATATTTCTTATGGATTTGTTTTTCCATGGGTTCTTCTATATAATATCAGCTGATGAATAGATCTCTAAATTCAGTTGCATTACACATAACAATAGTATATGTATATACAATTAATAGATTGATGCAAAATCAGCCTACTGTTTCAGTAGAATACACCATCAATGCATTATCCAAAGCATACCTTTCAATATATGAAAAGGCACTAGCCAACTTTTTAATATTGCCTAAAATTAATTATTTCTTATCCATTATTAAATTTACTTCTTCATTAAAAAACAACAACATTCCTTTATCATCAAACTAATCTGGAATAAAAAGGCAGTAGTTTTAAGCATAAGAAATATGCAAAAAAGTATTAAATTCAATAGTATCTCATTACATGGCATTTCTACCTTTTATCTTCAGAGAGCCATTAATGAAATGACTAAACTAATTAGTTTCTTAATAATAGTGTAATTCATATTAACCATACTGACACTCCACCACTGATTAACAATAATTTTATCAAATACTTAATAATTCTCTTAAATAAATATATTATTCTCTCACATAATCTATTTCTAAATAAAATTAATTTATTGGAAACATATAAAATTGAAAATAATAATAGTACATCAAATAATAGACAATCTTTCTTGTTATGTAATAACAAATACATTATAAAAAAGTTCAGATATTGGTACCTGGAATCCGAATATCTGGCTTTAATTAAAATAAATGTCAAACCCCTTCCTATTAATTATTTTCTCTTTTACAAGTGACCACTACACAAATATGGATCCATTATGTGCCCTCTATCATAGAATTGAAGAAACGTTGGAATACTTTCTTATGGATTGTTCCTCACTTCTTTCTTGTACTCTTATCACTAAAATTATTCATTCAAACTCACTAACAATCAATAACCTCATAAAAATAGTTTTTTCCTAATATAAGAATTATTACATTCATTCTTTTATATAAATAAGCATTTATTTTTATAGTGTCTGTATACAATTGTAATATAACGGTCACTTTAAATTACTATATACAATGTCTGAATGAATGATGCCGATGAAATTTTCTAGAATTTACTAAACTTCATTCCAACTGAAACTTAATCATATATATAAATAAGCATTTATTTTTATAGCGTCTGTATACAATTGTAATTACATTCGAATTTGAGTCGTAGGAATAAAAGGGATTCTTTTTATTCCTGCATAAATTCTATATCTTGTATTGGTCAGAGGGTATTCATTTATTATTTAACACTCGCAAAGCGTTTGCACAATTGGCTTGAAAGGCCGATATTAGAATGTAATTCATTCTTTTAACAATCTGGTTCAAAAGAGGCTATCTATGCTTTAATCTCCATCTGACAATACTAAATCACTCTTTGTAAAAAAATTAAATAATATTAAGACCAGAAATCAAACACATGTATCAGCTGATATTTTTGGAGTTACATGGAATCTGATCTCTCAACCCAGTGACTTGGCTTTGAATATACTAATTAATATGCATTAGATTTATATTGATTATTGCTCAATTTTATGAATATTGATTATTGCTCAATTTTATGAATATCTATTTTATTATTTTTCTATTTGAAATCTCTTTTGTTTCAATAAGACTTGTAAATAAACTCCAATGTATATAGTAAACTTTAATTTAAAACTAATTAATAGTTTGAATAATTGAACCCTGCACAACATTGAAGCTACTGTTTAACAAATTTAATGTGCTTAAAGCAGTCTAATGATCATTAAGGACGAGAAACCCCCCCAAGGTTCTTACCAACGTCACCCCCCAGCGGGGGGGCAGGGGGGGACGGGGGGAAAAGGGAAAAAAGAAGGAGAGGGGCAGGGGGGAGGGGGGGGAGAGAGGGGGGGAGGGGGGGAGGAGGGGGGGGGGGGGGGGAGGGGGGGGGGGGAGGAAAAAGAAAAGGAAAAAAGAAAAGAAGAAGAGGGAGGGGAGAAATAAGATAGGAATTAGCATTTTTAAAAATAATATTTAATTGTGATTTAGCTATCAATATATTTTAATATTACATAAAATTTTACTTGCATTGAGATTTTACTAAGGTATTATTTAAAAGAGTACACCTTATAACAAAATTAAAGGTATTTATTATGTAAGTTAAGATCTTTTCCCAAATAGGTTGAGTTAATCAGGCAACAGATTACTATAACCAAGTATAATATTTGATCATTGTTGGTGGAAATCTACCAATAATTGTATTAAGAATAGAAGTAGCAAAAACTGCTACTTCAATATAACTTTAATTTCTATAAGAAAGAATACTATTTACTAAGGCTGTAACCTCAAGAATATGCATATAAAAATGTAATATTAGGGATCTCTACAGGTCTTAACCACAAGCTGAAAACATAAGCTTGTGGTTAAGACCTATAGAGGTCCCTAATATTGCATTTTTACATGCATATTATTGAGATTATGGCTTTAGTAAATATTACTTACGTAATCAATGTGCATTTAAATAAATTTATAATTACAACTTTAAATAAGAAAGAATGTAATTGAGGTTCAGATACTTATCTCCCTACTAAAATATATTAAAAAGACTCTGTTCAATCTGAGAAAAGTGAACACTACAAATCTATTTATAAGTCACATAATTCCATTTTGTGTCAAACATCAAAAAAGAAAGAAACAAAAACATGCTTTAATGCTTCTCACCTGTTCAATCTTAACTATTTAAATTTTTAAAAATTAATTGTTGGAATTGTTGAGCTTCCAAAGTCAATATTTTTAGTGCAGTAATTAAATTTTCAAAATGATGTAATGTCAAATATTCTGCAGTGTTTATCAAAAGTAATATAAATCAGAGATTGAAACAATCTTCTTTAAAGCATAATAAAGTTACTACAAAAGATTTAAAATACAGGTATTCTTATACCTGGAACTTAATTGTAAATATAGGGGATTTGAGCTCAGACTTTCAAGCAAACTTCAACTATTTACACTATCTCATTTTTATAGTATGAGATAGTGTTGATAATTGAAGGTTGCTTGAAAGTCTGATTTCAAATCCTCTATATTTACAAAAGATTTAATAAATCAATCAATGTATTTTTAAGTTTTAAATATTTTCTATTAAAAAAAATAACATTAGCAAGTTCTACTACAATTGAAAAATAAAATAAATATTATCAAGATAGCTTATCAAAAAGCTGCTCTGTTTATCTGGGGTTTTTTTTTAAAAAAAATTATTGTTTAAATCATGAGGTAAAAAAATATTCTACAATGACTTTACTAACTTAAATAATATATACATATATAATGTTTTACCAAGAAAAGATAATACTATTTTTATTATAATTATAATTCCCTGAGCATGCTTTCAACATTTATCATAGCGCTCATTATGATTCTGATTGTCAACATTAAAATCATGCTCAACAAATTAAACTATAATAAAAATGGTATTATCTTTTCTTGGTTAAACATTCAAAATGTTTATATATATAAATTACAATAAGCACAAGAAAAGAGAAATAATATACTTTTTTAATTATAAATTAAATAATTTAAAATACAATAGTATTCTTGAATTATGACTGAGAATGTTAACCTTTTATATTACTATGTATTTGAAAAAGGTTTTAATAAATGTATTTCACCATTGCTTAAACATGAATTTGAGATTTGGAAAACAATAGGATGATTTGACACCAGATAACAAAGTATGGAGAAATATATGGTGGGAGTATCAGAGAGGAACTGATGGCAAAATGCACAGTTAGAGAACAAGAAGGCATCATTGTTATTATTGAAAAAATTAAGAGAATGAAATAAAGCTAGTATGGACAAGTTTTTTGGAAGAGATAATAAAAGATGAAGTGTTAAATCTGAAACCAAATTTCAAGAGATTTCAAAAGACCAAGAAAGAAATTATATGTGAGATGGATGAATACAAAAAGGAAATTTACTGAAATGTTATTGGGAAATTATGTTAAACTCAGAGAAACATTTAACATACAAGATTAATTTAAAGGAAATCTTTAATAAAATTATGGATGATAATAAGATTTCAGATGTGTAGTGAAATATGAGAATTAGATTATTATATATTAAAAAAAGAGAGAACAGATTTTAGACTGTTAATTAGCTATAGACCAGTTATAAATACTTTCACAATTTATTATATATATATATTAATAAATAGTGTTAATACTTGGATGAAAAAGTGTAAAATTATAGAAAAGATTCAGACTAGATGTATTCATAAAGTGGGTAAAGGATAATTTATTCATTATAGTTCTGTTGATTGAAATGGCTTATAGAAAAAAAAGCTTATGACAGGTTGGATAGGAATAGATTAGAAAAAATTTGAAAATTATTAAAATAAATTTGAAGTTGTCAAGAAAGATTACGTGCCATTACAAAGATAATTTTATAAATACCTATTACAAAGAATAGAATCAAAGTAAATCATGTGTGAAATCATGTTATAGCAGAAACATTATCACTTTAATTATTTATGTTGCTGCTAAAAAAATTAGACATTGAAGTAGAAAAATTAGGAATAAGAAGGAAGTAATGTTTTCATAGTGGAAGTTAGAATATATAATATGGCAAATCTATTTTTGAAAAGTGATATGGATTATTTTTTTTGCAAATAATATAAAATATGTGAAGTTGTTATTAGAGAAGTCTACAGAGATAAGAAAAAATATAAAAACTAAATTTAATGAGGGAAAAATCTAAGACATTAGTATTTTATAAAAAGGGTAAAATTGAAGAAAATATTTACCTTGAAGAAATGAAAGAATATAAGTGAGACAAAAAGCAAAAAAGAGAATGAGATTGATTAAAATTATGGCAAGTTTCTCATGATATATATGATGTGTGTAGAATAATTTAGAAAGAAGTAATAGTATCAGTTTAGTTTGAGGTTATATAAAAATAAAAAATATATAAAATATAAAGATTTATAATAGCATTATATCAATGGAGTTTCTTGTTATTTGATGAAAAAACTGTAGTTTTAAATATCAGGAAAAGAAACCAAAAATAAATAAGGGGCTGTTTATGTATATTAGTTTATTTTTGAAGTTTTGAATGTCAAAAGAAAATCAGGATAAATTGTTTGGAGAAATATAAAGGGAATGAAAGTGATAGACATTTTTTTTTTTAATTTTTGGTGGAATATAAGATTAGAAAATATGAGGAAAGAGAATGGAATTATTTTTATTAAAATGTGATAGAATAAAAAAAAAAATTACCATTGAAAGAATGATATAGTAATAGGGAATAAGAAATATATGATTTTAATGAAGTTTATAATGGTTTCAGAGAAAGAGAGAACATATTTAACATGGCTCTGGATATTTGGCTTATACATACAAACTTTTATTTTAACTAAGAAGAAGCCATTGAATTAAAACAGGCAAAACTCTCCATACAGTAGTGTCATTCAGTGCCAACCAGAGTAATCAATGAATGCCAGAAGGCTTGTGCATAAAATCCCCATCTAGTGCCTACTCATCTAATATCTCCATACTAATTTCTGGCTTATGACATTTGTCGGTGAAGAGCTTTGGAACTAAGAGCACTGCACCTAGATCTTAGGATCTAATGCAACCCTCCAGTCACCACCTTTTATCTCTACTTAACTACAAAATTATAAGAATAAAATTGAAAACACAATAGTATTTTCAATCTAAGCTCAATAGCTTATATAGTCATATGGGTCTGAACTCAGCTCAATACCCATACATTTTGGTGTCTTTGGCTCTTTAATAACCGTAGCTACCACTATCATATTAGGCAGGATTGGTGTTAAACCACTAAACATCACATGATCACCATTTCTTATGCTGGCACATAACTGTTATTAAAACAGGAAAAACTCTCCTTACAGTAGTGCCACTCAGTGCCAACCAGAGTAAACAATGTATGCCAGAAGGCTTATGCATAAAATCCCCACCTAGTACCTACTCATCCAATATCCCCAGACTAATTTCTGGCTTGTGGCCTTCATCAGTGAGGAGCTTTGGATCTATGAGCACTGTACTTAGATCTTAGGATCTAATGCAACCATCCAGCTGCCATCTTTTATCTCTACTTAACCACAAAACTATGAAAATAAATATGAAAACATAGTATTTTTGATCTAAGCTCAATAGCTTAATATAGTCATATGGGTCTGAACTCAGTTCAATACCCATACATTTCGGTGTCTTTGGCTCTTTAACAACCATAACCACCACTATCCTATTAGGAAGGATTGGTGTCAAACCACTAAACATAATCACCATTTTTTATGCTAGCACAAAACTGATATTAAAACAGGCAAAACTCTCCATACAGTAATGTCACTCATGCCAACCAGAGTAATCAATGGATGCCAGAAGGCTTGTGCATAATAACAGTTATGTGCCTAACACCAATCCTGTCTAATAGGATAGTGGTGGCTATAGTTGTTAAAGAGCAAAGACACCAAAATGCATGGGTACTGAACTGAGTTCAGACCCATATGATTATATTAAGCTTAGATTAAAAATATTATTATGTTTTCAGATTTATTCTCATAGTTTTGTAGTTAAGTAAAGATAAAAAATGGCAACTGGAGGGTTGCATTAGATCCTAAGATCTAGATGCAGTGCTCTCAGATACAAAGCTCCTCACTGATGAAGGCCACAAGCCAAATTGGTCTGGGGATATTGGATGAGTAGGCACTAGATGAGGATTTTATGCAGAAGCCTTCTGGCATCCATTGATTACTCTCGTTGGCACTGAGTGGCACTACTGTATGGAGAGTTTTGCCTGTTTTAATAGCAGTTATGTGCTAGCATAACAAATGGTGATCACGTGATATCAACTGCTCTTCCTAATGCAGGTGAATGTAATGTTAAGTAGAGCCATATGATGTAGTTTATCTTAAATAAAACTAGCATATTGTATTTTCTTTTATCTAAGTAATATATAAAATTAATTTTGATATCATGGGTAATAAAAGAAAAGAACAAGGAGTTTTGAGATATTCAAATGCTAAAACTATAAAATTAAGAACTCAAGCTTTAAATTAATATTTCTTTCTCTTTATATACATATATTTTCAAGTTTTGATTTTTATTTTTATCAGTGCATCCTGCATTTAAATTCTACCATATCACAAACATCCATTAGCACCCCCTTTCATTATGCAAGCATTCTGGAAACGCTTTATTTTTCAGATGAGTTACATATAAAAACATGGAACAATTTAACTCTACAAATAGATATATTTTGGACATATTTAAATTTGACCTCATTATATATATTTAAAACTTCCACTCTACCACACATTTTTGAAACATATAAACAAAGACATATTGGAATTAAATTTCTTTTGTTATTATAAAATAATATTTTGGAAAAAAACAAAAACAAAACAAAACAAAAAACAACTTTATTATATCTCAAACTTTGTAAAGAAGCTAGACCCAACATTTAATACTTTTTTTAAAAACAGCACTTTTTTATTTTAAATAAGAAAAAAAAGGCTGTTAACATGCATATCAATTGAACTAGTCTTTCCAGTTATTGTATATTTTAAATGCTCTTCTTTATCACTGTTCCATATTTATCCAAGGGCTATTATATAAATTCCTCTTATAAGCAGTACATTTTTGACATGTGTTCACTGGCATTAATATTATTAGGTTATAAATTTTTACATATTTTTATCTCAGATATACATGAATTTTTATTAAAAAAACAAATATATATCATCCACCCCTCCCCCTTTAAATAAAGTAAGGCTTCAGTTTTTGAACCCAATTCTCTTCACTCATGCTTACGTTTTAGTTGTGGTTTTAAAATCATACAAGATCTTGCATAGATTGAAAGAAGTTGAAATATTGAATAAGAAAAATATAATCATGTAAATGAAAATAATAAAAGATACATTGGATTTTTAATAAAAAAATAGAACTATATCTCATTAAAGAGATGTAATGACTTCTAACATGATAAGAAGGATTGGTTACTGTAATTGTCAACAAATGCATGTCAGAAATCTGATTCACATAAGATGAATTGATACATTTTTTAAAAAAATTTGACTAAATTCTGTCTTGATATGTAGTAATTGTGGTTTCTACTTGTAAAGAAGTGATTCATTGATTTCATAATATTGTTGTCCATGCTTGGAAAAGCAGGCTTTGAAGAATGAATTATTTACCAATTCAACATGCTTCAAGTTGAGTATACGGTTGCTTACTGAAAAAATATATTTTTGTAAAAAAAAAAAAAGATCAATATATTCAAAAATAAATAGATTAGTGTGTTTACAAAACTGTATTACAAATATTATTTAATACACATAAAGATAGAATATTAATGCATAGCAAATATAAATAGAAAAGGCTGAATGACAATATTACACCACTGGTTTATGGCATTATAACTGCAACATTTCAGCATACCAACCAGAAATAAGAGTTGAAGATGCTTGACCAGTAACTGTCTGAATAAATTTTCTGACAAACAATAACTCAGAATAAATAAAATGTCTGGCATACAGCAATGGTAAGAAATTAAATTTAATATGATAAAATTTACTTTTTCCCTTCTCTATATTATTATTGCTATTATCATCATTGAAGTTATTATTATTATAATGTTACTAATATTACTACTATTATTGTTAATAGTAATAATAATAACAATTACTGGATATATATATAAACTAACTTTTAAAAGTCATAGTAGAGTTGCTTTTCTAAGACGACTCAGTAATTGACTTCTCATTTGTAATAACAATAACTTATTGCTTGTATTACATCAAAAATCTAACTTAATTATATAGGATAGTTAACAACAAGAATAAATGATGATTTAAAAGCTTTACTTGATTCATTAGAAAACCCTTGTAAATAAGTATAACCATTTTAACATCAAAAGAAAAAAAAACATTATAAAGACAAAAAATAATAGTAATTAAAAATAAAGTTTGTGTTAACTATCCAAACAAATGCACGCAACACACACAAATATATTGGCATATATTACATGCTGTTTCTGTAGTTTTTTTGTGACACTATCTTTTAACTTCTTCCAAACCTAACTTAACTTTTTAAGACTTCATCTTATTTAACTGCAGTTCATCATATTCTTTATTTAACCTTATTTTCCTAATGAAAGCAATCAATATTATATATCTTTAGAATATCTTTGAGAAAATATTTAAAATATACATGAGATTTATCCCCATTTTAAAATTATATTCAAGACCACAACATAAGTTTATAGAAAATTTATTATTATTTATATTTTTCACCCCCTCCCCCAAAAAATAATTATAACAGGTTCAATAAAATCATAACTAGAAAGCAAAAAAGTCTATCAACCATCTTATAACCTTGCCATTATATTTTTAGAATCTTATAAAACATTCTTAAATAAAAATTTTTCAATCTGTCATCCTTATAACAACAGAGACCTTTGTCTCACATTTACATAACTGGGCAAAATAGAAGCCCTATTTATTGATAATTTAGTAGTGATAATTATGTATTCAAATTATGTTAAATGCAATAGGAGCTCAATGGAATTTGTGTTGCACCTCAATACCCAATTCTGCTCTATTATCGGTTAAAAAAAAAACTACCAAAATATTTATACTGACTCCAATTCTCAATTCAGATCACCCAGTTAAGATTTTTCTTCCATCATTAGCTGATAAAGGTCTTGGAATTTTCTGAAAATTAATTATTAAAAACTCTATTCAAATATTAAAAAAGGAAAATTTAGATCAACTCTTGAACTAGCAAGAGCAGTACAAATATCTTCACACTAAATCCAGAAGTCAAAAGCATAAACTTCTTCCATGAAACCTGTATTGCATTCTGATGCCAGATTTATGAAGCTGCTTATAAACTCCATAATAAAAAAAATGTATTGAAGTTATATCACATCTTTGCTGATCATCGACTTTTGCATTAAATAACTTGGATTTTTCACTGTCAGTAATAATTGTTATTTCATTCTATAAATAAATTTATTTATATTATAAATAAACTATTTAATTTCAAACATTACTACAAACTTTTTTAATTATTAAATCAAATATTTTGACCAAATCAATAAAGCAATATATAAATTGCAACTTTGCTTTTGATGTTTTTGCATTTTCCCGACAAACAAAAATCATGTCTATGGTACATCTTGATTCTTCATAATGAATTTTATCAGGAACTTATTCAATATACTCATTAAAAGTGCTTTTATTGAAGTGAGTAATAGTTTATGATAATTGGTACATTTTAAAAAAATCATCGATATTTTTTAAAACTATAGCAACAGAAGTATCCTTAAAATCATCCAATAAACATTATGGGTCCATAGATTTTTTAAAATTACAATAGTTTTGGAATTAACTTATCATCATCATATTTTAAAGCTACTCAGATTTTTTTATCAATATTCACAGTTTTTCACTTTTAAAATTGTTAAGAGCTATTTTAATTTCATTAAGATGAACACCTTTATACAACTCTAAATAAATAGATAAGACAAAGGTTTTTAATAATTTAAAGACTATTACCTGAATTTTTGTATCATTACTTAAAAAGTGTTCATACATCAATTGAAAATATCATCATAAAATAAAGGTTTTTAATTGTATATATTTATTGGACTATTTTCATTAGCTAATATTAAGTATTGAATATCTTTAAAAAAATTAACCTTATTTAAATATTCCAATTACATTCGATTGTAATAGCACACAGGTTGTATGTACTAATCTTTGTGCTATTACTAACAGTTAAATGTAATTGGAATAAAAAATTAAATTAGATAGTGGAAATAGTTCAATGTATAAATACAACTAAAATACCATCATCACAAACCTTCAGGAAAACACAAAGATTTTTAATAATTTAAAGACTATCATCTGAATTTTGGTATTATTTAAAAAGTGTTCCCCTTCCACCAATTCAAAATATCATCATTATCATATAAATGTGCTAATTATTGATTTAACAGGATTATGATACTTATTCAGATCTATATTTTATATTCAAGCTATCAAAAAAGATCTAAATTATTCAATGATAAGCAAATGAATATATCTCCTTTGCAGTTTTACTCCACTATTTATTTTTGTCTTTCTGACAGTTCGTGATTTAACAGGTTTATGATATTTATTCAGATCCATATTTTATATTTAATTTATTAAGAAAGATCTCAAATATTCAATGATAAGCAAGTGAATATATCTTCTTTGCAGTTTTACTCCTTTATTTATTTTTAAATCTTTTTGGCAGTTGTTGAGTTTTTGCCTTTAAATCACTATATTACCGTATAAATCTTTTCATTCTATTTATTAATCTTCCAAATAAAAATGCCACACAATCATTAATAAAAAAATCATTTTCAAAAAAATCAGCCAGTAATCTTTTTTTAGTGAATTCAAACAATATGATTAGGTCATTAGGGGGGGGGGGTATATCAATAAGACCTTATGTCTACTATTTAAAAATTAATTTAAAAATAATATCAATATTAAAAAGTTAAAAATCAAATTATTAAAGAAACCATATATAAAATATAATTGGGATATATGTAGTTGTTATTATGACTTTGATTCAAATTCCAAGTAAAACATACTTAAGGACTTCCTAAACAAGCTTAGAATTTCTTCAAGTAGTTGCTTATGGACAATTCAGCTACACTTAATATACTGATCAATAAATATTAAAATCCTAAAGCTAAACTAGTCAATAAATAATCAAAATAACCCCATATTCATAATCAGACTAGCCTAAAAAATAAAATACAACCAATGGTTTCATTGCTACACAAGCAGATTTATCAAGCGTAAAGTTATAGTTCTTTACATTTGAGAAGTCTTCTTGTAGCAGTAAAACCATTGGTTGTGTTTTAGAGTTTATTTTTCGGACTAATCTGGTTGAATTGTGAATTTGGGATAATTTTGATAATCAATAAATAGATATCTAGTTATTTTTAATAAAAGTAAAGTTCAAAGCAACAAAGTTCAGTCGTATGAATAATAAATTAATGACTACTCATTCAAATTGATTAAATATAATACATCTATCTTGCACTTAAAAATGCCTGAACTCTTGGTTAGCTATATTTAGCTATATTTTTTGTTTTATAAAAGACAAGCATCCACTTTAAGGTTACAAACTAAATCATATTTGAGAACAAGCATTCACAATGGATTATACTTTGCTCTGAGATCAAATGATATAATAGATCAAAAACAGAATAAAAATTCATGAAAATTATATTAAATTACTTAAATGATAATATCATCACAATAAGAAATTATTATTTATAATAATAAAAAAATCTTACCTATATCTATTAGGATTAATTATTGGAACATCTCCATGATTTCTTACATAAAAATTGTTATTGGAAGTAATGAAGTTATTACATAGAACATTGGGAGAAGTTTCAGCATTGAAAGGATTTGCTGATTTAATGATAAGATTTGAATCATTAATCAAGTTCGCATGATGAGAATGAAAAACAGTATAAGTATATAAAACAATAAACACAAACGATAATGATATCTGGAAAGAAAAAAAAAAGAGCTTGTGCTTGCATTTATATCCAAATAAAAAAATTGTATATGCATACATACATTATGATTATTATTAAAACATTTTTATCTATTTATATTTAAAACGAACATAAATAATGTGAGTCTATTCATGTATGAAATATTGAAAGTTAAAAAAAACATACTAGTTTTTATTTAAACAAAATAAAAAAATAAACTACATACAAATAACATCAAATTTATAACAATTAAATTAATGGAAATCTTTCTGATTGGCTATTCAGGAGTAGTCATTCAGAACCCAAAACTACATGTTTGCATTAATTATGAGTGGCCTAGTTTCACAATTTTTTTTTTGTAGTTTGTTACTATTGGCAAGACGAATAAAAAATTGATATTATTATAGAATTCTCATTATTATAGAACTTTTCATGTCTGATGCTTCGTATTCACCAGCTGGATTATTTTGATAACAATAATTGAATGATTTATTTGCTTGTGAATTTACGAAAAGTTCAAGCACCAAAAAGGAACAAGACTTTGAATTCCAGAGTCTGCCATACTATTAAACCAAGCAGAGCATTCTGATGATACATATTGTGACGTGTAAATCCATCCATAATATTAAATTGTAAGTAAAAAAAACAATAAAAAATCATTTGTTTATATAAAGTTTAATATAGCTAATATTAAAATAGTTGAGATGGTTTAAAAAAAAAATCAGATAGAAACAGGTTCAAACTCAGAATGAATGCAAGAATGAATGTAAGTATAAATGAAATATTTAAAAAGAAAAATAACTAAAAAATTATATACATCTTCATTTAAATTTTTTTATTTTTATCTTAATTAAAATAAAACAAAAATGATTATTTTATTGTATTGAATAATAAACTTTACTTCACTGTATTGTGTAAAACAAAAGAATTAATTAATGAGACAGAACTGGGGTTTTTTTTTTTTTTTACTTCTGTAAGATCAATATTTTTTTTATATGGATAACTTAATGTTTTACGAACTCATGATGATTTGTGACTAAATTTCACAAAGGAAGGACATGGCTCTTTTTTAATTAATAGATTGCAAGACCATAAATGAAATGAATAACAATAATAATAAAAAATCATTTCTTTAATGTGCGCTAATATGCTAAGTGATTTGAAACCATCTATGTCAGGAAATATATATAAAGAAAACACTTAATGAAGTTGAAAATAGCTGGATGTCATCTAGGAATTATACACATAGAGTCATCATCATTATTATCATTGTTCGAACTCTACTAGGACATAAAAGAAAATGGAATTGTAGCTGAAAGAATACCAAAAGATGGGCTGGATTGACAAATGTTGGTGTATTTTGAAAAATTATTATTAACATTTTTTAAAACTTTCAATCTAAAAAAAAAGATATCTATTGCAAGAGTACGATTCCAATCTATTAAAATCAAGTTATAACATTATGTGATGTGATGTACTGTGGCTTCTTCTTAAACGAAGTCAAGAATATATAAGCAATTATGCCCAGATAAACCTGTTAGCCACTTTATTTTCCATTCCCCACTCTGAATTTTCTCATATTCTGCTCCATCCCATTTCCACAACACAATCTTTGTCAACTCTATAGCCTTTATATTAACTATATTATAAGTAGATTGTGACATCTGTTTGTTTTTTATTATTTTTCTTTTTGTTATGTTAAGTCTACTGACTACAAGATGAGAGAAATTGATACTCAATTGACTAAATTCCTGAATTTAATATTGGGGAGTAACAAAAAAGAATGAGATTTAAAATTAAATTATTACATTAATTTTTTTTAAATTATTATTAAAGAGATTAAAAATTAAAACTTTTAAACAATGGGAATGCACACATGATATAAAACACTTGCAACACAGACTGATAAGAGCAAGAAAAGAAACTGAATTGTTTTAATCAAGATAAAAATGGCAAATAATTTTTTTTTAAAGCTATTAACATGTATAAAAATAATGCTTAAAATACTATGTATATTTTGTGTTAAATAAATTTCTTGATAAAAAAAAAAAATGAATTGATGTTTGTTTTATAATTTGATTGTGTTATAAGAGAACAAATTATCACCAAAGGCTAATAATTTTATATTGAATCTGCAGACTGAAGAATTTTGGCTGTTGAAGTTTTATTATTATTATTATTAATAATTTATTAAATATTAGCTGGCTGAAAAAACCACCCAAATCTGTATCAGATAAGATTAATTCTAATGAACAGTAAGCAATACAGAAGGATGTGGGGGTAAAAGAATCATTAAATGTTACAGATGGAATACTGCCAGTCATATGCTTATCAATGATTTAACACTATAAGCTAATAATATCAGTAATGTCATTACCAGTACCAGAAGGAAACAGTAATATGGAGAAAGCTGAAGTAAATGTAGGAATATCATCTGTCCACTGGCAAGTTATCGAACGATTACCTAAAGGACAACCAGGTAATATCAAATGGATTACCAACTCCCAAAATCCAGGAATTTTCCTAATCTAGAAGGAACCAGCCATTTTATCATCTATGTACCCACATACTGAAGAATAGCTAGCTATATAGACTATGAATTTAAATTATTCAAATTATATCATGTAGAACCCATTTTTCTTCGTTGTTGATGATCCAGCTTTATATCATCAATCATAAATTATGTAAGGGGAGCATTATAGGTCAATTACTATAATTTTTGAGTGTAATAAAATATAGATGCTGTTTCCCAGACCTACCACTAAAGAAGTGTATGACTGACTGGTGTTGAGGGGAGCATTATAGGTCAATTACTATAATTTTTGAGTGTAATTACTATAATTTTTGAGTGTAATAAAATATAGATGCTGTTTCCTAGACCTACCATTAAAGAAGTGTATGACTGACTGGTGTTGAAGGGAGATTTTACCTATAAAACATTAAATGCTCACACTAGTACAGGACAAATTTATGTTTATTGTTATTGTTAAATTAATTTAATTATTATTATTATTTGTTATTCTGTATGACTGACTAAACATGTTATATGAATGGATAGTGCTATCATAAATACTAGTAGTGTCAAAGTGAGGACTTCATACCTAAGGATGACAATCAGAAAATCATGATGCACTGCCATAGATTAAAGTTGCCAAGTTAAAGTCAGGGAACGGAAGGATTAGTCAACAGGATGATCGTATCAAATTGATCATGAATTACTGTTAAATTAAGTAAATGTTTAGAGTGGATTGTGAATGACCATCCTACATAGGGGCCAAGTAATCTTAATATTATGCAAATCAAATGGAGGATGATCTGATCTATCCGAATGTCAAATTCATTTGTTAGAAAAGGTTGTAAATCACCAATAATGAAATAAAGTTGTTAATGATTTATTTTACTTAATTAGAATTTGTGCATGTTTATCATTTATTCAAATTTCCATTGCCAGTGCCACATCATTTACTCAATTTTCCATTACCCATGTCATATCATTTATCTATCTTTCCATTAACCATGCCATATCATTTATTCAACTTTCCAGTACCCATGCCATTTTATTTATTCAACTTTCCATTATACATGCCATACTACACACCTAACTCAGAGGTAAATATTCTCTGTTTATATAAAACTTAGGATAATCATCATCCTAGCTTATTAGGATCATGCATATAGCCGCAGAGTTTGAATATCAAGGAGTGACAGGAATATGAGAAAAACCCATGATATCAATGACCTAATGAGCAACCATATAATAATAATATATATTAGAGTTTAACTCAGCATAATATAAATGTGATACATTTATAATTGACAGGATTTAGGGACTCAAACTAATTTTATGGCCCCAATATACATATAAAATGAATAGTGCATATAGCTATTTTGTTCTATTCTGATCCCATGTTGTTAAGAGAATCTGGTCTCATGTATAATAGACCATTTCATTATAATTGGTGCAGCCATTTGTTGGAGGTATGAACTCAGATGGTTGCCATATCCAATCTGTTACAAATGCCATCAAAATCTGTGTAACTGTTATACAGGCGCCTAGGAGAATAGTTCATTCCATTACACAATAGTTCATTCCATTACACAACAAAGTCATTTCTATTACAAATAGTGATAAATATGTTGGGGCAAGACCACTTCCATTACAAATGGCATCCAATACGTTAGACATGACATCATATAGTTATCATATAGTACATTGTAAAATCTATGTAATGATTACTTGTGTTTTCAAAACTATAAGTTATCATACCGCTACAAATGACATCACTATGTAATGACATCATATAGTTATCATATAGTACATTGTAAAATCTATGTAATGATTACTTGTGTTTTCAAAACCATAAGTTATCATACCGCTACAAATGACATCACTATGTAATAACCTTGAACCCAAGGAATTATTTTGTATACAGTTAAACCTAGAAGTATCACTTTTACATCACTCAAAAGAATTAAAATTTAAATTTAATGAATACCAAATTCAAAGAAATTAAAATGTAATAATATGGTAGGTAAATTGACTTAATATGTGGCATGTAAAAATCAGGTAAATGAGGAACTAAAAAATAATAATAAAATACCTTGTAGTTAGCCAATTAATTGAAGATCTAAACAAAGTGCATAATAATAATCTAAAATGCTGGATGATTAGGAAATAAACTAGTCTATAGTAGGTGTTTAAAGGCAGGGAAATCTCTGTAACATTTGAATGAGTATTATTATAAAAAAAATAGTTCATTACAAATCTAGCAAATATTGTGTAGAAAAGGTAATAAGAAAAAGGTCAAGATAATTGTAAATGGTAACAAGAAGTAAATACAGATTTATGGATACAAAAAGTGATCAAGTGATCAGAGAAGAATTAGAAGAGAAGGATAGACAAAATCCTGTAAGAGAAAAGATAGAAGCATCCATTTTAGAGGATATAAAAGAACAGGCTGATGAGATATCCTGAGAGATTGGAGCTGAAATAGATCAACCTTAAAAATAATAAAGTCAGTAGAAAATCTAAGAGAAGAGAGTGCAAGGGTGGACAAAAACCCCATGCACCAGATCATGATGATGTAACAAATGTTTGACAAACAAATAGCAAATTGGACCAAATGAAGGTATTTTGCTGGAATGAAATCAGGGATGGGATCAGTGAAATCAGATATGACCAAATTGATCATCAGTTTAGAAAATAAAATGGATAAACAGAAAAATGAAATGAAAACAGAATTTATAAGCTTAGTGACCAAACATCGGAATTGAGAGATGAAAATATGAAGGAAGAAACCATAAGAATGGACTTCAAATAGAATAATGGGATTGGAAATATGTCTAGAAGATCAGTTTAATGATGAAATTGTGGAAATTACACAAGCATGTGAGAGTCTAAACCTCAATATGAAGGAAAAACAAAAATAACAGGAACTACAAGTGAAGGGGGAAATAGAAAAAGTAGATTACAAAAATAAAGGCCATGGAAATCATACAAAATAATAGGATGACCAATGTAGAAGGGAAAATGAAGCTAGAAGGGGATAATCAGAGATTAACAGAAGCATAAGTTGTGATCATAAAATAATGAGGGCCTTGAGAAGTTGACCGAGAACCAAAATAACTTATGGCCAAGTAAAGGAATTAAAAGGATCAATTGACCAGCATATTGGGGCTATAGAGAATGAATCAATAAAAAGGACCAGAGGGATTTTTGGAGAAATAACCCAAAGGAACTCACAGAGCCAAGGGTTATAAGAAGAAAGGAGGTAAATCATGGGAAAACTAGATATTCTCATTAAAAAGGTCTTAGGCCAAGAAAGAAATCATAATGAGATAAGTCCCACAATTGGAATTGAAAAAGAGGGGACAGTGATGTAAATAAAAATAAAGACCTTGGTCAAAAAAAGAAGATACAGGAAGTCGAAAGGCCAAATGTATAGAAAATATAACCCAAGAGTCAGTTCAATATAACAATGGTACAGTGAGATTAATCAACCAGTTGATAGGATGAAGGTGTTCAAAGGCTTATCCACTGAAAACCCTAGTGGACATCTTAGGAGCCTGTACCTGTACCTCTCGATAAACCAGAACCTATCAGAAGGGGAGAAAATCATAATTGTTTGCCATTATCAGGATGATACATTAGCATGGTGGGAGTAACTGTTCCCAGACACCATAAACTTATGAAGATGTACAAATCTCTAATAATAAAGAATTTCTGAAATGAAAATAGGCAGGAAGCATTGCTATACAGATGATACAAGAGAAGTATTATAATGCACCACAAGAGACATTGGTGAAATTATTTAAAAGGCAGATCACCAGGTTAAAAACCCTGGATACTTACTCACTAAGCAAGAGGCAAATCGTTCACATAGTTTGGCATAAAATTCCCTTGAAGATCAAACAATCATAACATGCAGCAATGTTAGAAGCATTGAGCAGCTGGCAGAATTACTTAATAGTATTGACATCAATAACCAAACCATAAATAGTAAATTCAATGAAAAGAGAAAGGAAGAAATCCCCATCAATGCCTTTAACTACTATAGAAAAAACAACAGCCAATATCAAAAATGAAAAGAGAAATTGTGAAAAATCTATGAATAGTAGGAATCATGAGATCAATGGCCAGCCCCTGCAGGGCAAAAAAAACATACTTTCAAGACCCTCAAGTACCATACCAAACAGTTTACCTCAAAATTAAATAAAATCCCAATCAAAAAGAATAGCACAACAAATTAAATGGGTATTTGAAAGATTGTTCCTCCTCTCAAACAACCACATTAAAAAAGGGGAACAAAGTAAAACTGTAATCAGAGAAATCACCAATATGACATATTCATGGGAAAATAGAGAACCTAACTATGCTGTACAAAGTTGCACTATGAGAGAAATATTGTTTGAGGATTTGCCTATCAGAGCACTAATTGACTCTGGAAGCCAGATATCTATGGTATTGATGGACCTCTCCAACAAAATTGCACACAAAAATCCTAACATTAAAGTTTTACTGCTGAAGTCAGTCAAAGTGTCTCTGGAAAATAAAGCCAAACTGTTTCAAAATCAAATCTGGATAGAGATAAAGGTCAGATAAGCAATATTCTATCATGTGTGCCTTATCTTAAATGGTCTCATTCATGAAACCATATTAGGGGCAGACTTCCTGCACATGAACAGCTGCCTAGTTGATTTCCTTAATAAAGTAGTTAGAGAAGGTGAGGAGGTTTTAGAAATGATACTGCTGCTGAGATATGACCTACCTAAAATTGACTGCACTGCATTAAATGTCCCTGAGGCATTTCATATAAGCAAAGATCGCCACATCCAATGAGATCAATGGTGATGACAAAAGCAAGTTAAGGTCCATCATTGATAAATACAATGGAATACTTTCTGAAGTGCCAGGAGTGAGAGGGGTTTCAACAACACATTAAATTATTCAATGACCAGCCATTTCAATTCAAGGCATACCCTATACTGCACAAATATTGTGAGGAAATAACCAAGCAAATCAATAAGATGCTTGAGTGATGGATTATTTTCAAATGCTCTTTACCATACTGCAATCCTATAGTGATAGTGAAGAAGAAAGATGGATCAATGAGATTTTGTATAGATGCTAGGAAACTAAACAAAATTATCATTCCTGACAGGAATATACTACTGCACATCCATGAGATGTTCATGAGATTTGGAAATAAAAAAAAGTATTCTTTAGTTTTTGACATAACTTCCAGCTATTAGCAGACCATACTCTACACAGAGGATTGTCAATACACCATTTTCCTGTATGAGGACATCATATATCAATTCAATGCCATTCAAATCGATAAATAGTGGCACAAGCCTAATCAGATGCCTAGATCAAACCCTCTCTCCTGAGATCAAGCAGATGACACCATTTATTTAGATGATGTCATAATTGCCTCATTAATATTGAAAAAACACTTTCAATATTTGGGAAAATTCTTTAAAGAATGCCATAATAAAGTAATCAGTGTCAATTTTAAGAAAAGTACATTAATGAATAATGAAGTGACTTTCTTAGGACATATCATTGGTTGCAGTGGGATGAAATCTCATCCCAATAAGATCAGTTTTTCTCATTATGAAATATTTATAGAATACTTATATATATATTGTAATGATATATAAATATGCCATTACATTAATTTAAAATAAAAACTAAGTTTGCAAATAAAAATAAATTTATTAAAAATCTAAAAGCTAAAAAAAATTAAAGAGTTGTTAAATGTATATATATTCGCACAGATGCAAAACTTTAAAAATATTTTTTTTTAATAAATAAAAGTATTTGAACGTACTTTGTTATAAAAAGTGCAAGATTTAAAGATAAAATATTTTTGTAAATGGAAATGATTGTTTTATAAATTAATTGAAAAGCAAGCTAGCCCTTGGGCTCTTGTATAATTAAAAAGTCTGATGAAAGATAGATAAGAAAATAAAAAAATTAGCTTGACCAATGAAAGCACCAAGTCTCTCAGACCTTAATAAAAATGATTGGAACAGTGACATTTTGTTTTTTGAATCCAGATGATTACTATAAAAAGAAAATTATTGAGTTCCAGACAGTTCCAGATTTTTTGTGTTTGAGGGGTGTGATAGGACACACATGTCACACTCTCTATTTACAAAAAGATGA
The DNA here is from genome assembly GCA_028023455.1 of Epiperipatus broadwayi. NCBI lineage: Eukaryota > Metazoa > Onychophora > Udeonychophora > Euonychophora > Peripatidae > Epiperipatus > Epiperipatus broadwayi. Next base: position 6,273,718 of record JAQFVV010000069.1, read on the forward strand.
AATGACTGTAATACCGGAATGGAACCAGCTAATCCCACCTCCAGAACATCAGATCAGTCTTCCAATGGAGACGTCATGGGAATTAAAAACAGGAACCTGGACTCTTCTACCATGAGCTATGAACTTTACAAATTAACAAAAAATAAAAGTAATTAAGAACTTTTGTCATTTTTTTTTTAAAGATTCAGCTAATCTAAATTTTAAAATGAACTCTTATTTGATTTTCAAATTGATAATTAATGTTTAAATTATATATATTTGAGTTTGCTAAAAAAAAAAATCATTTCCATTTTTTTTTATTTCTATTAATATTTATTTGTATAAATTGTTTAAATGCATGAAATTTAAGTTGGGTATGGACATTGCATGGATTCATTAGCAGTTGATTATGTTGTGGTTTTCATATTCGATTAGAATATATAAGTCATCAATGTCAATGCGGCATCTTATGATGAATGCCATTGGGTATCTTGTATTCCCTATGCAATTGACGTTATCAATGACTTTGTATTTTGATCGGTTATGTTTATTTTGAAATGTTTTTAACCATGGAATCTATGCAGTCGATCTATACTCAACATTATAAAACAAATTTCATAAAATTCATCTGTGCAAACATATATAAATGTTAAATTTAAGTCAGGCATGAATGGCTATATAGATTAGTAAAGTTATATTAATTAATTCGGGAGGGTAATCTTAGGTTATTTGTGTCGTAGTTAAATTGGGTCAATGGATTGAATATATCGGTGTAATTAGTAGATGTAGTATGAGGTTTGCTATGTGCAGAATCACTATATATGCTGCACAACCCCTTTTGCCTATGGATGGGATTGTAAGTCAGCAAAAAGAACCACAGTCCCTTCCTATGGAGTTTTTATTTTATTGTTCTTCTTGCCATACAGATGTAACATTCCTGTATTGGACAAGAGTCAATGTCTTCTCTAACTATACTGTTCTGATGTCCATTCCTGACAGTATAGTATATAGTGCTGTTGTATTTTCATGCTACATTGAATACATCAATGTATCAGATGGATTGATGCCAGTTTGACTGTGAACTTTTGGCCTAAGGTTAAATAAGGTATAGAATATTTTCTTTTCAAATGCAAATCTATGTAGTTTATTCATATGTGACAATCTTAAAATAAATCTAAAATTCATCTGTGTGGATGATTTAAAATCTTAAAATAATAATTTAAATTAAAAATTAATATTAAAATCTAAATAATAAATGTTATTCCTCAAATTTAAAATGATTATATATATGCGTAAATAAATATTGTTTGTGTGTTAATTACTGACAGTGGCTTATTTTATTCTTTTTTTTAGATATTAATATATTTTGAGAATATAAATCTTTATTAAAACTTATAAAAAAAAATTGTTTTAAATCTCTGCTACTCCACTGAGCTAGTGACTTGGCTAACGATCTGAAATAAATATAGTGGGATCTTAACATCGTGTATCTGCCTACTTTATAAATTTTTCTAGGTTCAAGTGCCTAGATGGCGCCCATGTAGAGCAGATACATTAAGTCTCTTATCCCCGATCGTTATAATATATATAATGATATATATATATAAAAGATTTATACAATCATGAATGGACAGATGTCAATAAACTTCCACAATAGTCTAAAGGATGTTTTCAATATTTAATTTTTTTTGAAACATATATAATTAATTTTTATAGAAAAGCTTGACTAGATGTAAAGAGGTATATATTTATATTTATGTCTGTAAATACTAGTGAAAAAGGCAATGTGTACTAATCAGTGTTGTGGGTGTAGAAATATATATATATATATATCAGGATATTATTTAAATGCAGATAGAAATTTTAAAAATTGCAGTAGATTCAAAATAGATTGCAATATATTATCTTCCTCTTTCCTTCTTTATTTTTCCTTCTTTAATATATAACATATAATAAACACATTCCACTCTTCTTACACTTTAAAGCAAAATATATTTATTAATTTTACAGTTTCGACTGTTCCTAGAAGACTTCATCAGATCTTATTATCTAATTATACTCTCTTTAAAGTGTAAGAAGAGTGGAATGTGATTATTATATGTTATAGATTGCAATATAATAAATATGTAAAATTTATGATTGTTAATATAATTTTCTTTATGTTATAATGTTAATAAATTTGTATATTATTATTAATAAGTGCATCATTTGATTATCTTTTATAAGATATTGATTTATCATCTATTCCTCACCTACTTCTCAAACTATATATTACCTAGTTCTTAAATTACATATTTACTAAATTAAATATTTATTGATTTATAGATTCATTGGCATCTTATAAATGTGTGAATCTTTAATAATTCTAATTTATTTTCAGACAAAAAATTATAGTAAAGTTATAATCTTATACTGGATTTACATTATTGTAAGCTGATAGTTGAGATAGCTTATAAATGTAGTACATAGAATTTAAGTTGGACCTTTTTTAAAAAAATTAATATCCATTACATTTTGGTTCATCCAGTATGTGACTTAATAATAATATTGTATGATAAAAAATAAGCCCTTACTTAATTTCTGGCATCACATAGATATATCAGTTATATTTTTGGGTTGCATAATCTGAGACATGAATAAAATCATTTACTTGTGATGAACAGAGATATTTTTGTCACCTATATATTAGACTATTCATAATAATAATTTATAATAATATTTACTATTAAATTTTGAGCTGTCCACCAATGAAGCTTGATTAATATAAATTTATGTAATATTGTCTGTTATAACATAAAGCAATAATTTTTCTAATTGATTTCTGAATCTTAATAAAATGATATTAAATACCCACTATTTTGTGCATTTCCTTAGTTGCATCACTACACATGCTTCTAAGTATAAGAAAGAATTTCTGGCAATGCATATCATAATGTATAGAAATTAAACTATATAACAGATTGATTTTAATAATCATTTTAAATAAGCCTATTATACTTCTATAAAAGACAAGTTATTGAAAAAAAAAAAAGAATATTGCCCACAAGACATTTAATTGTGATGAAGGTCAAACATTTTGCTATTTACTTTATTTAAAAAATACAAATATGGTACAGCAAGTTTTTTTTTCATATTCTTATTTTTCCAGTGAATGACAAAATATATAAATATGTTCCCTTAATTTATTATTAATAATTACATCATTATTATTTTTTTAAAATTTTGTTTATATTATAATTTTAACTTATATATGTATATTATACATATAATAATTGAATGTGTTATATATATGTGTGTGGGTTGAAAAGAACTGTACACTTCCAGTTCACTAAACAATACATATTCTATTCCAGACAAAGTTTACCAACAGAATGTGAGTTGTCCTATGCTATGTAAGATGTGGGAGAGGCTTGAATCAAAATATAACATATATCCTAGCTCCACTGTATATTAGTTTTATCTTTCATTTGTTTTTGATATAAATATATTAAATAATTTTCCAATTTTTGATTTTATGCAAAAAAAATATGAAACATCCATTAATTTTTTCTTTGTTTTATTGGTATGTGAATGATGGCTCATTTTACACATACTGCATTGGCACTAGTTTTCTTTTCTAGTTTTCATTTTCTGTTAAGTTTGTTCACAGTATTCAAAATTCAGCATAAATGATAGACTGAATTCTTTCTGATAATTAACTCTGCAGTATTCCTCAATTGTAGTTCAAAATCAAGTTAAAAATTTTTTTAAAAAAATATTTTTAATTTGATACTATAACTGTTGTTGAATTCTCTGCTGCTTTTAATTCCAAAATAAATTATAATTCTCTATATAAACATTTGTGCAGCTGTTGCTTCAAAATTGAGATGATGAATTTTTGATGAAATGTGGACAATATATTATGAGGCAAGTTAATAAAACAAGTGATTCAAATAAAGAGATATCATACCTTTCTTTCATTCAGAAGTAGTGACACTGAATCATTAAACTTATAGAGAATATTATTTTGGGCTGGTTATTTTCCATGTTGATTCTGGTTAACTAATTTCTCTCTCATTTAATTTTTTTAATTGCTAAATTTAGCTGGGTATGTTATCTGTTCCTCTTTTTCTATGCTTACTAGATTCACAAAACAATGAATTAAAATTCTTTTATATAAGTAGACTTGTTTATGAACAAGTACATATCTCCAAAATAAAAGAAAAATAGCCAAATGTTTCTGTTTACAAATATACAAGTGTTTACAAACAATAATTTTTAAAAATATGTAGTTTAATTTATTAAAAATTTCATAAACATGGAGATTAAAGACAATTTATAAAATTATTTTTAGGGCATAAATGATCCTGCCTACAAAAACAAACTTATAAAAAAATAAATGATTACTGAAAATCTGTTAAAACAATAATTGATTAGTTATACTTAATTTTAGTATTCTAATAATTTTATTTTTAAAATAAAATATAAATAATTACTTATTATTTTAAAATAAAATAAAAATATAAAACCAAACAAACTTACAAAAAATAAATAAATAATACAATTGTTCAATTTATGTGCATCATTATCATACACACATCAAATCTATTCTTATATGTACATAAATCATTTAATCATCATCATCAATCGAACACTCATTATTATCATTAATGAGATCACATTGTCTCAGTACAAATTAGGCTGCAAAAACGACTTTGTCATTAAATGAAAGAAGACTCTTTAATTCCCTCTTTGAAATTTGAAAAAAAAACCAACCCAAGTAGCGCAAATTTCTAATGTTCATTTCAAACATTCACGAAGTTGCAACTCTTATTACTAAATAATTTCATATATAGTTAATAAACACGAATATATTGCCCACCAATATGCATCAAACAGCAAGGAGTGCATTTATTGGTTTTTATTTTTAAGTTCATTTCTGATGCTTGTTCTCTTTTATATTTACAATCATGATAGATAATAAAAATTATGACCATTATATTCTAAAATCTATAAAATTGTCAGCCAAGAAAGTGGTTGGTGAGAGAAAACAGAGAGTGATAAGAATTGTTAGGTTACAGACTTAAGTTGCAATCTAACAATTACCTATGACTTTCAACAAATGAAAATTACATGAAGTTGTAGAACTGCTAAATATTAAACGGGACAAGGTTATACTTTGTAAAGTTAGGAGAAAAGATGAAGAGACTATTGATTTGAAAAGGGGGCATGTATTTTACTATAAAGACATAAATATTAAAAGCACAAATGGAATGGAATTTATATCAAATAAAAGATGAAAAAACAACATTATAAAAAATTATGATGTATTTGAGGGATGAAAGGATTAGTTATTCATCTTAAAGAAAGATACGGATAGCAGATGACTAAGATTTATGTCCAACAAACAGTAGAGGAATTTTTTATAGATATAATAAGAAATATTTGATCACACCAAATAACATTTTAAAATTGTTATGGGAAATTTTAGGGTGAGAATTGAAAACTAGTGAAAAATAAAAATGGTGTAGATAAATTTGGGTATATAAACAGAAATAATATGATAACATAGGTTTGTGGAATTTGTGGAAAAAGTCTATAGAACATTAATTCTTTTTATGAAAAAAAATACCAAACAGAAATGAACATAAAATAAAGGAAGTGGTATTTTAACTGAAAATATGTATTTCAAGAATAAAGTCTATTTGATAAATTCAGCTGAAAAAAATGGCAATCAAATTACTGAGATAAATATATCAATGTAAAATTAAAGATACTATATTAAAAAACTCAGTACCATTATTTAATATCCTAACTTTCAGAAATATATTTTTCATTATCCAAATTTGGCAGTACTATAGTGATAGTCATTTGCTTTAGTTATTGCTTGATACAAAATACATTTTCATAAATTGATATTACATGTCAGATAGATGTACACATATATTTTTGGTTCATTATATTTATATTACAAATATATAAGTGTTGTCTGAAATACGTGATAAAAAACTTAGATGATTAAAAACAAAAATCAGGAAAGAAGATTAGCAGATTTTATAAAAATTGAAAAAGAATTTATTTTTCAATTTAGAAAAATAAGATAAGAAATGGAGAATTATTAATAAATAAAAAACAATAACAAAATTAATAACTAGAAATGTGTTAGATTATTATGTATTTTAGGATAGAAGTGCTTATGAAAAATAAATTCTTAAAAAAACATATTGAAAATTGAAGAAAAGTTGATTGATGATTTTAGCAAAGGTATAGTTATGAATGTTTAAAAAGAAAAGCAAGCAATATACAATAAATGGAATATAAGATCTCCTATTCAAAAGATGGTTGATGAAGATGTCAATATGATATTGTCATAAAACATTAAGAATAACGTTTTATTTCACCGCATAATTAGAGAATCTTCACTTTCTGTTTGGATTGAGGCAAAAACTGCAGAAATAATTTCAAACAGTACACATTCATTTTAATATAATAAAAAATAAGTACACCTGGGTCTCATTTTATGCAGTAGATAGGTTTCACAGAAAACCCCAGCATTAAAAAAAATAAAAATAGACTTCACTTACCTTGAAAAATGGGGGATAGGGTCTGTAATTTTCAGAATTCGCATAAAAGCAAAGTAACAAGGAAAAATTATTTTAAAATTCACATTAAAAAAACAAGGAAACAAAGTGTGACTAATAAAAAATATCAAATATTTGAAAAAATTTGTACAGACAAACTTTTTTTTATATTAACTACAGTATTTAATTTGACATATTTTCATAAGTTTTTTTTTGATGATATGCGGTTCATTTGTAAACTGGTAAGAAATCAGATTCATCGATGTGATGTAGCCTCTCCTTGAATGAAGTCAAGAATCTCTCAGCAATTATGCCCAGAGAAACTTGTTAGCCACTTTATTTTCCATTCCCCACTCTAAGTTTTCCCATATTCTGCTCCATCCCATTTACATAACTAGTGCCAATTTCATTCTTGCCCTGTGTTAATGGTTTCTGTTGACAACTGATTTTTACTACTGAAATAAATGTTAAATGTTCACATTTTGTTTCTATATTAAAAAAATGAGATCACAATCAAAACAAAGATTATACATTACCATTAGAAATATTTTCAGTTTATAAAATCAATAAAATCTTTGTTATTTATTTTAAAAATCTATATTATTTATTTTTGTTATACCTAACAAAATATGTTTTAAAAGTTTAAAATTTTTGAATATTTATTGCGATATTTTTATATGTAAGTATAAATCTATTATTATTATTTACTCATTAATATAAGTAGGTTATTTATTCTAAATACAGCTTCAGGCCATATTCACATTAGCTGCTAATATAACGTTATTTTTTTAAAAAAAAAGTATTTCAAGTCAAAATAAGTTATTAATAATTTAAATTTCTTGATATCTAATAAATATAGTGAAATATGAAAAATATTAAGAAGAAACATGAATCGCACAACTTCAAAATCGCATTAAAATAATCTGCATAAAACGAGACCCAGGTGTAGTATAATCTGTATTAATAGTATACAAAAGAGATTATATTGAAGAAAAAAATTATACTGATAAACAGAAGACTTTAGCAATATCAGAATATTATAGTTTGTTGAAAATTTGATGGCCTACAACCATAATCATATTACAACCTCATCTTTGATATTTAAGAGATAGATTTTAATTTTGGACGTATCATTAAGTCATTGTACATTATAATTATAAATTAATTTATTTAAATAATATTAAGCATATTTAGGAATTCTTCAGCTACCTAAAAAATTTTCAGTACTAACTGAGATTTGAATCCAGGTTATTGGAATGACAGGCTAATAATATTCTACATATTGTATTATAAGACATTTTATATACAGTAGTAATTATTAGAATACTACAGTATTTTGAATTGCCAGTCATCATCTATTTAAAAAATTTATTAATGAATATGTATGTGGTGACTGAGTATGAAGAATATAATATTTGCATTATCTAGGATTTAAAAAATTAATATATCTTGATCATAGTGATGTATTCTCTCATCTATAAAATAGACTCTGAAGCCTATTCTTATTAGAAGCCCATTTAAGTTAACAAATCATTTTATTTTAAGCTAGTCAAGTACAGGATACCTATTAATGCATACATTCTGGAAGTAACTACATACATTTCTGGTACTTGGCAATCAATATTATTGATTAGATTTTATATCTATAAAATGATTTCAATTTCAAAATAAAACTGGCAATTTTCTAGATAACAAATTTACTGAGCAAGCTCAGGATTTATTAAGATATTTTAGTCTAATGCCAATGTATTAATTAAGCCATCCAATAATGATCAGTAATTGAGAATCTAGAATTCATAGAATGTGATGTTGAGCATACTAAATCAGTAAGAGATTGAAGAATATTATTTTATATTCTTGACCCAGGAAACAGTACCCTTTATTTGATTCTTTAAAAATTTTTCTATAACAAAATCAAAATTGTTATATTAGCCATTTCTGAAAAGTTCCATATATATATTCTATAGTTATGATCAAATCAACATTTTAAAGAGGAAGAGAATTGTAATAATTATGAATATTTAATGAGATTCAAATCGCTTTACGTCTATTAAAACTAACATTTTTAACAAGCTGATTTTAATATTTCCTTAAATAAATTTAATTATAAACAAATGCTAAATAATAAAGATTGATTTAAATAAAAATTCTTAGCGAATTAATTTTAAACTTGCATTTCACCAAACTTTAAGTGGAATAGAAAAAATTTCGATTTTATACTTCATAAATACTTTATTATATATGTAAAACTTTTAAATATTGTATTTATTAACAATCGCCAACGGGGCAAAAAATTATTATTTTCACATTTTCCTGTAATGAATACTAAATAGATAATGATATACGTGCATTTGTATATTATCAAATAACCGATCATATAAGGCCTATATGGTCCAGTCATGCAGGAATTATGTGACGTTCGGACACCCTAGCAGCCGTTAAACACAATCCACACTTGAATAGGCAAACTAAATCCAACAAGCAATTGAATACTATGACAAAGTGACTAACACTGAACAGCATTGGTGAAGTTTATCATTCTATTAACATTTTTTTTTTTTTCAATCATTTTAATTTTTAGATCTATACCACAATAAAACTTTAATGACTTCATTATTTAAGTTGTTGTCTATTGAATTAATTATCATCCTACACTCGCCTTTAATACTAATTAAATTTAATCTCATTTGCTTGTTATGATAAATTAAATAATTTGTTTTTCGATAAACAAGAATAGCACGCAGGTGTTCGAATTATCGTTAGTGTTAGCATAGGTATAACTTTTTGCATTTCGAAATGCATAACTCGAGAACTTTAAATACCATCACAACCATTTCAAATATTTGGGAGTGCTTTATTGTCATGATAATACTAACAACGTAATATTAAATGAACACCCTTTATAAATAAAACTGTTTTGGAATTGTTTACATTTCGCCATGCAAAAGGAATTATGATTAAAATAATTTCGCAAAATTAAATTTCTTTTTTCATGAAATAATAATGTATTAGTTTTAATAGCCCAATTGTACGGACTAAGTTTTCTAATGAGGGGGGTGGGGGGTGATACCTATAAAATTTGAAAAAAGTTACGAATAAATCTCAACGACAACTCCGTTAATTAATGAATGCTAAAAGCAGACGGGAATATTTTGAAAAGCACTTTACGTTGCTGATCAATCTCTCTTCACAGACAGTTTAATAAATCAAAATTATAAATTAATATAATATAGAACAAAAAATATTTACCATATCCTAGGCTCGACGTTTTTCTATCGTATTAATATAAACACACACACACACAAAAGATCACATGATTGGTTGATTAATTTGGTATTAAATAGTTACAAAGTTGTTATGTCATCGGCGAGTCCACTGAGCTAAAAATCACAATTTTAATAAGTTTATATTCTTTTTTCCCATTGAAATTTATTTTTATCGCCCAGGAACAAAGCAAATTTACTTTAATAATATTTCTTTCTTTCATATCAATTTTTCAAATTCAGAATTGGAAAATACAATTTATCGAACCATTTACACACTTATGAGATCACAAGAATATAGGAAATAATTTTTTTTCTAACTAGATAACAGATTTGAAAACTCTAAAATATCTCTTTGCGAAGGACACTGTGATCAAATAAACAAACAAATTTTTTTTTGGAAAAATAGTTGCATCGAAAAATGGACAGTTTATTAAGAAGGCTTTTTCTTCTTTTTTATAACTGAAATTTAATAGCAAAGCAATCTTTTCCGATATTTTTATGTTATCAGATTATTATAAATATGTATTTTAAAAAGTTTTAAAAAAAATTAGTTATCCTAAACCACGAATACTTATTTCAAAATAAATATAGACACAGCCAAAGACTAGTTGCATTACTACAAAATAAAAAGGTTGATTGGTTGAAAGCTACGGCAAACTATTAGATATTGCTCAACATGTATGTGTGTTACACTAACGGATAAATCAAGGCAGCTGAGAGAGGGATTGCGAATCTATTACCAACTGATCATTCATTATCGAGGTCACTGCTTGTAATTCGTTTAACACAATTTGTTATAATATCTTAATTTTCGAGCTACATCATGAAGTTTAATGTACCTTTTACTTCTTCAAGATGCGACTGTTTTTTTTTAAATATATATAGTAAGGTAAAAAAATGCGGAGTTTAATTAAAACTTGTTATTTTTTCCTACCCGCGGAATTAGATATATTTACGTATGTCCTCTGCTTGAAGGCAGGTTATGCTAGTAAGCGATATATGGCTTTTAAATTCGAATTATTTTGCGGTAATGCAATACCTTTTTTTACCTGTGACTACAGATTTATTTTAAACAAGTGATTAAGACAATTAATTATTTCAAAAGTAATTTGGAAGTAGACAAATAATTAATCGCCATCATTAATTACAGATACGATAATGAGAATTGACATTTTAATTCCAGAAAAAAAAAAAAAAACAGACAAAAAATTTGCATAGTTAATTAAATATGAAATTTGGAAGTCAAAATTGTTATATATATAATTAGAGGATGGAAATATACAGAGTAACTAAAAAAGTTACTAATATTGAAATCAGCACGTAGTCGTTGATCAAATTGCAAGCTAGGGCGAGTCTTAACTTAGCATTGCTTTATTTTTGGTAATCCTTATAATTGGTTCATTCCACTATCCAATTACTGTGAGCCACACCACATCGATAGATTGAGTTCAGCACTTAATAGTAATAATAGTCTGGGGAACTGCATTCCATTCTCGCTATTCATCTGCTATCAGAAGCTTTTATTCTCTTATTCATGAAACTTCATGATAATAGTGGTGTTCTTGCATATTTCAATTTATGACAAATCATTTGCTTTCTAACTGTAATAATTTTTATACTAATTTACCATATTTTTACTCATTTACTTTACACATTTAAATTTTTTTTTATTTTAGAATGAAAAAATGAGATGCATATTACATATGTGTAATAGGGAGACTTTCTTCATAATATTTTCATTATAGATTTTAAAAATAATTTTCATTAAAAAAAATCTAAAAATTTTAATGAAAAAATTAAATGCATGTTATTTGCAAGTGTTCTGGTATATGTAAGAAAATATGGTAATTAATATTCTATTTATAGCAACCATCACATTATTCAAAAATATTAATACATGTAAAAAAAAAAAAAAAAACCCCAATGTAGTTTCAATAACCTCTTATATTCTTGAAATAGGAAAATTTGATTTTTACTGCCAGTCTGATTTCAGATGTATGCATTTTTCTAAATATTTTGTTGGCTTATATTTTTTGTAGGGTTTGAATACATTGCTGAAATTATTTTGCATCTTTATGCAGTCTCTTTGAAATGTAAAAGTTTTTACAACTTTTGTCTTGTGAATTGAGTAGATATTCCAAGCATAGTGTAGACAATTTTATCTGTCCTAATACTAGGTTTTTTTTTTTTAATATGAAGTGAATAGTGATTCTCATTGCTATTATTCTTTTTAAACTTTACAATTGCATAATAATCATTTTTGTTTAAAATTACCATATCTGAATGTTAACTCAAATTTAAATATCCATATTCATTCCATTTTCAGATATCATGATATAGGCTCATTAGTATTAGTAATAACTAATGATTGTTAAGTTTTCTCAACTCTAGTTCTAATGACATTTTATCTGTAGTAAGTAAAAGTGTATGTGCTAATGGTGACTATCTGGACCATTACTTCATAAATGCATGATATATTTATCTTTATCATATTTTATTTGAGTTGTTTGCAAATTTTTTATAGCTATATCATATGAGTAAAGATGATATGGTGATACAGGTGTTTAATTCCATGGATTAACATATATTCCTAAAATTATGATTATATGACCATTGTAAATTGTTGTAATTTGAGCAATCATGCAAGAAATTTTTTTTTTATTAGCTTTTGTGCTTTTAATAAAACAAGTCTGAGAAAGTGAGTTACTAAAAAAAATATTCTGACATGATCAATCTGGACACCTTATGATCTTTGAACTTGTCTGACATTTAGCATTCTTGAAAACAACTTTATTATTGTTAATCTTGGGTCTTTAGATATATAATTACATTTAAAAAAAAATCAAACTATACTAAAACTCTTCATACAGAAATTTAATACAATTAAATAGCGTTTTTTCAGAATATATCAGAACCTTATCATAATGACAGTTCACAATTAGTGTGTTGATAACTCTCAATGTGCTTGTAAAAATGATGCAAAATCTTTTTGATCTATAACCAGATCATTATTAACCAATCACTTTCAATCAGCTTTACATAATTCCAGAGTTTATTTTGATCGATTTTTACTAATTTTAATAATAGAAAGTTTTACTTATTCAATGTTATAGATTTTTACTTCTTCACTTTCTGTATCTTTTTAAGAGACATCAAGACAAAATATCCAATAAAAGCAGTTTTTTTCCCTTCTTTATAAAATAAGCTATAAATCTGCCTATTAAAATGTTTTATTACATTTACTCTAAACAAAATAATGTAATTCACTAAAATTTATTTTACTTTAAATGGTCATTGAAAATCATAAACCACTAGCCTTTCATTGTCTCTGAGGGTTATGATATAGGAATATCTATTCCATTTTCATTTATGTTAGTAGCCATACTTCTAGATCTTCTTGTAAATAAATAAAGAGCTCTCATATTCAAAATACTTCTATCACTATAGATGCTTTACCATGTTTTGAAATCTAAATCCATTTAATATCTTTTTCAGAATATTATAAAATCATGAAATGAACTTTTTAAAAAATTCAATATATATGTAAACTCTGAGTAAACTTGTGAATCCTTGATAGATTTAGACTAAGATGCTTACTTTACCATATCAACTTTTTGGGGAATTATTGTATTATATTGTAATCAAATTGTAGGGCATACTATACTTTTACAACATAAAAATATAAACGTTAATTATATGTTAAAATTTTATTTTTGAAATAAATATTTTTTTGTACATTATGTATATTATGAACAATATCCAACTATAAATTTACATTGGAAAAATAAATGGTGCCCTCCACCTGGCCGTATTATAGAATGTGCTCTTAAGTGCAAAAAGGTTGGGGACCCCTGAGTTATATAAATGATTTGTATAATAGTAGTAATACCTCTTCTCTATGTTAATGATGGATTAGAATATGTGATAGTAGTTAATGAGTGGAAAAATTAGTTGAAATCACTTCTGGCAAAAACAAAAAGATAATGAAATTTAAGCTGAATTTTTATTCTTTGAGGCAAAAAGCATTTAGAGAGAATTAGTCGATGATTTTATCATGTAATTTATAACTAAGTTTAATAGCATATAAACTTTCCTCCATCAATTTTTTTTTTTATTATAGAAAAGACAATGTATAAAAGTATGAGAATTTCAGAATACCAAGTTAAATTTATCATAAGGTAAAGAAGTTATTGAGAATTATGAATAAATATATTACATAAAATGGAATGATGAAAATTATTTTTGAGAGTTCTTCTTTCTACTGTGTATATACTACATTCTTCTTTCTATGTTGATATTTATTTTATTAATCTTGGGGAAAGGAGGATGCTCACTGAATAAAGTATTTTGAAAAATAAAGAAATAGGTTGGAAAAAGAAACACTGATTAGAAACTCATGTATGAATGTTGTCTTTTTTATTTTATTACAAAGGATGAATTATTGAATATTATTTTGATAAGGATGAAGTTTTATCTTATTGCTGATAATATGGTAGTGTTTCAGGCATCCAGAATGAGTTAACAAAATATTTTTATAAAGTTAATAAAATTGATGAAACACTTGTGTCTGAAAAAATGATTATAGGTAAAAGTCACAGTAGCAGTTTAAAAAGTGTTAAAAAATAAAAGAAATTAATTGAACTCTAAAAAAGAGTGTAAATGCAAATAATTTTTTAAAATATATTTTCTCATTTGTTCAATACCAGAAATGAGGGAATAAATCAGGGATTTGCACAATATTCATGTGATTACAATGACAAAAATTGATATAGATCAATCATTTTCATGGAATGTATCACAAATCATTAATATAATAGCAGTAAAACTGGATTTTAGAAGCTTGTCTTTATTGTTCCTCATCAAAAATATTTTGAAATTTTATCCAAAGAAGAGATTTGAAAACCATTTTATAACTGAGTTAAAAACTTTATTAGTCCCATAATATAAAAGTGGATAAAACTGTTTCAAGATCTTTTTCTTGGCAACATGCCAACCATAGATTGAATTCAATCCAAAGATGATGTAAATTTCAATGGTTATTATTTATAAAAATATCCTAACCATCATAAAATATTTTCCCTTATTAGAAAATTTTATTAAAAATGTATTTTATATAAAATATTTTCTTAAATGTTTTCTTATCTGTAAAACTGATGTTTCTTATACTCAAAACAATCCAGAGATTTTTTTTCCTAATTCACAATTAGATTTAAGTTCTTGATAAATTATACACATATTTAATGTAATTATCATTATAACATCTTCTAAAACTAAAATTTCATTTTTTCCTTACTGTTAAAGATTTTTTTTTTTTCCATATGCCATAGCATCGGTGGGAGGCGAACCCAACCCACAACCGTCTGCAACCAACTACTTGCTTGCAAGGCAGCTGCAATGAACTCTCAGTTAACAATGCTTGACTACTGTTATAGATTTAGGATATAAATATAAAAAAAATTAAAGTTTTTCAGTGCAGAAAAACATAGCATTCATCATGAAAAAATATATCCTACTATTTTTTCATGATGAATGCTATGTTTTTCTGCACTGAAAAACTTTTAATTTTTTATATTTAAAAAATCAAGCCCCCCCCCCCCAATATATAATAGAATTTATAAATGAATTCATTTAAATATTTTTTATTAATTAGTTTGTTACTTCTAATTTCAGCAAGTTATTGTTATTAAGATGAACTTCATGAAAAAAACCCATTAAATAAGAGCAACATAGTAAAACAGAGATATGCGTTCTTGACAAATACACCCCTTAATAACTAATAGATACAAGGCAGCATTATCATTCAGTCATTTATAAACAGCTTATCATTGTTCCAATCTACAAATGTAAAGGTCATAGTAGTGAGTGCAAAAGAACTGGGCACAAGTTTTTAAGATAATGGAGACCATTACTATTATATACATTTTACTCAGCAAACATATCTTTATTGATATAAAAGTTATAGAAAGTATTTTTTGAAAACTTGCAGTTAAGAAATATTAGTCTAGACAATAAACCATATAATAAGACTATGAAAGTTTCCTACTTATATGAACTTGCATAGATATTATTCCATTTTCATCGAGTAATCTATTCTCACTTTTCTAATAATAAAATATTTCTGATTGTATTGTGTGTTGACTTTCAATATTGATAAGTTTTGTAACGAGTATATATTAGACTTATACGCATTGCATATATTTGTAATTCAATTGGTGCTAATTTCCTTCTTTTCTGAGCCAATGTAATATTTGATAAAATGAAAATATTCCCAGAAAAGATAGTTTTTAATATTTAGCTTTATTACTATCTAGTTTGCTTTATATATTAAAAAAAAAAAAATTAATATTAAAAGTATATATATATATGTGCATTTGATATGTCCATCTGAAAGTTTATTGTGATGGCATTGTAGTAATTATATGTAGAACTATTTCCACCATCTAATATTAAATGTCTTTTAAAAAATTCAAACGTTATTTAAATTTTTCAAATGAATTAAATTGTTAGGAATAGCATATAGGTTACTATTCTTTTGACTTTTTCAGGTAATGCTTGTCTGTCCAATAACAGTACTAGCATGGGAATTGAATCTGGATATTTAGATACATAAACATTAAATTTAAGGTGATAATCCAACTGACTAATTTTGGAATAATAATTCAGTTAATTAGAGCATCACTTCAAATTCAATATTCATGAATCTAATAGCTCCAAGTTCGAATCCTATGTTATTACTATCACTGGTCAGGTCAGCAACACCTAAATAAGAAATGAGCATAATGCCACTTGAAAAGTTGTGTTATGTACTTATCTGTGTGCTATTACCAATAGCTGAATGTATTTGAAAAGTTTAAACAAAGTTTAAATTACATTTAATATTAGATAATGGAAATAGTCTAGCATATAATTATTATTTTATTTCTCTATGCAATTAAGAATGAATATCGTTTGTACGTTATTTCCCATGCTTATTCATAATAAATTCATAAATCAATTATATTGCATTTTTGTTAAAAAGTTAAAAGAGATATCTCCCTGTATGATTTTTTGCTAAATTTAGATTAATGAAAGAAATTTTTATAAATGCTTTTGAAATTTGCAATTTTTGATGGTAATAATTACACATATAATAAATCCCCCAAATATATTTTTAATTCCAAATTTCCTCTTACAAAATGACTTAAATATAAAATACTGTTCAAATTGTAATTAGAATAAATAAATGATTAGATTTAATGGCACAAACACACAGAATCAAATTTTAGTATTTGAGACGAACTTTAAAAATTCCACCTTTTAAAATTATCGAAAAGGCTACTAGTTATTTAAAAGAATTTCAAGATGCAAAAATAGCGCAGCCTCTTGCTTTATCTATGAACTAGGTTCAAATATAGATCAAATAAAATTCTTTCAACAGACATGATTTTTCTTATAGGTATTTTATCCATAGTCAACTTAACTAAGACTCCAAAATAGTGTATCTAATTATCCTTCACTAATAAAGTCCCCAGAATACTATCATTAATTGGCAATTAGCATTATACAACCATCTCCTTGATTGTTTCTTTTAAAAAGAGCTGTTGGAAAGATCTTTGCCCTGCTGTAAGTTATTTATTTTTAAAATGAAACTGTTTTACCTACTTATTTAAAACAGTATACTGAATAAAGCAATAGGATGCAAAATGAACAAAAAGAAAATAATTAAATAAAAAACGTGCGTACACACAGAAATTAAAAATTATAAAACTAAAAAAATGCAAAAAAATTAATAAATAAATACAACAAAATAATAAAAGGCTGACATACAACTTCATAACATATTAAATCATTCTTTAGACTTTTGTTGACCCTGGTAATGCATCAGTAGTAACATTTTTTAGCTTTATTTTTAAACAACATTCTAGGAATTTAATTCATTTTATTATTTGTGAATTTCAATATATTCAGACTACCCGAAATTTACTATACTTTATTTCACAGCTAAGATAAAATAATAATTGTGCTTGAAATGAATAAAATTTTAGAACTGAATAAATTTATTTAAGAATTGAATTTTTGATTTAAAAAAAGAATATTATTTCTATCAATAATATTTCAAATTTTTTATTTATTTACATATTTCTGTTATTAATTTAATAAAAATTGTTAAAATAAGCCTGGATTTAATGTTTTATCCATGTTGTCTCCTTTTTTCACTTGTCAGACTGACCCTTTTTATATACACAAGGAAGTAAAAAGTTATCATTTTTGTTGATTTATAGATATGCATGAGCCTAGGGCACCAATTATAAATTAATAGTTTTCACCAATTATAAATTAATAGATTGTAAAGTTTATAATAAATGTATTTTAAATTATGTTGATATTTTCATAAATATTAACAAATTAGCCTTGCCTTCTCACTTTTTTTAAATAATGGAATTAGTTTAATTACAATTTCTGCAAATATAATATTCAATTTTTAAATTAATGTTTTTTTCAATATACTTATTTACAATTGGTTTTATGACTGATTTGTACTTTATTTATTGTTAGTTTTATACTATTGATTTTGGTATTCAGCAAATTTGTTTACAACCAAAAGAGTTCCAAGACTTTGAAAAGAATAAAAAATCATTCCTATAGATTCATTCCCTAAGTGAATGATTGTATAATTATATTGGGAAACTTATTGGATTGAGACTTTTAGACAACTAGTTAAGCAAATTGATATATTTTAAACAGCAGACACGCAATTATAAACATATGTACCACACAAATTCAGTAACATTTTACAAAGAATAAACATATTTTTTTAAATTAATGTAGTAATTTCAAGGTGAAAAAGCCCACTTATTACACATATATCTGTAGGCTTAGGCATATTAAATGTTTAATGAAGCATAAATTATACATTTATTTTACAATCAAAATAAATTATACTATTTTATTTTATTGAAAAATAATTATAAAATATATCATATACTACTTAAAGAAAGCAAGTAAAATAATTTTTATTTATTACATATATTACCTAAATTATGTATTGCATTACTATTTTTATATATTTATTGAGTTCCTATTTTTAAATTCTAGGTTACTCAAATAGTATATTGACCAGAGTTGATGATCCTTAACATAAATTAAATCAAAAATTAAATTTTCCCTATATACATTGAGTAAAATGATCAACTATTCGTTTGTTAGATATTTACTTTCCCCATGCTATTTGAAATCAATTAGAGAAAAATAATTCAGTGAAAAAAGATCTACAGCTAAATCAATAATATATACAAAAAAAATATCCATGTTCAAAGGACAAAAAAAAATCATTGAAGAAATTGCTTAACAAAGGTAATTTAATAAATCAGCTAAAAATTTGAAGTGGACAACACCAATTGTAATTGTGAGACCTGTGATTAAACTTACATTTGCAGGATTACTGCATAACAAACAAAATTTAAATAAAAATGTATAACCAGTTCCTAATGTAATATAAATGCTTCATATAACTAGATCTCAATGATGCATTCCATCAGACATGTTTAAATACAATTGTTTACCATTTGATATCACAAAACAACTTTCAGGTGAAAAGTAACAAATTTCTCAAAGAGTTGGAGGACATGGTCCTATACTTTGATAACATTTAATTAAGGCAAAATCAGATATAATTAAAAAATAGGATCATAAAAATATGTAAAAGACTTACTATATAAAGCATTAGATTGATGCAGATAAATGTATCTGGAACACCAGTGAACTTAAATTTTTAGGACATATTATTTCCAGCAAAGGGGGGGGGGGAAGTCTGAGAAATTTTTGTATGTTAGAGAAGACTTCCTAGGATTAATTAATTACTTTCAATGTTTTCTAAAAGAAAAAGCATTTACACTTCACCCATTTTATAAGCTACTAATAAAAAACTGGAAATGAACCTGGGAAGTAAAGCATTCAAGATAAAAAATTTGATATGATTTGCTATCATCAAATAATCTCTTAGTTCATTATAATAATGATTTAAATGTAAATGATTGACATTTCCATGAGCTAATAATGAATCACATCACATATGGAGGTGAAAAACTAATAACATATGTCTCGAGAACATTGTCAAAAATTATAATCAATTCAGAAAGTTAGCATTAGTCTTTATATCTGGATTGTAAAAATTCAACTAAAATATATATCAGCAGGACTTGAAAATAATTATGGATTATACACTGCTAATGGAAATCTTTGCAAGATTCAAATAGATATCCAAACATTTAAGTTAATATCTGTTGCACTGGAATAACATTTTACCAGGGGATGATTATACATTGGAGTTCAGAAAGAAAAACCAGATTTAAAAATAATGATTTAAAATCAATTATTAATATAAAGAATAAATAAGATAAACAAAAAATGATTTAAAATCAATTATTAATATAATTATAATTTTCAAGAGCATAACTTCATCCTGCAATGGAGATATCTATTACAAGCTTTAATAATCAATGAACACATCCTCACTCTCAGATCAGTTTCTGATTTTTGATTTCATTAAGATGGACAACAATTTAAAGCTGGAACATTCTTTTATATTATTCAAGATAATAGCCTCAAATTAAAAAAAAAATCCATATAAAGTTTTGAACTCAATTCCCTTCACAGATGATTCTAGAGAAAAATGAAGTATACAGCTGTTAGGAACATATAAAAACTATGTGATATTATTGTAAGCAATTATAATTTTATAAAAAAATGTTTGAATTCTTTTAGTAATATTTTAATTTTATTATACTTTTGACAAGTATCATTTGCATGCACAGAACAAAGTAAACACAATTGCATACATCTTAGAATGCAAAGACAATGCATATCCTGCTCTTACTAATCTTAGTTATCTAGTTAATTATAGTGATCTTACATCATATTCAATACCATAAATTTATTTAATCAAGCAGCTTACTGATGAATTTCATTAGTAACACGCATGGCATCCCCTTCTTTGCAAACCTTATTTAAAAATTGTATAATTATTAGCACTTTTCTTAAATTCACAAGAATTTATTTAAATGTATTATTTCCTGATGAGTTTAATGTAGTGATTTAATTTACTTTAATCACATGGATTTGGTCATGAGTTCAGAACTGTATTCATAGTAAATATAAGTACATTACAATCTTCTTTCTCTTGTTTAAATTTATTAGTGTATGTAAGATTGCAAACACAAATTTAATCTTAAATAAATAAATATATACATATATAAAGATTACGACTTCCTTCCCCACTAACCTCCATCTGCTGATATTTGATCGAAAAATTTTAATTCTAACAGCAATGTCAATTTAATGCTCAATCAATTTTTCAAAGATCTGAACTTTATTTAAAGGCAAAGTGACTTTTATGCCTCAATGATTTTTATTAAAATTACTATATTATTATAGAATAAGCAATTTTAATTACAGTAAATCAGCATTTATTATATATTAACTATGGTACATAAATACAATACAAACCATTTTTGGCACGTTTTAAATTATTCACTTATAATTAGAATTTTTAATTTTATTTATAAATTATTAATAAACATTAGAAAAATATAAATTTTAAGTTTTAACTTTTAACAACTAGATTTTTTTATAATTCAATAGTTTATCTAAAAATTCAACTTTTTTTTTTTTTTTAAATTTCAAAATGATAAGGCCTAAATTAATACCAAATCCTTCTTTTTTTTGTTTTGTAAATTGATCAAAATGTCAGTACTATTATAACATATTTTTTTATCTGAATTTGGACGATATCCCCACATAGAAGAACTCATGCAAAGACTAATACATAAAAAAGGGTGCTTTTATCAGTAATTTAATAATCATTAATCTATTTATCTGAAATGGTTGATATCAAAGTTGAGAATGCAAAAAATTTGACATTAGTAAATCAAATACTAATAATTTAGTCAAGCATTGGTAGCCTAGTGGTTAGCATAGCTGATTCCAAACAGTTGGCCGGAGTTCGCTTCCCAATCAACAGGCATGTGGGGGAAAAAAATACTAATAATTTATTATTGAATTTAGTAATCAACCTTTTAGGATACAAAAAGCAATCCACAAAAAGTAATTATAAAAGTGAATGTACATATGTTATTGAATATAGATTTTGCTTGAAACTAATTTATATTTTAAAAAGTAATGCAATACAAAAAGTAATTTATAAGAATTGAAATGCAGATATGATGTAAATGAAAAGGTCTTGTTCCATATTTTGAAATGCAAATAATTTAAGATGAGAAATGAATTAAAATATTTTAATAACAAATGTACTCCAAAAAGTAATCCAATTATAGCAAAAAGTGCATATAAATAAAAAAACGTGAAAATAATGTACATTTAATTAGTAACAATTAAATATTGTATTTGTTAATTCTTACATAAATACATCAATTACAATTTTAAATTAGCAATAACCAAATGTTTATTAATTTTATTGTTAGAGTAAAATAAATTATATTTGCCAGACTTATTACTAAATATTAAAATACTTTTTTTTGTTGAACAAAGTAATCTTTTGTATTTTGTAAAATTTATGTATTAGTTTTTTCATAAGCTTCCCTCTCTCCCCCAATCTGGCAGACAGGATTATTCAAATTGGCTAGACTACATGCTAGAACAGTAAAAGAATGTCTTCAATTTAGTTGGTTTTATTACAAGTTGTCATTTATTAAAATTATTTTAGCAAAATGATTAATATTAAAATATAGGATTTTTAAAGCTTAATAATGACCTTCTTAAACAATTTTAATAAATGAAAAACAAATTTTGGATTTTTTAAATGGCTAAATCAAGGTAGTTTTTTTCTCTGACATTTATCACTATTAAATGTTTATAGTTACATAAAAATTCAGTTGCCAATTATTTAAAACTATTTTTTAATATCTTATTAGTTTATACATTTAAAAAATAAGATTAACTATATAAAAACATATAAAAAATTATTATTTAAATGTATATGTAATTTTTTTTTTATTCTGCCTTATACTTTAATAAAGATCATTTAAACAAAACTTGAAAGTTAAATTCAAAGAAAAAGATTTTAGTGCTAGCATAATATATGGTCAACCATTAAATGGAACTACATAATACTTTCTGCCTAAAAATTACAAATCAATAAAAATATTCACATGTATTTATAAATTTACAGCTACCTGTAAATTTATTGGGTACAATTGGTTTATCTATCACTATCAGTTTTCAATTGCCTCAATTTCATATTTAGCTTATTTAATTTTATTTTATACCTCTTTTTCTGTTGTAGTAATATCTTATATCCTTTGTAGTCTAGATTTGCTTATAAAATTTTTTTTGGCAACTTAAAAAAAGGGACAAGTATAATTATAGGCAACAATAATAATTAGCAAATTTATTTCATTAAAATCACTGATTATAAAAAATTAATTAACTAATTATAAAAAATCTATCAACTGAATCCAGTTAAGCAAAAATAATTTAATTTCACTTTCGGGCTATATTTTTTAATACAAACAATTTAACATTTCTTATAAATATTGTTTATAAAAACACAAATTTGAAGTGAGAATTATATACAACAAATATATATCTTCACATGATCACTATCTCATACTAGCACATAATTGTTATTAAACAATTCAAAACAAAGCAAAACTCTCCATATAGTAGTGCCATGTTGTGCTAACAAGAGCAATCAATGGATGCCAGAAGGCTTGTGCATAAAATCCCTATCTAGTGCCTACTCATCCAATATCCCCAGACTAGTTTCTGGCTTGTGGCCTTCATCAGTGAGGAGCCTTGGATCTGAGAGCACTGCACCTATATCTTAGAATCTAATGGAACCCTCCAGAACCCACCTTTTAACTCTATCTAACTACAAAACTATGAGAATGAAATTGAAAACACAATTAATATTTTCAATCCAAGCTCAATAGCTTATATAATCATATGGGTCTGAACTCAATTCAGCACTCACACATTTTGGTGTCTTTGGCTCTTTAACAACCATAGCCACCACTATCCTATTAGGCAGGATTGGTGTTAAACCACTAAACATCACATGATCACTATCTCATACTAGCACATAATTGTTATTAAACAATTCAAAACAAGGCAAAACTCTCCATATAGTAGTGCCATCTTGTGCTAACAAGAGCAATCAATGGACACCAGAAGGCTATTGAGCTTGAATTGTAAATATTAACTGTTTTCAATTTCATTCTCATAGTGCTGGAGGGCTGCATTAGATCCTAAGATCTAGGTGCAGTGCTCTCAGATCCAAGGCTCCTCACTGATGAAGGCCAAAAGCCAGACACTAGTCTGGGGATATTGGATGAGTAGGCACTAGATAGGGATTTTATGAAAAGCCTTCTGGCATCCATTGATTGCTCTTGTTAGCACAAGATGGCACTACTATATGGAGAGTTTTGCTTTGTTTTGAATTGTTTTTAAATATATATCTTAGAAGCAGTATGAGATACTGCTTGTAATCTGAATGTTACTAAACTATATTATAAATAAAATTAAAAAAATATATTTTGCAATAAAAACAATTCATTTCTAAATATATATTATTTAAAAAATATTGATAAACAAAATGTATGTAGAATACAAATCTTTAACAAATAATATTCCAAAAATAAAACTATTCATAACAGTACATCTACCAAGTAAAATCAGGTAAAATTGGCATTAAATAAAAGAAAGCAAAAGGTAGTCAATGGCAATAAGTCTTTAAGTGAAAGTAATCCATAACAAATTAAATGTGGAAGTTCATAACAAATCAAATTATAAAAAGAAAATCATTCATGCCTACAAGTACTTCAGATTAAAACATAAAATGTCTTAAATAAAAAAAAAAGCAAAAAATGATTCACAGTGATAGATGTTTTAAGTGAAAGCAATCTATAAGAAATCAAATGCTGATATAAACCAAAAAACTATCCATTTGGAAAATAATGAAAAATATACATTATAAAATGCACAAACCAAAGCATACATTTTTAAAATTGAAATCAGCTGATATGATGTTCAATGCTATAACATCATCTAATGGTATAATGCAAAAAGGTGAAAAATAAAATTCATGACTTCGATTTAAAAAATATAATTTTTGACTTTATGAGTTTTATGACATTACTCTTTTCGGTTGTTTACTCTTGGCATGTTGAAACCGCTTGAGGGTGTATTTTCTATGTAAACAAACAGAATTATAACATTATTAGGCCATTTTTCAACTTTAAAGTACTTTTTTGATTTACAATAAAATCGGTAAATCATAAATAAAGAAATTTATCTAAAATAAATAAAATAAATTGGATAAACCGTTTTTTTTTAAATTTCTATTTTTGTAAAATAAAATTTGCAATTTTAACAAGAATAAAAACAACATTGTGGCAATGCAAATAAAATTTTAACATGAAGAAAAATAAATAATTTCTCCAAAACAATATTGTGGCCATGCAAATATAATTTGTAATTTTAACAAAAATAAAAAGAAATAATTTCTTCAAAACAACATCGTGGCCAAAAATAATACCGGTATTTTTTATTGGTCTCGTGATTTTTCTCACGCAAAGTGTCACCCTTGACTAGAGAAGGGAGGCAAAGTTTCCACAATTTTTATTATCTCATACTACCTCATTGGATTTGGAAAATAATGACTTGGGCATGCGAATTTGAAGATTGCTGACAGTCACAATTACAGACACCCTCACAAAATACCATAGCGAAATTTAAAATGGGATTGTTAGTATAAACTGCATAAAATGAAGTTCACCATAAGCGGAAGCTATGGCAGAATAAACATCCTATTTCTGTGCTGTATCATAGAAATAGGTGTCACAGACAAGTAAACAGACTATTTATATGCTTAAGTATTGAAATAGAATGTTATATAGCGGTGCTCACTAAATGAGTTGCTGTTTGGCTCACACTTCATTTCATTTGGTATGAATTGCTTTACACAAAATACTTGTTGCTGTGGAATATCTTTTGTTTTCTCTTATTTAATATACATTTTGTGCTTTGTTTTACTTAATATACTTACTGCTATGGTTTTCTTTTGTGAATTCATTTTTTATGAGTTTACATTTATTTGACCTTGCATTTGATTCATTTTGGCTTTCACTTAAAAAATCCTATCACCATGAATTTCATTTACTATAGCATTTCTGCATACATTTATTATTAATATATTTTTTGTTAAATAATGTATTATTTTTTTATTTTATGAATAAGTGATTTTCATTACAAAATATATTATTTTCTTGATTTAATATACTTTAAAATCATAAAATCAGTATGGACATATTATTTTTTAATGATTAGTTAATTTTTTGGATACCATGTAATTCTATCTAGTGGGTAAATTTTATACTTTGTAAACACCAATATTTTTATTTACAAAACAGAAAAAGTAATTCATTAATCTATTTTTAAATCATTAGTGTAGAAAAAATTAACTATCAGATATATATAATTTTAACTAGAAACAAAAAATAAAGAAGAAGCTAAAAATAAGGTAAAAGCTTATTAGTGAAGTAAAAATAAAGCAACTTTTAAAAAGCCCAGTGCAGACAAAAATATCTCCACCAATTCCTGATAGAGAAACTGTAAAGTAAAAAGCATATAATTAATGGCAAGTGAGGATTTGGACAGTTCCCTATTCTCATTTTATTCTCTAGCTAAAATAAACTTATACTTATTTATCAAACAATATTGGAATGCTGTTGTCTGAAGGGATATAACATTTATTTAATTGTATTTTTTTTATAATACTTCTTCATATGTATAAATACTATATTTATTGATTTGGCACACTTTAATAGATATATTACATATATCTCCAAATTGTAAACAATGGTAGGTATGTATTAGTCACATTGTTAGATTGTATACATTTACGCACATATGTCTAAGTATATGTATGACAGTTCTGGTAATTACTTAAATAAAGATGTATGTAAATATTTTCTGATATAAATAAAATGCAAAAACACATGTTTTTATTTATTACACACTTGGTAAATATCTCTCTTGTGATATATTGCAGAACTTACTTTCATTTGTTTTTTTAAAAAAGATTTTCATACCTTGCAATATCTAATGCACCTGAATAAAAATTAAACATGTGAAAATTCAACCTAAGCTAAAAGTTATGGAATGCTTTTCTGGCATAAGATGAAAACTGCCTCTACAAAAAATTGTATATTACATATACTTACAATTATGCAAATGATTTATTATGTATCCTATACTTTTAAAATACATCTTTATGCTTGTGGTATTATAAAAATATTTTATCCCATTCTCTTTCATTTTCAAATAATAAAATCCTGCATTTTATTTACCCAAGAAATGTTTTGAGTAAAGACACACACTATTATAATAAAATAGAAAATTTCCATAAAATATTTTCTTTTTGTGATTTATCCCAGAAAAAAATATTTTACTATAATTCAGAAAAAAAAAAAATCACTTTTAATTATTTTTTAATGTTAATAACTATTTTAATAAGATACATTTTTTCATTTTATTATTGCTTTACAATGTTTGTAGTATAATAATGAAATAATTGTAGTATGAAAGAGAGAAAACATTTGTGCAAATTAAGTCTTTAAAAAAAAAATATGGAAAACATGCACAACTATTTTTTTGTTTATTAAAACAAAAAATGTTATAAACTTTTTAAAAAATAATTTTCAAATTGAAACATTGCAATTAACAAAAAGTAAAGAAAAACTTCCCAAAGGTCATAATATATCGGAAAACTGAAGTCACTAAAATAGTATGGATCCAAAACTTTAGTAAGTTTTTAAATCTCAGGTTTTTAGCTAAGATAGTACAAAAAAAAAAAAAAGATTACCAGGTGTATAAATGCAACTTCCTGTACCTCATTGAAGATAGTCATAGTGTGGGATGTGGATATAGCACTACCATGTAATATTCATTGATTTCTCAATCGTACAATAAATAGATCTGTGATAAACAAAATGAATTATTTTTGTTCCTATTGTAGATGTTGAAAATATGCAGAGGAAACTGAGATGCTTTGTTTGATTTGTATTTCTTCTTACTTTTTGCAAAATAGTGATTGTTAAATGTATTCATTTTTCGTTTGTTTTGTTTTTAATTAAAAATATTAATTTCTATTTATTTTCAATAATTTAAAGGTATTACATTTATAGAAGAAATTATACTTTCGATGATTTTATTTGACTATTTTAAAATTTAGATATTTTTTTTGATATGAAAAATATTTTATATAGACTAAGAAAAGAGAAAAGATGTATAAGAACATGTCAAAATGTTATTATTCACCGATTGGCAAGCATATAAATATTAGAAAGACAATTATAAATACTAATAAAGTTAAGTAAATTTCATTTAATTATCTACAATTGGATATACTAGGCATCTTTAGCATTTCTCTTTTCAAAACAATTTTTAATCCAATGCATTAAACATTTTATTACATTTTCTAGTAATTCAAAATGTAATCATAATACAGATAAATGTTAATATAAAATAAGTATAGCTTCCATGAGTTGTGAATAAATAACACCCCCTAAGTTAGCAAACAATAATGGAAACAACTATTCTTGTTTAATAATATTGTTGAAAATTCAGAATGGATGTAAGATATTAACCAGATGTGTACACAACAATAATAATTTTGAATATAATCAATTATAATAAAAGTGGAAATTAAATCTCATTTTAACAAACCTTGTGTTAATAATTAAATTGTATAACAAATATAAATATGAAATAAGCATAGCTTAACATATAATCACCTTTTCCATAAATTATGAATAAATAATAGTCTCTTAAGTTAGCAAATAATAAACAATAAAGATGAAAATATTTATTCCTTTAACATTGTTGAAAATTAAAACTGGATGTATTAGCCAGATATAAATATGATATTAATAATTTTGAACTTATAATCAGCTATACTAAGAATGGAGATTAAATATCACTTTTAACAAATCATGTGTTAATAATCAAATAGATATTAATCATTGTAAATATGAAATAAGCATAGCTTAATAATCATCACATATGTAGTTGAAATAGAAGTAAACAATTCACCTATGACTTATCAATAAATAATCCTCTCTAAATTAGCAGACAATAAAAAATAAAAATGAAACCATATTAGCCAATATATATATTTTAACGATCGGGGAAGGAGACTTACGTAAACTGCACTACGGGGCGCCATCTAGGCATTTGAACCTAGAAAAATTTATAAAGTAGGCAGATACGTAAGTCAAAAAAAAAAAAAAAAATTTTTTTTTTTTTGTTAAATTTTGCATCCGGTCGTTAGCCCATGTCACTAGCTCAGGGAGTAGCAGAGATTTTAAAACATTTATAAGTTTCAATAGACTTCTATTCTCAAAGTATATATTAAATATTTAGAACAATAAAACAAAAGAAGCCACTGCCAGTAATTAACACACAAATAGATTTTTATTAACGACATTTAAAATTGAAGATTACATTCATTTTTAGTTTACATTAATATTTTTTTTAAAAAAATTTAAATTACTATTTTAAATAGATCGCACAGATTTGCTTTAAAATGTTGGGTATAGATCACCTACAAAATTCCTGGTAAAAAACATCTAAAAAAAACAAAAATATAAAAAAAAAAAATTATTGATGCCACATCCAAAAACTTATAAGTAACCCAATAGTATTCAACCGTAAGATACTTGCGTTGTCACCAATAACAAAAAAGACATCCGAATAAATACATTTCGATACTCACCGTAAGGTATCATTATTTATCGAATGTCTATATATTTTGATCAAATATGAAAACCAAAATATAATTAACCGCAAACGAATCCATGCAAGCGTCTATAAACAACTTTAAATTTAATACATTTTTAGTTAAAATATAATACACACAAAAAAAAAAAAGAACTGGAAATGATTGCTTAAACATTTACATAAAAAAAATATCAATAATTGAATTTGCATTCTTTAAGTCAGATAAGAGTTCTTATTTTCAGTTATTAATTACTTGCAATTTTAGGAAAGTTATTAGATAGATACAATAGTTCATACTTTACGGATTTAATAGATTGAGAAGTCCATCTTCGTGATCACTTTAGTAGATTTTGTCCTTCTTTGAAATGAAACTGTGACATGCCAGAGGCTTCAGCTGGTTGTCCGGAAAATTAAATTTATTGCAGACTTCCACATCGTGAAAATCTGCAATATAGCTAGTTATAACGATCTATTCATAGTCAGCTCTCAGATAACAATTATAATAATAATTTGGCTTTTATATTTTTATTAGTCTCTTATCATTAGATCTTGAGATTCAACGAGCAAGACGTCACTAATCCATTCGTGTTTCAGTTATGGTCCGTGCTGTCAGTTTCGTGTTTGGATTGGTCATTTAATTCCTTTGTATTCTCTTATCTGACCATTTAATTTATTTTACATGCCTCACGAGGTAGTTTGCTTTTGAACAATCATTTAATTAATAAGACAATCATTTCCATTTTCTAAGACTATAGAAATCAACATTATTTCTATTTTTAAAATATCAATCTTTATATCTTTACTTTTTACAAAAAAAAATTACTTTCAAATATTTTTATTTTTTAAAAGTTTTTAAAGTTGTCCATCATGCGATCTATATATATTAAACAACTTTTAATTTTCAGTTTTTTAAGTTTTTTTTTTTCTTTTTAATAAATCAAATTTTATTTACGATCTTTTTATTTTCATTTTAAAATAATGTAACGGCATATATTCCGTTACAATATACACACACGAATTTGTTAATTTTGAATTTATAATTTATTATACCAATCTTATATCAATTCTAAAAATAAAGACCCTTTTCCTGCACTAACTGTAATATTTATGTTCATGTTATAAACATGAAACAAGAAAGGATATAATTCGTATTGATTTATATTATTTATGGAGCATGCTTTTGAGTTAACTGCTGAATAGTTGAGTGCTAAGAATCTGACTGATTTAAGTCAAAAGTATGCTCAGCGAATAATATAAATTAATATGACTATACCATTTCTTGTTTCATATATACAATGTGAACATTAATATTACAATCTTGTATTATTAATCAAATAGAATATTTATAAATATGAAATAAGCATAACTTAATGTATATGTAACTGAAATGTACGTAAAAAAACTCTTATGAACTATGAATACATAACAACTCTCTGAATATAATAAAATGCAGTGGCCTTAAGTACATGTCTACATATGTGCTCAGCAATAGTTAAAACCTTATTTTTAATTAAATGCACATTCCTAAAAGAAAAAAAAAAACATTTATATTTGAAAAACCCATATAATCTCTACATAATGCAACTAATCATAAAACCAATACTGCATCTATAGAATTCCCTTAGTTTATGAAATATGAAGTTGATATATTTAATCATGATGTTAGTAAACAAATATATATACAAAATATTGAAATAAAAATAAAAAACTGAACATATATTTTAATAACAAAATATTTAATTAATGATTCATACTATAACAATAAAAAAAGAATAGTACATAATTTTATGCATATATCTGTCTGAATACGAAAATAGCTATATATAAAAATGAATTAATCAAGATATATTTTTGGATACATATCGTTTTCAAACAGTAGTTAAAATAATTCCAGTTCATTATAAAGTATCTAAATTATTAAAATCAATCTTAATTGGCATCTAAATAATGAAACAAATTTTATTTTAGTATGCAATGACAACATATTCCTAAATTAACGCATATTTTAAAATATATGTAGCACATCACAAATACTAAATATATTTGATT
Organism: Epiperipatus broadwayi; assembly: GCA_028023455.1. Lineage (NCBI taxonomy): Eukaryota > Metazoa > Onychophora > Udeonychophora > Euonychophora > Peripatidae > Epiperipatus > Epiperipatus broadwayi. The sequence goes on from JAQFVV010000069.1 coordinate 6,305,348, forward strand.
CACAAATAGAAATTACTCTAAATTTGATTGGAATTTTGCCTAGTCTGTATCTCAAGTCAATCAAAGGTATGACATGCAGATGCATTAATCACTAGGCTCTAAAGTCTTTTATTGGGTTGATTCTTTGTAGCTAGCTGATAAGTTGAAATTGCATGAAAACTATAAGCATGATATCAACAGAAATCACAGCACTCATTGCTGTCTTAAAAATGATGTACCACAATGTAAGGTCTGATAAAATTTGAATTTTTTATTAATTTTTTTGTTAATAGATGCATTTAATTTTTTTCTATTTTGGTCAATTTTCTAGTTTACATGAGGCAGAAAATGTTTATTGGCCTTACAAGCTAATATAATGGATTAAAAATATGCTGATAACTCAGATATGAAGGCCTTCAACATGATATAAATGTAATCGTGGAATATCATAAGTTATTAATTACTTGAACTTTTAGAATTACTTGATAAACAGTATATTAATTTGTTTGCATTTGTATTAGCGCATGTGTAGTATATAAATTATATAATATTAAATCACTTATGCTCTTTATTATACAATATATAAATTTGTATTCAAATGTAACAAAAGTGGTTTTTGTACAGTATAATTTTGAGTTTCTCATCCAAGTTTGAGACAAACTTATTTTATAGACATAATGATTCTCAAAATAATAATTTATTAGTATGTTTATATTTGTACTGGTATGTTTGATCTTGTGTGTTTGTATAACAAGTAATGATTTACATATAAAGAGCAGTGCAATGTAAATTTTAAAAACTGATAATCAAATGTACAGAAGAGTTGGTTGATAAAGTAATCACAAAATTTACTGGGCATCGTACCATGTGAAAATATAGACATTTAAAACCAACAAAGAGCAATTTCAAATGGTGGGTATAGTGGTAGCCACAATGGTTATGCATATACCACATAGAATTGTAACAAAAAATCAAATTCTGATTCTTGCCTATGCCTTGATACTCATGCTGTGAAGTCAGTAGTTTTGCCACATCTTGCATCACATTATTTTCAAGTCTATAGCTAGAAAATGAGCTATATGCAAATAAATTATATCAATATGGGACAATAAATATAAGATAGCATCACTGGTGTGCATAAAGAATATAAACATCACTGATGTACACACAAAAAATAAAATAATATGAAGAGATGAAACTCATTTTATCAGTGATACAGACAGTAGCCTACAGTTTCTAGTTTTAGATAGACAAGAGGCTAATTGCTATGATGACAAATGCACATCCACCCCTGGAAATTTGTTTTGGATCTTTTATTAGGATGAATCTTTTTCTTATAGATGCCTTTGAGATTTGTCAATTTTTGGGGTACAAGATAAAAAAGAATTCTTATGCGAAGTTTTGGAGATTCTGAAGCTATACATTCTCAAGTAAGAAGTATTATATATGGTTTAAAAGATAATTTTGTGAGGAATAAAAAAAAATTATCAATGAAGATGCAGTTTAAACTTAGTTAATGATAAATTAAAAATTACAAACAAACAATAAAGTAATAATTATGTTGGATGTTGAAATTTCTTATTTTTTAAATGGTTATCACTATTTGTCTTAGACTTATTGTTTTCCTTAGTTTTTCTAGTTTCTATCAATATAAAGTTTTTTTGCTTTAACATTATTAAAACTGAAGTTATTGTGAAAATTGTGTCTCAGGTCAGTTTTTTTAAAAATTTAATATGGCATATGGAACCATACCAATTACACATTATATATATTGTAATGGTAACTCTGGTCAATAGAAGCAGAAGCAACAAATGTACAAGTAAAAGAATATGAGACTAATAGTTAATGAACTAAAGCTCATTCTTCATACAAATATTCATTTGCTTTAGCTAATACACTTTAAATTACGTAACACTTTGGAGATCATGTTTTAGAGTTATGGGGGGCTCTTGTGGTTTTTTACATTTTATCAGCAAGTGTTATGTATAAAAATATAATGGTATGCTAATTCAATATAATTAATTAGTGTGTTTTATACAATAGCAAAATATTTTATTCTATGCTTGCTTTAGTGAATGCATGAAATAATTGCTTGCAAATAAGGTAATAATTTATTATTGACAAAATAAAATAAATCAATAAATAGGTAGTGAAATAAATCACTAGACTCTTCTTTGGGGATTTTCTTTCTGGAGTACTTATTAAGTCAGAGATTATAATAAAAGTTGAAATGCTTTCTATTTTTTTAACTTTACATAATAACTTCTCAAATAAAAAAAAAATAATTATTGTTAATTTCTAGACAGCTTTTCTGGAAATAATTTCATTTACTTTATTATTAGAAATTACAATACAGTTTGTGCTATAAATAATTCAAGTTCAAATATTATATTCTTATAGTTCCTTCATGAATAAAAGAATTTCATTTTTGACATGTTTCAAAATAGTTTTCATTTTATAAAAGTTCTATATTCTTTTCCTTTATTTGTCCTAAATATTCTCAAAAAAATTATCAAAGCATTAAAAGTTCTGCTTTAAAATATCTTATTGTTGTCTTGAGTTTTTTTTCTTCCTTTCAGTATTGTTAAGTAAAACATTAAAGGCAATTACACAAGGCATTAGTATCCTTATTTCTTCTCTGGAAATCCATTTGCAGAGTTCCATTTACCAGTATAAGTTTTTTTAAAGTAATTGATAAGGAAAATAGATTGGGCAATTGCACTAGGGTTGAAACCAATGAGCTATTTATTTTAAATTAGTACTTCATCTTCCATACAAGTCTTAGTACAAAGAGTATTTCTATCACTTTAAGTAAATTAAAATATATAATTATAAAACTACACTTTTTGTGTATTTTCTTTTCCTTGATAGATAATTTATTTTGCTTTTTTTTTCTCTATTTCAAAAGAAAAATGGGAGAATGAGAAAAAAAATTGATCTCATTTCAATATTTTTCAACTTCATTTACATATCAAAACTTTAATTGTATTTATAACTTTTTTGGGAGTCATCTCCATAATAAATTTAAATTATTTTATTTTTAACAAAGGGAAAATTAACTAAATGAATATATGATGTAACTTTAGCATAACAAATATAACTGTTACATATCCCCTCTTATCAAGAAGAGACAATGGGACTGTGAAATATTCCGTTTCTCTTCTTCAATCACAATATCATTAAATCATTTTTTATAGTTATTTCTTAACATTTTTGTCAAATAATTTTTTAAAATGAAAGATATTCCTTTATTAAAAAACATTTTTTAAAAATCATTAATTTTTTAACAAATCTAGTCAATAGGGAGCAAGCCAACCTTTTATCTTTCTTTAATATCAGCTTTCAAATCTTCCAAAATAAGCCCTAAGTGAAGATGGGATTGGTAATCTCTTGTATTTCACTTGTTTTTCCTTCATCTTGGATATTGTTAGTTGCCTTATGCTAACATGAAACCCTCTTCTTTTCTGTCTGGGTCTACCTCTTTCTATCTGTTTTCCATTTTTTGTAGGTGTCTCACTTGCACCTTGAATAGGAGATAAAGAGTGGTAATTGCTTCATAGAAACTTCTATTCATGATCCAGATTGACTCCTTGTGATGGTCTCACTCCAGTTCTTCTATTAGTTTTATAATTTCTAATTTGTCTGTTTAAATAAGGTTGTATCTTGGATTATAATCAACCTTGATACCTCCAATGGATACATCACCTTTCTTAAATAATGGTTGGGCTATCATAGAAAGCTTACTTCTTCACTCTGATTGTGGTAACTCATATCTACAGCATTCAAGAAATCTACCACCTCTTCAATAGTCTTTCTGTCAGTACTAATAACCATTTGCTCAATCCTGAAAGGTAAGTTGTGATCTTATTATTTGACTTTCAGTGATCCCACATGCAGACAATGTTCATAATCTGGTGACCTGTCTTCTGAAGAATTGTGTATAGGTTTCATGCCCTTTTATCTGAAATTTCTCTTGCATAATCTGGTACTTTATTGCTTCCTATCTTTCTTCTGACAAAAAGTTGCTTAAGATCAGTTTTTTATATTCCAGATAAAGTTTGTTTGCTTATCAAAGAATTCCACCATTCCTTAGATGGTCCATTTAGATTGTTATATGCAATGGCTACTTTCTTTTTTTTTAATTAGCAGATACAGCTCAAAATAGTTTTCTAGAATATCTAGATGCTTGGTTGGTGTCTCTCCTGCATCACCTCTAAATGTTTCTATCTTCAAAAATTGACTAATGCTTTCTATATTTTCACCAAGTCCATATTGGTTTTTAACTAATATATCATCTTGCTTTCAACCATTATATCCATAGTGTTACATTGATTTTCCTCTTTATATTGTTGATAAGTCTCCTTCAATTTATCATAATCTGCTTTTATGTCATTTATAGTGATAACATTTCTTTTAATAAAGAATCCTCTGCTTGAATTGTCTATCTTTTCCTCATCTTTCACTTCTAATCTCTGTACTTTTTCTTCCTGGCTTAACAGTTTCTTGCACAAGTTCTGCATACACACAGACAATGTTTTCTCCATAAACTCCATCTTTTCCTGGACTTGTTCATCTGCTTTATCATCTTTTGCTTCAGTGATTATATTATTTTTTATTCCTTATTTTTTTCATTTCTTCTTTGATATGAACGTTTCTTTCATTTTTATGCATTTCTTTAATTTTGTTTAGCATTCTATCATTTTCTTCTTTCTTTTGATCTATTTCTACATTTTTTAAAATTTTATTTATTACTGCTAATAACATTTCCAATGTAACTACAGCTAGATTTTGCTCCTCTGGTGCTTGCATAATCAAGTTACCCTCTTCTATTAGTCTCTGCCTCCATTGGTTGATTTCTGGTATCAAGTTACTCCATACTTCTTTGTTGTTCACTGTTTTTCTTATTTAACTGTGTTAACATTAGTCTTTACATAACTATTTAACAAATTTTCCAATTCATTATTCTTTTTGTTCTATCAATTAATAGCAACATTAGTTCCACTTCCCATATAATGTTATCCAGATCTTCCTTCCTTCTGCTTTAATCTTGCCATTTACTTTTCTTTATTTAATCAAAAAAATATTTCATTTTATGGATATATATATATCACATTCTTTTTTTTTATCTGAATAAGGTACTCAAGGCCTTCAGCATTGTTAGCACCAATTTATGTAATGGTAACTCTGATCAATAGAAGCAGAAGCAACAAACTGTACAAAAATATGAGATTAGTAGTTGATTAACTAAAACTCATTTTTCATACAAATATTTATTTGCTTTAGCTACCATACATTCCAAATGTAACACATTGGAGATCATGTTCTCAGAACTGTGGGGGGGTATTTATGGGTCATGTGTGGCATTAATTATGTATATTTTATCAGCAAGTGTAATGTATAAGATGAAAGTATTATAACAGTATGCTAATTCAATAGAATTAGTGTTTTATACAACAGCAAAGTATTTTATTCTATACTTGCTTTAGTGAATGCATGAAATAATAATTAATAAATTTGTAAATAAAAAAATAATTTCTTAATGACAAAATAAAATAAATCAATAAATAGACAATGAAATAAATCACTAGAATCTTCTTTGAGGATTTTCTTTCTTGAGTACTTTTCAAGTCAGAAATTATAATAAAAGTTCAAATGCTTTCTTTCTTTATAACTTTACATGATAACTTCTCACATAAAAGGAAAAGAATTATTATAGTTTATTTCTAGATAGCTTTTCTGGAAATAATTTCATTTACTTTATTATTAGGAATTACAATACAGTTTGTGATATATATTCTTATAGTTTCTTCATGAATAAAATAATAATGTGATTTTTGACAAGTTCCAAAATAGTTTTTTCTTTAATTTTTAAAAGTTCAATATTCTTTTCCTTTCTTTGTCCTGAATATTCACAAAGAAAAAACAATATCAAAGCATTAAAAGTTCTGGCTTTAGAATATTTTACTGCTGCTTTGAAAGTCTTCTTTCTTCTCTTCAGTACCATTAAGTAAAACATTAAAGGCAATTACACAAGATGTTAATATCCTTATTTCTCTGGCAATCTGTTTGCAGAGTTCCATTTACCTATAGCAGTTTTTTAATTAGTTGATAAGAAAAATGAACTAGACAATTGCATTAGGGTAGAAAGCAATGAACTATTTACTTTAAATTAGCACTTCATTTTCCATGCAAGCCTAAGTACAAAGAATATTTCCATCACTTTAATTAAATTAAAAAATATAACTATAAATTTACACTTCTTGTGTATTTTCTTTTCCTTTTACTTGATAATTTATTTTGCTTTTTTCCCTTTACTTCAAAATAAATGAGGGAGAATGAAAAAAAAAATTATTTAATTTCAATATTTTTCAACTTCATTTACATATCAAAGTTTTTAACTGTATTTATAACTTTTTTTTGTGGTCATCTCCATAATGAATTTAAAGTACCTTATTTTTAACAAAGAGAAAATTAACTAAATGAATATATCGTATTATTTTCCAAAAATACAATGATAAATCTTTCGCCAATGTAACTGTTACAATATATATATATCTATATCAATTGTAAGGTAATATGGCTTGGTATACAGATAAAAAAATACTAATTTTTCTATCCTATCTAAAATAATGCATAAAATCAATTTTATTATTTTATTTTTTAAAGCTTAAAGAAAATTTTTTTTTTTGCATGGTTATTTTACTTGCTGATAAAAATAATTCTCTTGCAGTTTAGGTTGAAATAAACTAATATATATGAGAATTTACACAACTTCAATTAGACAATATGAAATTCAGCTTTCTTCATGATGGAAACATAATTTTCAGTAGATTTTTCTTGATAGTATTTTGTGGTTTAGAGATGAGATTTGATAGATGGCATTCTTAGGTCACTTAAGAGAGATAACTAGCAAATAATCTACCAAAGTTCATTGGATTATCATGTTTTCTCACCTTTAATTTTTCTTTTGTTTACATAACTAAAAACAAAATTTCTTTTTCAAATTATTCTATTTGAATACATGTATGGAATTCTTTTATTTATGTATATACTCGACTAAAACTAAAAAAAAAATAATTAAAGTAACAATTGGTAAAATAACTTCTTAAAATACTTATTACTAGATTTGATCTGTAACATGTGCATACATGTATGCATTTCACATATAAAAATATGTATCAAAAATATTTAAGTTTTAATATATTTACCAAAAGTTAAATATTCTATATAAATATTAGAATTGTTTTAACCAATGATGCTTCAAATGTTATGTTTGTGATGCAGACAGATTATTCTAATATAGAAGTATAATGATAGAATAATTATCCTTCCAGACATAGGCAGCCAGTCAGAGTTTTTTAATTTCTTTAGCCTCATATGATTTCTGTTTAACATGTTCAAAAGGTCATAACATGTTTAAAAGTCTCATTATGAGTATTAAGATATATCCTCTGTGTTTCTCAATATATAATTATAATAATGAACAATCTTTTTTAAAAACAATAACAATAAAACAATAATGGAACAAAAATCTAGCTTATGACCTAATTTTATTAATATAAGAATGCAAATATTCCCAATCATACATATATGTATACACAGTATACAGACTATTTTTTACAATTGCTTGTAACAGCTACTGTTTTATGAAATAGTTCTTTTAGGTTTTAGTAGATTTAATGCTATTTTAAACAGATATATCATCTTCACTTGAAGTGAATAATGAATTCATAAAGAAGACACATTAAAATTATTATCTACAATCCTGAAGTTATTCATTAATTTCTTGGTTTTATAATTGGAAGAATTTTCAAACAATGATTTGACATTAAAATTAGTGATAGAATCTTTTTCATTTTTTACAATTAAATTGAACAAATTAGTAATGTTCCAATTTGACTGCCTATTTTCTAACTTTTGTCGAGAAACTCTCAAAAATTTATGAAATTTGGCAAATTCCATAAAATTAACATTACTGCTACCATTTTGATCAAAGTTTTGCAAATCCTGGATGTATAAAGGAGATGAGGTTGGCTTATAAAATATATCCTTATTGATCAATGAGATTCCCATAGTTTTAAAATCAAAGTTTTCATAGAAATGGAAAAAGCCATAGAGAAGATCTTCTAAAATAAATAAATTAAAAAAAAAAGTTATTTAACAATGGAAAACAAATTTTTAAAAAATTACAAAAATAATTTAACAGTTATGAAAGAATAAAACAATCATTTTTTTTTTTTTTGCAATATTTTTTTATTAGATGAAACTATTAAAACACTTTTATGAGGATTACACACACACAAATATTTCACATGATTTGAAAAAGAAAAAAAATTACTCAAGATGAATCAAGAGACTAAAAAAAACATGGGGAATTTCCATTTGTATTGGAACTGCTTTCACAATTTTATAGTACAAATCATATTTGAAGTATTAAACCATCAAACATCACATGATCACCATGAAAGTCAAAAGCTAGAAATTAGTCTGGGGATATTTAATGAGTAGGCACTAGATAGGGATTTTATGCACAAACTTTTCTGCATTCATTGATTAGTCTGGCTTGCACTGAGTGGCACTACTGTATGGAGAGTTTTGCCTCTGTGATTATATTTGAAGTAAATTGTGATTTTTCTTTGATTGTTTTTGAGCTTAACTAACTCTGTATTCTAAATTATCAGTAGACAAAATATTTTTTAATAATAGGCATTGAAATATATATATTTTAATGAATTGTGAAATTAATTTACAGAGAGGAAATAATTGTAATGGTTCAGAAAATATTAAAACATTTTTAACAAAACAAGTTTATTAAATGTTTAATAAAGAAAATTTATTTATCAAAGTCTTACTATGATGAAACCCAAACTAACTTATCTACAAGACTTGCCCTGCATAAATATCTGTATAACCAGTCAAGAATACATTCTGTTTTCTTGGATTATAATTTGCAATTAGGCCATAGCTTTGATCTCTCTATGGCTGCATTGTTTGTTCCAAGACAGATGACAGAAAAAGAAAGGCGAAGGAGGCATGTTAAATAGCTCAAGATCTTCACATCACCATTTTTCTCAAAAAAAGAATTCATAATATAAAGTTTCTCTTTTTCTGCAAAGTCCATAAATCTATGTCTTCTCTCATTTCTATTACCATAACCAAATTACTTGCAGCACTTTCATCTTAATTTGTTTACCAATTCTAGCATTAAAGTCTCCCACAACAATTTTAAAATGTTTACTCTGATCAAAAGCCTTTTGTACATCCACATAAAAATCTTCTATTATTTCATCACTATGACAACTTGTTGGGGCATAAACCTGAATTATCTACATTTGGTATCTGCTTTTAAGTTGTATAACTAATCTTGACACTCTGTCTGATACACCATCAATCTTCACAACATTGTCCTTCCACTTTTTATTTATAATGAATCCTACTCCACTTGTATTTCTAATATTTGTGCCTTTATAGTAAAGTACATGTCCACTTTTTAAATCAATTGTCACCTTTTATTCTATCTTCACAAAATCCAATATTTTATTTAATATAAGACAGTTCTTCTTCTAATTCTTACAATTTTCCTTCAACTGAAAGTGATCTGCAGTTGTAAGTACCTAAATAAAAAGTGAACATCAAATGGCAACCTGGGTCCACAATCAGAGGATTCTTAGCACCCTCTGCCTTCGGCCACCAACTGCTGCCTTGGTTGGTGACTTTACAGCCTCCTGGGAATAAGGGTCATATCATTTACACATACATTCATTCTGCTTATCAGACAAAGAAGAAGAAAGACCATAGTGTTTCTTGATTTTAAACTCAGAGGTAAAAAGCCAATAAACTCACCATGCTGACTAACGCGTGTTGGTGAGCAGCCCATCCATGTTAGTATATTATATTAATAACCACATAGTAATAATAGCTGCAATGACAAGAACGTATGGAATGACATTAAGAATTTGCCCTGCTTGATTCTTTTAAGACCTCCAAGAGGAATCAAAGGATCTCCTTTCAGTTAATTACAACAAACTCTTAGGATGCAGAAAGTTACTTAAGTTTAAAAAGACTGTTTTAAATAAAATTAAAGAGAAATCATAATTTCCTTCAAATATGGTTTATATTATAAAATTTTGAATATATATATACAATTTTTCTGTTCACCATATATTCTATTATCACATGAATAAAGATATCTAATGTTTTATGTCATTAAAGAATGTCTAATGAAATAAAAAAAGTATAAGTATATTCAGGATATTATGAATGGAAAATAAAAAAGAAAGGAGCTAAATTAACTATATTGGGTTTAATAAATAATAGAAATATTCATCTTTCATTAAAATTAAAATGTCTAGTTCCAATTCAAATGAAAATTCCTCATATTTTTTTATTTGCATTTTGTTTATATATCTTGATTTATTTTTCTTCTTTTTCAAATCATCTGATATTATTTACAATTTTTTCTTGTAATTCTCATAAAGTTTTATTAATAATATGGCCAAATAAAAGTATTCCATAAAAATGTATTAAAATATTTTATTTTGCAACAATAATATTTGAAACTGTTCATATGTTGAGTTTGCATTGTGTGGATAATGGTGAAATGTAAAGATTTCTGGAGCGATTATTAAAATAAAAGTTTTAGATTGAATAGAAATATATGCTCAGCTTATAGTGGAAGTCAAATATCACATAATCTTCTGATCACTTAGCTATATGATTACTTTTTTGCCCTGTCATTTCATGTAGTAGAATCAAAAGTGAAAAGTTGGCGCTGATTATTAGTTAACAAAAGTAAAATAAATCTCAGTCTAGTCAAGAGACTGAAACTGTTATGTTCAAATTTTATTAACTTCATATCAACTGAGTGTATCATTAAATTTCATGTGCTAAATTCAGACTACCAATGAGGTTCTTAATTAATGGGTAATGGAATAACTTTCATATATAAGGATTACATGCCAAATCGTTAATAATCAATATCTCATAAAATATGATATTGGATCATTAAAGCTAAGTCTTGTTTACAATTTAAACAAATGCCTGCTGGAAAACAGGTTATGTTAGTTCATCAAAGTTTAGATGTTTCTGAGTCAAGCATTTTCTTCTATGACTTCTTCTCTAGATTTTTTCTCCCATTCAACTCTTTTGTTTTACTTACTGTTTCAATCATTTAGATAGTTATATAGTATTGATGTCATTTCATATACACTAACTATGACAAAAGGATGCATGCTTATATAAACATATTATCACTCTTTATTTAAACACAATGATTTTTACTTGAATGTTTATTTTCTCATACACAAATACTCTCATTATTGAGAAATGGCAACAAAACAGATTTAAAAGTCTAAGAGTTCTTGATCTCACTCAAGGCTAAATTGTCTTAAGAAAATAAATTTGGAACAAATTTCAACAGCAAATAATTAAATGTTTGAACAATTTTATTTTGAAATTCTTCTGCTGGCATACAGGTGGGATATATATATATACGAAAAACAAAAAAACAAGTTAAACTGTATATATATATAAAGATCTGAAAATAGCTTGTTTTCAAAATCTAGTTAGGTTGGCATGCCTGGAGATTGCTAATTTAACTGTAGAAATAATAGGTAAAAGGTATTGGTTGTAATAAAAAATAATTTGATTTTTTTTTTCAATTTAAAGGTGAATGGAATAGTCATGGATTCTGCAAGATTTGAACATAAGACCGAACTCGAAGCTAATAACAAAGCTGCTCTTGGTGAATCATATTTTTGATAAAAATAAAATTTGAAAGATCAGATAGATGATTACAACTTAGAGTAAAAGAAGACTGCATAATATTGATGTTGTTAAGAGATCTAATATATTATTTTATACTCTTGGAATTCCTAGATATATTAATAAAAAAACTAATGATAAAAATTGTTGTGTACCATATCTATTTCTCATTTTATCAATATTAGATGCCCATTGTTTAGAGAAAGATATCTGTTTCTTGTTATATTATCATATCAATATCAATAAAAGTCTTAATTTTCTATTTAAGATTTAAATGTATATTTTAATAGTAATAATAATTAATGACATGAAGTTATTGAATGCAATGGTATTAAATCTGTGAATGTGAATTGTCAACTGTTATTGAACTTTTAAACTGCAAATAGATTATTGTTTAGACAAAAAAATCACTATAATACAACTTTTATACAATGGAGTCATGAACTGTGCTACATTTCATTCCAAGCCCATTTCCATACAAATGTATATATCATACAATAGCTCACATTTTATTGATAAACCTTGATTAAAATGTTTTGTGCATTGAACTGCAAGTGTACAGTATTTTTTACCAAACACCCATACCCATATATATATAAGAGATGCTTTTATATATATATAAATTAAGATTATAGTATAAACAAAATTTTTAAAAAATAATGGGATTTATTAATAATAAATTGTGGGAATACATTTATATATTTTACTAAGTATGTTTCACTCATGCATTCTCTGAAGTAACAAGAAAAAAAACAACCAACTACAGAATTATTATTTTAAAAATAAAGTAGGTAGTGAAATGTTTGACTTTTGTTGCTATTATAATTACGATTGAAATAAATTCATATAATAAAATTACAAAAAAGAAAAAATTAATGAGCTAAGCACAGTATAAAAAAAAAACTAATTAAAAATTTAAAAACTGGCAGTTAAGATGGAAGGATAAAAGAAGGTAAGGTTTTAATATAAGTTAAATGATATTTCAAAAAATATAAAAAGTTTAAAATTAATAGATTAAACATAAATTTAAAAATTAACGAATTAAATTTTATACACTAATATATATAGATAAATTTAACAGACATTTAATAAGTAAAAATAAAACATTAATAGAATAAAAATTATAAATTTATTAAATATATTATACTTGTTATAATAATATTAATTACTATGTAAAAAAGTAAATTGTATAAATTGATAAAGACTTTCTGTTTTTAGATATTTGAGGATATGTATATTAAGTAAATATAATAGGTATATGAAGAGAATTTAATGTATATGATTGATTATAATGTTTATATTGTTTAGATAATTTATGTTTATACATACTGAACCGGATTGATGTCCGATTTAAGGATTTTACTGCCAAAATTAAAAACTTAATTTTTGTTAAATCCTATCTAATGTTAAATTTTTTTATTATTATTTAAAAAGAGTACATGTATTAAAACACCTACTCGTTTATATTTAAAATAGATTGTTTTAATGTTTATAAAATTGTTTTTAAAATAGTTTTCTGATACCGCTTGTTTTTACTTTTTTTTTTAATCAATTAGATTAAAAACAGGCAAGCTTGCTAATTACATTCCTGTTGCTTTTGTATTAATCATTTTAAAGTTCATTCTAAAAGCAGAGATTTAGTTGAGTTGTTGTTGTTGTTTTTTTTTTAATAATCCCTGGGTAGAATTCTTAGATTAGATTGAGCGGGAGATTAAAATTTGTCCCTGTCCTGAGGCATAGAAATCCAACAAGGCTAGTTTTCGTGGGAAATCGAGTGGAGAGATTGAGTAAGTCAACACTCCGTCAAAGTGATTCGTTCAGCTTCTTATTTCCAACATTCATTCGATTAACCTCTTCAACATTTGTACCATTAGCAGTTTGGACATTTAATCTTTAAAAGCAAAATTTGCAGTTACTAAAACAATTTTGCTTTCTCCAGGATGCCAAAATATACTGCTATACATTTTATAACCAACAATATGTCGCGCTAGTTTAACTCAAAAGACGGACCCACTCCTGCCAAATCTCCTTCAATCCTGCCATGAACACTAAAATAAAAAAGACTCCACTGCCTCTACCTTGCCACTGTCAAAGGATCTGAAAATGGACTAAAATAAATGTGCACACTCTACGCGAACTGTGCTTTACAGTAAGGTAAAATTTTCTTTTATTCTTCCCAGGGTAAATTTCTTTTAATTAAATCACCGCTCAATCTAATTATAAATCTGTATTCATAAGCCATATTTAGTCTCATATTTAATATTTGTTGTGTTTTCTTGTATTTTGTAGTGTCTTGGAATCTTAGTTTTAAGATTCCAAATTTGCTTTCAATTTTTGTTTATTGGAGAGTGACGAGTGAGTTTTTATATTTTTATGCCTAACTTTTATAAATGCTTTAGCAGTCATGTATATTTTAAATGCTTACCTGTAATTATTTTAGTAGCCAATAATTAATTTTAAATACTGTGTTTGCGCTTTTGCAAACCACCAAAAATCTTTTGGCTGGTGACTTTAGTGTCCTAGTTTTCCGCAGGTGGGGATTTCATTTCTTCGTTTCTTATATCTCTGAAAGCGGAAACTAGAATTGTTTTTCTTTGTAATTTTATAAGTCGCCAGCAGGAAGATAATATTTATCCCTTTGTAAATTACAGGTGAGAGAGACTTTCGCTGCTAAAGTATTTAAAGCTTTAATATTTTTGTACTCATATGCACTCTCCGATAGATTTATTTTGTATTTACGTGTGGCTTTAAATTTATCAGAGCATGTACTCAGACTTTGTTTTGTAAGTTTATTTTTCTTGAAATGCTTGGGCAGACATAACTGGTTTTCTAATGATTTACTTGTCTCCTATTGAGACCTTTAATTATGATACTTAGAGTAGTTTTTCGCCTATCATTTGGTTGGGGATTCGCCAGTTTTAATTGTTTGTTTTCCTTTCATTTTAAATCATATTTTTCGGTTGTTCTTGAGGTAAATCAATCATCTTTATTTTAAACGTAATAATAGGTGCAGCTTCTACCAGCATATGACATTCGTGGTCCCGACACATTTTTTGGGCCTCGAAAAGCTCACCGGTGCTGGTTTCATTGATTTATTTCAAGAACGTATTGTTTAAATATCTGTGACTGGAAAAACCAATGTTTGGGTGAATCCTCTGCTGAATGAAATTTGCTTCCTCCCTTTTATAATTCATTATTAGAAGATCAGTAGGTCTGCCAGAGCATTGTGTTTAGTCTTTCTGGTACACGCCTGAGCTAATCCTATTTGTTAACTTAGAAACTTTTCTTATAAATCTTCCCTTAATAAAATTTTAAAATTTGTTTAAACTTAATTTGGCTGACGTTTGTCTTGGTGCTTTTATTTCTCAATTGTCTAAATAATTTTAAGACCTCTTGTTTCTCCCTGAGTTTAGTCAGCGCAAACCATCATCATCATCCATTCTGATCAGAGTAAATAAATTTTTCCATGTGATGTGATGTAATGTATTTGGTTTCTCCTTAAACGAAGTCAAGAATATCTCAGCAATTATGCCCAGATAAACCTGTTAGCCATTTTATTCTCCATTCCCCACTCTTAAGTCTTCCCATATTCTGCCCCATCCCATTTCCACAACATAATCTTTGTCAACTCTATGGCCTTTATATCTAAATCCCCCTTATCTCTTCGCAAACCCAACATAAAAACTAATAACTCACTTTCTGTATAGTCACTTTGTTCATGTCTATTCTCCCATAACTTCATTATCTGTACCCTTTCTGCTTTCAAGCATTTACATTCAATCAACAGGTGCCTAATATTTTCTATACCTTCCTTACACAATTTGCACACTAAATTATCCATGGTTTTCCATTTACATGTATATTCTCTTGTTGCTAAAGATCCCGTTCGAGCCTTAAATAATAAACTACTTTCCTTACTATTATCATAAATTAACTCGCATCCAATATTCCGTTTACTTCTATATATATTTAAACTCTTCTTACCCTCCATACTAGTTCTCCATCTCTCCAACTCCCTATTTTTTATTAATGCTTCTATTCTTTTATCCCATTCCTTACCACTATAACACTCAACAATCCTCCTAACACAATCATCCCACCTTTTATACAAGTATACTGATATAAATTCTTTATCCAAATCTTTTGCATACCGCATTACCTTTCTCACCCATCTTGTTACCTGCCCTTTACTCATAACCCAATTGAACACTATTTTTGCTATTCTTTTACTATCCATAAACTGCAACCTACCAAACATTTTCATTTTACTTTTTGCATCTCTCATATAAAAACTTGACCATCCCATTTCTCCTTGAATTGCCTCCTTTGCTGTCCACATCTCTGCATCTAATGCATGTCTTCCTACTTCCCTTTGTACTTTCTCTAAATAATCTAAAACCCTTTTACTAACACATAATGCATCATTACCATATGTTAACCCTGCTACTGCAACTCCCTTCCATACTATTCTAGCTACATCATATTTATTATATGAAAATACTGTTAGTTTCTTTACCAAACCCTTTCTTTTCTTTGCTTCATTTACCAATTTTTTCTCCCATTCATCCAAGCAATTTTCCTGATTACATAAGATGATTCCCAAATACCTATATCTATCCACCACACTTAACTTTATATCCCCCAATAAAAATTCTACATCTTCTCTTCCCCCAGTATTAACCATCATTATATTTGGATTTTTCTTCACTAAATTTAATCCCCATCTCTTTACCCACCCTTGCACATGTCCTCAACATAATTTCCATATCTTCTCTTCTTTCTGCACACAAAAAGATATCATCTGCAAAAAAAAAAGACCCGACAAAATATATACTCCCTTGCCACCTATTAATGGTATCTCTACCCCTCTTCCTAGTCTTTCTATTGCTTTCTCCATTTCACTCAAAAACAACAAAAACAAAATAGGTGACATAGGGCATCCTTGCCTTAATCCCACCCCATTTTTAACTTTAACTGATTCTATATCCCCTAACTGGTAAGTATAATAATTATTTTCATATAATTTCTTAATAATATTTACTAAAGCTTCATCCATTCCCAAATTGGCTAACCTTACCCATAATCTATTTCTATTTACTCTATCATATGCTTTCTCTATATCTATAAAACTCATATATAATGATCTACCTGAATTCCTACTCATCTCCATAAGTTGTGTAACTACAAACAAACTATCTCCTATACGCCTATCTGACCTAAAACCTCCTTGCATTTCCCCCACTACATTATTCTCTTCCATCCATTTTACAACTCTTCCAGCTACCATATATGAGAAAACTTTATATAAAACTGATGTTACCGCTATCGGTCTATAATTATTTAACTTTCTATGATCCTTACCCTTTCCTTTAAATAATAATCTTATTCTTGTATTACTCCAACTAACCGGAAAAACTGTCTTCTGTGCCATTTTATTAAAACATGATAATAACTTTGCTTTTGCTCTATGCCCTAAATTCATTACCATCTCTGCTGCCCATCCATCTAAACCTCTCGCCTTTCCACTTTTCAATCTCTTCCCTGCCTCATTCAATTCATTTTTTGTGAACCTAATATTCCCATTACTAACTGCTTTCATTTTTTCTATCACTACTTCCTTCACATCTAACATCTTTTCTATATCCATTACATATCTATTTAAGATTCTCTCTACCTCTTCTCTAGAGCTACACTCTATTCCCTCATCATCTATTAATACTATCTCTCTTTCCCCTACATTTCTCCTTTTAATGTAATTCCAAAATTTTTTACTCCCATCTCTTCCACTTTTATTAATATCCTCCAACAATTTACTATTTAACTTCATCCTCTCTCTATAATTATCCATTTTAGCCAACTTCTTCTTTTCTAAGTACTTTCCCCATTTAGCATTAATATCATTTTCACTTTCTTTGTTCTTAATAGCACACTTATATTCTCTGCATGCTTTTTCCCTCTCTTTTACACTTTTACTAACTCTCATTTTTTTATTACTTTTATTCTTCTGCATATTCTCAACTAAAACCCTATTTGCCACTTTTTCTATTTCACCACACCAGTCCTTATACTCATCCCCATCCAACTGCTCCATGGTTTCTTCAACTTTTATTTTATATTCTTCCAACTTATTCTTATCATTCACTCTCCATCCACATCTTTCACTATTATTTCTACCTTTATTTCTATCCTCCATCACATTACTAACCATTTCTATTACAATAAAATTATGATCACTATTACATATCCTCTCTTCATTATCAAACACCTTAATTTTCCATATTTTATTCATTCCCTCTTTCTCTACCAATACATAATCTATTGTGTGAAATACATTATTCCTAGACCATGTGTATTGTCCCTCATACATATTTGATAAATTCCCAATGCTCAAATTTACTCTTTGACAAAATTCCTTCAAAAACTGACCATTCTTATTATCTACATCATCAATTTCTTCAATATGTCCATTCATATCCCCTATAACCATTATTCTCTTCCCCTTTTCTTTAAAAATTTGTATATCCTTAACTAGGCATTCATATATACTACTGTTCCACTCCATTACAGTTTGACTATCTCCAGTAGCTATATACACTACAGCCACCATCCATTCTTGTCTACCCAACCTTATTTCAAACCACAAATGCTCTTGACATTTAACAATATTTAAATATTTCCTCGATATAACACCTATACCACCACCCCTTTTTTCTTTTTCTTTTCTGTTTACACCCTGCCATACCACCTCTTCCAAAATAGGTTCTTCTTCTTCTCTTAGATGAGTTTCCACTACTGCTAATACCTCCAGCTCTTCATTTTCAATTGCTTTATTTAATTCCAGCCACTTTTCTGGTCTCCTACCACCTTGCATATTCAAAAACCCAATTTTAACAATTTTTTCTTTCCTAACTATTCTTTTATAAATTCTTTTGATTCTTTCTTCTCCATTACGTTTATAACAAACTTTCTTACCATTAATCTTACAAAACCATTCCCTCTCCACATCTACACTTATATCTAAATCAACCATCTTTTGCTTATTTCTTATATCCCCTCCATTCGTCTTGTTTTTGATAATATTACAATTTAAAAGCCCACCCCCCTTTAAAAGTTTCCCGAATTATATTCTTTAAATATCAAACTCCCTAAAACTTCACTTCCTTGTTTTCCTAAGTGCAATCCATCTTTACTATACAACTCCCTCTTTCCAATAAACCAATCCCATACATCCACAAACACAACATTATTTCTCTCACACAATTTTTTCACTCTCTCATTTATAGAACATGCTCTATCCAACAAATACCTCTTATCAAATCTTGGTAATACTCCAACTATCCCTACTCTTCCTTTAATCTCCCTCAAATTTCTAATCAATTCTACGTACTCATCCATTATTCTCTCTGATGGCTCTAACAAATTATTAGTCCCTACCATAACATATACATCTCTACTACCTAGCTTTTTTACTTTATCTGTCACATCCCTAATTTTTGCTCCAGGCATACATACTCTAACATACCTGTTTCTATTTTCCCTTGCAATTATATCCCCACATTCTCTTATTCGTGAATCTCCTATCATCACTGTCTCATAATCTACTTTCTCCATTCCATCTGTAACTTTGTCTACCATCTTCTGGACCTCCTTATCCATTTCTTCCTTATCATTTCTACTCAATAATTCCTTTATCTCCTCACACTTTGTCTCTAACAATTTTAATTTTACTTCTACATCCTTCACTTCTTCCTCTATCTTACTTATTCTCTGTCTAACCATCTCCATTGCATTACTACTTTCTCCACCCATATTTCCTGTCACTCCACTAAAACCATACTCTGTCCTATCTTCCTTAACTACATTTTTCTCCCTCTCCTCTGACTTTCTCTCTAGACTACCTACACTTAAAAACCACTTTCTCACCTCTTTAATCACATTTACACACTGACTACATAACCAGAAACCTGTCACATCCTTCCTATTCTTATTCAAACATTTCAAATGATAGACCTCAGCACACACTGTACATTCTACTAATGCTCTTCTAATTCCTTTCTGCCGATCGTATATATACTGTGCCATACAAATGCAATCCATATTCTTATTTTTCAATTCACCTATTGTATATTTAACTTTATAATGCCTCTCCTATTCTTCAAACACCCTTATACGGAAAAATAAAAACTTTTTAACTTTTTCCCAAACTTTATCAAACTATAACCACTTATTTTCTAACGTTAGGCTTCCCAAACATTAACTTTTTTATCAAAATAAATGTCTCTTTTAAAATTTAAAAAAACCTTCAATAACAAACTTAACTAAAACAAATTAAACTTACAACTTTTTTTATAAGTACTTCTTTATAATCCCTCTCCTATTCTTCACACACCCTTATACAGAAAAAATAAAAACTTTTTCCCAAACGTGATCAAACTATAACCACAACCACGTGTTTCCTAACGTTAGGCTCCCAAACGTTGCCTTATTTCTCAAAATAAATGTGTATTTTGAAATTTAAAAAACTTTCAGTAATAAACTTAACCAAAATGAATTCCACATATATAAATTCATTTTAGATCTGAAAAAGACTGCTAATCAATCAAAACTGTAAGATTGATCTAATAAAAAAATAAAATATAGCATTGTAAAAGGGATTAAAGAAAGGAAGACTTATTTGTTTAATAAAATTAATCAGTATGTAAAGAAGATATATTATTGTTTTTATTAGGAATAAAGTATGAATGTTCATACAATCTCTTCTATTAACTCAAAATTTAATGCATCAAGTAGTACAAGTAAAAAACTCATATGAAACTTAATTGTTTAAAAAATTATATAACTATTGAAAAAAATAAACCAGAAATTTCAATTGTAATTTAAATTGATTATACATTAAAAACAATTACAATTAACATAGAAATTTTTACTGATTCAAATATGTAGTTGCTGCAAAATGGTATGAATTATAATAATGCCAAAGACACCAATTACTTAAAAACAAGACCACAATTATATCCATATTTATTTTACTTTTTTGCTATATGCATTAATTGTGTATTGAAGCATTCAGTGTGTATGTACATACAGAGCTTCATGATATTTATTTAAATGCAATATAAACATAGGGTGATAGATCAAATAACTAATTTTTTACCATCATTGACAATATATATATATTGAAACGGTTAGTTTCATCCATCTGCCTGTTTCACTTGTTTTACCTACACATCTATCCATATGCCAGGTTTAAACCCTCTCAGAGTACCCATGTAAATAACATTAAATTATTATATATGCAGAATCATGTATATATATGCGAGTGATATGTCTGTGGTTTAATAGTATACGTATAGATTACCGATATATTCATTTTATAAACATTTCTGATTTAAGAAATATTTTAGTTTAAATTATTGTAATGTTAATGGTATATATATATATTACAGATATGTATATTCATTTTATAAATATTTCTGGTTTAAGAAATATTTTAGTTAAATTATTTAGCAACTTTATTGATGTATTATTGAAATCGCATACTTATATTTCCTGTTATTCTGCATTTATGGTTATAAAAAAGTAACTTTGTCCAAAATAACATTTGATCTTGTAAACAATTTTCGAAGTAGGTCACACATTGTGCAGGAAAACAAAATCTAAATTACTTGTTATAATTTAAAAATGTGTCTCTAAAATAAATAAATGAGTTTCTCTACTGGTTGTAAATATTAAATATGTTTTGCTAAAATAAATAAATGAACTTTTCAGCTACATTCAAGCTCATAAAAATTAACAGATGGACAGAGTTTAAAAAGTATAAATACTTAAAGTTTTATTGCCAAAATAGATTATATACGTATTAAGTGATTTGTAAGCAGAATCCATGTCCGTTTCACCTTAAAATGATTGAGTAAAAAGGCGATAAAATCACCGCTCTCCTCGCGGTGAATGGAAGACTTTGGTCCGATGAAATATAATGCCTAAAATATAATGCTCTACACCAGCCAAGCAAACTCCATTAACTTTCAATCATCATCAAGTGTCAACTTATTATCGTCACAAGTGCTTCAAAACTAACTGCAATGGAAATCAACTGAATGGTAAATTTTCTCTCAGAGCTCTGTTTATAAACTGTGACTTTCATTTCTTTCTTTTAAAAGCTAGCTATTTATTAAATCTGCCTTTCCCAAACATCTTTACTAAAATTTACAAAGAAGACTGTTAAATGCTAAGTCTTGCCTGATTGTAAAATGCTAAATCTTGCCTGATTGTAAAACTTGAATTCTCTTTTAAAATGTAAAACTTGAATTCTCCTTTAAAATGTAAAACTCTAATAATCTATTTTAAATGTGTAATTTTCTGCGGTCTTTTTATGCCTATTTCTAAAATCTACTCAATTTATTCTATGATTTTATCATTTTAATATTATATGTATTTAATATACCAAATGACTCGAAACTGCAAGTATTTATAAATATAATTTTAGCTTACTGATTTGCGAAGATAATTTCAAATCTTCGCTATAATAAATATTAAATAATTGAATTATTATTTTTCATTCCCACTCGCTGTTTCGAGATCATATTATTATTTTACTGATTAAGTTCTGGGTATTAATATTACAATAATCAGTTATCTAGTTAAAATTGTAGTTTGTTAATTCTAGTTATGAATTATAACTATTTATATATGTAACTCGTATATCATAGGAACTAGCCATAGAGATATTCTTAAAGCATATTTTAATGTTTTATTCGTAATTACCCCGCAAATATGCTTTGCCCTCCTTAGATTTACATATGCTGAGATGCAGGTGATAATATTAAACTAGGTTACTAATTAATTTAGTCCCTAAATAGTATATTTAAAATACTAAATTTGAGAACTGGATTGTAGATATGCAAATAGACGCTATCTAATTTTAAGGCATGGTAATATAATTCTATGCATTTGTGTTATATATATGTATAGGTTGCGGATGTGTCCTTACAAAGTATGCAATGTACACTTATCTGCTTGCTGCATGATTATTGATGACGTGCTGGCGGAGGCCACACTCATCCACTTTAGTTCGGGTTCACGCACACTTTTACAACTGGGGCATAAGGACCTAGATGATTCATAATGCTTATCTGATTAGCTGAACTGCTAATGTTCATATTCGTAGCAAGTTGAGCGGTTTTAGGGCAAACCGAGCATTCGATGCTGAAGCCCATGAATAATGACCCATTCGCACCTTTTTGCTTAATTAATATTTTGATATGTGCCATAGAGTATATAGGTAAACCTATTATAAGCCAGTTTTCTCTCCTTTTTATATTAAATGCTTATCTAGCATTAGAGTATACCCTAATCTAGGTTAACACGCTAACCTGCGTATCTCAGAGCCTAATTACATGCTCGAATTAATTTTATATAGATAGACGCCATAGGAGCGCTATTATAGTTAGTTATATAATTTTGGCTGTAAAGTTCCGTATGATCTAGCAGACTACAAAAGAGTTAGATATTTGGCATATTAATAAAGATAGGCATAAACTACAATACTGCACCACACTTTATTAAATATTTATAGTAAGATATGTAACATTAATCTCATTAGTTATATATGCCTGCAAGCATATTATCTCACGTTCCCATCATATGATATTGTGAAAACAAAAAATACTTAATTGTAATTATTAATTAGAGAAAATATAACTTACTATTAAAAATTTTTCGGCTGAACGTTTTCGAGGAACCATGCCTCATACTCATAGCCTTCATGAAAAGTGTAATAAATATATGCAAATGTAAATATTCAAATAAGCTACTGTTACGTAGCCCATTTTTTCGAGATCTCGAAGCATGTGTCCTTTCTGTTAATGGCATGGATGTCTCTATTAATATAGAATGCCTCCTTTATTTTTCTCCTGTAATCATTTGGCTCTGAACATAAAATAATGGGGTTGGCGGGTATGAAGTTGTGCCCAGATTGTTTACTATGTTCGAAAACTTTAAACAATAAATTCAACATAATATTCAGAACTCCACCCAATTCCAATAGGTTGATCAATAACTCTAAAGACCACATTGATCGATCGCTCACCCCACACGTGGTGTACTCTATTTCCTGCCCTCAAGCCGGATGCCACGCTACATATTATGGGGAAACGAAAGCCACAATTAATACCAGATTGGCTCAACATCGTTACACATTCAACAGAGCTCAAACGAACAGCAACACATCCTCTGTATTTTTCGAACATAGTAAACAATCTGGGCACAACTTCATACCCGCCAACCCCATTATTTTATGTTCTGAGCCAAATGATTACAGGAGAAAAATAAAGGAGGCATTCTATATTAATAGAGACATCCATGCCATTAACAGAAAGGACACATGCTTCGAGATATCGAAAAAATGGGCTACATAACAGTAGCTTATTTGAATATTTACATTTGCATATATTTATTACACTTTTCATGAAGGCTATGAGTATGAGGCATGGTTCCTCGAAAACGTTCAGCCGAAAAATTTTTAATAGTAAGTTTATATTTTCTCTAATTAATAATTACAATTAAGTATTTTTTGTTTTTACATATAAGGAGAAATTAAAACCATATTTATTACATATGATATTGTATGTTTTGATTTATTATTTATTGGTGTTTTATTAAATTAATAATATTTAAAATCATAACTCGTTTCCATATTTTTATTGTTCATAAGTTCATTTTATCCAGCTCTAGATTTAATTTGCACAGACATCTTCATATCTATAGATAGATTCTATTATATTTTATAAGCAATCATTGATATTTTAATTGACCACTTAGTCTTATGTGTGTATATCTAACCAAATCAGTAATAAATTAGTTAAATTATGAGTCTCTTGTTCTACCGGGGGGTGACTGCCGGACCGAGGATTAATTGAGTGTCTGTGTACATTGAAATATGTCATCTATAGGGTATTAAATCATTGAGCAGAGGTGAAAGGATTGAATGTTGGTCGGATTCTGGATCCCAGTATCCGTACTCGATCAGCTTTAGTGTATTTTGCCTGTGTTCTAGATTTTGTTCCATGGAGGGACAATTCTTACTGTTACAATATATATATATTGAACTGGATTGAAATTCGATTCAATGGTGTTATTACAAAAAAGAAATTTATTAAGCTTTAAATTTTCATTATTATTTAAAAAGAGTACATGTATCAAAATACACACACGTTTATATGTAAAACGGATCATTTTAAGGTTTATCGATTTATTCTAAAATAGTTTTCTTATACCGCTTGTTTTTACTTTAAATCAATTTGATTTAAAAACAAGAAATCTTGCTAATTACATTCCTGTAGCTTTTATATTAATTATTTTAAAGTTCATTCCAAAAAAAGCGGAGATTTGATTTGTGTTGTTTTTGTTTCAATAAACCCTGGGTAGAAATCTTAGATTAGATTGAGCTGGAGATTAATATTTGCCCTGCCTTAGGTATAGCATTCAACAACAAGAAAAGTGTTTTACGGGAAATGGAGCAAGGTATAAATAGCCCCGAAAATTTGGAGTTAGTTATTCTTAACTAGACAAGCTATTTCTCAAGTGAAAGTTTATATCAGTTCGGACATTTAATTTCTTCAAAAAAAATTCGCTGTTGTTAAATCCTTTTGCTTGCAACAAGATGATAAATATTGTACGTGTTATCACCACCAGAATGGCTAGCTAACTTAACAAACGACGGATCCCTAACTTCCAAATTTGCTCCAGTAATGCCTTAAACATCTAGAAGAAGCCAGAACCTCTTTACCTCTACCGTGCCACTGTCAAAGAACTTGAAATAAACTAAAATAATAGTGCGCATTCTACGTGAACATTGTTTTTACCAAAAGGTAACTATTTTTTTTTATTCTTCTCAGGGTAAATTAATTCTCATTAAAACTCCGCTCAGTCTAATTAAAAAACTGTATTCATAAGCGTAAGTAATATTTATACTCATATTTAATCTTTATTGTGTTTTCTTGTATTTTTGTAATGGGTTTTGGAATCTTAGTTTTAAGATTCACAATTTGCTTTCAGTTTTGTTTATTGGAGAGTGACGAATGAGATTTATATTTTTATGCCTCGCTTTTTATAAATGCTTTAGCAGTCGTGTATATTTTTTTTATGCTTACCTGTAATTATTTTATTATTCAATAATTAATTTTCAAACACTGTGTTTACGCTTTCGCAAACCTCCAAAAATCTTTTAGCTGGCGACTTTATTGTCTAATTTTCTGCAGGTGGGGATTTCGTTTCTTATATCTCTGAAAGCGGAAATTGGAATTGTTTTTTTTTGTTATTTTATAAGTCGTCAGCCAGCAGATATTTATCCCTTTTTAAATTACAGGTGAGAGAGACTTTCGTGCTGCTAAAGTATTTAAAAATTTTAATATTTTAGTATTCATGTGCACTCTCCGATAGATTTATTTTTGTATTTATTACGTGTGCTTTAAATTTATCAGAGCGTGTACTCAGAATTTGTTTGTAATTCATTTTCTTTAATTGCTGGGGCAGACGTAACTGGTTTTCTAAAGATTTACTTGTCTCCTATTGAGACCTTTAACTATTCTTAGTTTTAGCCAACTGTTTGGTTGGGGATTCACCGGTTTTAATTACTTTCCTTTCATTTTGAATCATATTTTTCGGTTGTTCTTGGGGTAAATCAACCACCTTTATTTTAAATGTAATAATAGGTGCATCTTCTACCGACACTTGACATTCGGAGTCCGACACATTTTTTTTGGGTCTCGAAAAGCTCGTCGGTGCTGGTTTTGTTGATTTGTTTCAAGAACGTATTGTTTAAATATCTGAAAGTGAAAACCAATGTTTGGGTGAATCCTCTTGCTGAATACAATTTACTTCCTCCCTGTATAATTCATTAGAAAATCAGTCGGTCTGTCATAGCTTTGCATTTAGTATTTCTGGTACACGCCTGAGTTAACCCTATTTATTGTGTCAATAAATTATACTTCATAATTTATTTTCTCTTAATAAAATTTTAGAATTTGTTTAAAGTTAATTTGGCTGACGTTTGTCTTTGTGCTTTTTGTCTCAATTGTCTAAACAATATAAGATCTCTTGTTTCTCTGAGTCTAGTCGGCGCAAACCATCATCATCATCTATTCTGATCACAGTAAACAAATTTTCCAGACACGTAGTGGTTTGGGTGGCGCCCTCTGTGTCAGAATAGATTGAGTGTCCAGTATAATATATATATATATGCAGGTGTACATGTATATATTGTTAATACTAGAGTACATTTTAGTTAAATATTTGGAAAAGAAAGTGTATTTTTTTTTTGTTTTGTATGTTTTTCTAAAAAAAAAAAGAATTGACTCATTTTTTTTTTTTTTTTGCAATTAACAGATTTTTACTAATTGATGGCCAAACATTCAGCTAAAGGCAGTAATTTTTATAGGTCTTTTACAAAACATTTGGAAAAATACAGTTTCATTGGGACATGAATTAGTTCTTGTCTTTGGGGGCAGTTAAGTTTTTTTTACTTGATTTTAATCTTGATAAGGTTTTGTAGATTGCAAATTGGGAACTAGTCAACCAGTATATTTTCTTTTCCAGCAAAAAAGTTAGTCTGGGGAATTAATTAAAATTTTTTTTTTTTTTAAATAATAAGAGTAATGAAAAAACTATAGACATGATAGCTGGAGGGATGGTAAATATGATTTCTTGGATTTTTGCTGAGTGAGATTTTTTTTAGATTTGTAGGTTTATAAATACTGGATTTTATTTCTCTTAAGGACAGACTCTTTCTAATGTACCACTGAATGTAAGCAAATTTAAAGTATCACCACGGCTTTTGAGTAGGACAAGTTTAGCCTTCCTTTCCAATGATCTTGGAGGAAGAAAGCACATCTTTAGTGTGGAGAAACCTATCAATTCCATGATGCTACTGCAAAGAAAGGATGTTCCAGCTTCAAATCCAGTCCTTTCCTGTGTCCAGTCAACCAAGGGCCTGCCCAGAAAGAAGTTTTAACTTGTAAGAAGACCAAAATAATCATCAAACAGCCTCCAAATGCAGTATGAACTTTTAATCTTGAAATATAAAATACCTAAAATGCCTTCTATTAAAACTATAATATCTAAATTTAAATTCCTCAGATTCATAACTATTCAGTAAAAAGACTTGATCCCAAAGGAAGATGTAATTTAAGAAAGACATTAATATATATATATATATATGAGTGTAGTAACTCTTCTATAACAAGTCAGCCTATGTCAGAACTTAATTCCTAATTGTTAATGGAACAAAATTCTATAAACTTTATAAATTATTTTGAAATATGCCAGGTATTTTTCTTTAGTCATAAAAATATATACTTTGTTGATTAACTTTATCTCTATTATATTGGTATGCCAACTCACAAGTGTTTGGAGAGATGATATTTTAATATTTGATCAATTAATGCATAACTGTTCATTTTGTCTCCCATCTTTAGGGTGAGAGTAATAATTATTTTATAACTTTAAAGTAACAAACACAAGCTTGAATTTCTTAAATCATTTGTCCAAATTCTTGCAAGTTAAAATGTTGTCATTTGTTTGTTTAAAAAAAAAAGAAACTCAAATATCTGAATTAAAACTTTCAATCTATTGGTATATATGGAATTAAACCAATACCTCATTAACAAAATTAAGAATGAGTGCTAAAATCATTATTGAAGTCAACATCTATTTAGTTTATATTTAGTTGAAATTCTTTATGACAATTAAATGAAATAATATAAATGTGCGTTTATTTATGTGGTAAAAGAAATAATCATGCTTTTTTTCTTAAAATGTAAAATGGGCAATATTATTTATTATGAAAGCTATATCTATTTAATGACGTATACATTTAGGGAAAAAGTACTCTGTCTCAGCAGGCATATCTTATTGCCTCCTTAGTGATTTACTAGGAAAATTCATAATTAAGCTTTATATTTAAGCTCATAGGCATTTTATAGCCTATAAAATATGGTTATCTTGATTTTCACATCATTGCTTGTTTTATTAAATTTTAAATACAGGCTTAAATATCCAAGTATGAGTTAAGGCCTTTTGACAAGTATTATCAATGTTACTAGGTAGAATAATCTGTGCCTACATACTTCCAATAAATGAAGATGTCGAGTAATGCTATGTGAGCTGCCAGACGGATATTTTACCGGTACTGGAGATAGCCATGTATTTGAGCTGATAAATGGGTACTCTATGACGATAGCAATTCATAACCCATGCTCCAGTTCCTACATATACCACGCTGATGGCGGATATGTCTATAAAAGAACATATATATATATTTCTTATTACTCGATAATGGAGATTGACCTATCCAGCCAATGCCTATAATAATGTAGTCAGTACAGAATTCAAACCCAGATACCACTGTCTTCTGTAATTAAGTTTATTAATCATGCCTGTCAGTAATGTTGTGTGGGATAGATAAACCATATCTATAATATAATTGTTAATAATAATGGGAGCTAGAATTATGCTTTGTTCCATAACTCCTGCTGGGATTAATAAAATAAATATAATAATAAAAAATACTTAACTTCCCCTATGTATGTAAACATGCATATCAATTTGATATATATATATTTCTGGCCTCTTACTTAATAATATAACCAGGTATTGCATCTACTCTCTTGACAAATGGTATATTAATTTTATAGTAGCATACTTCTTGATCAAATTGGTACATAATTCATTTGTAATGCTCACACACATATCATACTGATACACAAATGTTGTCATTATCAACCTATAGTTCTTTTGTAATGCTCATACACATATACTGATATCTAAATATTGTTATTATTAACTTCTAGTTTATTTGTAATGCTCAGACACGTATCATACTGATACATAAATGTTGTTTTTATTATTAAAACAGTTTCTTTGTAATGCTCATACATGTATCATACGGATACACAAAGGTGATTATTAATTTCTAGTTCATTTGTAATGCTCATACATGGATCATAATGAGATCCAAATAATATTATTGCTATCCTATATCTTATTGAACTTGTTATTAATAAATTATATATACTTATGTTTATACATTTGTTGTGCTTATGTTTATACATTTGTCATGTCTTTTTCTGTTTCACCACATCCACCCAACTATATCCACACTTGGTTAAGTGATCTATGAGTCTACTCAAAACTCCTGAAGTAGATAAAAATGGTATTCTAAGCATTGTCAAGTATTAGGTTCTTATGAAAACTGGTGAATATCTGATCAATTAATTTAGTAACTAATTCATGATTGTGGCTAAGAGTTTGAATCCATAGAGTCCTTGGTTTACCCTGACCACTGAGACCGAAAGAAAATGATTACCATTAGTAGTATCAGAAGCATTGATTGGATAGTGGAGGTTTTGGAGCACTGGCAAATAGGTTAAAGCTTAGTACTGTTCTGCAACTACCATATCCCGAACATGCTGGGTTTGAAGTACTTTTGCTAGATCTCTGAATCTTGTTGGCTGAACAAACGATTCTGACCGCTACAGTATATATATAAATTTATTTTGAAATTATTATATATTTTCATATATTTTTGAGGATTTAACATTTGAATGAGGTTTTCTGGTTGAAGATAAGTAAATTTAGTAACCAGATTGTAAAGCATTATGGCTAGAGTTAAGACTTGACCTATTCGCTGAATACAATCTATTCTAATAGCATCTCAATTTTAAAGCTTTTATATCATTAAGATGCATAAATAAGTACATAATTATTTTTAAATTTTTTAATTTCTACAATTTTTTGACAAATTATGTCTAATAATAACAATAACAAAAACATCAAACTAAATTGGATACAAATATCGCTACTTAGAATTGTTTTTGCGTTCACACTGCATCACAAAATGACTTGTTTTTATTACATTAAAACAGGCAAAACTCTCTATTTGTATTGCCACTCAGTGCAAGCCAGAGTAATCAATGGATGCCAGAAGGCTTGTGCATAAAATCCCCATCTAGTGTCTACTCATCCAATATCCCCAGATTAGTTTCTGGCTTGTGGCCTTCGTCAATGAGGAGCCATGTATCTGAGATAACTGCACCTAGATCTTAGGGTCTAATGCAACCCTCCAGCAGCCACCTTTTATCTCCACTTAACTACAAAACTATGAGTCTTAAATTGAAAACACTATAATATTTTCAATCCAAGCTCATTAGCTTATATAGTCATATAGGTCTGAACTCAGTTCAGTACTTACACATTTTGGTATCTTTGGTTCTTTAATAACCATAGCCACCACTATCCTATTAGGCAGGAATGGTTTTAAGCCAATAAACATCACATGATCACCATTTCTTATGCTTGCTTATAACTGTTATTAAAACAGGCAAAACTCTCTATACGTATTGCCAATCAGTGCAAGCCAGAGTAATTAATGGATGCTAGAAGACTTGTGCATAAAATCCCCCATTTAGTGCATACTCATCCAATATTCCCAAACTAGTTTCTGGATTGTGACTTTCATCAGTGAGGAACCTTGGATCTGAAAGCACTGCACTCGTAGGACCTAATGCAATTCTCCAGCAGCCACTTTTTATCTCCACTTAACTACAAAACTATGAGTCTTAAATTGAAAACACTATATTATTTTCAATCCAAGCTCATTATCTTATATAGTTATATAGGTCTGAACTCAGTTCAGTATCTATATATTTTGGTGTCTTTGGTTCTTTAATAACCATAGCCACCACTATTCTATTAGGCAGGATTGGTTTTAAGCTAATAAACATCACATGATCACCATTTCTTATGCTTGCTTATAACTGTTATTAAAACAGGCAATACTCTCTATACATATTGTCACTCAGTGCAAGCCAGAGTAATCAATGGATGTCAGAAGGCTTGCGCATAAAATCCCCCATCTAATGCCTACTCATTGAATATCCCCAGACTAATTTCTGGCTTGCGACCTTCGTCAGTGAGGAGCTTTGAATCTGAGAGCAACTGCACCTATATCTTAGGATCTAATGCAATTCTCCAGCAGCCATCTTTTAACTCTACTTAACTACAAAACTATGAGTCTTAAATTGATAACACTTTAATATTTTCAATCCAAGATCATTAGCTTATATAGTCATATAGATCTGAACTCGGTTCAGTACCTATACATTTTGGTGCCTTTGGTTCTTTAATAACCACAGCCACCACTATCCTATTAGGCAGGATTGGTTTTAAGCCAATAACATCACATGATCATGCACTGAGTGGCAATACAGTAGACTTTTGCCTGTTTTAATAAGTTATAAGCAAGCATAAGAAATAGTGATCATGTGATGTTTATTGGCTTAAAACTAATGCTGCCTCATAGGATAGTGGTGGCTATGGTTATTAAAAAACCAAAAACACTAAAATGTATAGGTACTGAACTGAGTTCAGACCTATATGACTATATAAATTAATGATCTGGATTGAAAATATTAAAATGTTATCAATTTAAGACTTATAGTTTTGTAGTTAAGTAGAGATAAAAGGTATCTGCTGGAGAGTTGCATTAAATCCTAAGATCTAGGCGCAGTGCTCCCAGATACAAGGCTCTTCACTGACAAAGGCCACAAGCCAGAAATTAGTCTGGGATATTGGATGAGTAGGCATTAGATGGGGACTGGTTTGCATTGACTAGCAATACATTTAGAGAGTTTTTCCCGTTTTAATAACAGTTATAAGCAAGCATAAGAAATTGTGATCATGTGATGATTTTTATTACATTGCAAATTTTTGGTTAATGCAAATTTTCTTTATACTCAGCAAACATTAAAAATGAGTCTAGACAATGAAACATTAAATTTAATTATTATTAACAAATTACAAAGTATGATACCAATATAGTTATTTTTTTTTATGTAATGTAATGGATAGGAAGATTGATTTCAACATTGAGTTCCAGATGGAATGTTAAATAATAATTTTACAACTCAAATAATTATTTGAATATAAACTTACCTAAAGTCTCTATATTTTTTGATAAGACTTTATCTGGTAGTGTTTCAAGACCTTCCCATGATATACTTCCTAATAAAAAAGGTAAGAATGAGGAACAATGATTTATCACTATTAAAAATATACTCTGCTAATATGATATCTAAAAACATACATGTATCTTAATATAAAAATTAATGAAAATCAAATAGCAACAAACATTTTTTGACTTTTATTTAAAGAATAGAATAAATAAAAACCAATATTTTATTTCACAAGATTAATATATAAATTACTTCTTTATTATTATAAAAAAAACTTATAATAATTATGTAGAAAACATTAATTCTTATTAAGCTCATGGTCAGCATATAGCTAAAATATAAAATTTTAAATAGCCAATAAAAGGCAAAGAACTATTTAGAAAATCTTCTAAGGGAATGCTTAAGAAAGCATTACTTATTAGACTTGACAGCTGTTGGGCATTCTAAGTGATTTAATAGCTTTTCATCATTATTTGCTTTTTTGGTTAATAATGATTAGATGCCTATTTTCTAAGCAATAATTAAATAAATATTAAATCATCTATGCTCTTTATTACTGTTTTACAATGCTTTAATTACAACCCTCTGACAGTTTTGATTGTTCCAGCAATCTTCTTCAGAACTTTCACTTCTATCTCCAAATCTCAACCACTAAATTCAAACTTGGGTTAAGCAATAACTTATATAAGATTTGAAATTTTCCCCAGATTAAACTAGTTTAGATTTGATCCTAGATTATGGTCATGGTAGGACTATATACAACAATCTAATACATATATAAATAAATGCAAATAATAAGCAAAAAGACAGCAATTGATAATAAATGCTGCCAATAAGCCTTTTTAAAAGTCAAATTGAACATAAAAATATCATAAAACCTTTCTCACAGAGAATAAAAAATATCTGTCTGAATAGTCCCACTTAGTGTCATAACCACACTCTACCAATCATAACACAATTTACAATTACTTTTAAATTTTTGAGAATTTGTACAAAAAAGTATGTTGAGAAAACATCATTTTCTCTTTTGCCCTTAATTGGTTTCTCTAAATTGTTTATTACATTTATAAAAATTAAAAGATTTATGTAATTAGCTTAAGTATATTTATTGACCATATTGCCCGTGTTAAACCTACTGATCATACTACCATCTACCAACTAAACATCCTCACAAGGATCTGCTGTGATAACTAAATACCATTAATCAAATGCTTCTTTTCATCAGATTAAAATAATTAAAACACTGCAAAGTTTTTCTATGAACTCTTTAGCTAAAAAAAAATTCACTCATACTTTTCAAAATCTTACTGCATCGAAGTCGAATCCTAAGTTCTTATTCACTTTATTGCATCATATAATACTTAACAAGGCTTTCCTCATTGCCCAATTATAATAATATCTATTAGGAGTATGAATATAGTATGAAAGACAATTATATTTTCCAGTCTCATAAATAGTGTTGATAGCTTAGACAATAGTCTTTGATCTCCAATAATGAGATTACATATTTTCTTTAATTAAAAAAATCATATATAAAATTATAACTTATATCTTACTAAGTTACACACATGACAAGTACAAAAATATAATATTTCACTAGTAAATTATCAAATGAGACAATGCAATGTAAGAAGAAAAAAAAATAATATAAAAATATTTAAAATGAATCATTTACAAAAATTGCATCTCTGGAATTCTATAGAATGATACAAAAAAGAGTTAATGATATAAGAAAATATAACTGGGAATTGATAAAGTAAAAAGTCTCAAAATTATTAAACAGTATTTTGATATTGAAAATAAAATTGTTTAAGCAATAACAAAATGGAAGTATTCTGTTCTATCATGTCAGCCGCTTGATGGCGTTGATGCTAAGCAAAAACACATAGATATAACATTCCCAGTCCAGCAATTATGTAGAAGTATTGACAGTTATTTTTGAAATAGGAAATAAAAGTAAATTATATTACAATTTACACAAAATTAAGAAATTCAAACAAAATATAAAAATGAAAGCTGACTTTTTGGACTTTTAGGGACAGTAATTAATCAGAGACTGGCTTTTTTTTGTGTGTGTGATGATAAAAATATATGTTACTTTCTAATAGCAAATAATTGTACATTAGAGACTTTTTGGGACAGGAATTAATCAGAGATTGGCATTTTTGGGTGTGGGTGTGTAGCTATAAAAAGTTACGTTCCTTTTTTAATAGAAAATAAGAGTAAATTTAAGTATTTTTGGGACATTAATTAATCAAACACTGTGTTTTGAAATCGATGTCAATTATATTACAACTTCCACAAAATTTAAAAATTCAAACAAAAATTTTAAAATGAAAGCTAACCTTGACTTTTTGGGACAGTATTTACTTAGAGACGGGCATTTTTTTTTTGTGTGTGTCTATATAAAAGTTATGTTACCTTTTTAATAACAAATAATAGGAAATATAGCGGAGACTTTTTTGGACAGTAATTAATCAGATGGGCTTATTTGGGTGTGTGTGTGGATAAGAAAAGTTACGGTACTTTTCTAATAAAAAATAAAAGTAAATTTTACCCCTTTTTTGTACAGTAATTAATCAGACCCTGCGTTTTGGGCAAAAAGGTAAATTAGATTGCAGTTTACCCACTAAAGTTAATAATTATAACAAACTAAATGAACTCTTTCTGTATTTTATTGTAGAAAAAAGGCTATCGGCTTGGCTGCGGCTGTGGAAATGGCATATTTCTAGCAATTTAGCTAAAAATAGCACCATCAAGTGGCTGACACGATAGAACAGAATACTACCAAAAATAGTAGTACTATTAGTAAAAATGATACCATAAAATATATGGTAGATGGTTATAAAAACTATATAGTAAGAAACAATAATAAAGCAATTTTTAATAGTATAACAATATCTTTTTATATACCAAGTATTTTAAATGAAGAAATGAACTGTGAAATTAAATGTACAAAGAATGGAAAAGCTTTAGAAATAATAGAATCATTATCGATTACCTAAAAACAATAAGAAGAAAAAATGAGAACATACTGACAAACTTTACATTGGCAAATACTTAAAAATTAAGAATTATTAGATAATGAGAAAAATGCAATAGTAATATTGATATTTATGAAATGTGAAAAAAGAACATGCTGCAAATATAAATATTCTATCAATATTCTGTATAAGATCTTTATTAAAATCACTACAACTCATTTATAGAGAACTTTGAATTTACATTAATAAAAAAAAAAAGCTGAATTTGAAAATGCTTATGCCATAATAATCACAATAGAAAAACTGAGGACATATTGCTGTTTTGCATCAGTTTGTGGTTTACAAAAAGATATTAGACTCTATAAGCATTTATGTAGTGATTAAATCTTTGAAAAACCAAACATACACACAGCATATTATCAAGTTCAATAATATAAGATGTAACTGTGTTGAATAGATTATATGTTGATACTAAATAGATTATAATTGATAAGGAAGCATAAGGGCCTGCTTTTTATATCTCCATTTTTTTTTACAGATTCTACAAAAAGTATTATGTGGATTAAAATAGAAAGCTAAGAGAATAAAAATAAATTGAGATTATTTGTCAATTAGATTTTACAAATAATTGATTGTTTTGGAAAATAATATTCCAAGATAATTCAGATGAAAACAAAAACATAGTTCTTAAAGAAAGTTTAATGGTTTTTCAATAATAAAAAAAAATATAATATTAATGAATTATAAGTAATCAACCAGAAATACTCTGGTCAGATTATTAATATAGAGGAAAACATAATGGTTGAAATTAATCATACAATAAAATTAAGGTGAAATGCTTTGATAGAAATAATAGAAAATAAGCCTATGTATCAATAAATGGGGTTGTCAATGCTTAAATATAGATACAAGACTTGGACATTTTAAAAAAGAACAAACAAAGATGTTAGTCCATAGAATGACATATGGAAAGATGTATATTAGAAAAAACAAGAGGATCAAAAGTGAAATAGATGAATAAGAAAAACAGATATCATTTGACATTATTGAAAGAATTAAGAGGCTGAAATAAAATTGGGATGAACATATTGTTAAAAGGGTTGGCAATAGATGAACAGTTGAAGTCATAAACTAGGTAAAAAGAAATTCTAAATAACAAATGTAAGGTAAATAGATAATATCAAAGAAATATTGTAGATAAAAAAAACCAAAGTTCCCACAATGGATTGATAATTGTTAAAAATGATAATGATATTGGGAATTCCTTCAAACTAGATGTTAGCAGAAAAAAATATAATGACTTAAGCAAAAACAATAATTAATGGCTCAAATCATTCTTCAAAGATATCAGATACTTATCTGCTGTTTCTTAAGATTAACTATTATAAAATTAGCCATAAATATTAATGATTTTTTACTCTACTCACATTACACTAACTAAAAATATTTAATATAAATTTTCAAAAAGAGCCTGTTTATTAAATCTTTAAAGCATCTTAAATTGTTGCTGTGACAAAACAAACTTAAAATTCTAATCAAAATAAAAAATAACTGAAGAAGTGATCCTAACCACCCATATATATTGTAATTTAGACAAATGTTAGCAGTAAATATATATAATAATAATAATGAGAGTATGAGAAGTAATTGAACTGGTCAAATATTTAAAAGAAAAAGAATTATGAAAAAATATTGGGGAAGAGACTGCAGAGGTTGAAGAAAAAAAAATAAAAGAAAGAACTTAACCGATGATCTTAAAGAGAAAAATAGCTAAGGATATTTGGGGAGCATAATATGAAACAAAAAAGTTTAGAAAATGTGGTCTGATCTGGTAATTAGGATCTACCATTTAGCAAATATTTAATAATAATGATACATACTTTATATGAAATAAAAACAATGCATAACATTAGCTGAAATCTATATAAAATATTTTATATATACATGTAAAGTCAGGTGATAATTCACCAAGTATAATGAATACTTGACATGCCCTTTAGTTGCTGTATTCAATAACTTTTTGCAATAGAAAAATGATCAATGATTATTTTTTATTACATTATAGACTTTTTTTTAAATCAAATTATCCAGAACAATAATAACAAGAAAAGAACAAACTTAAATCAGCCTATATATTTTAATGTAAATTGATTTGGAAATGACAGATATTAATTTTATAGAGTAGAAATATTTTATTTATTATTAGAACTCTGTGTCAAACACACAAACATTATATATGTAATGATAAATAATATTTTTATAAAGTATATTTGTAAAAAAGCTAGAGGGAAGTGTAACTATTAATTAAATATACTACCTAATTACAAATAGCAAGTATAAAAATATTGAACATTATATATATGACATTAGTCTGTTTGTTAGAGTTTAAAAATGAGTGAAGTATATCTCTACTCTGTAAAATTAATATCATCATTTCAAAATTAATTTACTTAAAAATACATAGGCTGATTTAAGATTGATTTTTAGCTATTGTTTTTCTGGATAACTCTATATAAAAAGATTTAAAATATAGCAGTAAATGATCATTTTCTTGCTATAAAAAGTTACTGAATATGAAAGCTAATGGGCAGTTCAACTATTAATTATATAAATTTGATGATTTTTATCTGATTTTATATATATCCAATATAAAAATATTATTTATCATTACTGATTTTTTTAAAAAAACCATCACTCATTATTATTAATAAGAAATTAATAACAATAAACTTCTTTCATTTATAAAAAATTCTATAAAATTGTTTTATTCTTTTTTTTTTTTAAATAAACTTTTTATTTTCATGAACCCATATATATTCCAATACATTAATACATTATTACTGTATTTTATTAATTATTTGTAAAATATATTATCACCATTATACTTTATTATTTTTATTATAATTTTATCATTATGTATATATAATCTGATGGTAGGCAAACATTTAAAAATAAGTTTCAAAATACAAATTAGTATAATAAAATTTATTATAAAATTAATATATGAATGAATAAGATATAGAAATCATAAAGATAAAAATTTAAGATTTTGGTTTATTATAGTTTTCAAACAGAATATATTTTACATAACAAGATTAGACATCTATTCATCAATTTTTTATAAAACCACACATTTTGGTTAATGCCTAAGGATGCAGTTCAAAAATTGGAGCAGTAAGCAAATAATTCTCTATCTGATGACAGATTAAGCAATTAGATAATAAAATAGATTTGATTATCAATGCTGATAGTTTCCATTGCTTATTCTTCTCTTAAAATAAATTTTCTTTAGAACAACCCAATAAATTCTAATGAGGTTTCTACGTCATTAAGATGATTAAAGTGAAAAACAATAACATAAAATAATGATCAAATTTTATAGAAGAAATTTTTTATTAAATTATAACACTTTTATAAATATATTGTAACAGTATGGAAATAGTGATCCTATAAGTTGGATGACAATTGTAACTGCACCATATTAAGGCTGAATTATGAGATGGAAAACTATCATCATCCCAAAATATAAAATTAAATATAAAAAAGAATGAACATGAGAGATCAGCACAGAACTATAAGTATGTTAACTATACGTTCACCAATATTATACAAAAGTAATAGCATTCATCATCAAGAATGATCAAAAAATACCATAAATCAACAGTCAATCTTGTGACAATTTTGAAATTAGTCTACTATAGACCAGGCTAACTATGTAGCCCTTGCCAGCTTGGGGCAGATTAAACATTAATTTGGATGCATAAACTTAAGTGCTAATCCATCAGAATAGATAACAATAATGCTGGGATACTAAAACATGCTGATCATCATCAATGCTCTCACCACTTAGTACCTTTAATGTACTGGTCAACCATAAACTCAATTTCTAATAAATACTAAACTAAATAAAATATAGTGTATGTTAAAGGATATTCTCTTTGCATCAATCCAGGATCATCATCATCTGGATGTCCATAACACTAAACATCAATCCCTACTCCTTATAACTGTTATGCACAAATCTAACTCTAAACCCCTACTTCTTATAACTGTTGTGTACAAATGTAGCTCAGGAAGTAAGAACATTCTAAACTATTATCACGAGCATGAGATAAATAAATAAATCAGGTTATTATAAATCACTTTAAATAATTCCTAGGCTTTTTTTTAAGTAAATAGCTTTGTTGGGATCATTAAAAACATCATAGAAAACTAAATTGTTATGACATAAATCACACACACTACAATTTATGGAACAGGAATTGGATAGAATAAAAAATTAAGACTAAAAAATATTTTTTAAAACAATTATTTAATAATTAATTGATTAAGAACAAACAAAAAAATGACATGATAGTATGAAATTTTAAACATTCATTTCATCAAAAAAATATTTTCATAAAAATTATAATACCCAATCAGTTGACTTCTATTCATAAATTAACTTTTAATTCATTAAGTTATTTCTTTAAATTAACTAAGAGTTGGAAAAAAACATTTTCAAAATCAAAGATAACAATCTTTGATTTAGTGAATTAACCTTTTTTAAAGTTTTTTAAGAGAGAAAATGAATAAAAAGAGAAACCATGTATAAAAAAAACTTTTCCCCCCTAAAAACTATTTAATAATTGTGAAGAGAAAATTGACTGGATTTTAAGAAAAATATGTTTCATAATTTGAAAACACTAACTTAATGAAAATATTTAAAATTATCAATTCTTACAAAAAAATTATTGCTTTTATATAAAAAAAATCTTTTTTTTCCTATTGATAAAAAATACATTTAACCATAGCTTTATTTTTTATGGAGTCCTTCTTTGCAGTTTTCTTCCAATTCAGTTGCTTCTTGAAAGCTTCTAGATATGCACATGGCTAATTTGTCCTTTGTTGGTTTGCAGTAAATTTAGTACATGGTTTTCATTATACAAACCATTTTTGACTAAACTCATAGGATGATAAAAGCTTGTTTAAAACTTCTATTATACTATACAATAGCTTAGTTAAAACTTCTGCTTCTTGCTCCTTTAGTAGTTGTATTAAGAATTGACTGCTCTCTCTTCAACAGCTAAGCTAGGAATTTCTTTTCCTAGCAGCTGGATTAAGACTTGACTATTCTCAAACAACCGGTAAGAAATAATTTATTCTACTAAACACTTTCGTCTTCTTGCTTATTCACACACCTCATTATTTTTTTTAAACAATCTTGCCTACAAAACAATCATAATCTATCTCTAACTTGATAATTTTTATAACAACCAATTAGATAAATTTTTACAAATAAAATTTCTCTCTTTAATTATAGATATTGAAAAGCAAGTCAAGCATTTAAATTAAAATTCTTGACATTACTTTCTACTTAAAAAATTTTCTTGCAAAAGAGAAAACAAGATATTCAGTTAATTGCATTGATTTGATTTTTTTTCATTGAAGAGATAAAGAGAAAAAAAAAACAACTCTAAAAAATAAAATTTACAAAAGCATTAAAATCTTATTTTCTTTTTAAAAATACTCTTAAATATAAAACTTTATCTCTCTTAAAAGATTAAAATTAATATTTATTAAATAATTTACAAAAGAGAGGAAAATTACTTTTTCTTATATACTTTTCTAGTATAAATTAAAACTACTAATTAATTATAATTACTGAAGAAAAAGAAAAACATGGTATTCGTTGAATAACCACCATATCCCACTGGATGGCGTTGTTTTCATGCTAAAACACATAAAAATGCCATTTCCATGGCTGACACGTTCGAACCCGCATTTTCTATAATACAACTTTTTTGTTGTGCTACAGATTGCAGGCCGCTATGTTGCGTCGCAGTACAGCATGTATGTCGCATCGCAGCAAATACATTTTCCGAATTCGCAGTTTATAAAATGGTTACGGCTTGGTGAGAGGGTGTGTTTTTTTGAATTGGATGGAAATGTTTTCATTGGATTTTTTTTTATTTTAAAATATTGAAATGTTCAGATTTTGTAAAGTAATAATTAACAGACTTTTTACACCGTAGTGTATTGAAGTTTTAAGTAGTAAATGTTGACGAGATATATGTATAAAGTGAGTTGGAATTAGGTAACGTGTCAAGTAACGTACTGTTCGTAACATTCCATGAGACAAACTAGATTGTACCCTATGTATATTTTTGAAATAAAAAAGATCGTTAACACAAAAATATCCAGTAAGAAAAGTACAATTGTACACTGTTTTTTTAAATGTCATAAAAAGCATATATTATAAACATTTTATATATATATTTGTTGTTGTTTAAAAAAGTTTTAGTTTCTTTCTTTTCTCCGACTACTGTTATACTTTGTTGAATATAGTTTACGTTTATTATCATTTATTTTATAGATGTTAGTAAAAAAAAATCTTTACAAAAATATGATTTTGATATTTTTTATTTTAGCATTACAAACAACAGAACACTAACCCTAAACCTAAACCTAACTGTAACAACTTTTAGTTGTCATTCTATTTGAAATAAAAAATAGTGGTAATATCTGTTTGTCTGTAAAAAATAATAAAATTTAAAAGAAAGTCTAAAAAAGTAAAAAATAGTGATAACACAATAATATCTGTTTCTCTGTAGAAATAAAATGTAAAAGGAAGACTAAGAAATTTTACTTTTTATTCCGAATACGAGTTTTTAAACAACAAAAAAAAAGCCGTAACCCCAGTAAAAAAATCTCCGATAGAAAATTGATTTTTCTAATAAAAAGCAAACTAAAAAAGAGGAATCAAATTGTAATTTGTTTATTTTAAATTTATTATTATCATTTAATTTGTATACGTTAATAAAAAATAATATTTAAAATTAAATACTATTTAAAAAAGACGATTTTCTTTTGTTTTTATTTTAGCATTTGATTATAATTAATGGCCCGGGAATGATATTTTATAGTTTAAGCATAAAAACAGCGCCATCGAGTGGGGTATAGTGGCTATTCTACGATAACTGAAATAGACAAGTTGTTTCCATTATTTTATAGATTTCTCTCCCCTCTACAATTATTTATAAC
Organism: Epiperipatus broadwayi; assembly: GCA_028023455.1. Taxonomy (NCBI): domain Eukaryota; kingdom Metazoa; phylum Onychophora; class Udeonychophora; order Euonychophora; family Peripatidae; genus Epiperipatus; species Epiperipatus broadwayi. The sequence goes on from JAQFVV010000069.1 coordinate 6,348,105, forward strand.
TTATTAAAATCATATTATTTAACAAATTTAATGTTTGAGAATTTTTATACTATCACTTTGGAACTTAAAATATTTAGTTAAATCAAAATCCATAAAATATGCATAGGGAAATTAAATATTATTCCCCCATTATGTAAATAATTCTTTACTAAACCTGGAGAATATGCTGCCAACTATCTAATTATTTTTAATATGTAGCCAACTATTATAATATAGAAATTTCAAAAATTGCACAATACTTTTGTATATAAGCAGACATTTAAAAATATAAATTAGAATAATAAAATTTATTATAAAGTTAATCAAATGTTAACTTGGTAAAACGTTTAGAATAATAATGAATGGAACATGGAAATTATGAAGACAAAAATTAATTATTGTTAAATTTTATTACATAAAAAGTTTATCTGTAATTTTATTTTAGATGAGAAAACAGTCTAGTTCAAACTCTAATTCTTCAATTGATGATATGAAATGAGAAAAATAATTTATTTTCAATTTATTAAATAAATTAAATTCTTATAAATTACAAACTTGTTAATCATGAAGCATTCAATACTTTCATTGCTTAAATTCATGTAGCACATGCTTTATAAAATATATCAAATATGATAACTGTGAGATTGCATGGAAAATATAATGATTCAAAGATAATTTTAATTTGCAACAGCAATAAAAAATGTTTTTTTTGTGTTAAATTTTAAAGGAAAGCTTTTAATAATAAAATGCAGTCATTAGCATAACAATTATGTTTAATAGCTGTAAATAATCTTTTTTTTAAATGATAAACGATTATCAAATGTAATTTGGGAGGAATTATAACAAAACTTTTCTAAATAAGGCAACTCAAAATGAGGTCTACATTTATATATTAGAATTAAGATTGTTAAATATATTTCTTAATATAAGTTTATACCAGAGAGTATCACAGAAATGATAAATTTAAATTTCGAAATTGGATTCAAATTTCAAGTAGATACTTACAGAAAAAGAATGTTTTTAGACTAAAATATTTTAGAAAGAAATTTTTCTAAGATATAATGAGAGCATTATTGATTCCATAAATTGTTTTTTATTTGATATATATATATTCTAGTTTTGCCATTATATTATTACAGAGCTCAGTATAAGCATCTATCAAATATTTATTTTATTATTATTCTTATTTTAACACTTGCAAAGTATGTACTTCTTTAACTTGATTATAATTTTGTTTCATTATCTAATGGATTTAATAAAACCATGCTAATAAATTAAAATATAATTGAATAGTTCATTTTCAGGAGTATAAATTATAATTTTGGGCACCAGAAATGACAAAGCTGGGCTGTGATCTATGGATTTTGAGCTCTAGAATCTAGCCCTCTACCAATGAACCAAACTGAGCAACATAAACAATATTAATACCTTATATTTATTTACAAATTTTATTTCTAAAAATATTCTGAAAATTGTGGATTGGTTGACTATTTACGTACACACACACACGGAAACTTACCAGTAAATTTTAATAATTCAATAACTGATGGTAAAACTGCAGGCTGGCAATTTTGAAGAAAATAAATAACCATTTCAGTTAATATAAATTTTGAGATCATTGAACTTTTTCTTTTGTTCATTAGTCCATTGGTGGATGCCCATTTATGAATCATAAATACTAATGGTCTTACTCTTTCATCAATTTCTCCAAATGTGTGTAAAAGTGCAGTTATCCAAAATGAATTACTAGAATTGAATAAGAAAAAAATAATACCATTCTTATCAAGAACAAAAATACAAAGCAGCTACTACTGTTGCAAATATGTATTATTTTAAAATTATAAAATTTGATTTAAAAAACAAAACAAAACAGAAAAATTCTTCTACATAATCATAAATTCTAGAATAAAAGACATATATATATTTTGACATGCACATATTTGTTTTATTTTTTAAGAACTTATATATTGTAAGGGATAGCTTACAACTCAATCATTCCTGCCAAGATTAACCCACTTATTAAATTAAGTCCATCATGAAACTTGCACTAATAATGGGAATGTTATTTGATTATTATTAACACGTATGTATATGTATAACACATAAGTTTATTGATATTAGCATTTAATCAGAGAAGTCATAATAAATTATTGTTTTTATAGTGAATCACATAGTACAATAAAAGATTATAGAAAAGATATTATATATATACACTATTTGATAGGCTTTAATAGATTGTTATAGATTCTAAACTGAACAATAGTGTGACACAATTTGAAGTTAAGTAACTTGGAGATGACCTGATGTCAAGTTAGGTAACTAAGAAACAGAGTATGAAAATAAAACTATGATTTTACTATTTTATTTCTTTATCAATGAAATGTACTTAACAGTGGGCAGCTGCATCAATCTAACAGGAAATGAAGATCTTAATGTACCAGGATACATAAAACGGACGGATTAAAGGAAAATCTTTCTTCTTAAAAATAATACATGTTATCATGAACTAACACCAATTGAGTTAAAATTTTGAATACCAAAATGGAGTCTTTTGTTCGAATTACAGGAGTTTTTAAATCAAGAACTGTATTATAAACTTTATCAAATTTAGCAGAAAGAATTATAAAATAAAAATTAAGAACAATCCATAGATTTTCATAATAACTAGACTTTTTTTCTGATCGTGGAAGAGTTTTGGTATTTTTAAATCTTGTAAGAAAAAGAAAACTAATTCTGCTAATAGTTAAGGCAAAAATGGAATAATTTATTTAACGTATATACATAAAAGTTCTTCTATACATAAAAAATAATTTATGATTATAAATAGTTATGTTATTTTGAGATGCAAATGGGGTAAAAGAAAACATACTATGGTGTAATCACTTTCTTCCCTAACATGACCACACAAAACTACTATTTTTTTCTACTTTATTATAACACCCAAGAAAATACCTACTGTCCAAGAAGAAGTGTGCACAGGAATATTTAGAGATGGATCAGCTAAGAATCGATGTGTTTTATTTTAAACAACACCAGAAGACATCACTATGTGATCACTCCTTTGCCAAAGAAAGTGATATGGTGAGCTAAACAGCTTATTGGAGATTTCCATGCCTAAATATCATGAAGTACTACTAGGACAATTCAATGAACTTTGTTTCAACTATAAATTTTTATCAAGAGATTAATATTGTAAAATTTATTTGATTCTTCTTTTATCTGATGTTTTATTTTCATATTCAGATGGTGAACTTCACAGTTATGCTGTAAAAGATTTCATTTTTAGCTTTAGTAAAGAAGAAGGGGGATGGTTAACTTAGTTATTTTCCTTTTTATAATTGTAAATAAAATCTAGGTTAGCTCATCAAATTTCTACCTGCTTAACATCAGGTTATCTATATATATATTGAGGCAAGATTTCCATCTATTTTTACATAGATTAAATTACAACACTTGGTAGATTACAGAATTCATGTTATATATTGTTGATTAACCATTGTTATATGTTATTTCAGTGTGAATGACTAATTAACTGGTATAAATTCTTTTATCTATCATATATACATATTTAAACTTAGAATGGGGGGACTTAAATCAAATAGATCATCTTCTGCAGGTATAAATCGCAATATTATTATAAATAAGACAATGGATGTTTAATTTAGTAAGTCAAAATCGCAATCATTTTAAATTATTAATATTCATTTATTTTTTCCTATATTTCATGACTTTGTAAATAATGAGCATCATAAATGGATTTCTACCATAAAGTAAAAGGGTATGGAACTATAAAATTATTAACTGATAGAATGGTAGAGGTTCATATTTGACACATATACATGTTATTTTCTTTTATTATTGTTTAAAATATTTTATTGCTAAATTCATTTTATCATCGTTAATAAATGTTACATAGTTTACATTCTTCCGGTCTCTGGTTTATTGAGTTATTATGGCATACAATAATTAACTAATAATCATAATATGCACACACACTTATTTCATTTTATATAATAGTTTTATGATAAATTAAGTATTTTAAAAGCTAGTTGCAACCTATATAGAGATGCAGAAGTTGTTTTGTGCACCTGATCATACCTGTTAAGAGAATCAAAAGCAATATTCTCCCTGAAAGGAATGAGAAGTGGATGAACTAACCTAAATTCTATCTGATATTATTAAATATGTATAGTGCTAGTCAATTAAAAGCACAATCAATCATTGGTTAAGCATTTCATCAGCATCCTACCCGAAGACCCAAAGACCGACTGCAGTTAGATGCGACTTTTCCCCTTTCCCAGGTTAGTTGAATTCCATGGACCATTTCATCTGGGGCAGCCAATCAGGGCGCATTGAACCATAGTTTCCAGAATATTATATCTGCATTATATCTTAGTCTCCAGACTTTTCCCCATCCATTACAATATGTACATACAATAAATAGTATCATAAAATATATAATATTAAATACTAGCTAAAAAACAAATTAATACTAAAAACTCTCTTAATAATCAGACTCCCCAAAAGCACTCAGATGATTAATTACTATACTATATAGTTTCATTACATGTGCATAAAGCACAATTATACAGTTATAGGGTTTTGTCTAAAATAGAAATAACTTTCCCATAAATTATTTCAAAAACCACCTACCTTTAATATCAAAAGAAGTTTTCATGAGATTGATGGCCTTAGATAAAAGATTTATTATCAGTTTCTTTTTTTTAATTCATTTTTTTTTACACAAAAAATAATCTCTGCATTGACAAATAATATTTTATGACCTGTATTCAGTTAATGAATATATAAAGCAAGTTGATATCTAATTTTAATTCTATTCTTATGAACTTTAACTCTTTCATTAAGACTTAATTTAGTTTAATCTATATAAATTTTATGATAACTACAAGGAATCATATAAACTATACCAGAAATACATTTACCATCAATAGACTGTTTTGAACTATTTAATAATGAATTTAAATCAAGGCCTTTCTTCTAAGCAACTTTCAAACCATCCAATAAATGACTATTCTTATAAACCAATCTAAATTGAAGATTTACATAGTAAAGAAATAAACTGCTCAAATTTGGTAATATTTAATTACTGCAGAATTACATTATTTTTAATTTCCCAATTAGAATTTTTTCTTTATTGCAGATAGTTCTTTTATTTTATTAAACTTTAATAATTATTTAGAATCTGATTGATTGTTCATATAATATAATTACATAACTTTATTACATGTTTAGTTTATGTTTTATTAGCTTAATAACTTTGCCCCTAACTAATATAATAGTTAATTAAAATTTAAAAGATGATTTATTGATTGATTGAAATAAACCTTTTTTATTAAAAATTTTAAATCTATTTTGAGAGCTAATGAATTGTTAAGCTACTACAACTTTGGTTATAACCAGGCATTGCAAATAAGTTTTTACAACTTTCCTCTTATGATCAATAAACTAAGTACACATCATAAAATTTAATTTTCCTGAAACTTCTTTCTGCAGTTTTTATTAAATTTAGAATAAATGACATCCATTATTATCTTGTGAAACTGACTATAAATCATCAAGACTGAAGTCATTTGGTGTCTAATGAGAATCACAAAACTTGAGATCAATTTTTTTAATATCATCTAAGCCAATCAGTTATATCCTTCAAAATCTATATTACCACTAATGTGAACATCATTATTTTCATGGCTGTGTTATATATAAGTAATTTATAATATAGATAATGTAATTTAATTTTAGCACATCTGCGTTAACATATCCATAAAGAATTAGGTGAAGTAAACTGAAAATTTATTCCTTACACTTAGTAATTTTCTTTCAGGTAGCCAATCCACTGCCAATTCCCTTTACTATGCAATATTAAATAAAAAATGGGTATGGAAAAATTTCAAACCCTCACTACTTGACAAGTCCAAATCTTGTAAACATAGCCATTTATTTTAATTGTGCCTACAGATGTTTTTTTCCCCTTCAGGGAGCTATTTAAAAGCTGTTTTACTTTTTACATATAACTTGTATTACTATTTGATTACAATATTTTCATCAAATTAACAATGTCCTCAATATACAAACATGCATATATAATCATTTTACTTAATCTCTAAATCATAATAGCACTAGAAGTGTCACAAGCATCATCATGTATACTGAATTAATATACTAATTAACTAATGATAACAATCAATAATTTTTATTAGTCATTCATTACACTAGAGATTATCCAACAATGAATAATATTTCTGTAGTGTAATTTTCACTACAACACTCTTACACAAGGTAATGACTGATTTCTATCCACTTTTAACACCTTGTGAGGGATGTAATCATAAAATATGACAAGACACATGAAAAAAAATCTATGATCCCGAAGATGCACATTTTGTGCTAAACTAGCACTCATCAATTGGCCCAGACCACACACAATATCTTGCACATACCTTTTTCATTGTTTAGTATATATATATAGCAAATTACCACAGTTTAATTCATAAGGGTCAAACATATTGCCCTCATAACTTTGACACAAATCACTTAATGAAAATATATTAATCATTTTTATTAGTAATTCATTAGATTAGAGATTATCCAATAATAAAGAATATTTCTGTAGTATAATTTTCACTACATCACTCTCAAACAAGGAAGGGATTTATTTCTATTCACTTATAATACCTTGTGGAGGGATGTAATCATAAACATATGACCAAAGTCACATAAAAAAAATCTATGATCCCAAGATGCACACTTCATGTTGATACAGCTCTTATCAGTTGTCTCAGACAACAATCTCTTAAACATATCTTTATCATTGTTCAGTATATATATATATATATTACAATCTACTGGGTCCACTATTTCTTCATGCTGCTTTATTGACATGACAGCGAATCAAGAATTCTAATACTCTCTAAGTTAATCTTTAGCAGGGTTATATAAAATGAATTTATGAAAAATTGGAAAATTTTTTAGGAAAAAATAATTAGTAATTATACCACACTTTAAACACTCATCGGTGAAGTTAAAAATATCAAGATTAAATATCAGGCTTAGCGCTTTCGAGATCTTCTAACCTCATATTCATAGCCGAAGAGTTAGAAACGTTATGGTGCTATTGATGTATGCTAATATATGCAAATTAATCATCATATAAATATGAGGTTAAAAGACCTCGAAAGCACTAAGCCTGACATTTAATTTTAATATTTCTAACTTCACCAATGAGTATTCAAAGCGCGATATAATTACTATTACGAATCTTGGCGAAGTAAATTAGTTATTACAGTATCATGAAAAAATAATTACAAAAATATATATTTTACTAAAATTTGATATATGCAGTATGTATACAAATATTGATCCACATAAAGGATTTAATATAGTTATGGAAATGTATATCAAAGATAAAACTAAAGATATTAGGATAGAAAGCAATCAATTATGTAAAATTTTAAACACGTGCTGTGAGGATGTTATATTTGTATATAATGGAAGATACTATAAGCAATGTAAAAGCCTAACTATGGCTAATTGTTTAAGTGGATTGTTATCAACATTTTATATAAATCATTTTGATATATTTTTATAAAACTAGATAGATTGATGAATATTTTTTAGTGTTTAATAGTAATAATAGGAAGTCTGAAATTTTTTAAAAATATATTAATTTAATAAATGTAAAGATTCATTTACAAAAGAAAAAAATAATTGAATTAATTACATGGATATTAAAATTAATAAGGTAATAAAAAATTACAGAATAAATATTGAGACAAATATATATAGAAGTACATTACATGGATTATTAAGTAATTGTGAATCTTATATAGATAAAATATGTGAATCTGATATAGATTATATACATAAAAAATAAACATTTTTAATAACAGAATTATTAAGGCAATTAATTTATGTTCTGAGAAAAAAATTATTTAAAGAAAAAATGGATATAAATGATGAAGCAATGAAAAATGATTATTCAATAAAAATTATTAATAAATTGTGTAATAAAAGAAATATTGCAAAAAATAAAAAGGATATCTATGAAGTAATGTATAGTAGTTACAATTTATCAAAAAGTACATTTTTGCTGATATAAAAAAACAATAAAGGATATTAACAAAGAATTAAAAAGGAAAGCAAATTAATTATTAAACCAGTATACAAAAATAAAATTAACCCAGGTACTTTGATTAGTAAAACAAAAAATGAAAATGTTAAAAATATGAATGAAATTTATATAATTAGATGTTTAGATTGTAAGAAAGATAACAAGAAAATATCATATATTGCCACAACACAAAATAAACTAAAAACCAGATTGAAATGTTATTTAAATGAGAAGAATTCAAATATTTATAAACATAGTAAAGAATTTAAACACAGAAATTTTGATATGAACATATTAGAAAAGATTAAATTATATAAGGAAAGAATGTTAAAAGAAACGTTATATATTAACAAAGAAAAACTTGTTTTAAGTAAAACAAATTATTAAACAATGACTTTAATTATAAGTAATTTATAGTGGTATATAAATAGCAATGCATAAGAAATTGTTGATATTGATGGGTTTGTAAATATTCTGTACATTTGTATAAGATATAATGAAAAATTGGTTTAAAAATTAAAAAATAGGGAAAGTAAGTAATTATAATAGTAAAATTTATATAATAAAAAGAGCTATATATTAATGCTAAAGAAATGTTATGAGTTAAATATATTTATAACAATAATGTTAATTCTAAGATTCCTATATTTTATCTACATAATCTATATCAGATTCCCAATTACTTAATAATCCATGAAATGAACTTCTGTAATAAAAATATAATAGATAAATAGCCGTTGTTTCAGTACAATAACAAGTACTTTCCTCAGAGCTTCTTTTTTCTCAAATCATAAGAATGTGTGTGGTGGGATTTAAATAGTTATTTTTTCCCATTATTTTCTCCTCATTCTCAAATTCTTTTGATTGAGAAATTTTAAAAAATATTTTATCATCCAACAGCTTTTTCAAAATATTGTTAATTTTCTTTAATTCACACTTTTCATTTATGCTCTTGGGCCTTTTAAAAATCTCTATAGCTTCACTTAGCAATCTCTGGTCATATTGTTCAATTTTTGCCAAAATATGTGTTTTATTAAAATTTATGTCATGGTTAGTTAATTTAATATGTGAATAAATGTCTGATGAATTAGATTTCTCTCTAACTGCCAAAATGTATTCTTCATTTCTTATGTTTATTCTATGATTGGTTTGTCCAATGTATGAATGTAAACAAACTCCACATGGAATTTCATATACACCATGCCATTCAAAAGGAATTTTAAGTTCCCGGAAATAATATTATCACAATAATGTATATATATATTTGTAGATCATTAATAATGACTACAAGGAGACATTTGAAACATGTGCATAATATATTAGAATATATATGGCTTCATGTAAATAAATAACGTTTTTTAAAAGAAAAAGGAAGAAAGTAATTTTATTGGATTTTTTATATATGCAAAATTAGATTGCTAAAAAAAATTATTAATCTAAATAATTCTTTCTTAATGAAAATAAATCTTTCTTAATCAAATTAGATCTCAGATTATTATTAAATTCTCCAATAAACAAATATAATCCTATTCTAATCATCTCAAGTTCTTATCCAAACCATGAATGTGATCCTAGTAAATAATTATAAGATATGATTCAGTCTTTGGATGATATCCTAATGCAGAAACAAATTTTATTTTAAAATTAATCATGAAAATCTAATATAAAATAGTCATAATGCAATCTAGGATGACATTTAAAATAATATGAGTAGAACAGATCTGTTGCTACCTGTATATCACACAAAAGGTTCTCTTATAATCTTAATCAAAAAAAAATAGTAAATATTGTTAACAAAGGATGTGGCTGTAAAACATCAACAGTATAAATTTAATAAAGTGACTTTTATATTCTTCTTGTACACTTATACTTTAATATTAAAATATGGGTGATTTTGGATTTCTGAGCATGCACATACAAATTCAGAAATAATAATTAAATCAATATTTTTATTAACACTAATAAATAACAAGGATTAATCATTAAATATTTTAATGAAATCAAAAATTATGATTATTACAACATTAAGTAAAATTTAAACTAAAAAAAACAAACAAACAAAAAACAATACAATTTAACTACGAATACCAAATACTGAAAGTTCTTACATTTATTATTTAATCCAACTTTGAATTCCTCTATTTCACAGTATGAAATATATTTAATAATACCAACAAATAAATCTTACCAGTGATATAATAATATTGAATTTGAAAGATGTATAATCTCATAACCACATAAAAACAATTATAAATTTAAGCATGAGCATTTTATCAAGGTTTTTAAAACATATCAGATATGCAGACTAAGCACATCAACAATATCAATATTCTTAAATACTCTGATTGCATCAGTACAAAATAGACATGGCTGGTATCACACATGATTTTAATATTCAAGAGCCAAAATAAAATAAATACATGGTCAGTATTACACATGACTTTAAAAAAAAAATCATCAAGATAAACAACAAGAAATATAAAAGAAAGTCATTATGATGGAATATACTCAAAAATAAGCACATATCCAAAAGATGCACATAAAGAATTAGGACATTGTCTCTAATCTTAACAAATATATCAAAAATAAACCATCACAAAAGACTGTCTAAAATATAGCATCATTGGCTAATTGTCACCTAAGATAGAAGTACACCTTACAAGGATGATAAAATAACATATGAAAATAGGGTTACTCCTATTATCTCATATGGCAATAACAAACATGATGTGAAAAAATATAATAATTGTAGCAAAACATAATGAGACATATAAATTGTGGCTTAGCAATTCAATTATACACATTCAAAACAATTCCATATAGGACAAATATGTGACCTTTTTGATTATATTTCAAAACAGTAATATTCTGAATATTTGCCAGAATGTTTGTGATGATGATATATTAGATATATGTTGGACTATTTCCATCATCTATGAGTGAATGTATAGAAAATTTAAAATTTTATTTAAACTTTCCAAATACAAAAAACTTGTTAGTAATAACACACAAATAGACAACACACACCTGTATTGTCTATTTGTGTGTTATTACTAACAAGTTGTTTATATAGTCCTTCTAAATTCTTTTCTTCCTCCTTTGTTAAGTTGTTTGTATTTGGAAAGTTTAAATAAAGTTTAAAATTTTCTATATATTCAACTTCATTCATAGATGATGAAAATAGTCCTTCATATCACATCTAGTAATATTCTGAGAATTACAAATCATACATAAATAATAAATATGCAATATCATAAATATAATACATGAATAAAACATATACAACAGGCAAAACTCACTATACGTATTGCCACACACAGCAAGCTAGAGTAATCAATGGATGCCAGAAGGCTTGTGCATAAAATCCCCATCTAGTGCCTACTCATCCAAATCCCCAGACTAGTTTCTGGCTTGTGGCCTTCGTCAGTGAGGAGCCTTGGATCTGAGAGCACTGCACTTAGATCACTGAGCATTGGATCTGAGAGCACTGCACCTAGATCTAGGTGCAGTGCTCTCAGATCCAAGGCTTCTCACTGACGAAGGCCACAAGCCAGAAACTAGTCTGGGGATATTGGATGAGTAGGCACTAGATGGGGATTTTATGTCCAAGCCTTCTGGCATCCATTGATTACTCTAGCTTGCTGTGTGTGGCAATACGTATAGTGAGTTTTGCCTGTTTTAACAACAGTTAGACACAAGCATAAGAGGTGGTGGTCGTGTGATGTTTATTGGAATAAAACATATAACTAAATATTTATAACCCTTTTACCATTTAATAGTTCATAAGTCCTTAAATTTTTGATTTCACTACCATTTTGCAGCACAAGTCCTTGGACATGTTCAAGATTTATTCAAGTATCTGCATGAAATGAATATCAAATATTGACAAAACGATTAATTAAAATCTGAGGCATGTAAAATAAATGAACATTGATATAAGTTGAAAAGCCATTCAAGATATATAATGAAGTATTTATTTAAATACTATAAAGCTAAGATAATATAATTTCTTTTGAAGTAATTCATATATAAAACAATGAAAAATAGGAAGCATAATATTTATTTCAAACAGTATAAAAATATTTATATTCTTTTCTTTTGAAACACAATTCATAGCTTCACACAATGAGACATTGATAAAGAGCATAATATATTTCCATTAAAGCAATACAAAGTTTTATATATCAATAAATAATTTATTAGAAGCACAGCAATAGAAAAAAAACTATATGCATTATAAGAAAAAGAGCTACTGTAAAAGGGCACAGAATAGATTTTATGCAATATTTATATTTTACCAATGACAAAATATTAAAAGGCAATAAAATACATTAAAGCATAAATATTTATTCAATATTTCCAAAAAAAGGCAAACTATTTCTTTAGAATGCAATATTTTATCAAGTATATTTCATTTGAAGGCAAAATGTATGCATATAAAATTAGTTCATTTAGAACATATTTAAGAATACGATATAATTCCTAAAAAATGTAATGTATTCATTCTGTAATTTTATAAAAGCTGAAATAAACATTTTGTTTATTTTAAAATAGCATTATAACAATTTTCATGAAAAATCTTTTTATATTATGAAGAAATAATAATAAATTAATTTATTTTCATTCATAAAGCAAAATTATTCATACTTTCATAATTGATTATTCCACAACTGCTTTTATCATTTACAATCTCCTGTAAGCTTAGCAAAAGTTCTAATTTGAATATAACATCAAATTAAGCTTAAATGAGGGTCTTTTGCAAATAATAATAAGTTCAGCATTTTCAAAATATATAGTCAATAATTCAGGGTAGAATAAAATATAGGTACATAAAGTTTGGTATTCAACAATATTAAACATCTTAATTCGATAAATTTTAGCATGACTAAATAAGCAACTGAATAAAAATAAAAGTTCAAGCAATATAATTATACATTCCATAAAACATTCCTGCAACAGGAAAATAGCTTTTGTGATTATGTGTTGTTGGAGGTTTCCGAATGGTGTACAAATTGAAATTCTGAAGGATAGATGGCCAAAGCTAGAGACCCAAGCAGATAATTACTCTAGCATAAAACAAAGAAAAATAATGAAGTGTGTAAAGATACACATGGTCAGAGCTTAAATATGTCAGGTAATAGATGACTGATTAAATGATTGAGAGTGTTAATCAATAATTAATTTATATGATCTGATTCAGTTGAAAAGTCAAATATGCTAAAAATAACTTTTTTAAATTTCACTGTCTGGAAATTGTAGACAAAACAAATTAATATTACATTATCTTTTACAAATAATTATTATTTAGAAATAAAATTATAGCAATAAATAATACATTTATTTAAATATATATTTAATATTCTCAGAATATTAATTCAAGTAGAATATTCTGCTTTTTAAAAAGTTATTTTTATAAACAAAACTTTACAATAAAATTGTTTTAGCTATTTTTGTCTTCCAGTTAAGAAAGTTAAAATATAATCATTTTCTTTTTAAAATTTTAACTTTAATTGGAAATAGATTACACACACACACACCAACCTAAAAATAATTAATTTAAAATTATTGGTTGATTATAAATATTTATAGATTAGACTATTATTAAGCTAACAATTAGAACTATATTTTTTTAATATGAATTGTAATAAATTGATTATTTTAATAAAATCAACAAAGTATTATTAAATAATTTAAGTATCTATTTTACAACAAGGTAACTTAATAAAATATGTATAATGATTACATTAAAACTGTAATTACATCCTTAAAGATAAGTTATACATTAAAATACTGACTTTACAGTTTTACAATACCTACAATTATAAAATAAGCTTGACTACTAAGTTAAAATTACTTAAATTCATTTATTTAAATTTATTATAAATAATATTTTCTAGCATTAGTTATAAATCATTAAGATAACTTATTAAATATTTCACTACTTTTACTATGCAAAGAAAATTTAACAGAAAATAAGTATATATTTTTTAAAAAATATATTAGCAAAAACTATCCAACATAAAGTTTTATAGGCAGAACTTAAGATTACAATATAAATAGCAAATTAATATACTTTCATTAATTGATTTGTGTCAAAGTTATGAGGGCACCATATTTGACACATGAATTAAACTGTAGTAATTTGCTCTCTCTCTATATATATTGTAATGGGCAGACAGATTTACTCAGGAGATAGGGGGGCACATCTTACTATGGTCAGACTTTGAGTCTTCAGATAGAATGCAAATGATTAAACAATGAAATACATAACCTATGATTGTATCTACTTCCAATGTTTTTATTAACCTAGATACAATTTGGGTTAGTTCATCCAATTTTCACCCCTTTCTGGCCCCATTATACCACAGTATTCAAATTCAGGGAGTAATTGCTTTGACTCTCATCTGGGAACAAAATCATACTAATTAGCAGTTGTTACATCACTATACAAGTGATAATTGATTATCAAAACTCCTTAAGCATATTCAAATATCATAACACATAGAACAAGGTGTGTGTGCATATATGTATATATTAAAGATCATCACTATAATTGGCGTGAATATATCTATTTATTTCTTCTAAATAATAGGAATAACAGATTAACCCAACGTAACATTCTAGGGCTTAGATGATCAGGTGGTTTTATTTTTTGCTAATAATCCCAACAGCGGTTTATGATCGGTAAAGATTTTAAACTGTCGACCATACAAATATTGGTGAAACTTTTTTATTGCAAATATGATAGCCAACGCCTCTTTATCTAGTTGACTATAATTTTGCTCAGCTTTTGTTAATGTTCTTGAAGCATAGACGATTGGTCGCTCGCCATCAGCTACTGTATGGCTTAAGACTGCTCCAACTTCGGATGCATCTGTTGTCAATATCAATTTGAGGCTACTGTCGTAATGTACTAATAAGCTGTTTGACGTTAATAATTCTTGTAGTGTCACAAAAAGCTTTTTCTTGGGTTTGATCCCAAATCCATTTTTGGTTCTTTTTTAATAAATTGTATAGCGGTTTTGCTATGTGAGCTTTCCCCTTAAGAAAAACTTCAAAATAATTAAGAAGTCCTAAGAAAGCTTGAAGTTCTTTAACATTTATGGGTCTTCGTGCTTCCTTTACGGCTGCAATTTTTTGAGGGTCGGGTCTTTTTCCCTTTTTTGAGATTATGTGTCCCAGGAATTTTAATTCAGTTGCCATCCAGATACATTTGTCTGCGTTTATTTTAGCTCCGAAACTACATAACTTGTCGCAAACTTTTAAAACTCGTTCACATAATTCCTCTTCTGAATTGGCCACGACCAAAATGTCATCAAAATACGGTATTACACCATCCAATTGCTGGAACAGCATGTCCATTTTGGCCTGGAAAATATTTGGTGCAACCGTAATTCCACAAGGCAATCTATTATACTTAAACAATCCCTTATGTGTTGTAATAGTTAGCAATTCTGATGTGCGTTCAGAAACTGGTATCTGGTGAAATGCGGCCTTTAAATCAATTTTAGCATAGTGAGTTGCCTTTTGCATATTTGCCAGTATTTCTCTGACATTAAGTACAGGATACTGACTTTTGGTGAGGTTTTTATTTATTGTGGTCCTATAATCTCCGCAAATGCGAATCTGCCCATTTGGTTTAGTTATAATCACGATTGGAGTCGCCCATTCCGTTTTCTCGACTGGCGTTAATACACCCTTACTAACCAGATTTATCAACTCTTGTTCTACCTTAGTTTGCAGCGCAAAAGGAACTTTTCTGGGTCTGCAGATAACGGGGGTCGCGCCACCTTGTAGCTCTATGTTTAGAGGCGTCGTAATAATTTTTCCCTCATCACTTTTAAATAATTCACAATATTTATTTCTCATTTCTTGCTCAATAGCAACTTTATTTATTACACATATCTCTATTCCCAAAGCATTGAACCATTCCCTACCTATAATAGGATTTAGACCGCCTTGTACTATATATAACGGTAGTGTTCAAACCTTACTATTTAATTCAATCTGAGCCATCACCTTCCCTAATATTTTCATACTATTTCCACTAGCGTCTTTTGCCCTTAAACTTGTCTTCATTAATAAAGGAGGATTTTTTCGATTTTTCGCTACTTTCTCCCAGTCTTCAAGTGTCATCATTGACACGCCTGCTCCACTGTCAATTTCCATTTTTACTGGTGTCTTTAATAAATTAACTGTCAGCATAAACTGACTTCCGTATCCCATCTGTGTATTGTAAATATCACATTTTTTTTTATTTTCGACTTTACAAGTTGGCGAGCTGCCACGATCCTTTTCTCCTTTATTTCGACATACTTTCTGCAAATGCCCAACATTACCACAAGTCCTACAATGCTCCTTATTATATTTACACTTACGAGCCATGTGGCCTTTTTTCCCACAGCAATAACACACTATCTCATATGTTTTGCTCTTAATAGGTTGGGACTTATTTTCAGTTTTCCGAATATACGCATTACCGTCATTTTTGTGGGTAAAATTTCTATTCTTCTGATTGGTCGAGTACTATTTCGTGGGCTACTCCCATTTTGGTTGCTTCGTCATACGTTAACTCTCTTGAGGCCAGTAACTGCTGCCTAAGCCTATCATCTGACATGCCCCAAAGTAATTGCTCAAGCAGATTATCCTCTAAGGCATCGCCATAACTGCAACTTTTAGCAAGTTCTCTTAGAGCTTGATCATAATCTCGTATACGCTCTCCCTTGTTTTGCCTTCGGTTTCTGAAGTGTAGTCTTGCGACATGCTTCGAAGGCTGGGGACTGAAAAAATTATTTAATTTCCCCGTAACTACATTATATGGAAAATTCTCTGGCTCTTCGTGATCACAGAGTCTATTTGCTATTTCGATTACTTGTTGCCCGGCATAACACAATAACGTGGCAACTTTAATGGGGTCGCTTGTCGTACCATTAATCAAAAATAGTTTCTCGATTCTCTTAAGATAAATTGGCCAATCAAAAGGGTTATTAACGTTGAACTCGTTAATTGTTACCTGAGGCACTGATGTCATCATTTTCTATTTTGCTTTTTTTTTTGAAAAAAAAAAATTTCTATTTCTTTACGAGATAACTATTAAACATGCTTACTGAGACAAATTTCTATTAATACGCTTACTAAAACAAATTACTGTTAATACGCTTACTAAAACAATTTTTCCGACTACCAATTCTATATTCACCCGGACTTCGATTCTCAATTTCCTTGTAGCTTTCTCTACGTTATACAATTCAATTTGAATCCAGTACTGTTTCCAAATTGCACCAGATTTTTCTACTGGAACGTATCCTGTCGATTAACTGCGCCAATTTTCTCGTATAAATAATAGTACATATATATATAGTTATAAGACAATTAAGTTTAACTTACGAACGCTGGCCATGAAGGCATACAAAAAACATAATCTAGACCGGTGTGGCCTGCAAAGTTCCTAGGTCCACTTTTTAACCTTCAGTGGTGGAATTCACTGGGTTTGTTCCGTTGCTAAGTTAAAACTCTTGACCTTCATGTGCATTCAATGAGTTCTCCGCTACAAGTGCTGCTTAGTTGTTTTTTGTTCCTTCTTTTTTCTTGTTAAGGAATGTTTCAGAAACCAATTAATTTTCAGCTATTGTCTACTTTTAGTAATCAGCACTTTTAATCTAGCTGCTTAATTAGTTTCTGATCTGAAGCTTATCTTTAATAGCGTACCAAATTTAATTACAAAATTCCTGTCTATTTCTTTTAATAAAACATTAATTATTATATACGTATAATTTTCTTTTAACAAAACATTATTATACACGTATATAGCAGGTATAAGATTAATTATGATAATAATGCTGGTGGTGGATATAAGAATAATGATGAGCTAGAGACCAGATTATAATAACAAATTCTATTAACGTTTATTAATAACAAAAATAAAATAAACAAATATTTAATCATTCTGAATCATATTATCTGTTATGTCAAGGATGAGCTTCTA
Source organism: Epiperipatus broadwayi (assembly GCA_028023455.1). Lineage (NCBI taxonomy): Eukaryota > Metazoa > Onychophora > Udeonychophora > Euonychophora > Peripatidae > Epiperipatus > Epiperipatus broadwayi. The sequence continues at coordinate 6,366,197 of JAQFVV010000069.1, forward strand.
CCACATTATTATCTAATAATGATATATAAAAAAATAAAATCCTCATCCCTCAACCCATGGTAGAAATTCATGCACTTCACATCAATTATTCTAACTGGCTAATCAAATCTATTTACAGACACATTATAAAAAAAAAAATTCTTGTTGTCCAGTTATATGTCCCTAACATTAATAGAAAAGAAGCATCCATGCAAGATTGTTAAATCAGTTTCACAAAAGAAACACATAACTAGGGTTAGTTAACAATAAACAAACTAACATCAACTCTGTCATAATTTTAAAAATTTACATATGCTTTAGGTTTATTGCCTTAGTAAATATTACTTACATAATTTATAGTGCATTGTGTAGAGATAATACTGAAAATCTTACCTTTTATTTCACATTATACTGTCAAGGGCAATTTGATTGGGAAATCAAGCTGCTCTAGATTTTATTTAATACAAATAAAAAAAATTATCTAGTTAAATCTAACAACTTCCCTCTTTTTACTCTCATAATAAACTTTTCCAAAAAATGTGGACACATTTGCTTCCAAGTGCGAAAAAGGAAAACTGAAAGAAAAATTTACAATATACAAAAAAAAAAAAAAAATAAAAATTTTCATTCAACTATATTAGTTAAACTTTGATGAGTTTGCTGGAAAGTCCTTTACATCACAAATCCTTTATTTTCAAGATAAGTTTCCTTGGATGAAGATGAAACACTGTTCCCTCAAGAATGGCAATCTCTTGTTTGGACTAAAAGACAGCAGTCTTCTCCAGTTAATTTCTCTTGAGTTATATGGAGGCATTTTACCAAAGACAATGGATGTTCTTCAGGCTTTATATAAATAGGCAAATGGAATCTCTATGCTTTCATGGCTCTGGTGATGGCGTTCTATTCCCTATGGTATTCAAACTTATTAGTAAGAACACATTGTATAATAATATATATGTAGTTTATTCGGTTTTAATTAGGTATTTAGTAGCGATGTATATACATAAGAGAACAATTACTTATTTTCTTTTACTTCTTTTTATGTGAATAAAATTTAAGTTTCTTAAACACAAAATAATAAAAATCTTTTTTACTTCTTCCAATTGACTTAGTTACTCTGAGAGTTTGACTTCTGATAATTTTAATGTTGCTTTAAAAAGATTTAATTCCGAATCTTTTTTTTTCTCTTTGCATTCGAATTTTCAAGCATAACAAAGTTGGTTTTTGTTTAGCAAGTGCATTATTTTAAAAAGAGACAGTATAAAAATTCATATTGCTTTTATATAGCATGCAGTTTTGAAAGTGATCTTGGTTCATTTCCGTTTTTTGATATATTGAATCTTGTGATTTTCTATTGTTAAGCAGACTTTATATATGGTAGTTGGGATTAAACAATCATTTATGAAAATTTTAATTTTGTTTCCATCGTTGGTTGCTATGTGACTAAACTTAGATTAGGTCATTGTTTTGAGTTTTATGTAAAAATCTTGGTTTACTATAACCAACTTAATTAATGACATACAGCACATGTTTTAACTTTTGTGTTAGCATACATATATGTTTGACTGATTTTTCAGTTAGTGTTTACCCTAACTGCTTAATGTTTTTTTTTTTAATATTTTTTTTTCACAGTATAAACATTAAATTGCTGTGGAATTTAGTATTTTAGCCCTTTAAAAAAAAAAAAAAAATAGAAAGATGTTTATTGTATGTATATGCATTAAAAAAAGAAAAATAATAATACTGATAAATTGCTTAACAATTTATTGGTTAAGCAAATATTTTACACAGCTCCAATTAGTGGTATGGGCTAACATTGTATGGTGTGTCAGATTGTAAATCATCCTTGCAATATATACTGAATAATGATAAAGATATGTGTAAGAGATTGTGGTCTGGGCCAACTGATGAGTGCTGGTTTAGCACAAAATGTGCATCTTGAGGATAATAAATTTTGATTACATCCCTTCACAAGCTGTTAAATGTGAATAGAAACCATGTCTACCTTGGTGGAGTGGTGTATTCATTAATGATAACAATATCTACTACTACTACTATTATTATTATTATTATTTTTTAATATGATATTTATAAAAGAGATGAAATTTATTTTGACAAATATATTAATAAGCAGTTATTTGACCATCTTTCTTTTATTAATAATATTATGACATTTTAAAATGTATCATTATTATTTTCACTATTATTGATAACTATAAGAGGAAAAATCTCTGCAGTGTATTTTTTCACTATTGCTGTAGACACCTTTTCTTCCCCATTTATATTAAAAATTGATAAATAAAAATGAAATAGAAATTTATTTAAATTTAAAAATAAATAAATTTCTACATTTTTTCTATTTCAATATTTGTTTTTACATTAAATAACTAATTAAATAAAATAATAAAGTATTACATGTTATAAGCACTGAGATCACACTTAACTCCAGAGTGTTCAAATGTGACAATAGGAGTTTTAGCATCATTTATAAAAAAAACTTTTGAACAATATGGAAGAGACTTGTTGTCAATGGCGTAGCATATATGCTTCAATGTGTAATTTGTGTGAAAACATTCATTGTTACTAATTTGTCGGGGTTTCATCTTGAGTAGTTCTTTCTAAAATAAAAAAAAAAATCAATTAATATATATCAGCAAGACAAATGATAAAAAATTTAATGTAGTATTTGACTAAAACAAAAGTTTATTAGACAACAAATAGTCCAATAATCAATTTTCATAATAATGTTGCTAGAAACCTCAAATGCAAAGTTGAAAATCTTAAAAGATGTGTACAAATACAATGAAGCAACTAGTCTTATAATGTAGTGATTACTATATTAACAAATTCAGATAGAATATAGACTTTTTCATACTTAGCCATACAAAAATATTTATCAATAAAAGATATCTGAACATTCTTAGCTGAATATAACACCCTCAAATAACTGAAATTTGAGGCTGATGCAAATTTCAATTTGAGACTAAACAGAGGCATGACCAGAGCAGAGTCTTACCACATATACCCATCTAATTATATGAAGATATATAGTAAAGTTGAATTTGTATAAAATATAAAATTAGATATTTTCATAATAGAATATATATAAATTTTCTGCTTAGGTTTTTAAAGAAAATTGCTAAGCAATTGAAACAATGACATTATTTAATAAAATTTGAACATTGCAAAAATTAAATACAAAAACAAGAATTTATAAACACCACTTAATAACTAATATTAATGAATCAAATGAAACTTTAAATTAAATAAAACAATATTTATATATGACATCACCAATAATATGAATAAAAAAATGTAGGAAAGATCAATACAACTAAATTGAAAATTATAAATTTAAGGGTTACTTTATGAATGATAGTTAAACCCTTATTTAGTTATCATTCTTATATCGCAATGGTTACAACAGTATGCGAGACTTGGTTGAAATTTTCACATGCCTTAATTTCATATTTTTTAAATTGAACAGGTGTCCGTCCATCTTTGTATCTAAGTATGTCTTTATTTTGCAAAGATCAAAGTTTAAATTTAGATCATTAATATAAATTTTACGCCCTCCTTTTCAAATTTAGCACTATCTCAGGTTACTTGTAGTCTAAATGGAAGTAAATTTTCTTAGTGTTTTTCAAATTATCATTATTTTCTTTTTGTACTTTTTCAGATAAATATTACAATACTTAATGTAACAGTGATAATAGCGATTAAGACAATGCACATGCGCTTTAAAAATAAATTATAAATGAATACTCTCACTTTAATAAATGCTTACAATAATAAAAAGAAAGTTTATTTTATTATAATAACTGATTGTAAAAAAATAATCAATTGATTTCATTTAGAAACAATTTAAATAAAAATGAGTTTGTTTCTCCATTTTTGTGATTTTATGGCTATAATATATTAAAATTTTTTTTTTTTTTTACAAATATTTTAATACTTATAAATAATGCGTATAATTAAAATATCAAATTTGGAATGATAATTATATAAAATAAATACTTTTCTTAGGAACAATATGAAATACTGCTTGTAGTATTAACTTGACAAAATCACATTGTAACCACTACACATTAACCTTGGTATTAGAAAATTCTTTAATTACCTTTTCATAATTGGCAATTTCATGTTGTACAGAAAGTGACAAAAAATTATGCAATCATTTCCTGATTGTAAAAAATTGTTAAATATTCTTTTACTTTCAGCAAATGAGTTAAGAATAGTGTAATAAATTGTATTTATTTCACAATATAGTGCCTTTTACAATATTTCAGTTGCAATCATGTCATCAGTTAAATTGATAAAAAGGTTTTACATTTTTACAGTACTTAGATACATCTATATGACTACAATACAATCACAGCAAATCCTTGCCTGTGATATCATCTAGCAAATTTATATAGATTAAATGAATCGAGGTATTCTTTAGTGTGATGAAATTGACATCATAAAACTTACAGTCATCTTGGTTGGTAATCCCTTCACTGTCAACAGAAAACATCTAACATTTTTATTACATTATTATTAATATACTATTTTTTGAAAATTTATTTGACAAAATATCTAACATATTTATTATTTATCCATTATCTTATTTTATCATAATTTTTATTCAATTTATTTATCAACCAATCCCAATGAGATATTTAAATCCCTGACAGTATAGTCAGAAATCAATCTTTCTTGACAGTCCTGAATGATACATATCATCCATTTAAAAAAGAAGAAGATTATATTTGGAAGTAATGCAAATCAGTCACCAAAACAAAGAATATCTGTTTCAAAATAAAATAACTAATCTTTCATTAATTACTTTCTATAATTTAATGACCAATCACTGCTTATTTAAGACTTTGATGTTTTTAAAAAGTGGCAAACTATTTCAATTACAACCAAGAGTTAAAATTTTGTCCTACTACTTTTTTTTAAAAAGATAAACATAGCTACAGATTCTACTTCTTCTGATTATAAATGATTAAGTAGTTTAGTCCAGATTATCCTGAAACTTTATCTCCTGATTAAAAAAGCTATTCATTTATCAAATGATATTAGATAATTAATAGATTGGATGTGAACCACATAATTCAGTTATACCTGAAAAAAATTCGTTTTATTTTAAATTTGTCTCTGATCATGGACATGACAAATCAAGGACTCCACCTGAGACATCAGTACTTTTTGCCTAGATATCCAAAACTGAGCAGAAAATACATAATGATAAATATAATATATACAAATAAGTCAATTTCAAAAAACTCCAAACAGTCTATTGATACATATTAAAAGAAAATATAGCATTTTCTGCTTGTCAGAATAATATAGAGCTTTTCAATCAGGCAAAAGTTCAACATATAACAAGAAAACATAAAAATGATTATTCATTTAAAAGTGCAAAAGAGATATAAATATTCACCAATTGTGATCATGTTAAATCTTATTTTGATGCATCGAAAGTAATAAATGAACCTTTTGAGTTCTATTTAACAATGTTGTAGTTACAGAAAATAATTGAACTAGTTGGTGATGAGAATTGTAAATATCTTTTTTCTATGTAAAGTGTCAAATAAAGAAGTAACTATTTCTTTCATTTAAAATTTATTAAAAAAAAAAAATACATTATTTTTTTGTATTTCAAAAATTTATTTGCTGTTATCACGGAAAGTGTTAAAAAATTAACAAAATAATTAAAAATAGTCTTATTATGAAGTCAAATAAGAAAAATATCATCAACTTATTCTAGCTGTTAGTATATTAATCATTGAAAATATTCTTTTTTTTAAGTTTTCCATAAAAACACAGTCTTATGCTGGAGGAGTTGCTATGGTGATAGTTAATCCTTATATTTGTAGATCTGATCACTGCAAACAAAAAGTATATTTAAATATTTTTTAAAATTGCAATAACTTCATTCACAGACATATTGATAAAAAATGAAACAACAAAAAACTTATCAAAAATATCATTTTTGCTAATTTAATATCTTTGAAAGTTCAAGAAAATGGTTGTATCTAATATAAGATGATCTTAATGTAAAATGTGGCTGCAAATATCAGATTAAAAACCTAGCTTAAACTTGAGTTAAAGAACTGACAATATTTACAATTAGTTTCAATGGAATTCCTAATTTATGAATGTTTTGTTTATGAATATAACTTAGGATAAAATGAAAACTTTTCTCTTGATGAAAAATAAATCTTAGTTTCTTCATCTAAATCAGTAGGATAAATTAAAGTTTTGGTTTTCTTTTCAAGAAATATCAATAGGTTTTAATAATTTTAAAGTATTTTTCTCTAATAAATTCTGTATTTTATTAAAATAATCTATTGTGTTCAAAATTATTGACATGGCCTTCATCTGCGAGAATAATAATATTAGATTTATACTTTTTTTTATTTTAATTTTATACATTTTTGTTTTCATTATGTCTGCTTTTCTTCTCTACATGGAATTCTCGTAAAGTATTTTCAATTCAAAAAATAATATCCTCAAAGAGACAATTTTGAGATTGTTAACAAAGTTAAAATCTTAATTTAGAACACTTAGTTCTTAGTGCAACTTTATTAATTTTCAATGAAATAAATTTTTATGGATCTGTAATTTTTTATGTCTAACCAATAGAAAATTTGTTAACAAAGTTTTCTACTTTTGCCTTAAATAAAACAATTTGTTGAATGTATTTATTTATTTAAAATTCTTTTTTGTTATAATTCTGAAATAGTTTTTATGAATAAAAGATTATTGTTTTCAATTACTTGATAGATAACAATATATTTAATTTACAACTATCTTGATTAGAATTACCAAACTCTTGAAAAACCGTTGAAATGCTCTATTTTCCTGCGAGGCAATTTGAGTCTGATTAAAAACTTTATGTAGTGCCAATCAAATAAAATAATTTTATATAAAAAAGGATTAAAATGAAGCTAACATATTTTCATAATTTAAAACTTTTATTTTTATGATTAAAGAAAAAACAAATCCCAAAGAGGTTGTTTGTAATTATAGAGAAATGTTAAGTACACTTTAATTTTTTTAAATAAAAGTTTTAAATCATATACAGGTAATTTTCCATCAAATAAATATTTTATTACAATCAAATTTATAGTTTTACAAAAATTACATAAGTCAATTAAATATGCAGCTAATAAACATGAACATGAAATTCTTTAATTAATGGATAAAATTGTTAATCTTGAAAAATTAAATCTTGAAAAAGTTTTTGTTACTGCACAATTTTTCAGTTATTAAGATTAGAATGAAATTTGATCTTTATTAGAGTTAATGATGAAAATGTTAACTTACAATGTAAATAAAGGGAAATAGTAGAAGTTTTATTATTATAAAACCAGTATGTATTGAATATTTTATTTAATCTGAACAAAGAACTTCATGATGTAACAGTTAATGCAATCTCCTCAATACAAACGATCTGACATTTGAGCCGAAGCTGGCTGGATAAAACTTGAAATATTTTTTCAAATGAGAAATGTAACTTTTCTTTCAGGTAACTGGTCTATAACCCATTCAGCTAGTCATCCACAACTACCTTAGATAAACGAGAAGATAAAACAAATATGGAAAACTGCTAAAAACATTATCATCAATCGTTGATAAGCCAAATGAATTGCAATTAATGCTTCGTAAATGATCATACTTAATTAGTTATATATTGAAGAAATTAATTCATAAAAAACAATTGTTTTATTCATATTAGTTGTGATTTTTTTCTTCAATTTTCCATAATTAATATTCTTGAATTTTTGTGTCACATATTTTAAAATATATCTTATTATTTTACTTCATTTTTAAAAAAATTTTTTTGATAAATAACTTTCTTTTATATATATGTAGTAATTTTTATCATTTCAATACTCATTCAAATATTACATTTTAAACAAAAAGTATGACATGATCAGTTCATTTCTCTTAATAGTTAACTTCAATTCCATCATTATTATTTTGTGATTTGACTCAAATGGTTTCCAAGAAGTATACATAAACTTTTGATACTAGACATAATCTTAGTAGAATCAATAGATAAACTGAGATTTATCATAAAAGAATTTATAAATCATACATAGTTCCTCTGGATCCCCAAATTCATATTAACACTAATTTAAATAAAAAATACAAGTTAGAAACCATGAATTTTTTTTAAAATTTTCTAGATTTTAATTTCCCAATCGCAGTATATATGTACTATGTAGAGAAATCTACACCATTACCATCATCATTTTGAAGGATTATCAATTCATTTCAGGATGAATTTCTGTCCAAGATTAATGCAGCTTCTCTGATTCATAATTTGTCTTCTCCATGTAACACTAGCAAACTTCATTATTTCACGCATTTCAAATGTAATTACTTTTTAAGTCTTTTTATAATCTCTTGGTATTTAGTCTCTTAATTAGATGTTAATGATACTCGTTTGTTCTGTCACTCAAGTATTTCACTTCAATCATTTCTAACATATATCTTTCCATATTTTGTTGAATGGTTTGAAGTCTTGATATTTCTCTTCTGTTAAATACCAAAGTCATAGATCAATATGCAAACTAGTAATACATGTATATTAAAACCTTTTCATTTCAAACACATAAGTTCCTTTTAATATTAAGTAAATACTCTCTGTTTGAATTTAATTCTACACTTAATTTCTTCTGTTATGTTTCTATTTAAACTGATATATTTGTAATTGTTAAACTTCTTATAATTCATCTATATATGCATGATAAAGATGCAAAAGTTTCATTGCTATCCACGAATTTTGGAATTTAAATCAAGACATGGATCAAACAACATGGATATAGAAGGATTATTGCATTCAATACTATATTGTCCTTGTAAAAATGCATTATTCATTCCTCTTCACTCATATCTTATCTCTAACCCACACCTTTCACTATGTAATTATATAAATTAAAATCAAATATTAAATATTATCTTACCACTTCTGTTTTTTCATTAACAAGTACCATGTCTAAATCACAGTTAAATTTAGCAAGACCATTGATGGTTGAGCCTACTGGATAAATCCTGCACATGGGAAATAAGTTAGCTAAAATTATTTCCAAATTATAACTAATAAAATGTCGAAGATATTCTTCACCCTTTTTTAGCCGTTCATTTTCATAAATAAATTCTATTTGAGCTGATATCTAAAAATATATATATATATATTAAATGTTATATAACAACTGATGACATATATAAAGAAAAACTAATAAATCAGATCATTGAAGCAAATACAAAATATATTAATGCATATATAATTAATTGATTAATATTAACTTAAATGCTTAACGTGTTACCTAGAGAATTTTAAAATAAGTTTTATAATAGATAATTATGCAAATTCTATTATGAATATGTTTATTATATTTAACATAATTCTATCATTTAATTCAGACATTAATAAAATATTTTAATAATGAATGTTTTATAATAAAGTAATAGAGGAGTTATTTACAAAATATTTGTTTAGATAAGATTTTTTTCTTTTGACATATTCGAGGTTTTTAGATGTCAATGAAAAACATATATCATCCACTTTTATTAAAGAAAAAAAAATTGAGTGGCTTTATTGTTCAAGAGTTCATTAAAAATTTGAATGCCAAAAATGCCAGAACTGAAATCGATCAGAAGACCTTACATTCCAGTGGGTGACTATCTATCTGCACTAAATAAAAAAGGGCATCCACCTTTATTGAATATTAATTCTTTTCATCTATATTTAAATTACTGATTTGTGTATCAATATAGATATGGAAAATCCATCAATTAAATTTTCTATGATGAACTTGATTTAATACACTGTTTTAATAAATTTACTATAATTTCCAATAAAAAACAAAACATGTAATGTTTCTAACATATTTATTTTTGTTTATCTTAATGTTTCTGTTTAGGTTTATAACTTTTCAATTCTTCACTCATTGCTGCAATAAAATTAACAATTTTGTTGTTTAGGGTCTTCTTTTTCTTTCTTTTTTTCTTAAGAGCTATTATAGTTAACGAAAGGCAATGTATCATAATACAACTTAATTTACATACATTAATGATAAGTTTTGTTATTTGTAAAAAAATTGTTAAATTAAAGATATAAAAATTTCTGCCAATTAATGCTTCTCTAAGAGTATTCTATGCTGCCTTATAGGATAAGATAATGGCTCAACAAAGACTAAATATGGCTTCCAAAACAGTCTTTGCTGACTTTTTTCCCCTATTTGCTCTCCTTTTTAACTTTACTAACTCCAATCACACATAGTGATAGATAACTTAACCATTGTGAATTTTTTGTGTCATCAATTATCTCTGTTCTCATTGTGTTAAAAGTTGTGAGTATGCACAATTATATATCATTCTTTAAATTACACACACAGCAATTACAGCTTGAATCATTTTCTTTTTTTGCGTAAATGTAATGTATATGTTTAGAAAGCAAACTTTTGGCACTGAAAAAACAGTAACAGGAGATATATTTAGCAAACAAGGAATTTTTACTAATGTAGGAGTTTCAATGAGCAAATAATTATATGCTTGGGCAATCTGATTTAGAGGATTGTCTCTGCCCTCCACAAAGATAGAGGTATCTAGAAAAGGTGGTCTAAGAATGGTCTACTTAACAAAATCTGACTAGGCTACTGTGCCTGCATGTTTTCAGTAGATATTATACATCTTGTATATAAATTCTCAAAAAAGAGCACTTGTATTGAATTATTATTAAAAAGAGAGAAAAAAAAATCCTTAGATACACTTTCAATTTTTCAAAAACTTTTTTCAAAACGGGATTGGAAAATTAATGTTGACACAATTGCTATTCAAAAAAAAAACAAAAAAAAAACTCCAAATCATTCTATCAACCAACAAAAGATATCTTTTTAATAAAAGACACCAGTAAATATTTATCAATTAGAAGAAATCAAATGGCATTTGACATCATATTAACTTTCTTTATGTGTTTAATTTCATAAAATGTTCTTTTATTATTAAAAAAAAAATATAACTCATGTCAATTTGTAATTGATCAAATTATCAGCTAAGTTGTATATTAATGACAAAACAAATTACATGCATTAATTTTAAATATGATTTTTATTCAAAGCTTCTATGTACTCAATTAGTAGTTAAGAGTTGTTTTTTCTCATTAACTAAAATTTATAAATGTGATTAGATCAAAGTAATTTCTGGTTATCATACATTTTACTTTTGAAAGAATTAAACAAAATAACTTGTTCAATTTTTTTTTTACTGTATTGTTTGCAATGGCCTATCAGTATAAAAAGTGTTGAAGATCATTTCTTGTTAAATCTTAAGTTCAATAGTCTTGGAAAGTTTTGGCAGGAATAGTTGACTTATGCCCTATGAAAATAGTAAAAATTAAAAACATAAAAATGATAGGTTATACTACAGATAAAAATATACCTACTTTGCAAAAAGAACAGTTTATTGAATTATACAAAGTTATGGATATAACCCTTAAGAGTATTAAAACATACTCTTTAATTATAAACCACCTAATTTAAATAATAATAATATTATAATTAATAATATCAGCTCCAACAAATAGTGGGCAAAATGTTCATACTTCCCTAAAATTTATAATATATTATTAAAAATAAAAATAATATAGACAAAAACCAACTTCATAGGAAGGTCAAATAATAACAATCTAGACAAATTAATAGATAATATTTTCCTGAAAATTAATAGTTAATTATACAATAAGAGATATGAAATATAAAAAGGAATTGTATATAAAATTTTGTGGAAATTTCAATATGATTTATTATGGGCATACAAGGAACCAATTAGCTGAAAAGGTAAAAAAACATAATAGACCAATTAGGAGAAATTATAAATCTGCATTTATATAGTCATTATTTAAAACATGGACACAAAATAACTTGCATAAAAATATTAGAAAGAAAGTATATGAAATGAATTATATTAATTACAACAAACATAACTATATGAATATATATAAATCATCAATTAATTTAACTAATAGTTGGCTAATAAAAAATGAATGAGAAAATTATATAGTATACATTTATACAAGTTTTTTTCTTCATTGTACATATTATTATATTTATATAAAAAAGATAGATGTCACTAAGTATACAATGTAAATTGAAGCTTTAAAATAGATCTATCACATTGAAAAGGGAAAAAATAAATATTTGCCAAAAAAGATTTTCTATATTATTATTTTTATTATATATATATATATATATACAATTATTGCTGTTATATAAAGATATTTTATTTTAAATTGTGTGATTTATTTAATATAAAAAAGTAGCATAATGAATTAAATTTCCATTTTTGATCATCATGAAAATATTATATATTTAATCATTTAAATATATTGTAACAGAAAAAATTTGATTGCAGTTCAAATTAGTTGTATTACAAAGATGTATGCTCAAAGTTTAATAAAAACTGATAAATGGATTAATAAATTTAAATATTCCCATGTATGTGGGTGTGAATATTATATATATATTATATTTAATGTTTTCACGGTCTGATGATGTAGATAAATTAATAGTTTTTGGGCTGAACCATGTATTATTTTCCATTACATACTGATATTTTGACGGACTAGCATCCGCCACTATCAAGGTTAACTTTTGAAAGAAAAATCGTTAATCTCAAACAATAATGTGACTCAGTGCGAGATGAGAAATGAGATTCAACTTGAAGTAGTTCAGCATTCACAATATGAGGCTTATCAAAATGTTTATTTCCCTCAGTTTTTTCACCTATTAATTTTAAGTTAATATTAGATAAAATGAGGTTTCCGCATAGCTAGAATACGTTGTGCTTCGTCAGCCCTATTTAAACCAGTAGGTCTCTTTAATATTTCAATTGACTCTCTTATTGTTCTTAAATCATATCTTTCCAAATTAGCAAATATTTTTGTATTGTCAAAATCAGGTTTGTGACCAATTTCTAAAAAATGAGAAGTAAAAACTGATGTGCTAATTTTTTGATTAAAAGCATTTCTATTTTGATAAGCCTCATATTGCGAATGCTGAACTACTTCAAGTTGAATCTCATTTCTCATCTTGCACTGAGTCACGTTATTGTTTGAGATGTAAAGATTTTTCTTTCAAAAGTTAACCTTATTAATGGAGGATGCTAATCTGTCGAAATATCGGTATATAATGGAAAATAATATACGGTTCAGCCCAAAAATTATTAATATATATATATATAACAATTATACCATTGTAAGAAACTAAAAGAAAATAGATCCAAGAGTCAATACCACTATTAAATATTTAATAAAAAAAAAAAAAATTTGTAAAATTATAATTGATAAAATGATGACTAGTGCAATGTCTAGGAAGAGAAAGAAATTAGTTTTAACACCAAATGAATTGAATTGCATAATTTCATATAGAAATAATTTGCCCATTTCTGTAATAAATTGAATGGCAAATCTAAATATGTTAATAAAAATTATAAAGCAGCAAAACTAAAAAAATTAGAGAATGAATTTCAAAGTTCGGTCATTTTTTTTTTTTTATTATTTTGCTTTTTTTCTAACTTTTAATAAAAAACTATTTTACAATCATTTATAAAATAATTTAAATGAATGAAAAAAATATTTATGAAAAACATATTTTTGTAAATAAATATATATTAAATATAAACATCCTGATATAAATAAATTCAGATTTGATTACTGTGTAAGTGTTAAAAACATGTTGTGGGAACATGAGATATAAATAGGTCAGAAAAAGAAAAATGGCAGTAGTATAAATCTTGATTCAAGAAAAAAGCAGTGCAGATTGATATTGTGAAGATAGAAGAAACCATTAGTTAAAACAGTTTCCCTCAGAATAACTTCAGATAGCTATATGATACTGACTGTTTTAAAACATTTTTCAATACTACATCCAACTCAGCAATTATGATGACAATAACTGAAAAAACAAACTATTTACCATGAGTGGCTACAAAACCAAAACCACACTATTCAAAAAATTTGAACTATACAACTGTATCCAGATAAACATTGAAGTTGTATAGAATGCATACATTGTTTGCTGTAAGAAAAGAAGTGGAATCTGCTAACTAGTGGAACTTATCTAGTATCTACTGTTACCTGAAAAAAATAATTACAATCAGGATTGGATTGATAAAGACTTATTATTAAACATGTGCAAATATATATAAAAAATAAGATAACTGTACAAAACCATGACTTAAAATTTTAAGGCATTTGTATTATGGTAAGATCCTATCTTTATATTTAATCATAAGACTTTAAGTATTAATATTTATAATTATTATTATTTTTTCTTCTTTCTAAAATTTTGTATTGCATTTATTATATTAAACTGCTAGCAGTTGCAAAAGTATAAGCAATGATTTCATATTGTATTTATTTAGTAAATGGTTAGCTTATTTTTTTATCAATGAATTTAGTTTGTTTTTGCTTTTTGAACTTGTTCCAAACATATGCCACTAATGACCGTTAATCCTGAGAAGCTATGCCACCCACTGGAGTATATACAAGAATAACAGTAGTAATTAAAAATGATGATGATCAATAAGATATCCATAAGTAAACTTTCAATTTAGAAAGTTTGGCACTTAAAATTTAATTTTAAATTAAATTTAGAAAAAAAATTAAAAATACTTTTGGAATAATTATTGTTAACTTTCAGGGCTAGATTATTTGATATATCATCACCAGAGTAATAGTTAGATTAAATGTATGTATTCGAGTTTAATCATTTTATTTGAACTGCAAATATATTTTATTTGAATTTCCATTAAACTTATTTTTCAATCTATTTTCCAAAATCGTTATATTTTTTATTCAAATATATTTACTTCATCTTTCATGTCATTACAATATATATATTATTTTGAATAATTATCAGTTCATAATAGAATGAAGACCTCTTTAAACTAAACCTACTTTCTTGATCCATAACTTCTCTTGATGTCATGAGAAAACATTTTTATCTCATATAATCATTTCACACATGATTGCTTTTTAAACCTTTTGCTATCTCTTAGGATTCACTTTCACTTTCTTTGCATATCTTCATATACTCATATATATATATTGCTTATAATACTTCTTTCACATACACTTAAATGTAAACAAATTTTCTTAAAAAACTTCTTTATTTTCCTTACAGTTTCGACTGTACAGCAGTCTTCATCAAAGCTTTATTCATCATCTGCTTTAATTCTTTAATTAAAGCAGAGGATGGATAAAGCTTTGATAAAGACTGCTGGACAGTTGAAACTGTAAGGAAAATAAAGAAGTTTTTTAAAAAAAATTTGTTTACACTGAAGTGTATATAAGCAATATATATATCTCTTAGGATCCAATTTAAGACTTCAGTTGTCCATCTTTTGTCATTTCTTCTAGCAATATTTCCTAGCTAACATTATTTCAGTCTCTTAATTCTTTCAACAATATTAGTGATATTTGTCTTTTCAACCATGTATTTTTTTTCAATCTCTCTGATATTTCTAATAAATTATTCCCTATACTTTATTATATAGTTTGAAATCTCAATATTGCTTTTATTAAGTGTTAATGTTACATAAGTGAGCATTAGTATAACTCATTTACCATAATCATTTTTTTTCCAAACCTATAGATATAAGTTCTTTTGATATTAAGTTATTTCTGCAAAAGCATTCCATTTCCATTCAAATTTAATTCTACCAGTAATTCATTCATTATATTTGTATCTGCATTTATAATCTGATTTAAGATATTAATAGTTATTGATTTATAATTCATTAATATAGTTTTAACTTTTTAATCTTTAATCCTATGTTCTTATTTTCAAGTGACAGCTTTTGAAACACTTTTTGAAACTCTGAACCATTATTTTCAAAAACCAACATAATATGCAGAATCTAGGTAACTTAAGTCATTTTTATTTTTATTTCCTTAACTTTTAATTTTAATTCACAAAATATTTCCTATAAAATGGTTATAAAATCTACTGGAAACATATAATCACTATGCAGTACAACTTTAACAATGTTAATCTCAGTCTTATCTTGTAATCTAATCGCTATTTATTGTATTCTTATAAATTCGTCAAAATGTGATAACATTCTCAGTTTTATATTTTAATTTCCAAAAACTTTCATTACTACATGTTTGTAGACTCAATTTTTTTAAAATAATCTACAAATACAATGCAAAATAGCAATGCCTAGTGCTGGAATCTTTCTAAAACTTCTTTTAATATCTGAATGTTATCTATTATATTAAAACCACTTTTAAATTCAACTTACTTAGTTGGTTTGAGTCCAAAGTTCTCTATAAATAAGATGCAATGATTTTAGTACTTAGTTTAATATTATTATTGTATTTTTTAAATCACCTAATATAAGTTTATAATTTGGAAATTTGTATGTAGCTTTGTCAATAATTTATTTCTTCACTTTTTAAAAATATGTCAATAATACCATTATTTTATGAAGCTTTTTCATTCTACATAATTTAATTGTGTTTCTTACCTCTTTATTTAAAATAGTAGACATTTCAAAAGATGAAATTGTAAAGGCTACTTTACTTTGTTGTTATTTATTATTATATGCTTGTTTGTAAAATTTTTCCACACACCTCATAATGTTCTCCCTGTTTTTTAATAATAGAGCATCTTTTGACTTTTTGTTAAAGCAAATTTCCTTGCAATAACAAGATGTTGATTAATATTTTTGAAACTTTTCTCTTCTTTAGCTTTCACTATTCCTTTAATCGTAATTCATTATTAACCCTTTTTTAATATCATTTTAGTTTAAACAGCATTAAACTGTTGCACATGCGCTTTGGATTTTAAATTTTCCAAAGACTTTATAATGTGATTGAAGTGTTAGTATTCATTCATTTTATATTTAAAATCCAAAGCACATGTGCAACAGTTTAATGCTGTTTAAATATTATTGTTTATAAAAAACATCGCGCTATATAAAATAACTGACTTATTTAAATATCATTTTAGAGAAATCTAAATATTTAATTCTTCTAAATAAATTATTTAAAAATATTTTCATATTGCTTTTTTTTTGTATCCACTATATGTATTAGTTCTTAGTACAGTATCAGTTTTTTTTTTTTATTAATCTCACTCATATCTGAGCCATTTTCTAAGTTTGTTAATATTTTAAAACGATTTCAACTTTTAGTTTACGTTCACTGGAGTATTTTTAAATGTTAGAAATATTAACTGTTAATACTATTTTTCTTCTTAACTTTTGTCCTTTCTAGTTTTAAATTAATATGTACCTTATATTTCAATAATCAATAATAATTTTATTTATTAAAATCTGTAAAAAATATTAGTCTTGAAATAAATATTTTCTGTTAAGCAGAATATAATCCAATTCTGCTATATCTTCACTTGAATGCTTTCATTTCCATTTTTATTTCAGTTTTTTTTTAAAAAAAAGGAATACATTTTGTTTCTTCTGTAAATTTCCTCAAATATTCATCTCTGATTTTTCTGTCATTTCATAATCTAATATTAAAATCTTTCAAACAAAGTTATTTGTTCTAATTAAAAACATGTTGTTATTCCATTTTTTATTTATAGTGAATTTCACTCTACTTGTTCTTTTAATTTTTAACATCACAAATTTTCAATAAATCCTGTTTAATATTAGATAGTTCTTCTAATTCATGTAATCTTCTTTCACTTAACTTGCAATTGTAGATAAGTAAATGAAAGATTATCATCGAATGGCCACCTGCATTCACGATCAGTAGATTTTTAGCACCCAACATCTCAGCCACTAACTTATTCATCAAAATGAGAACTTGCCAGAGCATAATCATTTGTATCATCCATTAAGCTGAATAAGTCATCTTGTCACTCTAACTGATGTAACCTTCTACAATGCTATTCATATTATCCCACTTGTACTTACAGTAATTGTGCCATTATAATAAAGTATAAATCCAGTTTTCATTTTGCTTTGATTCTTTCTCTTTTTTCCTAACTTCACAGACTAACAACATCCCATTTAATATTAGATAGTTTTTATAAATGCAGTCTTTTGCATCGAATATATTCTAAATTAAGAAATGTTAGCATTTTCTACCATCAGTGACGAATAACTTTGCGGCATCCATAAAATGAAGGCCATAATTTATTTTTTACAGTTACGATTGTACATATAAAAAAAAAAATCAGTATTTGCATACACATCCTATCTCAAAAAAAAAAACAAAAACCCTATTGATGTCACAGTTAAGATCTAGCAGACATGTGAGAAAAAAAACCCATCTTAATTTATATCACAGGATACTGTAAAAACAAGAATGTTCAAAATGAATATTAATAACTTTCCTGCTCAGTTCCTTCAAGAATTCAAAGAGTATCAAAGGATGTTCTTTCTGTTATTAACTAACTACTTTTTGAAGCCTACATATGTATATATTTAGATACATTAAGGTTAAATTGATCTAAAAAACATACATGGAACAACCTGTTAAAATATTAATATTTACATTTAAGTCTTTAATAATCTTCTAAAGATTACACACACCACACATATTGTAACAGATAAAAATTATGGAGTGAATATAAATAATTAGAGATGGTTTACATAATCTTCTATATATATATATATATATGTTTAATGTAACCACTACTCTGATGTTAAGGATCAAATAACCTAGCACTAAGGTTAAATGTAATTATTCCAAAAGTATTTTAATTTATTTTTCTAGATTGAACTTAAAATTACTTTTCAGGCACCAAACTTTCTAAATAAAAAGTTTACTTCTGAAAATCTTAATACTATTGATCATGTTTTCTCAGAGTTAGCAGATGTTAATGAGATATATTTGGAATTGGTTCGAAAAGCAAAAACAAACTAAATTGGTTAATAATAAGAAAAAAATAAACTAATTACTTATACTAAATAAGTAAAATATGAAATTGTTGCATATACTTTTGCAACTGCTACTAAATAAATATAATAAATAGAATATATTAAAATAAATAAAATGATAATAAATATTAAACCTTAAGGCCTTATGGATCAATATAAAGATCAAATCTTACCATAATATAAAAAATGTTTTAAAGTTTTAAATCATAGTTTTCTGCTAATATCATACATTTATCATATATGTACATATTTTTAGCAATCCAATCCCCTTATTAGTCTTTTTGGGTATTGGTGCAGATAAATAGTGCATATAGTAGGTATTGGTTTTCTTCTTTAAAGCAGGTAAGATAGCAGTTTGAAAGCTCATCTTTGAGTATGATTGTATAATTCAGGTCTTTGACTAGTGTGGTTAAAGTTTTCAAGTCCTTTGCTAACTACTACCATTATAATTGCTCAGATGGATAAAGTACTGAAAAATACTTTAAAACCATCAGCAAGTTATAACTATCCAAAACTATTTGGAGGAAACTGATTTTAACCAGCAGTTTGTCTTATCTTTACAGAATCAATCTGCACTGCTTTTTTCTTGAGCTAAGGATTAGACTAGACAACCATTGTTTTTCTACTCAGATCTATTAATACTTCACATCATGTTTTTTTTCTTAACATCTAACATGTTTTATTTATTTACATTAGAATGTATATCAAAAAAACATATTTATCAAGACTCTAATTTCAAATTTTAATATCTATTTATTTAAAGTATATTCTCTTATTCTTCTCTTTCACTTTCTTTGCATATCTTCATATACATATATATATTGCTTATAATACTTCTTTCATATACACTTCAATGCAAACAAATTTTCTTAAAAAACTTCTTTATTTTCTTTACAGTTTCTATATATATGTATGAAATATATGTGTATATTTTGATATATATATATATGTGTATTTTTAAATATATGTGAAATGATGGTTATGTATTTATATTATTCAAATATTGTAGATCTGATGAAGACTGCTGGACAGTCGAAACTGTAAGGAAAATAAAGAAGTTTCTTAAAAAAAATTTGTTTGCATTGAAGTGTATATGAAAGAAGTATTATAAGCAATATATCTATTTATTTACAAAAACATCTTTTTTCATAAATATTTTGTTCATTTATTAAATTATTTTATAAATAATTATATAATAAAAAATAGCCTTTTATTTATCAATTTTAATAATTTAATATTTTATTATTGATGAAAAGATTCACGACATACAAATTCTCCTATTGCTTTGTCACTCTATGAATGATATTAATCTATTTTAATAATTCAGAGATGACATGATTAACAAAAATAATTATATTCAGTCATTTTCTGAATAGTTTGATTGAAAGATAGCTAATGAGCATATAAATGATAAATGGGTAAAATGTTTGTGAAAAAACATTAAATAATGGATGAACCATGAAATAATTGATAGCAATAAAAAAATTATTAAATTGATCCATTGATACTAGCTGATGACGATAAAGAATTTTGAGAAAATGTTTCAAAAAAGATATGAAAATATTAATTTGCTACTTTTGTAAAAATTTTCTTCAAAAAAGAATAATAGTCTTATAGATAAATATTATATTTTCTTTACAGAAATAATTATTTTAATTTTGTATTTGAGTGTAAAGCCAAAATGATAAGATGAAACATTCTTTTTTAGTAATTTTCTAAGATATAACATGTAAGATAGTATTTACCAATGTAAAATATTCATTATTTCTTATAGGTAAAAAAATATAAATAATTAATAGTAACATTTAATACTATATAATACCAACATACACCTACCGAGGAATCTTCTTGAAGCTTCTCTTCAAAACTTTCATCTTCTCTTATGCAGTCAGGAAATTTTGATAGAGATGTTTGAGGATGGCACAAAAAGCATAAAACTCTGGGCTCGACAACTATCATGTCATTACAATAAAGATGACAATCTTTTATCAAATCATCAACCATTTTAGAAGATTGAAATTCAATAAGAAAACATTCCTAATTTTAAAAAAGAAAGTTGTATATATATGTGTGTGTATAATTATAAAAATATGCATATATTTTTTATAGTAATTGCATTGACTGTAATCATAATTAATGTTAGTTCAACTAAAATCTGATTTTTTTTAAGTAAGCTAGTTTTAAACATTCTCTATGCTAACATAGTGGTTAGAAATTTGTATATGACAATCTTAGTGTAATATATATTATTTTAAAGTGAAAAAGGTATTTTAAGCATGATAGTGATTTATATTGTTGTTAAATAAATCATGTAACAGAAAACAATAAAGCAAAAGCAATTATGGTACCATTTTAAGACCTAACATTAATTAACATTGGTTATAAATACCAAATTATATGTAATTTTAATAAATGCACTGATATTAATTATAATCATTGAGAAAAGTATAATTATCATTCTCTATAACATGAGTGCAATTTATTATAAAAAATGTTTAGTAGTGCAAAATCGAAAATTGGGTTTATAATTGTCTCTTCCTTAAAGAAAAAAAAATTAATATAGGTTAATTTGCTTAAAATAATGTAAATTGCTATTGTAATACTTTCTTAATTTAAAAAAAATGTATATATTGTGCTAATGTAGTCACATATGAATAATCAACTACTGATATAGTGTACGAACATGGATGGGCTCCTCACCAACACGCATTAGTTAGTATGGCAAATTTATTAGCCTTTTACCTCTGAGTTTAAGATCAAGAAACACCATGGTCTTTCTTCTCAGTTGCAAGATAAGGCAGAATGAATGTGTGTGTGAATGAAAATTTTTTTTCTAATAGATATATACAATCTTAACAGACAAAAATAAATCATGACCCTTATTCCAAGGAGGCTATAAAGTCACCAGCGAAGAAAGCAGTTGGTAGCCGAAAGGCAGAGGGTGCTAAGAATCCCCTGATTGTGGACCCAGACTGCTATGTGATGATGACTTTTTATTTAGATATTTACAACTGCAGATCACTTTCAAGTGAAGGAAGATTGCAAGAATTGGAAGAATTGTCTCATATTAAATGGGACATTATTGGACTTTGTGAAGTTAGAAAAAAGGTGAAGAGACAATTGATTTAAAAAGTGGACATGTACTCTCCTACAAAAGCATAAAATTGGAAGTACAAGTGGAGTAGGATTCATTATAAATAAAAAGTGAAAGAACAACATTGTGGAGATTGATGGTGTATCAGACAGAGTGGCAAGATTAGTTATACAACTTAATAGCAGATACCAAATGCAGATAATTCAGGTTTATGCCCCAACAAGTTCTCATAGTGATGAAAGTAGTAGAAGATTTTTATATGTATGTATGAAAGGCTTTTGATCAGGCTAAATACATTTTAAAATTATTATGGAAGACGTTAATGCTATAATTGGTAAACAAATGAAAGTTGCTGTAGATAAATTTGGTTATGGTAATAGAAATGAGAGAGGACATAAACTTGTGGAATTTGCAGGAAAAAAACAACTTTATATTATGAATTCTTTTTTTGAGAAAAATGTTAAAAGGAAATGGACATGAAAGCATCCAAATGAAGGTACAGCAGAATTGGATTATATTTTGACTAACAGAAAATACATATTTCAAGATTGTAATGTTCTTAATAAATTTAACACAGGAAGTGATCATCGATTAGTAAGATGTAAGATACATGTTAATGCAAAATTAGAGAGACAAAAATTATTAAGAAAAACAATATTTACAGTTGATATTCCTAATCTTCAGAAACATTCTAATGAATTTAAATTAGAACTTGCAAATCGTTTTCAAGTATTAGTAGATTTTGAACATGATTCAGATTTAAATGAAATTAATAGAAAAATAACTGATACACTTTTAAAGAAAAGATAGCTAGTTAAAAAAAGCAGCAATTGACCAATAAAATTTCTACTGAGACTAGAGAATTTATGAAGAAAAGAAGGAATATGAAGATATATAAAAATGATGCATTAAGAAGGATTGAATATCTCAAATTTTGTAAAATGGTGTGAAAAAGAGTTGATAATGATATAAGAAAGTATAATTATAAACTAACAAAGAAAAAAAGTCTCAAGAGTGTAAAACAACATTTTGGTATTGGTAAGAAACTTATATCTGCAATAAAAAAAAAGATGAAACTATTACAAAAAGAGAAATAATGAAATGGAAGAAGTAATAAAAATTATATAGTAATAAAGAACAAGTACCTCCTATATCTATTATATCTTCTGAATTGCCCAGAATTTTAAATGAAGAAGTGAGACATGCAATTAAATTTATGAAGAAGGGAAAAGCTCCAGGTAATGATGGAATTATAATTGATATATTAAAAGAAGCAGGTGAAGAAATAGAAATTTTTTTAGCAAAGTTATATACCAAATGTCTAAATGATAAAGATGTACCAGATGATTGGAAGAATGCAGTATTGATATTAATATTTTAAAAAGGTGATAAAGAAGATATTAGAAATTACAGACCTATCAGTCTTTTATCAGTTTTATACAAAATTTTTACCAAGATAATTACAACTCGTCTACAGAGAACATTGGATTTCCACCAACCAAGAGAACAAGCTGGATTTAAAAGTGGTTTTAGTACAGTAGATCATATCCAGATATTGAGAGAAGTTATAGAAAGGACAAATGAATATGAGTTGCCATTATGCTTTGGATTTGTAGATTATGAAAAGGCATTTGATTCTATAAGCATTTCTTCAGTGATTAAAGCATTGGATCATCAAGGTATAGACTCAGGATATTGTCATATTCTGAAGAATATTTATAAAAATGCAACAGCAACAATTAGATTACATAATGATACTAGGAAAGATCAACATTGAGAAGGGTGTAAGTCAGGGTGACTCCATATCTCCAAAATTTTTTACAGCAGTGCTGCAAGAAGTATTTTGTGGATTAAAATGGGAAGCTAAAGGAGTGAAAGTAAATGGAGATTATTTAAGTCATTTAGATTTTGCAGATGATGTAGTTGTTTTTGCAAATAATGCTTCAGAGCTTCAGGAAATGTTGCAAGAGTTATCAGATGAAAGTAAAAAAGTAGGACTAAAGATAAATGTTAAAAAGACTAAAGTAATGTTCAATGGATTTTCTCAAAAGATGAAAATAAAGATTGATTATGATGAGTAGAGAAGTTAACAACTACAAATACCTTGGTCAGATTATTACTACAGATGGAAACATAATGGATGAAATTAATCATAGAATTAAACTTGGTTGGAGTGCTTTTGGTAGAAATAATTTAATATTAAAAGGAAATATGCCTATGTGTTTGAAAAGGAAGATTTTTAATAAATGTGTTTTACCAGTTCTTACTTATGGATCTGAGACTTGGACACTTAATAGAAGAGCAATACAGAGACTTCAGACCACTCAAAGAAGTATGGAGAGATGCATGTTAGGAGTAACAAGAAGAGATCAAAAATGCAATACATGGTAAGAGAACAAATGGGTGTTACTTAATTAAAAGACTGAAGTGGAGTTGGGCTGGACATATTGCTAGAAGAGAGGATAATAGATGGACAATTAAAATCTTAAACCGGATTCCAAGAAATTATAAAAGACCCAGAAAGAGACTATATGCGAGATGGATGGATGAAATAAGAAAGTGTGCAGGGGTGATGTGGAGAAGAGAGGCTAGATGGACTGAATTTGGAGAGACTTTCATCCTGCAGTGGACTGATAATGGTGATGATAATGATAAGAATGCATATGAATAATCAACTACTACTTTGTTACAGAGAGATATATTTGAAATTCTAGCAAACTTGGAGAAGCTAGTGTTAGCTGAAATGTGCAGTGAGAACTTGGATGCTTTTATTTTATATTAGAGTAATGGTCAACATTGCTTAAAATGTACTAAACTTTAAATTTTGCACCACAGAAAACATTAAGTACATATGCTTCCTTTATATAAAAAGTATATACTGTATTGTAAAAATTCCTGTAAATTAGTTTTTTAAAAATCAAAAATTATAAAAAATATAGGAAATATTATAAATAGACTTTTTCTTTCTAAAAAAGAATTAAATGCATTATGTAGAATATATATCTTTCAGAATAAAGAAGAATACAACTATATTCAGAAATAACTTGTTTAAGATTGTTATATAATTTTCTTACAAACCATGAATGAGGACTCCCCCCCCCTCCCCTAGAGTACTCAATGTGGAAGAATGATTGTTAGAATCTTCTCATTAAAAGGGAGATTAAAATCAAGTCATTTATTTGCTGCTTAGAATTATCTTCATTCAATTTTTGAAAAATTCATATTTGAATAAAAAAAACTAATTTTCTTTGATTATGAGAATTATGTAATTAGCAAAAACAATTCTTTAAATTTATATCATTTAAAATTTAAAATGTCTGATAAGCTTCTATTTCTTTAGCCAAATACATTAATAAGTTCATCTTGACAAATAATAAGAGTTTAAGTTGTCTAATTCATTTCTATAAAACTTTTGTTCACTTGATGTGGTTAAACGACATTCAAGCAATTTTATTATATAGATTATTTCGAAGATTATTTTAAAAAAACTTTCATAGGTGGTGAATAAAATATAAAGAATTACAATTAAGCAAATGTTAAAGTTTTCTACAAATAATATTTTCTATAAAAGATGCTAAAAGACAGTGTCATAAGATGTCAAACAATAAAAAGAATTAGCATTTAATATAAGTAATAATTTTTCTGGTTCATAGAACTGTTGTGCACAGCCATTATAGAACTCACATGATTCTTTTTTTACTTCAATCTTTTCTTTTAATCTTGAATTAGAATGATTATATTAATTTACAAATGACTGCTAATAATAAATATAGGACTAAATATATATGTAAAATTATTGAACTTATTATATTATGTAAGACCAAACATATTTACATCTAAAACTTTTGTAATTTTATAATTTTTAATAGCAGATAAATCTGAAAGCAGTAGTCACATCTTTCAATTATGAAAGACCAAACATATTTACATCTAAAACTTTTGTAATTTTATAATTTTTAATAGCAGATAAATCTGAAAGCAGTAGTCACATCTTTCAATTATGAAAAATTTCATGTTAACAAACAAACACACTGATGATATTATTCGACAAATTTGTCAATTATAAAGTGGTGAAGATTTTAATAAGCTTCTGACCTATTTTTTTATTCTCTAACTAGTTAAGTTGGTTATGGAATGACTATTTAAATAAAAAATTTAAGAGTGTTTGGAACCTATAAAAATTCAAGTTTTACCAGCTCAAACTTAAAACTCAGATTGTGAGCATGGCTGAAAGCTGCCACGAGACTCAATAGGCATATATATGACAAGAAAGTAGCCTATGCTCATCTATATCAAAAATCTTCAATCTGTTGTCAAAGCAACTTTTATAAATAAAAGGCGAATCCCATCTTTCATTCTGGGCTAAGATGTTAATATAGACAATAAGTTGACACTTAGACTACAATAAATAGAGATTTTTAATTTCTAAAAGTTTAAATAAACTCCGTTAAACACACAAATATAGCTTGTTTAAATTTAGACTAATATGTAGTCATTTTTAAAACTTTTAAACCCTATTGCTACTCATTATTTAAATAATATATTTGATTTTGCTCAAAGTTAGATGGTTTGTAAATATAAATCAAATGTAAGCAGCTCACACATATTTAATTTTTAAAATAGGTTATATTTGGCTGTTTAATAGGGTTAATTTAGACTTTTAGAAATTAAAAATCTCAATCTGTTATAGTCAAAGTATCAACTTCATTGCCTACATTGGGATCCACAAAGATTGTCTTGACAATAGATTGAAATCTCTTGGTGTAAATAAGTGTGGACTGCTTTCATGTGATTTACATTTATGAACCATCTAGCTATGAGCAAAATTAGATTTAATATATATAAAAATAATAAATATAATGGTAATTAACTACTATATGCAGTCTTTCAATTCACAGAAGTATTTTCGGTTAATTCCTTAACCCTCCCCAACTGTCGTTAAATTCAAAAACCAAAATGGAACCAAACCAATTAATGTTAAAATTTGGGATTCAACGGATTTGAGTTGATGATGTTTGCATCTGTTTTGTTTTTTGAATTTAACAGCAATAGAGGAGGGTTTTTTTTTTGAAGATTTCTGTTAGTTTACATCAACTTAAATATGTTCATTTTTTTGTTTATCTTCATTTTACTTTCCTTTAATAGAAACCATTCATTGGAATTCTGAAGTATCACTATTATTCTCAGATATATACTATATATAAATTCTTTGATTAAAAGCTGAATCAAATTTAAAACATTTAAAAATTGAAGTAAAAATAATAATTTTTAAATATTTGTTAATCTCATATAGCATAAAATTTCTATTAAGTGACTTGAAATCATTGAAATACTTAACCAATCAAAATCATAATTTTGGAAAATAGTGATATCAATATAATGCACTCCCATCCACTCTTCTTCCTTGGAAATGTTATAAATCTATCTAAAACCAAATTAAGGAAAGTCATTAGTAGAAGAAAAACTCTGAAGGAGAATTGATTTTTATATTTCAATGCAATTTTTTCCAATAATAAATAATAAATGCAATTATAATGAGATTATTGAGCTATTACATTATTGAGCATTTGATTCTAAACAGAATGACAGCAAAAAAACAAAAAAAAAACATATGAAATAAAAACTTTAAACTATTTTCTTTTAACTTTCAGAAAACTAATTACAATTAACAGCAGTTTCTCAGGATATCATAAATTGCAGCAGGCTGAATTAGGTTTTTTGGTAATATCTATACTATTTTTGTGTACTTAATAATTCATAAAAAATTAAAATAAAACAATCATGAATGAAAATTGTCATCTCTTTACTTAATGCATTTCCAAAAAATTGTGATTGCAATTATAAACAATTTTATTATCTCCTATACAAATATATTGCAGCCACATGCTAAATTTTTATGCCATTGTTCTAATTAACTGTGAAAAAATTGTCTAAATGGTAGACCCGTATTAATATATCATTAGCATCCTCATGAAAACAACTAAACATTTCTACCACTTACAATCAAACTACATCTGAAGCAAATTTTATTATGGAATGTATTTGATTTCTATGTCAATATTGTCTATTATCATTGACTCAATTCTGAAGGCCAGAATATTTTCTTTATTTTAATATTACTATGCTTACTTCATGATATGAACATTGCTAAAATGATTTTTAAGATATATTTGTATCATCATACAGCCATCATTGCAATATATATTATAATTCATGAATATTTTTAGGAACACTGTAGAATATTACAATATATAATTATCAATCTTTCACCTAGATAAAACTGCTGTCGTTGCAAAATTATATAAACTTTCTAATAAATTTCTAACCAGTCGAAAGCAGGTGTTATTTTGATGGAATGTCAGTAATTATATACTTCTATATTCTACATAGTTCTTCTCAATTGTTTCCATTAATTTTAATAATTTTTTTTGCCTATGAAAACTTTTACTTCAATATATATATATAAATGGCATAAAATTAACAAGAAAACTCTTAATGACTTACATGCAACTCTGGTGAATTGTAAGCAAACATTTGTACAACATTTCCATATTTTTGACAATAACAATATAGTTCATGGACATTATTAGGAAATAAAGTATGGATAAGTACAGTTCTTGAAGCTGCGTTTTTGTGCTTTTCTAATAAAGCTGAAAAACTTGTGAATGATTTATCTGCAAAAAAAAAAAAAAAATTTAAATTATTTCCTGGCAATAATGAAATGGAATAAATATTTAATATTATGACAGACTTAATATGAAACAAAAATATCTAATATTAATTTGATTTACAAAATATTTAATTTTAGTCTATAATAATTCTGATATCAAATCATTTTTTATTACTATAATATATCAACAAAAAAGGGAGAATTTTGCAGAAAAAGTACTTATTTAATTCATCTATTTTTTAAAAAAAAATGACATACCTTTTAATGACCAGTTTAATTCTTAAATTTATTAAATAACACCTAAATCATTCTGTGTCAAGAGATCCAATAGTTTAACAATTATGAACATGATCATTCTGAATTCTTCTTCCAAATTTGACTCAACAAATGTACTACTAAAAGATAATAAAAAATTCAAATTTTAAAATTTTTACCTGATATAGTTTTAAAATTCCTTCTGTTTGTAATCTCCAGAAAAATGCAATTACTCAAGCTAGAATTGAAAGCTATTTACTTTTTAGACTTTCATATGATATAAAACATCACTAGCTTTTTTCAGTTTATCTTAAATTTCTGACAAATCTAAATTTTAAAAAGTTTGAAACCCCATTAAAAAAACACTATATACTTTGCTGTCATCTGTGATAAGTTTCATTTATTATCTCTGTAATAAAAAAATAAATGCTGCAACTATGGTTCTTCAAAATTATTTTGCAAAAAGCAATTAACATGGTTTATACTGAATACTTGTAAAGATATTAGCATGCAAATTTTTCTGTTAAAGAGATTTTAAACAAGAGTTATGTAGAAAAAAAAAGAAAATTATTATGTGGCCAATGTTATATTACAAGAAATTTTGTTATCCTTCCAAGTTACTCGCCATTTATTATAAATTTAGTTCCCTTTGCTATAATGCTATAACAGCACTGTTCTTTGTTTTAAAATGGAAATGATCTTTTTCTAAGAGTTGAAAATTTGAATTAAAATTTTAATTTGTTCACTTGTTTGATTTTCCTGTTTGTATAAAATTTTTTAAAAATAATAAAAAATATGACTTCCAAAATTGATGAGGGTAAAGTTTATTAAACCACTTGACATAAAATGACCCTAATTAACAATAAATGTTATCTAGATTTATATATTTTTTCCCTCAGTTTATAACAAATTAAAATAAACTATAATAAACTACCCCAATTTTATTTTTTATGCATTTCAATATTTTACTATATACCTAAATAACTTGTAAATAAGCATAGCCATCCTATCTCCCCCCCCCCCCCAAAAGGCAAAGAACAAAAAGTTAATGAGTTTTACAATGATTATCAAACCAATCCACATAAATACAAGTACATCATCAACATTTTCAATTATTATCAATTCATAGCATCCAGTTTTTAGCTACCATTAACTTTTCTTTATATCAACTTAATAAATTTTAAAAGCTTTTTCTTTCTTTCTATTATAATCTAATTTGCACATCTTTCATTTAGTAGAAATCTTAATATCAATTGTAATTTTATAAACATCACATGACCACTATCTCTTATGCTTGTGTATAACTGTTGTTAAAACAGGCAAAACTCACTATACATATTGCCGCACACAGCAAGCTGGAGTAATCAATGGATGCCAGAAGGCTTGTGCATAAAATCACCATCTAATGCCTACTCATCCAATATCCCTAGACTAGTTTCTGGCTTGTGACCTTCATCAATGAGGAGCCTTGGATCTGAGAGCACTGCATCTAGATCTTAGGATCTAGTGCAACCTTCCAGAAACCACCTTTTATCTCCATTTAACTACAAAACTACGAGTCTTAAACTGAAAACACCTTAATGTTTTCAATCCAAGTCCATTAGCTTATATAGTCATATGAGTCTGAACTCAGTTCAGTACCCATACATTTTGGTGTCTTTAATAACCATAGCCACCAATATCCTATTAGGCAGGATTGGTTGTAAGCCAATAAACATCACATGACTTGTGTATAACTGTTGTTAAAACAGGCAAAACTCACTATACATATTGCCACACCCAGCAAGTTAGAGTAATCAATGGATGCCAGAAAGCTTGTGCATAAAATTACCATCTAATGCCTACTCATCCAATATCCCCGGACTAGTTTCTGGCTTGTGACCTTCATCAATGAGGAGCCTTGGATCTGAGAGCACTGCATCTAGATCTTAGGATCTAGTGCAACCTTCCAGCAACCACCTTTTATCTCCATTTAACTACAAAACTATGAGTCTTAAACTGAAAACATCTTAATGTTTTCAATCCAAGCCCATTAGCTTATATAGTCATATGGGTCTGAACTCAGTTCAATACCCATACATTTTGGTGTCTTTGGTTCTTTAATAACCATAGCCACCAATATCCTATTAGGCAGGATTGGTTGTAAGCCAATAAACATCACATGACCACCATCTCTTATGCTTGTGTATAACTGTTGTTAAAACAGGCAAAACTCACTATACATATTGCCACCCCCAGCAAGTTAGAGTAATCAATGGATGCCAGAAGGCTTGTGCATAAAATCCCCATCTAGTCCCTACTCATCCAATATCCCCAGACTAGTTTCTGGCTTGTGGCCTTCATCAGTGAGGAGCCTTGGATCTGAGAGCACTGCACTTAGATCATAACCCTCCAGCAACCACCTTTTATCTCCATTTAACTACAAAACTATGAGTCTTAAACTGAAAACACCTTAATATTTTAACAACAGTTATACACAAGCATAAGAGATGGTGGTCATGTAATGTTTATTGGCTTACAACCAATCCTGCCTAATAGGATATTGGTAGCTATGGTTATTGGTGGCTGCAGAAAGAAGTTTGCTATTAACTGAAAGGAGACCCTTTGATTCCTCTTGGAGGCCTTAAAGGAACCAAGCAGGGCAAATTCCTAATGTCCACTCCATACGTTCTTGTTGTTGCAGCTGTTATTACTATGTGATTATTCATATAGTATACGAACATAGATGGGATGCTCATCAATACGCATTAGCCAGCATGGTGAGTTTATTGGCTTTTTACCTCCGAGTTTAAGAATATTTTTTCCAATATATACAATCATGACAGACAAAAATAAATCATGGCCCTTATTCCCAGGAGGCTGTAAAGTCACCAACCAAGGCAGCGGTTGGTGGCCGAAGGCGGAGGGTGCTAAGAATCCCCTGATTGCGGACTCAGGCTGCCATTTGATGACGACTTTTTATTTAGGTACTTACAACTGCAGATCACTTTCAAGTGAAGGAAGATTGCAAGAGTTAGAAGAAGAACTGTCTTATATTAAATGGGACATTATTGGACTTTGTGAAGTTAGAAGAAAAGGTGAAGAAACAATTGATTTAAAAAGTGGACATATACTCTACTATAAAGGCACAAATATTGGAAATACAAGTGGAGTAGGATTCATTATAAATAAAAAATGGAAGAATAACATTGTGGAGATTGATGGTGTATCAGACAGAGTGGCAAGATTAGTTTTACAACTTAATAGCAGATACCAAATGCAGATAATTCAGGTTTATGCCCCAACAAGTTCTCATAGTGATGAAGTTATAGAAGATTTTTATATGGATGTACAAAAGGCTTTTGATCAGAGTAAACAACATTTTAAAATTGTTATGGGAGACTTTAATGCTAGAATTGGTAAACAAATGAAAGATGAAAATGCTGTAGGTAATTTTGGTTATGGTAATAGAAATGAGAGAGGACATAGACTTGTGGAGTTTGCAGAAAAAGAAAAACTTTATATTATGAATTCTTTTTTTGAGAAAAATGTTAAAAGGAAATGGACATGGAAGCATCCAAATGAAGGTACAGCAGAATTGGATTATATTTTGACTAACAGAAAATACATATTTCAAGATTGTAATGTTCTTAATAAATTTAACACAGGAAGTGATCATCGATTAGTAAGATGTAAGATACATGTTAATGCAAAACTAGAGAGACAAAAATTATTAAGAAAAACAATATTTACAGTTGATATTCCTAATCTTCAGAAACATTCTAATGAATTTAAATTAGAACTTACAAATCGGTTTCAAGTATTAGTAGATTTTGAACATGATTCAGATTTGAATGACATTAATAGGAAAATAAGTGATACACTTTTAAAAACTGCAACAAAGATAGCTGGTAGAAAAAAGCAGCAATTGACCAATAAAATTTCTACTGAGACTAGAGAATTTATGAAGAAAAGAAGGAATATGAGGATATACAATAATGATGCATTAAAAAAGATTGAATATCTCGAATTTTGTAAAATGGTGCGGAAAAGAGTTGAAAATGATATAAGAAAGTATAATTGTGAACTAGCAAGGAAAGCTGTAGAAGAGAATAAAAGTCTAAAGAGTGTAAAACAACATTTTGGTATTGGTAGGAAATTTATATCTGCAATAAGAAAAAAAGATGGCATTATTACTAAAAAGAGAGATGACATCATGAAATGTGTAGAAGACTTCTATCAAGAATTATATAGTAATAAAGAACAAGTGCCTCCTATACCTATTATATCTTCCGAATTGCCCAGAATTTTGAATGAGGAAGTGAGACATGCAATTAAATTTATGAAGAAAGGGAAGGCTCCAGGTAATGATGGAATTATAATTGATATATTAAAAGAAGCAGGTGAAGAAATAGAATTTTTTTTTAGCAAAGTTATATACCAAATGTCTAAATGATAAAGATGTACCAGATGATTGGAAGAATGCAGTATTAATATTAATATTTAAAAAAGGTGATAAAGAAGATATTAGAAATTACAGACCTATCAGTCTTTTATCAGTTTTATACAAAATTTTTACTAAGATAATTACAACTCGTCTACAGAAAACACTGGATTTCCACCAACCAAGAGAACAAGCTGGATTTAAAAGTGGTTTTAGTACAGTAGATCATATCCAGGTATTGAGAGAAATTATAGAAAGGACAAATGAATATGAGTTGCCATTATGCTTAGGATTTGTAGACTATGAAAAGGCATTTGATTCTATAAACATTTCTTCAGTGATTAAAGCATTGGATCATCAAGGTGTAGATCCAGGATATTGTCATATTTTAAAGAATATTTATAAAAATGCAACAGCAACAATTAGATTACATAATGATAGTAGGAAAATCAACATTGAAAAGGGTGTAAGACAGGGTGACTCCATATCTCCAAAACTTTTTACAGCAGTGCTGCAAGAAGTATTTTGTGGATTAAAATGGGAAGCTAAAGGAGTGAAAGTAAATGGAGATTATTTAAGTCATTTAGATTTTGCAGATGATGTAGTTGTTTTTGCAAATAATGCTTTAGAGCTACAGGAAATGTTGCAGGAGTTATCAGATGAAAGAGGAAAGTAGGACTAAAGATAAATGTTAAAAAGACTAAAGTAATGTTTAATAGATTTTCTCAAAATATGAAAATAAAGATTGATTATGATGAGTTAGAAGAAGTTAACAGTTACAAATACCTTGGTCAGATTATTAATACAGATGGAAATATAATGGATGAAATTAATCATAGAATTAAACTTGGTTGGAGTGCTTTTGGTAGAAATAACTTGATACTAAAAGGAAATATGCCTATGTGTTTGAAAAGGAAGGTTTTTAATAAATGTGTTTTGCCAGTTCTTACTTATGGATCTGAGACTTGGACACTTAATAGAAGAGCAATACAGAGACTTCAGACCACTCAAAGAAGTATGGAGAGATGCATGTTGGGAGTAACAAGAAGGGATCGAAAACGTAATGTATGGGTAAGAGAACAAACAGGTGTTACTGACCTCATTGAAAAAATTAAAAGACTGAAGTGGAGTTGGGCTGGACATATTGTTAGAAGAGATGATAATAGATGGACAATTGAAATTTTAAACTGGATTCCAAGAGATTGTAAAAGACCCAGAAAGAGATCACACATGAGATGGATGGATGAAATAAGAAAGTGTGCAGGGGTGATGTGGAGAAGCTAAAGATAGGAAAAGATGAATTGAACTTGGAGACCTTCATCCTGCAATGGATTGATAATGGTTGATGATGATGGTTATTTAAAAACCAAAGACACCAAAATGTATGGGTACTGAACTGGGTTCAGACCCAAATGACTATATAAGCTAATGGGCTTAGATTGAAAACATTAAGGTGGTTTCAGTTTAAGACTCATAGTTTTGTAGTTAAATGGAGATAAAAGGTGGTTGTTGGAGGGTTGCATTAGATCCTAAGATCTAGGTGCAGTTCTCTCAGATCCAAGGCTCCTCATTGATGAAGGCCACAAGCCAGAAACTAGTCTGGGGATGTTGGATGAGTAGGCACTAGATGGAGATTTTATGCACAGGCCTTCTGGCATCCATTGATTACTCTAGCTTGCTGTGTGTAGCAATACGTATAATGAGTTTTGCCTGTTTTAACAACAATTGTAATTTTACTAAAACTTTCTATTAAACCAATCCCATAATTACTAATACTTCAACTGATAAACCTTCTATTCATTATTTTTCCTTATTTTAATATACTTATTGTTCTTTTCAATCCTAAATCTGTCATTCTTATCTATCTTTTCATGAACTACCTCTCTATTAAATCATATCAATCAAGATATTTTTTTATAAACTCGTTGAATATAATTCAAGTTTTTTTCTATTCTCACATTATCTTTTCTTTGCATTCAATAACAGTCTTTTTCATTTTCTCTTCCTTCAAACATTTCCAAAATTTTCACATAACTTACTTATTACACTTAATTTCCTAATTTAAGTTTTTATTAATTAAGTTCATTCCATTTCTATTTTAATTTTATTTTTGCTATTTCTTTTCTTTTTAAATAATTATCTCATCAAACTATTATCTACTCTTTTCCCATTAATTTCTTATAATATCTAATTATATTACTAAATAGTTTTTTCTTTTAAAAAATATTTTTATTTGTTGTCTTATTTGCAACTTTCTTGACTCTATCAATCCATTCTATGTAAATTTTAAATTCACCATATTTCTTAATTCTTTCCAGCATATAACTTTACTAGTTCAATTTAAAATTGAAATTTAGAAAAGAAACAGTGGGATTAATCAATAAATAATATTATTGCTAAAAAAAATAATATTATGACTAAATTTTAAAATATTTAACATTTCTGAATGCATACTAGGACTTATAGGACTATGGTTGACAATTTTTTTTTAATGGAAAACAGGATTGTTTAAAATTATATAAAGTTGGGAATAAGAATCATATTTATAATTATATTATGTTTTGAAAATACAAAATATGTGAATGTTATAATGTACATTAATATAAAATTTTAATATAAAAAATAACAATGAAACTAAAAATTAATAAATATACTGTACAAACTAAATTAAATCTTTTAATCATTTAAAAAACTGACTGCAAAATATTAACTTTCTGATGTAATGATAGTTAAAAAAATGATTAAACTACAAAAGCCTTTTTATTATTTATAATTTACAAATGGAATCCACACATTTAAGATTAAAAACAAAACAAAAACATAAAACAAAAGAGTAATATAGTTGAAATTTTTACATTTTTAAAATAAACATACATAAGTATATTTTAAACTGCTGACAATTTTCATATTTTTAATTTTCTAACATTTGTGTGGTACTGCTGTAAAATAGTGTTTCTAATATGACATAATGCGATCTTTGATAATTTATATTTCTAAGAGAAAAAAAAAACAGTCAGTAAAATAAAAATGATGCATTAAAATTAAAAGTAATATTTATCTAATACTTTTTTATAACTAAAACAATCATTTTTTTAATCTGACAAAATCATTATTATTTATCTTAATTTTGATAGCATAATTTTTCAGTATTAGTAATAGTGATATTCCGTCATATTGCTTTTTAATCATATGATTTTTCTACCAAATAAGTTTCTGATTAAATGATTTTATTCTTTTGCCTTCTAATTGTCAGTCATTTGACTAGCGGTATTTTGAATGCTATCATGCTATAATATTATCTTTACACCATAACATTTTCCAATCCTTGGCATATATCATTCTATTTTTTTTTCTAATATTCATAGTTATCGCTTTCCTACACCTCCTTATTCATTTAACATTCAATAATAAATATTTTCTCTACTTTTGACTATTACAAGACCCAACTCCATTTCTTTTATAGTACATCTTTATCAATCCGGTAAATAAATTTTCCTAATAGACATATCCCTTCAAATTTGTCTTTTGTAGAATGTTTTTGTACAATATCAATGTCATTTATTGAAAATACATCAACAAACATAAGGTGACCAAACATCCTCCTTTAGGGAGGACAGTCCTTCTTTTGTAAGTTCTGTCCTCCCTCGAAAAGTGCTCTCCCACATGTCCACCTTTTCAATATTTGAAGACTAATCTGTTGCGCATTATGTGACATATTTGTATTTGACATGACGATTCGTCAAGGCTCGGTACAGTGCAGTATAAGACGCGATTATGAGACGCATGTGCTCCATATGGGAGACCTTCAGAGAGTGCGCCATGTGCAAGTGGCTTTGTTTACTTCTTAACGAAACATGACACAGCAACATACGCATGCAGTAGACTCATGGCATGTCGGCAATGGAATGACTCACGGTAATTATTTCTTTCTCAGTGAATATTCAATTATACAGAGATAAGTTCAATTCAAGTTTTATTAATTCATTATCTATTTACAAGTTTATAAAATCCTGTTGTCAACAGAAGTGTAAAATAATTTAAATTTTAGTGAAATTTATTTGCTTATGTTATAAAAGTTTCAGTTGTAATAATTAATTTTATTTATTCATAGTGTGTTTGCATCGTTCGTGTAGCTTTATATTTTATTTTTAATTTTTAATTTCATTTAAGGGATGAAAAAATCAAAAAAGAGGAAATGCCATTTCAACGATCAATTGAAAAAGAATTTCCATTTCTCATATCAAAGAAGCATGCCATTGTTTTCTGCAATATTTGCAAAGGAGAATTTTGTAATGCAGTTGGGGGCAGAGCAGCTAAAACGCAACACTTGTTCACCAACAAACATAAACAATCATTAGATGCATCAGCTTCTGGTCGTAAAGTAACAGGTTTTTTTAAAACTTCAAATTATTCTGAAGATGAAAAACAGTTAGCTGCAATGGAGGGAACATTTGCATTTCATACCATAATTCACAATCAAAGTTTTCATAATATGGATTGTACAACTAAATTATTGAAAAAGTTACACAATGCTAAATTTTCATGCGGCAGGACAAAATGCGAGGCTATTATTAAATCAGTATTTAAAAATTACTGTGATAAAATACTTACAGCAGACTTGAAAATTGCAGCATTTGTAACAGTTTTATCAGATGCATCAAATCATAATGAAACCAAATTGTATCCAATACTAATAAGATATTTTAATGTTACCAAGGGGATTCAGTAAAAATTTTAAATTTAGAATCCATTGAGGGTGAAATTGCTGAAATTTTGTCAAACCATCTATACAGAATAATAAATGAAAACAATTTGAAATCAAAAGTTGTTGCACTAACAGCTGATAATACAAACACAAATTTTGGTGGGTGAAGATGCAAAGGGGTGAATAATGTTATGTAAAATTACAAAAGTTACTCCAAAAGAAAATAATAGGAATAGGTTGTAATGCACATATTTTGTCAAATGCAATCAACATGGCATCATGTGCCATCCCAATTGATGTAGAAGTAATAATAACTACAATTTATTTGTATTTTAGTCATTTTACCATTCATGTGGCTGCTTCAAAACAATTTTGTGAAGAAGCGAATGTTGAATACAAAAAACTTTTAGGATATTCAAAAGTTAGATGGCTTGCTCTAACACCTGCTGTAGAGTGTGTTCTACAATTATTTGAGCCTCTCCATTCATATTTTTTAAGTTTAGACAAATGTCCTAAAATCCTGGAATTGTTTTTCAATAATGAAATATCTGAGATATTAATGTATTTTGTAGATAATCAAGCATCTATTTTTTACAAAACGATTCAAAAGATTGAAGGTGAACACATTTCAGCTACAGAAATTAAGTCTTATTTTGAATGACTTTATCCTTCATTATAAATCTTAATTTGAAGAAAAATTTCTTCCTTTAATTATAAAAAGAAAATTGTTAAACTTAAAGGAATCAAATCCAGGCATAATGGAAAAGTTTATCAAAGAAGAACAGAATTTTTACCAAACATGTTTTCAATATATCGAAGAATGGTCTGAAACAAACATTACAGGAAATAACAGTTTTCAATAGTGTTTTTTGACTTCATCACAAGTATATTGAACAGATATTAAATCTTGTGTTGAGTTTTTATCTAAAGAAATGCCAGACGTTAAAATAGACAACAATTTTCTCTTTGAAGAAATTAGAAGACTGAATGTATATTTAAATTCTGAAAAATTAATACAAGAGGAAAATCAACACATTGAAATTGATAAAAGATGGGTGAATATTTTCAGCCATTTCAAAAATGAACATATTCCATGTGAAAATTTATTTATATTTGTTCAATTTACGTGGTGCTGCCCTGGAACTAATGCAGCAGTTGAAAGAGTTTTTTCAATTGCCAATGATTTTTGGACAGTGAGAAATCGAGATTGAATGTTGATACTCTAGCTGCAGCATTTGCTGTAAAATTCAATATGAAGGATATTTCTTGTTCAGATATTTCCAATATATTGTTAGAAGATGATACATTGACAAAAAATATTAATTCAATGGAAAAGTACTCATTTAAATAATAATTAACAGGCATGTAAGCATAATTACAATATAAAATGTTACAAATGTTTTTATTAATGCATATATCATATTATAGTGTATTCTTGTTGCAAGGAGTAAAATGTTTTTTTATTTACGATATTTTTTTTTTCAATTTATTCGTCCGCCTTTTCATTGTAAAAAAGTTGGTCACCTTACTAAACAGCCATTCATTAAATTCGTTAACATCAATACCGGCTATTTAAAATATAATTCTTAAAAAGAGTCATAACATTTGGGATTAGAAAATAAAATAGGATATGTTAAATCCAAATACTTGTGTAATTTTGATAAGCAAGATTTTCGAATTTCAAATATGAAATAAGAGTATTTAATTAAGCAAAACTTTTAGAATAAAGTTTACATTTTAATTGCCGCTTTCTATATCTTTGGTATCAAATTAATTTTCATATTTACAAAAATCATTAAGATATTGAAAATTTGAATATAAGATTTCAATGCGTATTCGCAAGTACATGAGCAGTTTACATTTTTCTATTCCAGTGATGAAAAATAACATTATTCTAAAATATACAAGAAAAATTACGTTAGCATAATGTGTTCAATCAAAATTGCGAATTTAAGCAACAAAAAAACTATGTAATAAAGTTATTTTGCTGCAGTTAACTTACGTCCCCCCTCTTTGTAATTAGTGTATTTTATTTTGTGGGTGTTTGAAAAAATAAATATAGGGGAACTTAAACAATTTAAAAAAAAAACAATAAACAAATTAAATAAAGCATTAAATGCTCTGAAACAAAAACAAACAATGATTGAATAAGTTGCTTATCTAAGTTATTAAACATAACCACAAAAATATAAATTCAACACCTGAGAACAAAAATTAAAAAAATGGTATAAAGGCGAATAAGTAAAGGGATTACTTACTTGGAAGTTTGGTTTCATTTTTTAAATTTACATTTACCGGAACTGAATAAGCATTTACTGTTGCCTCTTTTTTATGTTGATAATAAAGTGGTAAACGTTTATATCTACAAGAGAGTAGATTTTCCTTAATTTTTCCAAAGATTGACTTAAATACAGCCATTTTGGGAAAAAACCGCAGAATCAATATTGCAGATACGCGTTTACTTGCAATACTGTATTTGAAAGTGATTTTTTACCCCCACACTATCGTGTCAAGCATTTCGCATACATTGTTTCTATATCCAATGATTTTTTTATTTTTTTCAGGTTTCTTTTGGACTATCTACTACTTTTTTCTTTTTACCAAATTTCAGTTTATTAATTGATGAATAGCGTACGTCTAAAATAATAATTGAAATATTTCGTATCAAACAGAAAGAAACGTGGAGTTCAGTCACCAATGATCATAATTTTTTAGTGCCAAAACGAGATAAGAAAAATTTTTCCTCCCACCGTACCTTAAAAGCATTATATAAACGTAGAATGCGACTTTTCATCATCATGTTCATTGTAATAATTTTTTTCATATGAGTATATTTTCTGAACAAATTTTTGCTCACCAAAATCATCTTATATAAAACTTGTCACAATCCTTAATGTAATTTTATCTTATTGTGCTGAATGGACTGATTAACTCTAGAAATAATAACTAGAGGGAGTGGCGAGCATAGAAGCGTTGATGAATCGAGTGAAGTAAAAAAGGTTTTTCTCTTGTTGTTATTTGTTATTTTCTCCCGATGAACATATAAAAAACAGGAGTAAAATGTAAGCAGAAAATAAACTTAAATGGATTATATGAAGGCGTATTAATATACTAATGACGATGGTAACTAAGTGCAAATAATTAACGAACTGTAAATGATAATAGCGAGAGAAGAAATTTAGACTCGTTCTGCTTGTAGTTGTTTTCAAATTGCTACGGAAAGAAATAGTTATTCTTGTTAATATTCTTATTTCATATATATTATTATTTATGCAATTTCAGCTGAGTTTTAACTCCCTGAAAACATTGCAGATGGCGCAGTCAGACAGGATTATGGAGGTCGTCGTTTTGTAAACAAAAGAGAAGATAAAAAGCAATTTCGAATAGCTCGTACAAACATGGCTTTTCCTGCACAAAATATCAGAGAATTTGAGATCGGAAATCCAGCTGGATGGACTCTATACGTAGAACAATTGGAACGATACATGAGGCTGAATAAAATCGAAGATGACGAAACTAAAGTCTCGATATTATTATTTTTCGCCGGAACAGATGTTTTGCAAATTGCCAAACAATTAGCGGACAATAAAACCCCAGAACAGTTATCGTATACAGTATTAGTGGAAAAACTTACTGCATATTTTCAGCCTGCAGTTACCAAAAAAATCGCACGCTTACGGTTTAGAATGCGAAAACAGCACTCGCACGAAACCTACTCCGAATATAATATTGCGTTGCGAACCTTGGCACGAGACTTTATTTCCTGATCTTGACGACATGCTCTTAGATCAATTTCTCTACGGCATGATCGACCATAATTTGAGAAAATTATTGCTCAGCGAAATAGACATAGATTACAACTCTGCAATTACTAAATGTATTGCTCATGGGATGATGGTAACAAACGCGATGGAATTCCAAGCTGGAACTAAGGAAGCAAATATTTCTGTAAGCGTATGTAAAACGGAAACAGCGGAAACATCATCACGAACTCCAAGAGAGGATTTTACTTGTTTTTGTTGCGGCATAAAGGGACACGTAAAAAGAGTTTGCAAATTCAAAAACCTAAAGTGCCATATTTGTGGCATAAAAGGTCACCTGGCAAGCATTTGCAGAAAGAATAACAATCAACAACGGACGCATGTAAAATTAACCGGAACCATGAACAAAACGTCAGAAATTAAAAGAGTAAAAACTAAGATAAGTGAACAGATTATACTAGATTTAATAATCGTGGAAACTAAAGTCACAATGGAGATAGACAGTGGAGCAGGACTATCCATCATGTCTCTAATGGACTGGAAAAAAATAAATTCTACACACAAGTCAAATTTAATCTATATAAAACAAATGTAATTGCCACAGATGTAAATGGTAATAACATATCAATCTGTGGGAAGGTTTCTGTTCCAGTAAAGTTAAATAACAAAAACAAAACTACCTTTGTATATAGTCAAGAGGAACATCAAACCCTTACTAGGCCAAAATTGGTTCCGGTCATTGGGCATATCCATTCAGATTATCAAAACGGTAAAACAATTGAATGACACCTTGAATAGTACCAAGATAGCAGAATGGACATTTAGAGATCCTGGCTGTCACCAGCTGAAAACATGGATCAAAAAAAGATGGTTTAACCGCCGCCCAAAAATTTTACATACAGCTATCTGGAATGCTCATCAGTATCTGTCAATCTGTAATGATTGCATCACTAGGACAGATAGAGTGTTCATACCTATGGAGGGACGCTC
The DNA here is from genome assembly GCA_028023455.1 of Epiperipatus broadwayi. Classification (NCBI taxonomy): domain Eukaryota; kingdom Metazoa; phylum Onychophora; class Udeonychophora; order Euonychophora; family Peripatidae; genus Epiperipatus; species Epiperipatus broadwayi. The sequence continues at coordinate 6,408,983 of JAQFVV010000069.1, forward strand.
ACAGGTATTAAAATTAATTCATTCTGGACACCCTGGAATAGTAAGGATGAAGACCCTATCTCGATCATATGTGTGGTGGCCACATATTGACCAAGAGATTGAAAGAATGGTAAATCAATGTCATAATTGTCAAAGTGCGGCCAACTTGCCAAATAAGACATTTAGTTCTTGGTCTAAGCCTAGTATATGTCAAAGATTATGTCTTGGGAGGATGAGTTATTAAATGAAAGAACAAGTACAAGTGTTATTAATCCAGGAATTATTAGAGCTGAGAGTAGTATGTTACTAAATATAATAGCACATCTCGAGAGATTAGATTTAAAATTTGATCAGCAGAGACAAGATTTTATGAGAATTAGAGTAGAAGATAGAGAGGAATTGTTTTTAAGATTAGATCAGCAGAAAGAAGAATTGAATTTAAAATTTGATCAGCAGAAATAATTTAATTTGAAGTTAGATAAGACTAATGAAGAATTAAATTTAAAATTAGATCAGTAGAAAGAAGCTAGTGAGAAGTTAAATTTAAAATTAGATCAGCAGAGACAAGATTTCATGAAAATTAGAGAAAATAGGGAAGAAGCTCAGAAATTTCGAGAAAAATTTCAAAGGAATTTTGAGAGAATAGATGAGAATTTGAGAACTGCTGACAAGAGATATCAGGATTTAAAGACAGATTTTCAGGAGACTCTTATAAAAACTGAACAAAGTATTCAATGTCAATTGGATAAAGTTAAGTTGACTGCCCAATATAACGTATTATTGAATAAAATGGAAAATTTAACACTAACACCTAATAATCAGGTTGAGGAGTGTAAGGAGCAGATAAAGGAGTTAATTGATAAGGTCGAGGAACAAAGAACAGGTCAGGATAAAGTAATCCAAGGAATAGAAAATAGGTTTATTCAAATGCAGGAAGAAATAGATAGTTGGAAGAATGAGGTTAATGAAAAAGTTCAGTTACCCTTGCAGGATTTTGTCAGTGAAGTAGAGTTAGTTAAGATTCAAGTAGGAGAAAGCTCCCAAAAGATGAAAGAGAGAGTGGAACAAAAGATGTCAGAGGTGTTAGAAGAGGTCCAAGGTATTAAGGCACAGACTAATCATAGTATAGGTATTTTAAAAGAGGAGGTACAGGAAAGGTTAAAAGTAATGGAGGACAGATATCAGAGGTTGAGTAATGATATAAAGGATGTAAGGGATATTGTTGGTGGGTCTACAAGGAAAAATAATACTGATCAGGAGAGAAATGGAGATGGAGACTTTGATTGTCAGTATGATAGGTCTGAAATAGTAAGATTAGTGAAAGGTAGAGAAAGTGGTGATTTTAGGATAGGAAGTAATGATAATTTTAGGGGGGAATCCTTAACAGATACTAAAACAAAATTTATTGAGCCAGATGATTATTATCAGAACCCAGAAGTGAGTCATTCAGAAGGGCAAAGAAAGATAGGCTCTGAAAGATTAGAACAGGACAAGGATAGAAATTTTTATAGTATAGATAGTCAAAATTCATTAGCATTAAAGTTCATGCGGGTGAAAAGTTATGTAATCGTGTTCTAAAAATATCAAAATATGTTTAACAATTTATTAATAACATATAATACGATTAGTATAATGATATAAACTGTAGATAGTCAGTCTATTCACTGTGCTGTTGTTTGCTTTTAAGTCCTTGGGTTTACACAACAGTATAGTTTCGGAATTTGTCTGTTTTGGATCTGGTTCTAGATCTGGAGCATCTACTTCAGGTGGGTGTTAATCCTAGTTGATCTATACCAGTTATGATTATCTTCAACTTTCTGGTTGTGTTGTTTCTGGTCAACAATTCATCTGCGTCTTGATGGTACTTATAACAAAAGCAAAATATATGCACATATAACACCAATGACTAAAGTATGTGTGTTTCTCTTTACTTGTCTTGGATATACATACATTTCTTAGTATTCTTTATCTACTCTGCAATGATTTGGATAGTCTCTTTTGGAGTTTCTGCCATAACATGCTCATGGTTTAAACCAATATCTTCCTGTCCACCCAATGCACTATTGAGATTTATGTGGTACATTGTAGGTTTATTAAAAATGCTACCCTGAAGACTTCTGTCTGTGATGGTATGACTTCTTGTCATGTACACATTTGTTCTTCATGTCAATTATGCTTTGATGTATCCATCCTTGCTATGGTTAGTATTCTAACTTCCTCAATGGTGCTTGCACCTGATTTCTGTGTATGTCATAGTTATGGTTTCAGGATCTTGTGTTTATTGTTAACATGATAATGCACTACTTAATTTTAACCTTGCCAACTGATTATTACCCACTATTTTGCCATCTAATTCATGTAACATTCGAAACATAATATGAATAGTTCTTTGTCTGAAATACTTATTCTATATATAACTTTTGCCCTATAAACACATTCCTAAGTAATGTGATTCTAACTAATAGCTTTTGCCTTTAGCCTTTTTCCTTAATGTATCTGTTTGCATTATCCACCCTTTCTAAATTATTGGCTTTAATCGTTTATCAAGTATGTTTTTAGTATTCCATTTCTGAAAATTAAACAAATCATTCTAACTAAAAATACTTGTTTTATTTAGATAGATTAATCTGATAGTTTGACTGATCAGCAAACTGAATAAGAAGTTCTGAAGAAGATTGGTGGTTAGTCTAAACTATCAGATTGACCAAGTTAAATAAAATAAGCATTGTTATAGTGATAAAAGAAAGATGGATTTGTTTAATTATTTATAATTTTATTAATGCATAAAGAAATAAGATGAAAGGAAGGATATATCCAATTTTTATAAATGATTAGCAATTTTGTATGTATTCACTGATTATATAAAGAAGTTTCATTAGTCACTATCAAAACTTTTCTGAATTTTTCTATGGGTTCCTTTTTCAGTAAAGTCTATTTAAAATTTTCATAATTTTTCAAGTTGCCTTTCCATTTGTTTACATATTTTAAGTTACTTGTCTAAAAAATTCTTCACTATTTCAAAAAATTTGATGTTACAAATTTTATTTATCAATATTTTTATTTTGTCAATCATTAATTAAAAACAGTTAGTTTATTCAATTATCCAATATTTAAGAAAAATGTTCAATATGTATGGCCATCTATAGCTGAAGTATTCTTTTTAACATAACTAATATAAGTTTGGAATGTTTCAAACAAGAATCTTTAAATAAATTTTTTAATGTTACAGAATATTTTTCTTCAAAAAGAAAATATGTAAAGTTTATCAAATATATTTAATATTCTATTTGATGGACTTAATGTTAAAAATATTATATTCTATACTCTAATAATTTTGCATAATTTTCTTTTGCAAATTCACAAAAAATTTTGATTTCTTCAACTCTATATTATGTATTTGTAAATTTGAACTATAAAACTTTCAATGTCAAATGACAGCCAGTCAACAACATAAAGAAGACAATTATGAATAATATGTACTTCAATCTCATCTCTAATTGATTTTTAACCTTAGTTCATACATTATTTTTATGAATTCTCTTACAACCTTCAACATGTGTTTTATTAGCACACTACTTTTTTTTTCTTTTAATGAGACTTATTTTTTTCAACTTAATACTTTGTAGTTTAGATTTTCATTAGGCAAGGAATTAAAATTGACAATTTTAATATTAGCATCATTACTAGATGAATAATATCCCATTATTATCAACCATTGTCATTCTATTCCAGAATGAAAGTCCATGTTAAACTAATTTCTTTGACCCCTAGCCTCTCTTCTCCACAACATACTAGAAAATTTCTTTATCCACCCATCTCAAGTGGTCTTTTATAATCTTGCAAGTCAGTTTGTCAATTGATTATCTATTATCATCTCTTCTAGTAATATGTCCGTCCTAGCTCTAGTTTAGTTTTTTAATTTTTTCAATGTTAATAATATCTGCTTGTTTTCTCGCTCAAGCACTTTGTTTTTATTTCTTGCTATGTCTGACATACACCTCTCTATATTTCCTTGAATGATCTGATGTTTTTCTGTTAAGCGTTTAAGTTTCACATGCATAAGTAAAAACTGTTATTAAAAACTTTTTCAAATACAGATTTTTTTCCTTTTAATATTAATTCTACCAAAAGCATTTTCAAGTTTAATTTATACATTGTGTTTCCATCTGTATTAATAATTGGACCAAAGTATTTGTAGTTGTTAACTTCTAATTCATAATCTATTTTCTTGTGATAAAATCTATTGAAATTGTCTGATAACTTATGTCACATTTCCTGAATCTCTGAAATATTATTTGCAAAACAATTACATTGTCTATGAAATCTAGATGAATTAAATAATCACTTTCTTAGCTTATCATTTTAATCTAAAGCAGACTCCTCATAGAAATATGGAACCATCCTGTTATACACAATTCTGAATGAAATCTTATTATCACCATATAATCTAATTATTGCTATTGCATTTTGATAAATATTCTTCAGAATATAACAATATTCTGGGTTTATATCTCGATGATCCAAAGCTTTAGTCACTGTAGAAATACTTATAGAATCAAATGCTGTTTCATAATCTACAAATTATGTTCCTTGATTCTCTCTATAACTTCTCTCAATAACTGGATGTAATTCAATATGCTGAAACTTTTATCTCCAGCAGATTCTTTTGTAGGTTAAAATCCAAAGTTTGCATTAGCCAAGTTGTAATTATCTTTTTGTACAGAAAATAATATTAATAGATTTTGTATAGAAATAATAAAGACTGATAGGACTGTAATTTCTTATATTTTCATTAATTTCTTATATTTTCATTACTTTTCTCAAATATCAGTATTACTTCTGCATTCTTCCAATCTATCTGGTATATCTTTTATCATTTAGATATTTGATTTATAACTTTTTTTATTTCTTTATCTGCTTCTTTTAAAATATTAATAATAATTCCATTATTTTCTGGAACTTTTTTTTCTTCATAGATTTAATTACGTCTCAATTCTTCATTTCGTCTCAGTTCTTCATTTAAAGTCCAGGGCAATTCAGACATGACAACTGCAGGGAGTAATTTGTTTTCTTGTTGTTTATTATATAATTCTTTGTAAAAAAATTTCCATATATTTAATGATGTCATCTCATTTTAGAAATGGTTTCATCTTTTCATCTTGTTGCAGAAATAACTTTCCTTCCAATATCAAGATATTGTTTTACATTTTTGAGACTTTCATTCTCTTTTATAATTTTCCTTATCAATTTACAATTATGTTTTCCTGTACCATTATTAATTCTTTTTTACACTATTTTACAAAAGTCAAGATATCCAATTTTTAATGGATCATTTTTAAAATTTTTTATATTCCTTCATATATATATTTTTTCTCAGTAAAAAATTTACTGGAAATTGCTTCTTTTTTGCATTAGCTATCTTTCTCACAGTTCTTTATAGTATCAGATATCTTCTTATTGATATCATTCAAACCTGAACCCTCTTCAAAATGTGTTAATATTTTAAAACAATTTGTAAGTTCTAATTTAAATTCATTGGAATAATTCTAAAGGTTAAGAATATCAACTGTTAATTTTTTTCTTTCTAGTTATGCATTAACACATACCTTACATCTCACTAATCATCATCTCTTCTGATGTTGAATCAATTAAAAACATTATAATCTTGAATTAGATATTTTCTGTTAGTCAAAATATAATCCAATTATGAGTATCTTCCTTGGATGCTTCCATGTCCATTTTTCTCAATGAACTTGTACAGTTTTATTTTTTTTTTTTGTGTGAAGTTCACAAATCTATCCTAAGAATACCAAACTCTCCATATGGTATTGCTATCAAGTGCACCTTCATAATCAATGGATGCAGAAAGGTTTGTGCATAAAATCCCTATTTAGTGCCTACTCATCCAACATTCTCAAACTAGTTTCTAACTTGTGACTTTCATCAGTTAGGAGCCTTGGATTTGAGAGCACTGCACATAGATTTTACTTTTCAATGCAACTCTCAGCAGTCACCTTTTACCTATTTGGTTAACTATTAAGAATTTTAAACTTCTCTCTTAATATTATAATAAATAAAATTAAAAGCACATGAACCTGCCTCGAATATTTGTGCATTCGTTATAGCTTCTTTTTCAAGCGCTTCACACGCTTTAAATTTTATTTACTATTTGGTTAACATAATGTTTCCAACCCAAGCTCATTTTCTTGTATAGTCATAGAGATCTGAATTCAGTTCATCGTCTATACATTTTAGTGTCTTTGGTTTTTCAAAAACTACAGACATCATTATCCTATGGACAGAATAATTATAAAATTATCAAAACACTACATAATCACCATTTGATATACTTACACATGCTGTTAATAAGAGTATCAAACTCTCCATACAATAGGGCCACCAAGTGCAAGCCTTCATAAACAATGGATGCAAGGAGATTTGTGCATAAAATGATGATCATGTAATATTTTGATACCTACCCTGCCCATAAGATAATGGTGACTGTGGTTTTTGAAAAACCAAAGACACCAAAATATATCGATGCTGAATTCAGTTTAGATGTGTGATTATATAAGAAAATGTGCTTGGGTTGGAAACATTATGGTCTTTTCATCTTAAGCTCATAGCTTTATAGTTAACAAAATAGGTAAAAAGTGGCTGCTGTGGTTTGCATTGAATCCTAAGATAAATCCAAGACTCCTCACTGATGAAAGCCACATGCTAGAAACTAGTCTAGGGATAGGCATTAGATAGGGATTTTATGCACAAACCTTCCTGCATCCATTGATTATAAAGGCTTGCACTTGGTGGCCTATTATATGGAGAGTTTGGTATTCTTATTAACAGCATTTGCAAGCATATGAAATGGGTGATTTATGCGATGTTTTTATATCTATTTTGCCCATAGGATAATGGTGACTGGTTTTTGAAAAACCAAAGACCAAAATGTATAGATGCTGATCAGAGTTAAGATCTATATGACTATGCAAACATATGAGCTTGGGTTGAAAATATTATGTTTTATCTTGGGATCCTAGCTTTATAGTTAACAAAATATGTAAAAGATGCCTGCTGAGGTTGCATTGGATCTACGTTCTAGGTGCAGTGCTCTCAAATCTATATCTCCTAACTAACTGATGTAAGCCACAAGCTAGAAACTAGTCTGGGGATGTTGTATGAGTAGGCACTACATAGGCTTTTTATGCACAAACCTTCCTGTATCCATTACGAAGGCTTGCACTTGGTAGCATTACTGTATGGAATTTGGTACTCTGATGAACAGCAAGTGTAAGCATATAAAATGGTGATCACATGATATTTGATGGTTTTAAACTGTACCCTTTTTCATTTCTAACTATAACCAATCCAGTCATTTACGAATTTTAGCAATAAAGTCTCGTGATAAGTTTAAAATATTTGCTCTGATCAAAAATATTTTATATGTCTATATAAAAATTCTCTACTTCCTCATTATTATAATGAGAATTAGTTGGGGCATAAATCTGAATTATCTGCATTTGGTATCTTTCATTACATTGATTAATTAATCTTGCCACTTTGATATATCATTAATCTCCATAATGCTGTTGTTTGACTTTTTTTAAAATAATAAATTCCTTTCTATTGGTGCTTCAAATATTTGTAAATACATTTCATTTTTGAAATCTATTACCTTTTAATATTTTATTTTAATTTGACAAGTCTAACAAGCTTTATTTAATATTTCTTTCATTTTGTGCAATCTTCTTTCACATGAAAACGGTCTGTAGTTTTAAGTACCAAAATAAAAGATTGTCATTGAATAGCAACAAGAGATTTATAGACCTTCTGTCTTTGCTACTGCTATCTTTGTGGGCCACTTTCCAGTCCTTTTGGAATAAGGTCATAAGTTAGTTTTATCTATCATGATTGTAAACATTTATTTTTTTAAAAAAGAAAACCTTCACTCACACATATATCCATCAAATCAACTGATATTTCAGTTAAATACTATTAAGAAACTGAAAAGAAAAATTATAATGCAATTCAGAGCTAAGAGATAAAAAAACTAGCAAACTTTCCACATTGGTTAATGATTGTTGGTGAGTAGCTCATTCATGCTTGTTGTGGAAAAGCTGTAACAATAAAACAATATCGTATAAAGTGGACATTAGGAATTTATCCGGCTTGGTTCTTTTAAGATCTCAAATGAGAATCAAAGGATTTTTTTTTCAGTTAACAGCAGATTCTTCTCTGTAGCTAAAAAAAAAAAAAAAGATTAACACTATCCAGGCTTACTGGGCAGTAACTTAACCAAGTACTAACTGAAACTGACTGCTTAATTTTTGTGATCAGACAAGAAGCAATACATTCAATGTAACATAACTAGACAATAAAGATTAGTTCAATATCTTTGATGCATCTGAAGAATATAATAAGTTTTATTTAAATCTTTATTACTTTGTCCAATTTATAGGATGAGAAATGTTAATGACAATTGCTTTTGATTTTATATGGGTGGAAGAAAACTTTGGTTAGCCAGAAACTAGTCTGGGGATATTGGATGAATAGGCACTAGATAGGGATTTTATGCACAAGCCTTCTGGCATCCATTGATTACTCTTGTTGGCACTCCTGTATGGAGAGAGTTTTGCCTTGTTTATTAACAATCAAAATTTCTGATAAGTCAGTGATTTAAATTAAGTGCATGATGTTTTATCGTTTGAAAAGTTAATTAATTGTTCTTTTTCATTTAAATAGATGTTAGAATGAAAAATAACAATTAAGAATTTATTAGTATGCAGAGGACATAACCAAATATGCAATTAGTAACAAGTATAATAAAAAAATGTATTTGAGCAAAGGTAATAAAGAATTTAAAAACATGAACAGAACACACAAATTTCAAATCACACTACACATCTTGATATTACACATTCAGATTAGTTTATTTAACCCAGGAATGATGGAAGTTATATAATGGGGGAAACAAGATGCTAAGTGCAATTACCACAGTTAAATTAGCCCAAACAATATAAATTTTATTTTATGATGTTATCAATTGTTTTATTATTGATAATATTTCCAAACCAGCCTATTGCCAGGTTAATATAAAAATAAAATGCATTATTATTTTATTCTTATATAAATTTTTTTTCCCCCATTGATTTGCATAAATTTATAAACAATTCCACTACTCTAAAAGATTCACAATTTCAGAGTTGCAATCCATAGGTTGGGTATCACTGCTCTAAATAAAATCCTAAATATTAATACTAATAAGAATTTTTATATTTTATATGCAACAATGACAAACAAAAATGAAATACTAGTGAGATTTTAAATGAAATATTGAGTAATCTATATAGATTTAAGTTGCTTTATTTGTATGTACATCCATGAAATCAGTTTTCAAACTTAGGGTTTGAAATACTATAGTTTTTTCCTCAGTTTAAATTGTAATTTCTTTACCAACGGAAAATTAATGATTCTTGAATTGACTGATATAATTCTTTTATTGCTCAAAGTCTTAAATGTTAGCAGACAGATTATATAGAGGGAAATTGTAATGATAGATAGATATTTCTAGGAACCCAGTAGTTAGTTTCTAAGGTTTTTGATATCTTTAATTCTGTTTTCAATCAAATTGTCTTTAATTCCAACTAACTGTGATTTAATCCGCTTTTTATATTTTTATTTGGAAAATAGCTAATTAATACTATAGTACTTAATGTGTCAAACATAGTAGTACACTTAACAAAAATAAAGTAGGTCAGATAATGTGGCTAAATATATTCATAAATTCAGTTTACATTTTATTTATAAATATCTTAATAATATACTATTATTAAATTTTCAATAATACATGTTTATATATAATAAATGATCCTTTAACAGCAATGCTCCAAAGTATACACACTATTTATCATAAAATCAAGATTCGCAAAGAATGCAGATGCTGTAATAAAAGAAAAATTATTTTCCTGTTTTGCTTATGGTGTCAGACATCAATTTTGTTATGGTTTGTAAAATTTACTTATTAATTTCCGGACATTTATCTGCTTAATCATACTTTTAGTAATAATTTTTTTTATTATTACATATTCTGCTCCTTCTAGCCATAAACTGACAAATAAAGTGAAAAAAGATAATTAACATAAATATTAAAGAAATATTGTTTACACATTTCATATGCATAAGATTTTGTATTATGCAAAGTTTTCAAAAAGAAAAAAAATGTTTCGTGCTTTTTGACATTTATATGTATCGAGTATAAAGATTAAATAAAGAAATTTGATAATATTTTGACGTTTACATTTTTGATTTTATATTATTTTTTCTGTTTAAATGGTTGTGTTGAATAATAACTTTACTCTAGACTGTGAGCTGAAATGACTTGTACATAAATACATATATTTTAATATGTGTTAGAAAGAAGATACTGTAATAAATGAGGTTCTATAACCAATTGAATACATTCTAACACACCATTGCATTAATATTAATAAAACCAGGATGGATTATTTTGTTTAATAATTTCATTCTAATTTGTAAAATAACTTCTTTATTTTTAAAACATTTATTTAATTGTTTGTCAATATATTTGAATTACTTTACTAATTATTATATTTTGAAAATATTACCATATAAAAAAACTGATATTTATTTTTCTTATTTTTTTAAACATAAATGAAATAGTCAGACATATGAACATGGTCATATTATCACATAACTTTATCACATGAGATCGCATCATCTCAATATATATCTGAAAACTTGAGTGATTTTTAAAACAATTTTCGGACTATTATATATATAAACTATTTGATTAAAATAATATACCACAAAATTCATGATGTCATAAAAGGTCCAAAATGTTCTGCTATTACTTATAAAGTAATGCAATGAAATAAAGAAAAAAAATATTACCATATGCAACATATCATTTACTTGCATTATTTTTCAGGTATAGATAAATAATAATAACAACTGCAGGCAACTATGTTTGTACATATTTTAATCAATGCTTCAAAAATGCAAATATTTTTGAACAACAAAAAAATAGTACTCAAGTTCAAAATTAATGGCTTTTCCATTATTATATATTAGTAATGTAGATTTATTTAAATGCAATTTCATTTGAACTTATGTAAATTCTTTATATTATTTCATTCCATTTCTGAAGTGTATTATTTTCTATTTGTATTTAAAGACTTTACAGTGGAAAAGTATAATTTATCTTTTTTTTTAATTTCAAAATGTTAAATTATAACAAGTTATGTGTTCAGGAAATTATGTGATACAACTTAGATCCAAGAATTTTTAGCTCTTGAGTTTGTCATCCTTTCTATGTACTAATACACACATGGCAATTAAATTATGTATATATTATTAAATCTCTGTAATTATATCAATAATAATAATCACATGTCAATAAATATCACATGATCACTATTTCTTATGCTTGCTCTTAACCAATCCTGCCTAATAGGATAGTGGTGGCTATGGTTATTAAAGAACCAAAGACACCAAAATGTATAGGTATGAGTTCAGACCTATATAACTATATAAGCTGATGAGTTTGCATTGAAAATATTAGCGTTTTCAATTTAAGTCTCATAGTTTTGTAATTAAGTAGAGATAAAAGGTGGATGCTGGAGGGTTGCATTAGATCCTAAGATCTAGGTGCAGTGCTCTCAGATCTGAGGCTCTTCACTGACAAAGGCCACAAGCCAGAAACTAGTCTGGGGATATTGGATGAGTAGGTACTAAATGGGGATTTTATGCACAAGCCTTCTGGCATCCATTGATTACTCTGGCTTGCACTGAGTGGCAATATGTATAGAAAGTTTTGCCTGTTTTAATAATCACATGGTTAGTTAGCAGGCAACTGTGATAAATTCGAGCACCAAAATGGCAGATTTTAGCAAATAATCAAATGACTAAACTGAAATTTTCTTTTTTTTACATTGCTCATCTTAGAATTAATCTAAATTTTTTTAGAGAATAATCTACCCTTTGTGCTAAACTTCATAGAGCACTAACTATATCCTTGATTCTACGTAAATGTAGTGATTTGTATATAATTTTTTTAATAGAAATAAATTTATAAAATTTAAAAAAATATTATTATGAATATTAAGATAGAACTTCATAGACTTTTATATGTACAACAATGATAATAAGCAATTTTTTTCAGAAATAAATAAATAAAAACAACAGGTAAAAATCTTATTTATAATCTGATTTTATTAATTTATGTATATACACATTATTTTTTACAATTATTTATATCATGGCTGATCATGAAATAGTTCATTTAGGTTTTAATAGGTCTAATGTTATTTTAAAACAGATATATCATCTTCAACTGAAATAGATGATGAACCACATAAAACAGATGGATTAAGAGTATTATCTATAACTCTAATGTTTTTCATTAGCTTCTTTGTGTCATGATTCGATGAATTTTCAAATAATGACTTCATATGAAAATTAATAACAGGATCTTTTTCATTTTCTATGATTAAATTAAACAAATTAGTAATGTTCCAATTTGACTGCCTATTTTCTAACATTTGTCGAGAAGCTCTCAAAAATTTATGAAACCTGATATATTCCATGAAATTAACATTATTACTACAATTTACTTCAAAGTTATACAAATCTTGGATGTATAAAGGAGATGAATTTGGTTTATGAAAAGTGTTCTTGTTCATTAATGAGATTCCCATAGTTTTAAAATCAAAGACTTCATAAAAGTGAAAAAATCCATAGAGAAGATCCTCTAAAATAAATAAAATAGAAAAAAAAAAAGTTATTTGATAATGAAAGAAATATTTTTAAAATATTACTAAAAATAACTTAAGAATTATATAAAAATAGAAAAACTATCATTAATACAAGTTTCTATTAATAAAAATATATTCAATAATTATTATACACCAACAATGATGTTGCTAAGAAAACTGAATTAAGACCACCTAATTAGGGTATCAAGAAATATATTTATTTATTTACATTAAAAATGTACTCAGTTATTTTGACTGTTTAGAATTTTTTAATTTTTACATGTTAAAAAATAAATTAAAGGTTGTGATGGCAAATTCAGGCTGATTCAAAGAAAAGCTTTCAGATGTTATTTGTAAAAACTTGGCAAGCTCAAAATCTTTTTAATTCCACTTGCACAGAGGCAAGATATAAAAGATATGCTAAAAATATATATTTTGCCACCTGATAATTTAGGATGCAAATGATTAGATAAGATTAAAAAAGATCAAATAAAAATAATAATTTACTTCAGATTTGGTTTACAACATAACATTTTGAAAATAAACTCATATTCACTCTTTTTATATATCTTTTTTCTTACTTTTCACATAAAGTTTTATTAATAATTTGGCCAAATAAAAATACTGTAAAAAATATTTAAACGTATATAACAAAATATTTATTTTTATAGTGCTTTTTAATTTGTAACAATCATAAGAGAATCACTATTCTACACATGTACTATATAGATTTAAACACTTCAGCAATACTCTCCTTTCTAAATACAAGATAAAGTCTTTTGAAAAGATAGGATGAATCCAACCTTTCTTTTTAACCAAAGCATGTACATGCAGGCAAATCTTAAGAATTTAGAAATGAGAACTTGAAGATCTCAATTAATCACTTTTAATTCCATTTACTATGTCATAGTGATCATGTGATGTATAATGATTGATGTTTGCAAAATTTTTACAATTTACTGCATATCAGTATTAGATGTAATATTATATATAATGAGTTATTTATTTATATAATGCTATGTTTTTAATTTGTAACAGTCATTAGGGAATCACTCCTCTACACATGCACTATAAAGATTTAAACACTTCAGGAATACTTCCCCTAAGTTTGTTACAAATTAAAAACATTGCTATATAAATAAATAACTTGTTATATATATTTAATATTACATCTAATACTGATATACAGTAAACTGTAAAAATTTCGCAAATGTCAACCATTACGACACATACACACAAAAGAAAATTAATCAACAGTCTATACAAGTAATTAATTGCTGATATGTGCATATATATAATATCAGGCAAAATAATATATAAAAACTCTAAAATTAAGTCTATAATCTTCAATATATAAATAAATAAAATACTATATCTAAAATAAAAGCTTGCCATAAGATAGATCCAGCTATTTGATTATGTAAATATTAGTATATTAAAAATTGTAGCTTTGCAATAGGGGAATCAAAATGTACATTACAAAAATGATATAATGATCGTAGGATACTGTATAAACGGATACACAAAGGTAATGAAACTTCAATATGTATGAATACCCCATCAATTATTTTTGATCACATTAAAACGCGTAATTATGGTTTTAAATTTGATAATAGAGATATGAAAATTTTTCAAATTGAACGATGTAATCAAAAACGAAAAATTAAGGAAGCAATGATAATATCTAGAAATAGAGAGGGTTTAATGAATAGACAATCGGCTAATATAAAAACAACAGACTTGTGGGAAATTTGAATGAATTGAATGATGGGTAATATAAAAAATTTTATTTTGTGTAAATTTGTACTAATTGATGGTTGATAAAGATTGTCAGTGTTACAATCGAAAGTACTTCCAATAAAGAATATATTTATTAAAATTTGGATACTGTGTTAAATAGATTTATTTGAATTATTATATATATAAACTAAACAGCACTGACTATATTTCATACACACTCATATATAAATAAGTAGATGATATATTTTTGCATGTTCAAATTATAATTTATCAAAGTAATTTTTAATAAACATTTAGGAACAAATTATTTCATGGCATACATATCAGATGTATATAGGCATTTTCATTTCTTGATTACTGAATTATGAATAGAAATTATTCTCAAGAATTCTTGATTAGTACATACATTTTTCTTAATTGTCAAGAAATCCAAGATAAATTTATTGAGAACATTATGAAAAAAAAATTTGAATAAGGAAAAATTATAATAATTTTAATGAATCATTTGTCACTTTTTGATATGTAAAAATATTTTTAAAGCAATGATAACACCGTTTCATATAAACTAGTGTTTTCCATCCATCTATTCTATCCCATATTAACATGTTTCAAACCTTTAAATTAACAAGCACATCTGTAGCAACTACTGGTTGTACTAAAAAAAAAAGAGGGGGAAAGGAACAAAATGCAAAGTGCAGTATTTGTTCCAAATAAATACAATATTATACAAAAACTCATCCACAACAGGCTTACATAAACATTTAGAATACATTCATCCTATAACTTTAGCATCTACAGAAAATAATCATGGAATTAAAATCAATAACATAAACCATGGGCAATTTCATTCAAATTGGTCACTCTACCTTGAGAAATTGTTGCTCAGATTACTGCAAGAAATGGGCTTACAATCTCAAAAATATTAATGCAACCAAAGGATGCATTGAAGTTTATTTATGATTTCTTTTACCCAAATTAAAGTTGAGACAATCAACAAAATTAAAAAGATGAAATTGGAAAACAATAATAAATATTTGAAATGATAAGTGAACATGTGTTAAAAATTGTAGGTATATGAATATCTAGATTTATTATATTAAAGGGAGTTCTAACAACTTTGGATTAATAAAAATTAATAGTATTTGCATATCAGATAAAATACTTTAATTGATTGGCAAAAGTTTTAAGATATTTTGGACTAAATTATACAAAAAATATTGGAATAATTACATTTTCTAATGTAATGATTAAATATGGAAAACGGTCACTATTTGAACTGTAGTTATGTTACAATCATGTTATACAATTAGCAAATACATTTGTTTTTTGAAAAAAAAAATTGCTAGAGACATTAAAAATCAGAAGTTAAATTTGATTCCAAAGATATTGATTATAAAAAAGCAATGACTGTAATCAAATGTTAATGAAAATCATAATATATAGGAACACACTTTTGAAGAATTTTCTTTAATAATTTGAATGTTTTGAAACCATTCAAAAAATTTGAAAATTCACAAAATTTTAATTTCATATTATAAAAATATATAATGGGATACAGAAAAGAAAGGAACTCTCATTGCTTTTGGATTACACGAATAATCTACAAAATATGATAGAACGATTTTTAATGATGATTGATTCTAAACCACTAACATCACATGATCACAATCTCTTATGCTGGCACATAACTGTTATTAAACAGGCAAAAATCTTCATACAGTAGTGCCACTCTCTGATTGTCACTGGGTAACACTACTGTATGGAGAGTTTTGCCTGTTTAATGATTGATTCTATTTAAAAAGCTTTATTGTTAATTAAATATTAATAGATGGTAGGGGGAGGGGACTGGAGAACACAGATGCAGCTTAATTCTTTGTCCCATGCTAAATTTGTTGTAGAAGCTTTGAATCACAAATATATTAATTTCTTTAAATAGCAAGGAGAAAAATTTAGGTTGATTTTTTCATTATTAAAATTTCTTATGAAACAATGATTTCTCTTCCTCAAATCCAATATCACTAAATTAAATAAAACCTACACGCAAAAGTTGTTCAAAAGTTAAGCATGATAATAATAACTGAAGATTCAAATGAATGCTAAAATTAATTTGGAAACATCGATTGGAAGAATCAATACAAGCTTGTAGAAAACATCACTTAGTAACTAATATTTTTTAATCATTGACAAAATAATTTAATTTATTTGAAGTGATTTAAAAAATGACAAAAAAACCTGGAAAATTTACAATCAGGTTTGATGACAGTTAGGCATAAGTCAATACAAAACAAAAAGAATTTTTCAATTGATATTTAGTGTTTTTTGGAATATTTTTTAAACAGCAAAAAATATAAATAATATTATTCTTAATATTTAAACAATTTTATTGATAAATATAATAGGTTAATATAGTTTTATCTCCCTTTAGATACAAATTTATTTTTAACTACAGAAGTAGAGAGTGAAGTTGTTAAGCTCTGTTATTTTTTGATTATTTCTTCTACAGTCATACATTTGTGATGTTTATATTAAATATTTTATTCTTGAAAATATAAAATTCTTCAATTACTTAATAAATAAATACACCGATGACTAATAAAATGTATACAGAAATACAAATCCCAAAGAAACAAACATTTACTATTGAATTTATGACCTTTGGGATTTATGGATAAAAGTATATATTAATATGAAATATTTAAAATAAAACAAACATGAAATTAATATATTTTCATATCAAATTATGACTAGAAAACAAAAAAATATATTTGAAAACATGAAAGTAACATTATTTAGAAAACAAATTCTCAGAAAAAATTAAATTAACAACAATAGCAAATATACTTCAATGTAATTGTGTCCAAAAAGAAAATCCATAGGAAATTAAAATCCAAAAAAATATTTGTCTTCATGAAATGATTGATGGTAGTAAATGCAAATCCACAAAGAGGCACAATTAATTACATTTGACAAAAACGTTTATTTAAATAAATTGTAAATAGGCTTAAATTGAATTAGAAAATGAAGAAGCACATAAAATATTTTTAAATCAAGAGTGGAGAAAATTATTTACACTATTTAAAATAAAAATAAAAATGCTCATTTAATAAAGATACTGTATAAACTTTCACTATAGCTATTTCCAGCCTGCGCAGTTGAATCAGCTATAACATTAGAACTAATAACATTTTTTGACTATATGTAATTTGGTTTAGGCTTGAGTTGTTTTAATTACCATTTGTGAAATTTATCTTAAAATATGGCTAAAAGACTTCTATTGCCAAATAATAAATAGTGAAGAGAAAGCAATGGCCTTATTTATGCCAAAAACAAGCTCTTGAGTGAAAGTACCACTGCAGAATTGTGACCAATTCTAGTAAAAAAGAGAAATTCAAGGAAAATGTACACTTATGTTGTGATCTATAAATAGATTATCAGAAAAGTTGTTCAATAAGAAGTGGTAATGGTTCTTTTCATGACTGCAAATTTGAATGGATGAATACCCTATAATATGACATTCTACAATGCTTTTAGAGATTGTTTCATTTTGTGTATTGAATACATCTATAATAAGTCATAAGATTTACAGACATTGCGCATAATTGTAAAAAAAACAAAAGAGACAAATTGCAAACTTTTTAATCATATTTAAATGTCTTGATAAGATATGAATGAAGCTATTTGTTGAATTTCTCCATGATATTCATGCTACTTTTCATACATAAGTTCATTTTCAAAATTAATTATCTTTACATTAATAATTTTTATTAGTCATTCATTAGATTAAAGATTATCAAATAATGAATAATATTTCTGTAGTGCAATTTTCATTACACTACTCTTACATAAAGTAGAGAATGGTTTCTATTCGCTTTTAACACCTTGTGGAGAGATGCAATCTTAAACATATGACAAAGACATGTGAAAAAGATCTATGATCCCCAAGATGCACATTTTGTGCTGAACCAGCACTCATCCATTGGCCCAGACCACAATCTCTCACACAAATCTTTAGTAATATGCTATCTACTGAACAATTATAAAGATCAGTGTGAGAAATTGTGGTCTAGACCAACTGATGAGTGCTGGTTCATGAAATGTGCATCTTGATGATCATAGATCTTTTTCACATCTTCATGATTACATTCCTCCACAAGGTGTTAAAAGTGGATAGAAACCAGTCCCTATCTTGTGTGAGAGTGGTGTGGCAAAATTACACTACCGAAATATTATTCATTATTGCATGACTAATAAACATTATTAATATACTTTCATTAACTGCATTGTGTCAAAATTGTGACAGCAGCATATTTGACACTTATCAATTAAACCAGTGGTAGTCAACCTGGTCCCTACTGCCCACAAGTGGGCAGTAGGGGTTTTGTCTGACATTGAAGCACTTTCTTTTTTTTTAAAAAAATTTCATAGAGATTTATATGCTTTAGCTTGCTGTAACTCTGCTTTGTAAATTTTATAAAGTAAAGTTACTTCCCTACTTTATAAATTACCATTACTGTGGAACCAGTGGGCGGTTAGAAAATTTTACTACTAACAGAGATACAAAAGTGGACAGTAGGTATAAAAAAGTTGACTACCCCTGAATTAAACTGTAATAATTTTCTATATATATATATTAAACAATGATAAAGATATGTATGAGAAGTTATAGTCTGGTCAACTGATGAATGCTGGTTCAGCACAAAATGTGCATCTTGGGATCATAGATCTTTTTCATGTCTTTGGTCATATGTTTATGATTACATCCCTCCACAATGTATTAAAAGTGAATACTGTAATAGAAGCCATTTCCTACTGTGCGTAAAAAAGTGTAGTGAAAATTACACTACAGAAATATTATTAATTATCTTTATTTTTGAATGCATTTTTTATTTAATCATTATATATATTATTTACATGTTTTTAAATAAACTGTATTTTCTTTCATTTTTTTTTGTTTTTAATTTTTGTGCAAAAAAAATGCAAGTTTTTTCCCAATCCTTATCTGTTATAAAATATATTAAATATATGCTTGTTTTCTAAATAAATATCATTATTTTTTATTTTTATGTTTCTTATTTATTTTATTAAAAAATTCAAATCATTGGAATATTTGTTAAATAATTTATATTGTTTTGTTAAATAAATTATTTGTATCCCAAAATATATCATTTCTTGATTTTATTTAATATTTTCCTTTACTAGTAAAATGGACATTTTCTTTTATACTGCTTCACAAGTAAAATAGAATGTATTGGATAAGAAAATTAATTCCAATATTAAGTTTTATAGAGAACAGCTAATAAATCAAAATTTTAGAATTTAAATAATAATTTGACTTTAAACTTACCTAAAGTGTCCAAATTTTTTGACAAAATTTCATCTGGAATAGTTTCAAAACCATCCAATGATATACTTCCTAAATAAAAAAAAAAGAAAGAATGAAAATAATGTACAATAATTATAATAATCTCAAACAATATTAACAATGTACTCAGTTAATTTTTTCTAAGAAATATATTAAGATATGCAAGTACATACTTTACTACTATCAATAAAATAATAATAATAATGATGATGATAAGAAAATAGCAAAATTTTTTTATTCTACACTTAAAATAAAAGACTATTTTACTTTACGGGATTAAACTATAAATCATTTATTTATTATAATAAAATAAAATAGCTACTGTATACAATTTACAACTTACAATTTACATATTGGTACAATATATATTATTTGCTGAGGTCTATACTGTTAAATAAGTAAAAAAATAGGAAAAAAAATTATCGTAAAAAATTTGATGAAAGAAGACCTTAATAAATATTATTTGGAAAAAATTAGATTGCAAATAATGCTATGAAATTACTGGTTCCAAAAATAAATAGTTAAATATTAATTTAAATAGAATAATTAAAATGACTATAATTAAAATAATTCAATTTTATACATTAAAATTGTTACTTTAAACCAGTGTACATAGAGGCTAAACTCTCCATACAGTAGCGCCACTAAGTGCATGTCAGAGTAATCAATGGATGTGTGGATATTTTAACTTCTGTGTAAACAGCTTGTGTAAGCATAAATAATGGTAATCATGTGATGTTTAGTGGTTTAAACTAGTGTACTATTATTATTATTAAACTGCATGATATTCTAATTTAGAATAAAAATCCACATACGTATGTATATGATTAGAAATACATTACATTAAAATAACATTTATTAATGACATTTACTACATGATTTATTATTAGTAGTATTATTGTTATTACATAAAGTCATAATATCCTCTATATTTTGTTCTGAGATCCTTTTATATATAATAGCTTACATTTTGTTGATAAGCTTTGATTACAATAGAATACTAATATGAACAAAAGTAGATCTACTCTTAAAAGTTCAAAATTAAGATCAATTAGTATCAAATCTAATGAGCTTTCTTTTTCTCTGTGGATATAGTAAATCTAATAAAATGCATCATGCATTGCTAAATTTGTAACAATTATATATCAATTTTCTTTCACTAAGCCCCCCCCCCCCAATCTTAAACTTTTAAAAGACAACCTGCAAAGAAGAATCCAAATAAAATGTTTCATTGAATTATTATTAATTATATTTGTGTTCTAAAAAACTGTAAACGAATATTTTTACAATAAAATTTTATTTTCTACAGGTGAATAAATAGGTTCTCAAATTTTTTAAAAGTAATAGCTTATATATATTAATTATGCACTTGGAAAAAATAGTCTCAGCTTATTTAAAATTAATATTTTTCATAGCACCTTATAAAATAAACATTTTAAAAACATAGTAAGAAAGTTTGATCTATTGGTGGACAACCATCCACATATTAATGAAACAAAGAAAACACACGTTGGTGTGATATTTTTCGTAAAAAATTAAAATAAAAAAAATGTTTGAAAACATAAAAATAATATATCTAGAAAACAAACCTGAAAATAATAATTTAATGATGAAACAATAGCAGAATGATTAAAAACAAATATTTTCAATTGCATACATACTTTTCATTTTTCTTGGAGACGAATACCCTTTTTAATTTGTAATGAATTTATTGCTGTCAATTACTTTCTTATGAATTACATAATTTATTTTTTTGCAATCTATAGATTTAGAAGGGACCTGAACACATGCCCACATACACGTGAAAATCTTAAGTATACATATTTCATGCTGAACCAGCACTCATCAGTTGATCCAGATCACCTTCTCCCACACATATATACAATCAGTGTTCAGTTTATATTAAGATAGTAAATCTTCAAATGTTAACGAACAAGCATCAATCTTCTCCACCCTTCAATTCTTCAGTCATCTATATCATTGAAAATCTGAGGATGGAACACTCAAAGTCTTTGTTGATATCAATATTACTCTGACTTCCATCCTTGGATTTTAATGATATGGATGGCTGAAGAGTTGGAGAAGATTGAAGCTTGTCCATTAAAGTTTGAGGTTTTGCTATCTTGCTATAATCTGAGCACTGTCTGTAAATAGAAGTGGGAGATGGTGATCTAGACCAACTTATGAGAGCCGTTCAGCACGAAATATAAATAATGGAAATCATTTATCTTTTTCACATGTATGTGGTCATGTATATCAGTTGTATAAGATGGAGTGGATAACTGTAGGGAACTTGAAAGTCTGAGTGCAAGAGCCTTCTAATTACATTAAGTTTAGTATAAACAATATACATGTATTTAAAAATCTATAGATTTGTAATTTACTTTATTAGGAAATTGCATTTATTTTCATTGCTCATTTATTTATACTGATCAGAATTATTAAAAATATATTTTATAATCATAGTACATTGGTTTAATGACTAAATATAATATTTTCAAATTTGTTTTCAAAATATATGTGCTTCATGGTTTAACTTCACATTTTCCTTAGATACTGTCATCTTTTTGGATTTCAATCCATTATAGGTTTATTGCCATGAATTACTTTCTTGTGGATTACACAGCATACTTTTTGTACTGTTTGCATATTAAATCTACAGATTGATTTTGTAATTAATTTATAATGGAATTGGGTTTCTCTCATTGTCAATTTAATTTTTTACATAATAAATGCACTGATCACACTAGTTGAAAATATTTATTTTCTAAATAAATTATATTATTTTCATATCTTCAAATGTATTATTCTCATATTTTTTAGTTTTTGATTTTCTATAAAAAATTTAAACTTATTGAATAGCCTTTTCTTTGCTACATTTAAATGTGGATGGTAGCACTATCAATGGAAAAAGCATACTAGAACCAAAAATTAAAATATTTGCCAGTAATAACGTCAAAATATTTTTTGATACAATTTTCAAACTACTTATTGCCAAATCATTTAAAAGTGTTCCTTAAAATGTGAATTAACAATCACCAAAAACAGGAATCTTTAGTTTTCAAATTATTGTTTCCCTTTAGGGAATGGTTTGAAAATAAAGATTTGCTAAATGTTATTCTTTAGATAATTATAATAGATTTATAATTTCAGATTTGTTTTATTTATTAATTGTGTTGCCAATCTACTTATAAATAATTTAAAAGGAAAAAAATCATAATAAAATGATCACAATGGAAACAAATACTAATTTCAAAACACTTGTACTTCACTTGAAATTCCCGCTTATAGAAAAACCAAATAAAAAAATACAATGTGCTCTTTCTCATTCTCTTTCTGAAGAATGAAAAAATGTTCATAAATCTTCTCATCATTTTCCAAAGATTGATTAATTCAATATTTTCAGAATTAAAAATATGCTCCATTATTAAAGTTTAGTGATCATAACAAAAAACAAAATAATAGTTTTTATTGTGTTTTAATAGATAAATATTAACTGATTGCCATAAAAACGAGAAGATAGAAGTAAAAGAAAGAATGACTACATAAGTCATATCTAAATATTTAATGTTTTCAATGGTATATATTCATTTTATAAGTTGTTAATTTGAGTTGTATTTTTTTTATACATTCTTTAGTAATAAATGTATATGATTTTCATACTAAGATAAATGAGAGATAGAAAATAATATAAATACAGATTAGGATTTCATCATAAACATAATTTTGGATTAAGAGAACATTCATAAGAGTGTACATTTCTAAAGTTAATTTAAAGTGAGATAGCTTTTAATCATATAAATGTTGCATTTTCTAAAACATATCAAAAATATTTAGAGATTAATGTAGATATATGGTGAAGGTGATAGCCTTTAATTTTCATCCTTCACAAAATAAAAAATAATATATGAAAATGTAGGCTCCATATTGACAATAAAATACAAATATTACATACTTTGCCTTTAAAAAAATTATTTGTGAGTGATATGATATGCAATCTTCAACAAATGAGATTTAAGGCAAGTTTGATTTAAGAATGCTTATAATAATCAAAAGAATGTGTTAGATAAATTAAACCATGAATTTAAGTACAATATTTCCTTTCGTAAATGGTACAGAAGTTGTGAGATATATAAGATAAGCAATAATGAAGACACTATTATCAGTCTCATTTGAAATGATACATTTATAAATATATTCAATGAAGGAAGAAGTAATTTCCTACTGTGACTTCAATCAAACTCTTATTCTATAAAAATAGAGAAAAGGTTTTAGATGTTTATTCCTTATAGTTCTATAGTATGCTAGTAAAGATCAGAATAATCATCTACCAACACTTGTCATATTAAAATAGGATTAAAAAAATAATATCCTCTCTAATAAATCTTGTAAATCGAATATCATAAATGAGAGAAAATTATATATTTGATCATATTAATATAAAATAGTAAGATATAAAAAAAAAATCAAACAATAAAGAATTCACTATCAAAATGATGAAATATGACAGCCTTCACATCCAGAAAATATAGAGAACTTAAATCTGTGCTAAAATTTATGATGGTCATAAAAGAGAATTTCTGACACAATTCTTATTGCATACAATCAAGTGAAATATTTAATATTCCTTCTACAGAAGTAAATATCAAAACTGTTAATATAATGTATGAAACTAATTGTACAATTTGAATTATAAACTTAAGTATGAATAAACGAAATCCAGAACTTAATACTAATAGAAGAATAAAACAGACAAAAGAGGAGACTATTTTATAATCATATGTGTGCACAAGTAAATAATAATCAAATGGTTTGTTGCTAAAGAATTTAGAAATAACAGTCAAGGAGTTTGAACTCCAGAGTCTATCACTTCTAGTGTACAAAATCATGCAGGGCAAATATTGGAATTAATAAAAATGTTATTTAACTATTAATAATTACTTTCTCATAAGATTTTATTATATTTTTGACTACAAATGATGATTAATTATCTCAAAAGCAGTTTCTACAATGGAAAAAAAAGGTGCATACAGACATCACCAGATGGTGTTACTTGGAATCAAATTGATTATAAAGTACAAGTTGAAGAAATCATGGAAGAGTTGGTTGGAGATGAGTATAAGGACTGGTGTAAAGAAGTAGAAAAAGTGGCAAACAGGGTTTTAGGTGAGAATATTCAGAAGAATAAAAGTAATAAAAAAATGAGAATTAGTAAAAGTGTAAAAGAGAGGAAATAAGCATGCAGTGAATATAAGTGTGCTATTAAGAACAAGGAAAGTGAAAAAGATATTAATGTTAAATGGGAAAAGTACTTTAGAAAAGAAGAAGTTTGCTAAAATAGATAATTATAGAGAAAGAATAAAATTGAATAGTAAATTGTTGGAGGATATTAATAAAAGTGGAAGAGATGGGAGTAAAAAATTTTGGAATTACATTAAAAGGAGAAATGTAGGGGAGAGAGAGATAGTATTACTAGATGATGAGGGAATAGAGTGTAGCTTTAGAGAAGATTTAGAAAGAATCTTAAATAGATATGTAATGAATATAGAAAAGATGTTAGATGTGAAGAATAGAGTGATAGAAAACATGAAAGCATATAGTAATGGGAATATTAGATTTACAAAAAATGAACTGAATGAGGTAGAAAAGAAATTGAAAGTGGCAAGGCAGAGGTTTAGATGGATGGGCAGCAGAGATGGTAATGAATTTAGGATATAGGGCAAAAGTAAAGTTATTATCCTGTTTTAATAAGATGCACAGAATAGAGGAAGAGGGATAGAGATACCGTTAATAGGTAGTAAGAGAGTATGTATTTTGTCAGATTTTTTTTTTTGCAGATGATATATTTTTGTGAGCAGAAAGATGAGAAGATATGGAAGTTATGCTGAGGACATGTGCAAGGGTGGGTAAAGATATGGGGATTAAAATTAGTGAAGAAAAATTAAATATAATGATGGTTAATACTGGGGAAAGAGAAGATGTAGATTTTTTATTGGGAGATATTAAGTTAAGTGTGGTGAATAGATATAGTTATTTGGGAATTATTTTAAGTAATCAGAAAAATTATTTGGATGAATGGGAGAAAAAATTGATAAATGAAGCAAAGAAAAGAAAGGCATTGATAAAGAAATTAACAGTGTTTTCATATAATAAATATGATGCAGCTAGAATTATATGGGAGTTGCAGTAGCAGGGTTAACATAAGGTAATGATGCATTATGTGCTAGTAAAGGAGTATTATATTACTTAGAAAAAGTTCAAAGAGAATTAGGAAGACATGCATTGGATGCAGATGTATGGACAGCAAGGGAGGCAATTCAAGGAGAAATGGGATGGTCAAGTTTTCATATGAGAGATGCAAAAAGTAAAATGAAAATGTTTGGTAGATTGCAGTTTATGGATAATAAAAGAATAACCAAAATAGTATTTAATTGGGTAATGAGTAAAGGGCAGGCAACAAGATGGGTAAGAAAGGTAATGTGATATGCAAAAGATTTGGATAAAGAATTTATATCAGTATATTTGTACAAAAGATGGGATGATTGTGTTAGGAGGATTGTTGAGTATTCTAGTGGTAAGGAATGAAATAAAAGAATAGATTTCTTAATAAAGAATAGGGAGTTAGAGAGATGGAGAATAAAAAGAGTTTAAATATATATAGAAATAAACAGAATATTAGGTGCGAGTTAATATATGATAATAGTAAGGAAAGTAGTTTATTGTTTAAAGTTCGAATGGGATCTTTAGCAACAAGAGAATATACATGTAAATGGAAAAATATGGGTGATTTAGTCTGTACATTATGTAAGGAAGGAATAGAAAATAGTAGGCATCTGTTAATTGAATGTAAATGCTTGAAAACAGAAAAGGTACATATAATGAAGTTATGGAAGAATAAATATGAAAAAAGTGATTATACAGAAAGTAGATTATTGGTTTTTATGCTGGTTTTGGGAAAAGATAAGGGAGATTTAGATTAAAGGCTATAGAGTTGACAAAGATTATGTTGTGGAAATGGGATGGAAGAGAATATGGGAAAACTTAGAGTGGGGAATGAAAGGTAAAATAGCTAACACGTTTCTCTGGGCATAATTGCTGAGAGATTCTTGACTTCATTTAAGGAGAAGCCAAATACATCACATCACATCACATCACATATATTATAGTGGAGAATAAATGGAAAAAGAATAATAAGAAATGCAAGAAAAGATGCCTAGCTTTTAGTTATTAACTTAAAGATGAAATTATATAATATCAGAAAAAGGAATATTAAAAGACTGAATGCAGCCAATAGTTGATGATAGATCAGAATATGTTTACAGATTAACAAGAAATTGATTTGAATACCTGACTGTAAAAAATGATGATAGCAATTAAAAATAAACATTTTGAATATTGAAAGAGGTAACATGAGATATGAAAGAAAAATAAAAATGATTGATAGATTATTGGCAGAAACAATAAAAATAGAAAAAAAAAAGATGAAAATATGCAGTTGAAATGAGGGGCATAGAGAAGGATGAGGTGAGACTAACAAGAGTGTATAAAAAACTTATATATGAAACATGAAAGAGAGGATAAAGTGTAGAATTCTAGAAAAATGCTTCAGATCATGAAAAGCTTTGCAAAAGTTTATATCAAGATTAGCTATGATAAAAGATAAAGCTGATGGGTTATTGACAAATTCAAAAAAGGTGGCCAGATGAGAAAATTTTTTTGTAAAGAAGTGGTATAATATTGTTATACTGATCACACAATATGAATTATCACTTTTAAAAAGTGAAATAGTGAAGGCCATATCAAGAATTACTAGTAGAAAATTATCAGGATTAAATCATCAAAAAAAAAAAAAATTGTTTTAATCTCAGCTATATGGACAGTAGAAATTGGCTTAAATCAAAATGCAGTAACATTTATGTCAATACTAAAGGGATATTTAAATCAATGTGATAATTATAGGACAACAGCTTTAATTTCACATGCCAGCAAAATAATGTTAAAGACAGTATTGGAAAAATATATGCAAAGAAGAAATGGGATTTGCATAGAAGCAAACAAGTTTTAAAACTACAACAAGAAACAACAGATTACAAAACATATCTAAACACCATCCCCAACAAAGTTACGGAATTTCAACAGCCATTCTATCTCTATTTTATAGATAATGAGGAAGCAATGTTGAATATGGAATGTCATTCAAATTTTGTACAGCTGTTATATTCATTATATAGAAGACATAAGTCAAGAATAAAAATGGCACAGACAAACTCAGAGTAGTTTCAAATGAGTAAAGAGGTGAAACATAACTGTGTATTGTTGCTATACTTATTCAATAATGTAAGAGATACCAATGAGATTTTGGATGAGAATGATTTCTAGTAAAGAAAATTTGTGTGAAGAAAATGAGCATACAATTTGTAATAAGATGGTGATATAATTTTGATGGTTACAATAGAAAAATAATAATAATATATGTATATCAATTTGTAAGAGCAGGAGCAAAGACTAAGGCTAAATATAAGCAAGACAAAGATAATATGATTAGTCGAGTGAATAGTAATGATAATAGTACAAGATATCTGCTGAGACAGGTTTCAGAGTTTGTTTATTTGGGATCCCATACTAAATCAAAATGGAAAATGTCAAAGATAAAAAATTGGCATCAAGGCATTTACAAATGAACATCTGTAAGATAAAACAACATAAAAATACAGACAAAACATAGACTATTGAAGGCTTTGACATTGTCCATTGTACTGAAAAAATAAAAAGGCAAGAATGAATGCTTCTGAAATAATATAGTGCTTGGGATACTTCTGATATACTTTGGATTAAGAGAATTAATAATGAGTTTTGGTGACCCAAAGACAACTGGTGGAAATAGTAAAACAAACTAATTTGGGCATGTGGAAAGAGAGGCAGACATATTGGAAAAAGATATTATGAATGGTCAAGAGTAGGAGAATGACCAAGATTGTTGTAGAAGAGCAACAGCATAGAATGGACAGGGATATCAGTATTAAAAACATGCATGAAGGCAGAAGAAAAAAATGACCAGGAACCATTTCGTCCATATTGTCACCCATCATCGAAATGATGTAGTAAGTAGACGATAATGATATTTTATCAAGAAGAAATAAGTGAAATCCCACAGACATGAGTTCAATTTAATTCTACTGACATAAGATGATAAGACAACAAAAAAATCAGTGCGATAGAGTAGTATTAAATATTGAGACTGGAGTTGAATAAATCAGAAGAAATACTTCAGCAAATAGGGAGGTATATTTTAATTACAGTTTATGTTTGATATTTAATTAATAGAAGGGTTAGTTAGAAAAGCGATGATTAACAAATGAGTATGGAATTTAGTTGCCTATAATTATTCATCTGCACTTGCTGACTCTATTATTACAATTTATTGGACCAATTATTTCCAACTTCATTATTTATTTTATCTTATAAAAAAACAACATTTTTCACATTTATCCTCATTTACTTATATCGAAGTGGAAGAAAAAAAAGTCATTTAAAGAGAAAAAAAAAAATCTCTCTTGTTTTTTACTAACAAATGACTACTATAAATTTATTTTTATTAGCTGATCTCAGGTTATATCTTACATTTGTGGCCCCATTTTGGCAGCCATTAAACCACTCCACCCTATTTTACATCAGGTTTTAATTAAGATCTGTACTGGGTTATTGGTTACTTGGAATCATTTTCACATTCTCTATTATATTTTATAAGATAATCAAATTATGGTCTTCAATAAATAATCAGAAAACATATTTAAAAAAAAAAAGGCCACAATTATATTTCCTGATTATCTTTAACCTCTGGGTTTGATTGAATTGGTTAAAATATAGTTTGAATAACCATGATTCTTATCTAAAGTAGCTTATATTATGGATGCCAGTGTCAACATGAGATTTGTTAGCACACTGCTTTAGTAACAGGGAAAAAAAGATTTAATAGTCATAATTAATATTTTCATTTAATATTTTGTTGCTTACTTAAATGTAATAATAAAAGTATTAAATAGTATAGAATCACAGAAAGAAGCTGTTGAGATTTTTATTTTTTTTAAAAAAAAAATTAATCACAAATTAATAGTAATAATAATAATAATAAAATTACACCCCTTTCCACAACACATTTAATAAATAATTGTTAATTAATGCCAGAATGATTTTCTTGTTCAAATTAAAATAAATGATAAACATATAAAATATTAATTTGTAATAATAATGATCACATACCAACATATTTTAAAAGGTATAAAATAGATTAAGTCCTCAAAATTATTGTAGTTCAAAAGATTATCAAAGATCTTTTTATTAAGGAATTATTTATTAAGAAAATATCAATGTAGTAAAGTCTTACTGTGGGTTTTTAATTACAGGTACTTTTTTTCTGTGTAAGTTTTTTTGTTTTATGACTTTGGCTTAACGTTTTTGAGTAGTGGTGCCTCTGTTTTCCATGAATCCATTACAGTTAGATTGGCTGGAGTTGATTTTGTAAGGGAATTTTCACACTCTCCTTTCACAATGGCAGCAAACTAGGATTAGGCAGATATTAATGGTTATATCTCCAATTCAGTAGCAGGAATAAGTTTAGCAATGGAAAAAACATGTCACCTTTAGACTGAGATGGGTAACATTTTAACAATACTTTTGAAGAAATCAACCAATCTCTTTATTTCAGTTTCCAGTTAGCTGATCACTCTAGGTTTTAAAATGTCTAGAGGATGCTAACTTCTTTATGGAAACTAAAGAAATTGCTCAAAATAACTGATTCAGTTCATGTTACTGCACAAATTAATTCTTTAATTAATAATGATAAATAATCTCTTTAACTGTGAATGATCCTATATGTAATGGTCTCCTTCGCCACTACTCTTTTGTTTATCAGCATCATTTTTTTATTTAATTAATTTAATTTTTTTTTTTGTGTGGGACAATTGTTCATACCTAAAATGTAACCATGTTACTACATGATAAGGTCTGTTTTTACCTTCTTGATTAAAAATGAATTTGTACGTTATATTTTTTATTATTATAACAAACTATTTTTAAAATTTTTGTTTTTATTAAATAAAGATAAAGAAAAAACATATATCTTTTGTAGTATGCATTTTAGAAACTTTATAGAAATGCATCTACTGTCAAAAATGCATATTTTACATCTAGAATCTCTTTCAAATGAAATATATATATTTTTTCTGGTCAAACTTTTAATTAATTGCAGAAGGTTAAAACAACAAAAAAATAATGGTTAGGTAATTTCATTAATTAATAAGCTTCATTCCAGCCCACTCTATATGTATAAGTATACTTTGTACCAGTAAATGGTACAATATATATATTATTTTTTTAAACAATAAAAAAATGAAAATGTAATCACTAATTTAAACATTAATATATTTTTTTTTATCCTCCTAAATAATACTTTTAAAAAAGTTTTCATTATAATAAAATATTAAAACAGTTATATTTTCAAATCAATATCTAGTGGATTTAATAAAATCATAGCCAATAATTTGTTTATTATTTGGATGCAAATTTTATTTTTGAAAACATTCTGAAATCCATGTCTGATGAATATACATATATAAACTTACCAGTATATTTCAATAATTCAATAATAGATGGTAAAATCGCAGGCTGGCAATTTTGAAGAAAAAAGATAACCATTTCTGTTAATATAAATTTTGTGACCATTAAACCTTTTTTCTTACTCAATAATCCATTGGAGGCTGCCCATTTATGGATTATAAATATTAGAGGTCTTACTCTTTCATCAATTTCTCCAAATGTATGTAAAAGTGCTGTTTTCCAAACAGAATCACTGTAATTAAATAAGATAAAATTAACACCCTCATTAAAAACAATAACAACAACAATAACAAAAAGTACAAAATAATTACCACTGAAATTATTGTTCCAAATATGTACAAAAATAATTCATATAAACTGAGTAAAATTATAATATTGGTTTTGGAGTTTGATTTCTTGATTTTCATATTTCAACAAATTACAAATAAGAAATGTAATTAAACTACTTAAAATAAGAATAATAATAAAAAGTAATTATGTAGCCAGATGAAAGATTCTCCAAATTTAATTGAATAAACTTGTATAATCTTTTGATATAAATAAACATTTTTTCCATTAAAAAAGAATAAATATCAAATAATATAATACTTAAAAGTAAAAAAAAACATTAATTAGAGTTAACATATAGAAACAATACATGATAAACATAATATAGAACTTTATAAACTTGCATAGTTTTAATAAGCTTATAAGAACAGGATGCGAAATATTTTTACTTTGAAAAAAAAAAGGAACGAAAATGAAAAATGAAATCATATTTTTGATTTGCACAAGAGGATTATCTTGTTTATTGTTTTGAGAAAAAAAAAAGAGTAAAAAGGATTCAAAGGATCACAATTAAATTATTAATTCTTAAAAAAATACACACAGACAGGTTTAGTAAAATTTACTATTTATTAAAAAATAAGTATTTAGTTGTTTGATTTTGATTGTCATGAATTAAGAAATATATTTAAGATGCAACTTGGAAGAAAGCAGTTGCTCAACAAGCCAAATTTAATAAGATTTAAGTATATTCTATTTGTTATTAGTAATATTTAAGGTTTGTCTTAATTGATGGAATTCTCAAGCATCAATGATCTAGTCAATAAGCACAAATGCAATTGTCTTCAGCCTAAGTAGAAATTATTAATCAATTCTATTTTTTAATAAATCATATTATTAATACATACATAGACACATATGCAAAGAAAGTGTTATTTATAAAATTCATCACTATAAATATATTGATAATTCTCGCAACATTTTTTAAAGCACTGGAAAATTATTTGTAAAAATGATCACTATTATTTACAAAATATAGATGCCTTAAATAAACTATATTTGCTTTTATTTCTTTAATATCTCATTTTAGACTGCAAAATATTTGTCATACAATTTTGTATGCATGGCACCACTCCATTGTCAATATCAATCTACTTAGAGTCTTATGTAATCTAATCACTGCTGTTTCATTTTAATCATTACAGAAATATTTCTAAAATCAAATACCTTTTTGTGATCTACAAATTATTATTTACAGCTCATTTTTTGATTTGTAAAGATCCAAAATTTTTGGTGAAAGATTTATAATAACTTTAGTAAAGATCTTGCATAGAAGTAATAAAGAACTAACAGAACTGCAATTTTTAATATCTTCTTTTTTCATTTCTTAAATAATAACATTACTACTATCATCAACCAAAAACAATCCACTGCAGGATGAAGATCTCTCCAAGTCATCCATCTTCTCCGATCATTAACTTCTCTTAACATCACCCCTGCACACTTTCTTATTTCATCCATCCATCTCACATGTGGTCTCTTTCTGGATCTTTTACAATCTCTTAGAATCCAGTTTAAGATTTCAATTGTCCATCTATTATTATCTCTTCTAGCAATATGTCCAGCCCAACTCCACTTCAGTCTTTTAATTTTTTTCAATGAAATCAGTAACATATGTTTGTTTTTTTACTCATATATTGCATTTTGATCTCTTCTTGTTACTCCCAACATGCATCTTTCCACACTTTCTTGAGTGGTCTGAAGTCTTTGTATTGCTCTTCTATTAAGAGTCCACGTCTCAGATCCATAAGTAAAAACTGGTAAAACATATTTATTAAAAACCTTCCTTTTCAAACATATAGGCATATTTCCTTTCAGTATCAAGTTATTTCTACCAAGAGAACTCCCAACCAAGTTTAATTCTATGATTAATTTCATCCATTAAGTTTCCATCTGTATTAATAATCTGACCAAAATACTTCTTGCAGCACTGTTGTAAAAAGTTTTGGAGATATGGAGTCACCCTGTCTTACACCCTTCTCAATGTTGACTTTCCTAGTATCATTATGTATGTAATCTAATTGTTGCTGTTGCATTTTGATAAACCTGGATCTATACCTTGATGATCCAATGCTTTAATAACTGAAGAAATGTTTATAGAATTAAATGTCTTTTCATAATCTACAAATCCAAACAACTCATATTCATTTGTTCTTTCTATAACTTCTCTCAATACCTGGATATGATCTACTGTACTAAAACCACTTTTAAATCCAGCTTGTTCTCTTAATTGGTGGAAATCCAATGTTCTCTGTAGAAGAGTTGTAACTATCTTGGTAAAAATTTTGTATAAAACTGATAAAAGGCTGATAGGTCTGTAATTTCTAATATCTTCTTTATCATCTTTTTTCAATATTAATATTAATATTACATTCTTCCAATCATCTGGTACGTCTTTATCATTTAGACATTTGATATATAACTTTGCTAAAATTTTTTCTATTCCTTCACCCTGTCTGGAGCTTTTCCTTTCTTCATATATTTAATTGCATGTCTCACTTCTTCATTTAAAATTCTGGGAAATTCGGAAGATATAATAGATATAAGAGGTACTTGTTCTTTATTATTATATAATTCTTGATAGAAATCTTCTACCCATTTCATGATGGCATCTCTCTTTTTAGTAATAATACCATATATTTTTCTTATTGCAGATATAAATTTCCTACCAATACCAAAATGTTGTTTTACACTCTTGAGACTTTTATTCTCTTCTACAGCTTTCCTTACTAGTTCACAGTTATACTTTTTTATATCATTTTCAACTCTTTTCCACACCATTTTACAAAATTTGAGCTGTTCAATCTTTTTTAATGCATCATTTTTGTATATCTTCATATTCCTTCTTTTCTTCATAAGTCTCAGTAGAAATTTTATTGGTCAATTGCTGCTTTTTTCTACCAGCTATCTTTGTTGCAGTTTTCAAAAGTGTATCAGTTATTTTCATATTAATTCCATTCAAATCTGAATCATGTTCAAAATCTAATAATACTTGAAACCGATTTGTAAGTTCTAATTTAAATTCTTTAGAATGTTTCTGAAGATTAGGTATATCAGCTGTAAATACTGGTTTTCTTAATAATTTTTGTCTCTCTAGTTTTGCATTAACATGTATCTTACATCTTACTAATCGATGTTCACTTCCTGTGTTAAGTTTATTAAGAACAATACAATCTTGAAATATGTATTTTCTGTTACTCAAAATATAATCCAATTCTGCTGTACCTTCATTTGGATGCTTCCATGTCCATTTTCTTTTAACACTTTTCTCAAAAAAAAGAATTCACAATATAAAGTTTTTCTTTTTCTGCCAAACTCCACAAGTCTATATCCTATCTCATTTCTACCACCGTAACCAAAATTACCTACAGCACTTTCATCTTTCATTTGTTTACCAATTTTAGCATTAGAGTCTCCTATAACAACTTTAAAATGTTGTTTATTCTAAAAAGCCTTTTGTACATTCATATAAATATCTTCTACTACTTCATCACTATGAGAACTTGTTGGGCATAAACCTGAATTATTTGCATTTGGTATCTGCTATTAAGTTGTATAACTAATCTTGCCACTCTGCCTGATACACCATCAATCGCCACAATGTTGTTCTTCCACTTTTTATTTATAATGAACCCTATTCCACTTGTATTTCCAATATTTGTGCCTTTAGAGAGGAGTACATGTCCACTTTTTTAAATCAATTGTCTCTTCACCTTTTCTTCTAACTTCACAAAGTACAATAATGTCCCATTTAATATAAGACAGTTCTTCTTCTAATTCTTGCAATCTTCCTTCACTTGAAAGTGATCTGCAGTTGTAAGAACCTAAATAAAAAGTTGGCATCAAATGGCAGCCTGGCTTCACAATCAGGGGATTCTTAGCAGCCTCTGCCTTCGGCCACCAACCGCTGCCTTGTTTGGTGACTTTACAGCCTCCTGGGAATAAGGGCCATGATTTATTTTTGTCTGTCATGATTGTATCTATCTATTGAAAAAATATTTATCATTTACACATACATTCATTCTGCTTATCAGGCACATGAGAAGAAAGACCATGGTGTTTCTTGATCTTAAACTCAGAGCTAAAAAGCCAATAAACTCACCAAGCTGGCTAATGCGTGTTGGTAAGCAGCCGATCCATATTCACATACTATATGAATAATCACATAGTACTAACAGCTGCAATGACAAGAACGTATGAAGTGGACATTAGGAATTTGCCCTGCTTGGTTCCTTTAAGGCCTCCAAGAAATCAAAGGATCTCCTTTCAGTTAATAGCAAACTTCTTTCTGCAGCCATTACTACTATACTATTCCAATTATTTGGTACATCTTTAATTATTTAGACATCTGTCATAAAGCCTTATTCACAATTTCTTTAAATGTATTTTTTAAAATATTTTTAACAACTTGCAGTTATATTCTGGAATAATTCTATCATGTAGTTGAACTGTTAAATGTTTTTGAAAACATTCAAACATCATATTATTTCAAATACATTCACCTATCAAGGTTAGAATAAAATACAATCTTCCAAGTGATATTATTCTCCTCAATACATGATGACAATTTATTAATTCACTTCAATGATATTGTTGGTGATACATGCCTTATATGATAACTTGGGGGACTATTGTAAATATTCTGAACATGTATCTAAGATATATCTCTTTCACTTAAATTCACATTAAAACAAAAACAAAAATAAGTTATTCTTAGAAATTTTTGAGGCAAGAATATTTTGTTGTAAAAGCTATTTTTTATAGAAAATTCACACAGACAAATATTTAAAATATACATCTAATCATGACAAAAAAATATTATCATAATAGAATACAGCAAAACAATTTTGTTCATAACCTAAACTTTCAAGAAGAATGGTTGTATATCATTTACCATTAAGAAAACATTAAATAAAAAAAAAATGTAGCAAAAGAAAAAATGAGAGATATGGTAGTGTCTTTATATATAGCAGAGATCTGCACTGATATAATATCAGAATAGCTTTACAAATCCATAGTATATATGAAGAATCCAAATCTCCACAAAACAAACTAGAAATGCTGAAACATAAAAACTATAACTATGAAATATTATGGGAATATGGAAAGGCATATGAAACAATCTCATCTCATGAAAAAATAATT
Source organism: Epiperipatus broadwayi (assembly GCA_028023455.1). Lineage (NCBI taxonomy): Eukaryota > Metazoa > Onychophora > Udeonychophora > Euonychophora > Peripatidae > Epiperipatus > Epiperipatus broadwayi. Next base: position 6,445,919 of record JAQFVV010000069.1, read on the forward strand.
GAAGGCACACAAATTATTTTTAGATGGGAAATGACATAGGTGCTTAAATACTATTTAGCACATGCTCTATTGGTAATGCATAAGAACAATGAGCAAAAAAAATAATATAAAATAAAGAAGTTGCTTGACTATAATAGAAAATCACACTAAAGTCTTCAGCTCATACAATATATTAAAACAAAACCACTCTCTACTGTAATGCCATCTACTATATGTTTGAATAATCAGTGATTACCAGTCTATTGAAGTTTATAGTAGATGTTCACTAGCAGAGGCAGTTGCTTTTGTTTTAAATTGCTTTCATAGTATGACTGATAATCCATAATATTTGAAAATTACTCATTAAACTTGCTCCTAAAAAAAAAAAAAAAAACACAAAGAAAAAATTAGATTTTAGGATAAGTAAAAAAAATTTCTAATGGCTCTTGCTATTAAAGCATCAATTTAAATTTAGTATTCACAAAACTAGAAATCATTAATTTAATTTTTGTGCTAAACTGTCACTAATCATATCAGCAATACATGAAGAAGAGAGAATACCACTACAAATAAAATGCCATAATTACAAAACTTCGGACAAACACATACAATAATTCTATAATTTTCTAGAAATTTTTCATAATTAATATAAGTCACTCTCATTTAAAATATTTTCAATTTAAAGAACATTGTAATTGTAGGAGTTCTTTTATGTTTTTGTTCTTTATTACTATATATCTCTTTGCAAAAATCTTAATAGTTTTACAACTGCATTCATTAAAACTGAATAAAAATAATTTGTTATATGATCTATGATCAGAAATCAATGATGAGAAGAATCAATGGTTATTATAAAAAACTGAAGCTAACTTCAAAAATAAAAGTGGAATAAATCGTTTAAAACATCAATATCAATTGAACATTCTAACATCTACCAAGAAATAAATCTGTATTGAGATTCCTAAGAGAAAAAAATGTGATTAAGTACTATTTATTTCAAAACAATTATTTCTAAAAAGAATACTAGGATGAAGAAATAAAAATTCTAAACAATGGATGATTGAAAGCATTTTCCAAGGGCTGACAAATCATTATTTATATTTTCCATATTGTCACTATTAATTTTTTCTACGGACTGAATTTTCATAATTGTAAAAATTAATGAAAAAATTACCAGAATTTAAGCAGTTCTATTATGATGTTCTTTTGGTTTAATCATGACTCTATATAATTTAATTGTGGTAACAGATCATTTAAATATTTTTGGATACCAGGTTAAACATGCAGCCAATATTGCTTTCAAAGAATTGTTATATTCTAAATGATCCAATTTTTACTGACTATACATACAATCACTCTTTTCTATATTGCTAAATCTGTCATTCTTGAACAACAAATAAAAAAGATTGATAGAATATGAGTCATTGAAATCTATCATAATATATGTGTTAATATTTCTCTAGGCATTAACTAAATTCTATTGAACCCATTCTGTTTATATAGAATACAAGCAACTTTGACAAAATTTTATCTTATTTCCCATCAATAAAAAATAAAATATAAGTATTCCAATTATTTTGTTCAATTTGCTTTTACGTATAATAATGAAATTAAAAGATGTTTTTTTTTTTTTTTCATTTTGGTTAATTAAATTAATTTAAAAAAAGCAAAAATCGATCAATTGTCAGAAAGTTTATAATTTGTTTAATAGATTTAGTGTTAGGAAATGATTACTGACTAATAAGATGTAAGATAAATAAAGCTAGAAAGATAAAAGTTATTAAAAGAGCCAATATCAATAGCTGATAAGTATAATCTCCAGAAACATTTTGCAGAATTTACATTAGAACATAAAAATTACTTCAAAATTTAAAAAGACTAGAATAATGTATGCAAAAAGAATGAATAAAAAAAACCTTAACAGTAATCTACATAAATAAAATATAACTGAAACACACAGACTTATTAAATACCTGTGTTTATATGTGTAATATATAGGGAATATGAGCACAGAATCTCGGCCTCAGGGTGGCCTTTGAGCATTCCATCATCAGATTTTCAATTGGATGGACAGTTGAAGAGCTGGAATGTGGAGTAGATTGAAGCCTGTCCATTAAAGTATAAGGTTTGGCTATCTTAATATATATCTGAACACTTGTAGGATATATGTGTAGAGATGGTAATCTGGACCAACTGATGATTGCTGGTTTAGCATGAAATACGTATATTGGTGATTATTTATCTTTTCAACATATATGTGTTCAGGTGTATCAGTGTTATGAGATAGTGTGGAGAGTGGTGGGTCGTGTGAAAGTCTGTGCTCATATACCCTATATATTATAAATAAAATATGTGGAATTTTTAAAAATTATATGAAAAAGTGTTAATGTCAAATAAAAAGCTGATTCATGCTATGAAGAATGAAAAAATTCAAATGATAAAATCACTATCAATATTTTAAATGAAATTGAATCTCAGAGACATTTTATGCAAAACAGTACACAAAATGAAAGAATGAAATAATGATAATGGTGTTCAATAAATATAAAAAAATAAGGATACAGAAATTCATTACTATCAGATTTCTATCAGTTATATATATTTATTTAAGAACATTCACACTCTATTATTACTTAATAAAGCTGCCAGTAAATGGACTACAGACAGTGAAAAATTAAGCTGCTGTAACAGCAAAATGTAAGCTAAAGCCATGTGATGGAGTCAGGTGATATGTCAAAAAAAAAAAAAAGTTGGATTTAAAATGTTTATTGCACATAAACCATATCTAAGTTTTTAATAAAGTTAAAAAAAAAAGAGTAATCCAATTATTAATAGAAGTTATCAAAAGCACTAACAAGAATGTATTGTCATTTTGCACTGGATTTGTAGAATATGAAGATGATTGATGATCAATCAAAATGATAACATTATTTAATAAAATTTTAACACTATAAGTATTAAGAATAATAATAAAAAAGTTCATTTACTATTATTTAATAAATAAAAATTAAATAGAAATTTATTTAAGTAAAAAATAAATCAATTTCTTCATTTTTTCTACCTTCATATTTATTTTTGATTTTAAATATCTAATAATAATAAAAGTATTACTTGTTACAAATACTGAGATCACATTCAACTCCAGAGTGTTTGAATGTAACAATAGGAGTTTTAGCTCCACGTATATAAAAAACTTTTGAACAGCATGGCAGAGAGTTGTCAATAATGTTTCTTATATGCTTCAACATGAAATCTGTATGTAATAATTCATTGTTGTTAATTTGTTGGTGTTTCATCAAGAACAATTCTTTCTGAAATAAAAATAAAATTAATATACATAAAAAAAAAACATAGGCCATCAAAAATATATATAAAGTATTTATTAATGTATAAACATTCAGAGAATCAATTTAATAATAATAATAAGCCAATAAAAATCACATGATAACCATTTTTTATGCTTGCGTATAACTGTTATCAAATCAGGCAAAACTCACTATACATATTGCCACTCACTGCAAGCTAGATGGAGATTTTATGCACAAGCCTTCTGGCATCCATTGATTACTCTTGCTTGCAGTGAGTGGCAATACGTATAGTGAGTTTTGCCTGTTTTAATAATAACAATACAAGACATCTCAAATGCAAAATTGAAGTTCCTTAAAAATGCTCCAGTATGGCAGTAAGTTTATCTAGTGTAGTAGTTGCTGAATTAGCTTATTGTTCATATGATTTGAGATTCAATTTCAAAAAGCATTTGTAATTCTTTTCACATAACTTTTAAAATTAACTTATTCTTATTCAGCCAGACAAATAGTTATTAGTTAAAAAATCTCTAAATATCTTAATTAAAGATAAATGTTCACAAACAATTGAAGATAATGAAATGAATGTGAATGCATTCAACATAAAACACACACACAAGCCCTGAGTCCAATTGATAGTATTTCACAAAATAAAAAGGCAATATCTGAAGCAAGATATATTTTTAAGTATTATTTTTATTCTTTACTACAGATAACTAAAACAACAACAAAAAGTCATGAATATGTATAAGCCTGCAATTATCAATGAAATGGATATATATGTACATACATTCACATATAAAAATATGGTGATGAAGATATAACTTATCACTTAATAAGAGCTATTTGAAAATCACACTAAGAAGCTTGTTGTGGATAATTAAAATATAATTGTAATAGAATAAATTTATGTAGTTATTGAAACATATCTTTAATTTTAATAATAGAATAATAGGCAACCAGAGATCCACTATATTCAAAAAACAGCAATGTAATTAGAATAATACATTATCAGTATTAAAAATCTTAGATTCTATATAAAGTTATTCCTAAGATATATTATAGAAAGTATTATTCATGAGAAGATCAAGAAGCTAGGATTGGTGCCATGATAAAACTTAGTGAATGCTATTACTTTTAACATATTAAAGTTCTATAACTGAAAGAAGATGCAGTAACTATGCAACAAGTAGTACAATTGATACTAGATTAATCATTGATGGTAGTTAGCTATTGGTTGCAGTTCTGCTAAGACAATTTATTCTAGTGTCTCAATATTTTACTACTGAAGATTATTAATTGATTAAGACAAGTTACTACTTCTTTTAGATTAAAATGAGAAAACTGCATAGTCATTAGTATCATAAAATAATTAGATGATTTTGATTCATTTTTTCTCTTATACTTTGGATACAAGTTATAAAAAACTGAATTGTATTAAAGTTGAAGCAATTATCAAATTTATATAAAAGTAGAGTAAATATAGAGAATATCAGTTAAATCTTTCATGCAATTTGAGAAGCTAAAAAAATTAATAATTAATATAAAAAAAGATGACATTCACTTCGGGCAAAATAAAGTAAATGCCGTTAACATTTTTTTCTTCTTTAATCACTATAAATATGTTAACAACTGTTTTACACAAAAGACAGATTATTAGACCAATACTTTTTTTTGTAAGGTTCTGTGAATAGGCTTATAATATATTTTTAAATTCATTAGCTACTGCAATTAAAAGTAATTCAGTGGGGAAAAAAAATCACCCAACCTTGCTTGCTTCATTTAAAATAGGCTTTTAATCACAAAATCAAGAATTCATTTTTTAAAGATTTTTACAATATTGTTTTTGCAAAGTCTGAAGAATTATGCATTATTCATTTTTATATTACTGAAGCTATTTGTTTAAATATTATAAATAATTACTAAAATTCAAAGTTAGGTAATAAAATTATATTCTCTAATTACATATTAAAAAATTATATTCTCTAATAAATCATTTTAGTAATTAAATAAGAAAAATGATAAAGGCTTATTAGAAACTGCCTCTGGGAAACAGTAATAAGAATACGAAAATTGCTTGTCAATGTGAGTATAATTTCATAAATTTAACTAATGATGAATCAGAGCATATAGATGATTGTACAATCTGATTAAAATTATTACAAACACCATTTTTCTGTTGCTTTTGTTTAATTTGAATTCTTTTACTACAGTACAAAAATAATATAAGTGACAGTTAGCATCATTTTTGATAGGAGTGTTAAAAAATATATAATTTGTTAATTTGAGATACATGTAGAATATTAATAAAACTTCATTATCACTTCCTATCACATAAACATACATAAAATATCTGACAGTAAGCTATTATTGAAATTATTCTGAAAAACCATTATATCAGTAACTTTTGAGTCCAAAAAGTAGAAACAATATCCATATTATTTCATGGGTTATCTTCATCTATTCTGTTCCAAACTTTTTATTTGATGTTGCCTTCTTAAATCTCTCTTACTTGATTTTCCATTTCTGAATTTATTCATCGAGATCAGCTTGGAGTTTTATTTCATTCTTTTCCTCATTCATAATTTCTTCTATTTCCTTATTTCCATAATCTGATTGCATTCTTTTTTTATGCTTTTCCAGAATTTTCATCATTTTGACACTTGTATTGTCCTTTTTGTCTAAATTAATGTTTAAATTTTTTTGTATGACTTTTCTGATGACTTCTTAATTGACATAATGAATATGCTTAAATCTCTTATTCCTCTAGTTCTCTTTTACTCCTTTGGCTTATTTCTCTTCTTTTCTGAGCTTTTCTTCTCTGATTTATCTCTTCATTCAGTCCCAGATTTACAATTTCTTGAAATCTAAACAATTCATATATTTTCTTCTCACTTCTTTGTCTAAGATTTCTTTGCTCTGATTCATTTTTCATCTCTTCCGCAGACAGATTTCATTCGTTCATTCAAACACACAACAGATGCATTGAATTATAAAGTAACAAATGCATTAGTGCTTTAAATAAATGATAATATAAATTATAATTAAGTACTGTATTTATAAATACCCAAGTGGGCACCTTTGGATGAAACTTAAATGCCTATGTACAAATATCACAAAACTTGATGGCTCTTGCCTAGCATCCCCCATTTTCATAGGGAGTGTCTGTTCTCTAAAAATTTCATCAATGCAAATAGCTATGTATATGTGTGGTCCTAGTCTATCACTGCCAACTTTTTTTAATGATCCTCTCAATTGCTTTAGTTGATAGGCCTGAAAAACTGCAATATAATTCATGTATTCATTGCTCCTCAAATCTTTGAGAGAATGACATGGATATTAGGGAGGCAAAGTTGTCACACCATAATGCAATTTTGTTACAATTTTTATGAATGTAATTAAATCTGGAGCTATTATGAGTAATTTGGAAAGAGCTTACAATATACACACTTGATAACAGAAAGATGTGATTGTGTCTTATATGAATCTTCATAATTCAATACACCGTGTTGTAATGGTCATACTTAATGCAATCGTGTGAAATACAGACATTTTCTGAATTTTTGTGCCTGCATTTTTTTTGTCACTTTTATGTGGACAATTATTCTTACCTTACCACTCCTTTTTCATAAGACTTTAATTAATACTTGATTTAATAGTAGATTTAAAGAGAATATTTTGACTTTCAGACAAGATAAGTCACAAGAAATTCAGCGGGAATTCAAAGTTTGAAGAGTTATGATGATGTTCCCGAAAAAGATGACATGACTGTGTTAATATAAATGTAGAATTTTGTACTTGAATAAATGTTGAGTTTTGTGCTTCAATAAATGCAGATTTTTGTATATAAAAAATAAGACATCCATTGAAAATAAACCTTAAGGTATCTTTTGGAATAAAAATTAATATAAGACTCAAGTCTTATTTTAAGGAAAACATGGGAATATCATAGCCATTTAAGCCACCATTTTAAATAATGGCATAGAAAAATGAATCAATATAAAATAGTTTTATTTATAAATAATGAAATAACTTATGATTCCATAGGGGCATCGCTATGAGATTAAATCTTCACACTTCAACTCTCCTAGTTTCAATCACAGATTTTATCATAACACTTTAGAATACAATATTGTCAATGTTCATAACTAGAAAATATTACATATAAAATGCACATACAAATATAGAGCACTTAACAGAAAATGAAAATGTCAGAAGTCAAAATTAAAATAATTTTAATAATATTTAATAAAACAAGAAAACACAAACAATTCACACAAATGATAATAATACTAAAATATGAATACAAAAAAAATTCTTTTGATATAAATATAAATTTAATCATTTTTATTCATGAAACTAAGCAAAAGTTTATTGACTCAAGTTCCAAATAAGAAAAACAGAATAAAAAATCTCATTGTGATCGGAAGAACTCTCTTTATTAGTTTGCTATTTTATCTCCTAACCAACAGCTTAAAGAAAAAATAAATTTTCAAATGAAGTAGTTCTATATTAATAACAAATCTAATTCAAATTCTGTCCTTATTAAACAAAATTAATTTACAACCTTGTCTAAATAAACAGTAGTCAATCAGAAGATAAATAGCTCCAATTATATTTATTTTTACTAAAAGTAAAAAATTTAATAATATCTGCAATATCTTCTAATTCATATAGATATTCTATTCTAGTCTAAAGCTTTATTTTTCAAAATAATCATTGAAAATAATCCAATTTACATTACCAAATGCTTTTAAAAATTTAAATAAATACATATTAACTTTTTTCTATTTTCTGAATATCATAAATAATATTTACATTTGCAATTAAGTAGTTTATTTTTCTACTACAATTAAATCTTTTCACAGAGAAAATTCACCATAAATGATTCTGAAAGTAAAATAAAAATTCCTGCATTTTTTTTTTTCATTAGTCTTTTCATTACTAAAATTATAACTGTCAAAAAATAATTTTAATGGCAATCCTCAGAGTTAATAAAATCATCTACATTAATGACTAATTAGAAGTCATTATTGATTAATAATCTATCTTTTAATACATTTTTCATTCTTTTGAATTCTGGGTTTTCTAATCTTTAATTAAATTAAACCCTACTAATTTTTTGTTTTGTCTCTATAATCCTTTTTTCTGCTAAATTTTTCTATCTTTATCATTCTTTTTTTTAAAAATATATAGTAATGCCTTATGCATATACTATTATCTCTTTGAATTCTCTGAGCAGAAAATCTAATGATGAAGATAGTTAAGTTTTAAGTGAGAAATAGGATGAAAATACAATTTTTTAATCAATTCAATAGAACTATTGTATAGAGCTTGCTACTTGAATACAATATTCAATCTTCTCTTGACTCTCTAAGAAATTATCTGTGACTTGTAATAGTCAAAAGGTGGCTAAGCACATACTGTATAAAAATGTATTCTATGAAAACTTTTCTCTATACATTCTTTGTACATCTATTATTATATGATAATTAATAAATTTGCAGTATATATATATCTACAATACAATATACGTCTTCACTTGACTTCCTAAGTAATTTACATAACAGATTTTCAAGCAAGTGATTACATGATAAGTAATAAACTTTCGGTTATATATTATAGTACAATATCCAATCATTACTTCCTAGCCAACTGATTACATCCGTAAATAAATAAATTTTCAGTGGATACACATTTAAAAGTTCATGCAGTACTTGAGCATCACTTGACTTTCTAAACAAAACTGATTACATGATAAATAATATGTTCATGTGTACACATTTATAGTATAGCACAATATTCAATCACGGATAAAGTTCCTAAAAACTTTTTGGGTAAACACATGTACAGTGTAGGACGATATTCGATCATCACTTGAGCAATTGATTATATGATAAACCTACATTATGTAGTCATTTATAGTATAGTATTCAATCATCATTGAGTTTCTGAGCATCAATTACATAATAAATAAATTTTTAATAAATATACATCTACAATGTAGATGAGTACTCGATCTTCAATTGACTTACAGAGAACTGACTAAATGATAAATAATAAATTTTCAATATACACATATCTATATTTGATCTTCATTTGATTTCCCAAGTAAAAAAGATTATATGATAAAATAAATAAACTGTTAGTGTATTCATATATACAGTACTCAATTATCACTTTTTCAGTGTATACATATCTATAGTGTAATACAATTCTTGATGTTCATTTGATTTCCTGAGAAACTGATTATATAATAAATAATAATCATTCAGTAATACATATTTACAATTTAGTACACCACCTAGATCCTAGCAAGCTGTTAAATGTTAATAAAATTGATTTTTTACTATTTTTATTGGATATATTAACTTATAATAGGTAAAGTAATTCAGATAAGTATTTTTAAAACTTTTTGTCCTGCAAGTTTTGTTTTTGCAATCTTTGAATATTATATAGTCCAAAGCAAATCTTTTGCATATGGGCACAATCTAGATGTTTTTTCATACAATTCTAAAATACCAAATAAGAAGCACATTTTTTTATTTATATCTCAGATAGCTCTTATATATTAAATTACATTTTATAATATTAAATACATAATTTACTACAATTAAATTTATACTTTAACAAAAATTACAATAATAGATTAAATATGCAAAAAAAAACAAAAAAAAACAAAACAAAACAAAACAAAATGAACAAAGCAAACATGAATATAAAATTCTTTAATCAAATGACTGAACTTATTAATCTTAAAATCTTAAATTAAACCTTGGAAAATTTTTTGTTACTTCATACTTCAAAAAAATGTAGATGTTGTTAAAATCAGAATAATACTTCATCTTTATTAGAATAAATATTATAAATTTTGATTTACAAAAGTAATGACAAAAGATATGTTTTTTCATTCCCAAATGAAAAAGTACTGGATTCTTCATTCATTCTGAATAAAGCCTTCATAGGTAAAAATAAATGCAATTATCTTCATACTCATGATATTGAATTTAGATTCAAACTCAATAAAACTTGGAAAATTTTTCAAGTGCCAGGTAGATTTTTTTTCCAGATATCAGTCATAGTCAACATTCAAAATAGGACAGTAAATAAGCTTCTTTGACTGCAATGGTTTGTTAAAAACTATTTTATCTTTTTTTATTTATTAAAAAAAGTTACTGCTTTATAAATGATTCTGCTCAAAATCATGTGCAAATTGTAAAAATTAAAATAATAGAACAATATTTTAATTTATCAGGTATATTTTTTTATTATTATAATTTTCCATAATTAATACTCCTGAATTATGTTTCATATACTTTAAAATTGTTTTGATAAATAACTTTATATATATATTGTAATGGTCACTTTGATCTACTTTTGATCCCGAGGGCACCACTAGGTTAGTAATTATCTAAATATGAGAGATACAAAAAGCAAAATGAAAATGTTTGGTAGATTGTAGCTTATGGATAATAAAAGAATAACCAAAATAGTATTTAACTGGGTTATGAGTAAATGGCAGGCAACAAGATGGGTGAGAAAGGTAATGTAGTATGCAGAAGATTTGGATAAAGAATTTATATCAGTATATTTGTACAAGAGGTGGGATAATTGTGTTAGGAGGATTGTTGAGTGTTATAGTGGCAAGGAATGGGATAAAAGAATAGAAGATGCATTAATAAAGAATAGGGAGTTGGAGAGTAAAACGAAGTAAACGAAACATTGGGTGCGATTTAATTTATGATAATAGCACAGAAAGTAGTTTATTGTTCCAAGTTCGAATGGGATCTTTAGAAAACAAGGGAATATACATATAAATGGGAAAATATGGGTGATTGAGTCTGCAAATTGTATAAGGAAGGCATAGAAAATACTAGGCATCTGTTGACTGAATGTAAATGCTTGAAAGCAGAAAGGGTACAAATAATGTTATGGAAGATTAAATTTAAACAAAGTGATTATACAGAAAGTGGGTTATTGGTTTTTATGCTGGATTTGGGAACAGATAAGGGGGATTTAGATATGAAGGCCATGGATTTGACAAAGATTACGTTGTGGAAATGGGATGGAGCAGGATATGGAGAAACTTAGGGTGGGGAATGGAAAGGGAGGTAAAGTGGCTAACAGGTTTCTCTGGACATAGGTGCTGAGAGATTACTGACTCCGTATAAGGAGAAGTCACAGTGCATCATATCATATCACATAGAAAATTTAATTTACAGTGATCTAAAGTTAACAATGATGATAAATGCTACCAGCTAAATCCAGGGAGAGAAAGAGATATAACATTGTTCTGACAATTGAAAAAAGGACACAGAGACAAACGTTAACCAAAAATAATTATAAATAATTTTAAAATTTATTAAATCTAAAATATTTGTCAAACAAAATATGAAAGTTTGACCTAATTTCTCCACCTGGTTTATCAGAGAGTGTACGAGAGTATTGACACATTAAACACTTCGGCAGATAAGGACACTCACCTAATAATTAAAAGGAAATTATGATTTCTTCCTGCCAGTAATTTATCTAAACAAATTCTACTTTTCTTTATTTAGAGATTTCAAAAGAGAACGATCTTGCACAGAAGTCAACAAACAGCACAAGCGAGTTTCCTTAGCCGAAAAAGAAACATCAGGACATAAGAATGTCAAATGCCTGCAAACACTCATAAAAAACCATGTTTAAAACTTTCAACTGGCAAGAGAAAAAGAAAAGATTACAGAATTACATAATCTGAAACATAGGAAAACTAAAATCTCTATTGACTCAGAAAAACAGAACAATACACTCGACAAATCGTTAGCCAAAAGATTTATGATCTGCAGGAAATGCAAACCTAGTTTGTCTAAATTAATTACAATGAAAGAATAAGAAAAATGTGAGTTAAAAAAAAACTAATTATATCTGCCCAAGCATGGTTAGTAATATAAAGGAGAAAATCCCCCCACTAAATATAAAATATACATTCGCAATACACACTTGGACAAATAAATTGAAAATATGAAATCTTAAAACTAAGACTCCAATGCATACAGTAAATAAAATTCATAATAAAAAAAATAGTGATATTTAAATGAGTATGCATAACTTATTATAAAGACAGGTTTCTTTTTTTAGATTAAGTTGAGACTTTAACATAGAGATTTAAGCTCTGGTTATAATATGACAATGTTTGTTTACCTCAAGGCATAATGTTCTATCTGGCTGATTTCTTCCAGTAGCATAATGCACAGTTTATTTTTACCTAGAGTTCATCATGAAGGCTCTGATTTTCATTTATTTATCTGTTCAGGAGTCTGAAAGCAATTGTTGGGATCATTTCTGGACTAAGCTTTTAGATCATGTTCTTGAAGGCACAATTATGGAGCTCTGGGATTTGTCTTTGGGTTGATTTAGCACTGCATATTATTATTAAGGTTCTTTATGGTATTTTCTGCATCCTGGATAGATGGTTGTTATTTCCAATGTCTTAACGTATTTACTTATTCTATTAACAAATAGCTAAGTAATTCTTTCTGAACACAGCAAGCAGCAAATACCAGCAGCAGCCAACAAAATTCCGTTTTGGGGATCCGCGTTGAGCTAATATAAAAACTAGAACAGCAATCCAAATAAGAATAAGAAGCAGAGTGAGAATCCAGTCGAAAACCTGGGGCTATTTATGTGAGTTGTTATTTCCCATCTAATCTTTAATTAAAAGTTTTAACCAGAGTAAATCTCTATTTCCTGTTTAATCTTAATTAAAAAACAAAAACAAAATCTTTTTAAAAATAAATTACAATCAACAAAATAAAAAAAAACTTATCGCAATTAAAACTCTTTTTTAAATTAGAATATTTTTACATTTCTGACTATAATCAAGTAAGGGTTTTATGACACGTACTCTTAATAAATAAAAAAAAATAAAGTACAAAACTTTTTAAATTCAATTTCTTTTAAAATCTTTAAAATTGTACATTCTAATTTTGAATTTTCCGATGATGCTTTTGAAGCGGATAAAGCATCCAGTTCAATATATATATAGTTATTTTAATATTTCAAAGCTTTTCACTTATTATATTTTAAACAAAGATGTGACTAAAAAGTAGCTATCACATTTCTTAATCTCTTATTAATTAATTTCAATTCCATCACTAATAAAATTGTGACTTGAATCTAAAGTCTCAGATATATGCATAAACTTTTAATATTAGAACTAAACTTATTTTAAATCAGTTCATAATCTATTTTAAATTTAAACCATAGATTCAGTTATTCATAATTAAAAAAATAAAATTACAAATTAATAAAAAAAAATTTAATTTTCTACCATATATTTTGGTGTTGTACATATAGCTATATATATATGTGCATTTTAAAAGCATATACTATGAAACACCCAAGACTTAGCATTAAATGTCATGGTTATGGTTGGGCACTTTGGAAAAAATAATCAATTATTCTTTTTTGTTTTATCTTCAATTTTAAATTAGACATTTCCTTTGTAGTACAAAGTTAAAAACAATTTAAAATATTATCTTACCATTTGTGTTTTACCACTAACAAGAAACATATCTAAATCACAGTCAAATTTAGCAAGACCATTGGTGGTTGATCCTACTGGATAAATCCTGCACATGGAAAATAAGTTAAACAAAGATTTTTCCAAATTATAACAAAGAAGATGTCGAAGACGTTCTTCACCTTCTTTTAGCCGTTCATTTTCATAAACAAATTCTATTTGAGCTGATATCTAAAAAAAAACAAAAACAAAAAATCACCTCATAAGTTATTTTATAAAATCCTTTACTAAGTAAAACATACTACAAAGCTACATAACATTCATAAAAATAAATAAATAAATGAGATGAATCGATAATATTCAAAAATAAATACTAATGCAAATTCAGGATTTATTAATGTGTTAATTATTTCATCAACATCAATTTCAATACTTAATATGTTACCTACATATACTTAAAATAATTTTTCAATAGATAATTATAATAGTGATATTAGCGATTAAGCCAATGCACATGCGCTTTAAAGATAAATTATAAATGAATACTCTCACATTTCCAGACACAAGATATAGTTTTTTAGAAAAGATGGAATGAATCCACCCATCCTTTCGACCCAAACATATGGGAAAATCTTAAGCGCTATATAAAATAATAACCCAATAGATAATTATGCAAATTCTCTTACAAATATGTTCACTATATTGACATATTATACTATTTATTTAATTCACAGCAAGAAGGATTTAGAAAAAAACATCAGTTTTCTATGATGGAATTGTCATGATTTGACAATGTTTTAATTAGTTTGATATTAAACAGAATATCTATTGGATATGTCTGTAATGATTTCTGAAAAACTTACCAATAACATTTTTTTGTACAATATATCATTTCTGTTTACAATATACTCAGAGTTGCAATAAAATTGCATCTATTTTATTGATTGATCTTTTTCTTCTTTTAATTTTTTTCTATCAGTTATTGTTCTTTTGAATGAAAGGAATTGTATCATAATATATCTAAATGTCTATTAATAATTTTTTCATTTGAAAAAGAGCATTCTTTGCTGCCTTAAACCCATGATCTTGTTTCATCAAATGCTACTTACTGTTTTCAAAACAGATGTTCCTTGCTGATTCTTCTTCCATTTGTTTTCTTTTTAACTGTACTATCTTCAATCACTCAAATTGATATATGGTTCTGTCATGTTTATATATGATTGTAATAAATACAAACCTGCACAATACAGAGGAATATCATTAAACAAGCTTAAATATATATATATATATAAACATCTGATACCATTGAATAGGTATAATGTCTAATAGCCATGCATCTATTGAAACAAGGGTCTTCACATGTCATCCTTGCTATCATTTTTAGCTGAATTGTGGTAGCTTGTCTCATATCAGGTTTAGTATCTAGTAACTTCTGGTTCAACTGTGAATATAACCCATTACTTTTGCAAACAAATGTGGGTCAACCAGTATAATATCCTTCGTTGCCTCACTCTATCAATAACTGTCAATTTATAGCCAGGCCACCTTCATTAATGAGAGGAATTGGATTCACTGACCAACTTCACCTATTGGCCTGTTTCTGCCTTTCACTATATCTAATCTTTACATATATCAAACAAGGCAAAACTCTATCCATACAGTAGTGCCACCCTGTGCCAATCAGAGTAATCAATGGATGCCAGAAGGCTTGTGCATAAAATCCCTATCTAATGCCTACTCATCCAATATCCCCAGACTAGTTTCTGGCTTGTGGCCATCATCAGTGAGGAGCCTTGGATCTGAGAGCACTGCACCTAGATCTTAGGATCTAATGCAACCCCCAACAACCACCTTTTATCTCCACTTAACTACAAAACTATGAGAATGAAATGAGTAAGCATTAGATAGGGATTTTATGCACAAGCCTTCTGGCATCCATTGATTACTCTGATTGGCACAGGGTGGCACTACTGTATGAAGAGAGTTTTGCCTTGTTTAATAACAATTATGTGCTAGTATGAGATAGTGATCATGTGATGTTTAGTGACTATACATATATCCATTGATCTGTAGAGATAAATGCTGAGTCTAATCAAGAAAAGATTGTAATATGGATGTCCATTATTGGAAGGTATGTTGAGCCATAACAGTCCCTCCCTCTGGCTAAAATTAGTGTTGGAGAATATAGTTACAAAGATATATTGGTGGATGTCTTTGTTGCATCCTGCTTCTTCAGGTCTAGTTCCATTATTGTAAATCAGGTGTGGTGTCTTCAACTGTAGATGTACTATTTTCATCAGTATGTCTGGCGCTTCATCAGCAAATCTGTTATGTTTGAACCTCAGATTCTTTATTTCTGGCTGGTGACCTACAGTTCAACCATAGCTGATCTCTGAGCTTGTGGTGTTGGTGTCACTCTGCAGTTTGAAAAACCAGTGCCTGAAATCCTTTTTCACTAAACATGAGACATAGAATTGGGTACTTATCTTCATTTTAGTACCTCTAATTTTCCTTTTTTTATTAGGTAGATTAGATCCTAGAACTAAACGTAATAGTTCTCAAGAGTCCTGTTAAGTGGTAGTTATGTTGGCATTTCCCCCATGCCTGAGTTTTCTGTAGAATGCTGCACTAATAGCATTCTAGGAATGCAAGTCTCCCAGCTACCGGTACCAACTTTCTTAAGCATTTTTTTAATCTGTTAAACGAATCTCTCAGCTAGCTATTGCTTTCTGGGTTGAATGGAGGGCTGAATATTATTAATAGCACAGAATTATCTGAATAGATCAGAGAAAAA
Organism: Epiperipatus broadwayi; assembly: GCA_028023455.1. Taxonomy (NCBI): domain Eukaryota; kingdom Metazoa; phylum Onychophora; class Udeonychophora; order Euonychophora; family Peripatidae; genus Epiperipatus; species Epiperipatus broadwayi. Next base: position 6,462,501 of record JAQFVV010000069.1, read on the forward strand.
GGATGTGCTATTATCTGATACTATAGTTCTAAGCAGACTATGAGTAGTGATGTCTCCTAAGAAACTCAATGCATGCTATAATTTCATCACATCCTGCTACTTAAAGAGTATGCATCAACCACTATTATCAAAAGCTTGTCATTCCATGGGTCATTGTGCACAACATGAATTCTGTTCCAGAGATCCTTAGGTTCAGGTTACAGACCAGTTTTTTTTTTTTGCTAGCACATTTTATTTAATCTTATAATGCAGTAATGATGATCCTTAATCTTGAAATCATGGAGTTCAAAGTAGGTAATCGGACATAGAATATAGCTAACATTTTCATTTTGACAATTCCTGGGTTCTCATTATGTAAAATTTTAAGAACTTAGGATTGGCCAGCTGATGGAATTGAAACTCTTGATTGCAGGTGATGTAGTTATTCTCAGTGGAGTGCTCTAGCCTTCGAATACAATGTCAGATGCAACTTATCAAGTTTTACGTTCACCCTTGATAAATCCATTTCAGTATTCTTTGGAATATAGCATCAGCAATAATCAATGAGCAAACAATTTGCTATTGACTGGTGCATTACTTCCAAGTCTATTATATTAATTTGACTTTTTGAGTTTACTTTGTTTGCAGCCTCTGCAGGCAATTGCATGGGGAATTTGTTTTGCCTAAATGTAGTCTAGTTTAAAGTCATAGTTTGATAAAAAATTGAATCATTTCAGCATTCATGGTGAGAATGCTAAGGGATTCCTTTATTGGTTGCGAAAATTTCCAACAATATTCTATGATTAGTCTTTTTAATGCCAGTGATCAGGGTTAAGGCTTCTATCAATCTGAACAGTTTTTTCAGCTTTTGAGAGACACTTTAATGTGAATGCAATGGGAGATTGTCTCTCATCATTATTACTACAGGACTGCAGCACTGATCCCTTCTGGAAAGACATCACAACTTACTACCAGCATTCTTTCTAGGTCAAAGTGTGAAAATTCTTTTGAATCTGATATCAGTTGTTTCAATTTTTTAAAAACTCTGTCATGATTAGTGTCCCACTTCAAGACTGCATCTTTATCCCCAAGTCTATATAGTAGTTCAGAAGCCTCAGTTTATGATGTAGAAACCTCAAAATAATTGATGAGGTCCACAGGAGTCATTGCCTCTTTAACTGCCTTAACCCTTTTCTCTGTTGGATGGTGATTGCATCTAACCTAGCATCTAACCTATATTCCATGAATTCAAGTTCTTTAGGCTCAAAAATGCATTTTTTCTAAACTTATCTTAATGCCTGAAGTTTTACATTTGTGTAAAAGTCTCCTACAACTTATAAAAAATCATCAAGGTCTGAGAGTACTCCAGGTATTTCAGCAACAAGTTGGTCAACAACATTCTACAACATTGCTGGTGTGACAGATATCCTAAATAGCAACCAGACCATCTTAAACAAACCCCATATGAAGTGTCCCTTTAGATTGGTCATGAATTGACAGCTGCAAGTAAGCATGTCCCATATCGACTTTTGTAAAGATTCTTTCACCAGACAAACTAAGATCTATTTGACTGATGGTGTTAATTATCTACTGCCAGAGCTTTGTAGACTATGTATCGATAATCACCACAGATCCGAACATCACCATTCTGTTTGATGATTGGAACAATTGGAGTAGTCAACTCTTGCAGTTTGCCACTCTTCAAGATCATCTTCCACTTTAATTCTTATGTTAATAGTAATGGTCAACAATGACAGCTTGTTGATTTTATATTTTTATTTCCTGCTAAGTGGAATGTGTGTCCCAAGTAGAGACCCAGTGTATTATCAAATACTTCTGAACCAATACATTTCAATTTACCTATACTTGTGAACTAGTTCACTTTGACCATCACCCATCTTAAGTGATGCTCACACAACCATTGGCATATATATATAGTTTTTTTTGGCTTAGACTTTTATCTTGGCTTACCCCAAGAGAGGAATTTCATTGCTTTGGTGACAAGTTGCAGCTGATGTTTATTTCTTTTGCCTTTTTATTAATAATAGCCTATATATGTTTTAACACAATGGTAACTGGAGATTCAGAATTCAGTTCCTTTGTTGCATCATTAATTATAATTGCATATTTAAAAGTTGAATCAATGACTCTCATATTATTTTTATACATTAATTTTTATTTGATGTTACATTGTCCTTGTGGTTCTTCTTTTCTGCATGCCTTGCTTCTTTTTTTTTTAAGACAAGTTGCTTCTCTACGTCTGATATATTTATAAAATTTGCAAATAGTATTTCTAAATGATTGTGCAGAATATGTGTGTTCCAGTTTGTTACATCTATAACAAACTCTCACAACAATGTTATCAATACTAATCCCTTAAGCTCATTCTGATTGGAAAAATTTTAAAGTCTGTTTCAAAGCATTTAATACTGGGGCTATTTTAATTTAAAGGAACAGTCTGTTTAAATCTCCACAAAATGAGCCAGTTGTTTGCAAGACCATAAATTCAAAGATAGTATTTGGAACCATTAACATTTTGTTTATGAGTCCATAATTATGTATTCTGCAGATGAAATGATCTCTTAATGCTTTGTTTAAATAATCCAAAGCTAAATGCAATCTTCCTGAGCTTAGCAACAAAATATCTCTTTCTTTCCCTTCCCTTGAATATAGAGTTGAAATGATATCTACATTATCATTAGAGGTTTTGGACAGAAAATCTCTGAAGTAAAGATAGCACTTTCTCAAAAACAAGGTCTGCTGGAAGCAATAGTTTGGACTGTCTTACTTTCTTTGCCTTCCTTTGGAACAGTGCTGAAGTGATATATCTGCATTATCATTAGGATTTTTAGACAGAAAATTGCTGACAGTAGAGATAGCACTGTCAAAATCAAACTGGGCTGGAAGCAATGAAATAGATAATGAATGCAAGATTTCACATGTCTGCACATTGCAAATCATTACAAATGTTGCTAATTTTAATTCACATTTTTAAATCTGATTCATTGGAAGATAAAAGAGCACTTGATATATACAGGTTTGTCAATTTCCCAGAGAGCCAGAATCAAATTCCTCCAATGAGCTATTTTTAGCCATAATTTTTTTTTATGCTATGAAGAAAAACATTAGTTGCCCCAGAACTAACTAACTACTGCAATTCTTTTCACATCTCAAGAGACAAACTGAAGACAGCACCAAATCTTTTCTGTTTATATGTAACACAAACTCACACGATATACTTAAATATTTTATTAAACAAACTTATATATAAAATACATACGTAAACATGTGAAAGTTTGCTTGATAACATTGGCTAGTATTAAGTTTAATGCCATGCAACTATTGAAAAAAGAACTTTTGGAGCCTTTCTAAGTGAGTCTAACATTTCCAGTTATACTGTGGTAGCTTGTCTTGTGTCAGGTTTAGTTTATGAAGCTTTGAATTCAACTGTGAACATGCTTTATTGCTTTTATAATTAAATATGAAACAACCAGTATAATTTCCATTGTTGCTGGATCCTGCCCCCAAATGGACTCCCAATTTATAGCCAGATCCCCTTCCATGATAGAAACAATAGGATTCACTAAGTATCTTCATCTATAAGGCCTGTTTTTGCCATTGGCTATATTTTATTTATACATATACTCATTGGTTTGTAGCGCTAAATGCTGAATCTGAGCAAGATAAGATTATAATCTGATCAAGTCCATCATTTGATGTAAAGTGAGCTATAACAAGTTTATCATCTGAATCTTTCATGCCATCAGACATCTCTCTACAATAACTCTTAACAGATTTCATTTTTAAATTGCATATACAGCAATTCTAATTCTTTTTTTGTATAAAAGTATGTATATGTTAAGTATGAAATGCTTTTGGCATTAAAAGAACAATGAGAAAGATACACATAGCAGACTAGGAGTTCTTAGTAATGAATTTGTATGAGACAGAGTAATCGCTAACGAGTCATTTTGTATTGGGGCAAGTTCTATTAAATAAATGATTGCACTCTTGAGCTATCTGATTTAGGGGATTATCTTTGCCCTCCCTAACACCAGAATTGCCCTAGAAAATGTAATCTAAAAATAGCCTATTTAAGAATATTTGACTAGTCTACTATGCTTGAAAATTTTCAGTGGATCATCATCATCATTATCAACCATTATCAATCCACTGCAAGATGAAGGTCTCTCCAAGTTTAATCCATCTTCTCCGATCTTTAGCTTCTCTTTTCCACATCACCCCTACACATTTTCTTATTTCATCCATCCATCTTACATGTGGTCTCCTTCTGGGTCTTTTACAATCTCTTGGAATCCAGTTTAAAATTTCAATTGTCCATCTATTATCATCTCTTCTAGCAATATGTCCAGCAATATGTTCAGTGGATATTACATACATAATGTACACATTATTTTACATGAATTTCTATAGGCTATTATTAAAAAGAGAAGAGAGAAATCCTTAGATCCACCACCAACTCTTCAGAAAATTGTCTTCAAAACAGGATTGGAAAATGTGCTAAAGTAAGTGATAAGCAAAAAAATTAACTTCAAATATTCCTTATCAAATTCTAGCTAACTCATGGAAAAAAATCTTTTTAATGAAAGGCATCAGTGAATGCATATCACTTTATATTAAATAAAATGGCATTTACTAACATACTAAGTTTTTAAAATTTATTTTTATATATTTAATTTCATTCTCTGTTTTATTATTATTATTAAATATATATATATAATTAATGCCAATCATTGTATCAGTTAGGCTGTATGTTAATGATATAATGAATTATTAGCATTAATTTTAAATTTTACAAAAATCTAGGCTTAATTAGTAGAAATAAGCTATTGTTCTCATTAAATAAGATCAGCAAGTATGATTAGATATTCAAAGAGATGGAGGGAGTCCTAGTTACCAAATATTCTACTTTTGAAAAACATTTAAGCAAGATAACATTTAAAAAAGTTTTTTTTGTGTGTGTTATTGTACTATTTTCAATATTCACCACACTACAAAAAATTTTGGAAAATTATTCCTCTACATGGTTTGGTGCAGTCACAGAGTGTCAGATTCTGGAGTATACTATCATCCTTTGCCAATATCAATTCTGACACTTCCAGTAATTGAACTTGTTATGCATTTTTAAACAATAAAATCATTTGATTATCTCCTTTAAAATCTTAAAGTCAATACTCTCAAAGTTTTGGTAAAAATGATTTATTTATTTCCCATGAAAAAAAAAAGACAGAATGAAAGCTTAACTCACTTTTTCTGATCCATAGCTTCTCTTGATATCATGATAGCAAACATCCTTACCTCATCTACCCATCTCATACTTGACTTTAAGCCGTTTACAATCTAATCTATTGCAGGAAGAGCATTATGGGAATAAACATGACCATTAGACCCTTGTCTATAAAAGTAGAAAGCTAGACTAGATCTTATAAATTAATACTGCAATAATAAAAAAAAAATTATTAATAGAAAAAATAAAAATTCAAATTCGGCAAGTCAAATTAAAAAAAATTTTTTTTTTCCTATACTCATTCCTTGTTTCACCTTGAAGTGACAAATCCATGGTAAATTTTGTAACTGTTCATCTTAGCAATGTTTTTTTTTAAAATTAAAATTATTTTAAAACAATAACAACTCTCTCCATAAAGTAGTGCCATCTGGTGCAAGCAATAGTAATCAATGAATGCTACAAGATTTGTAAATGAAAATCTCACTTAATACCTACTCATACAACAGCTCCAGACTAGTTTCTAGCTTGTGACCTATATCAGTGAGATCTTAAATCTGAGACCACTGTATCCAGATCTTTGGTTCTAATTCAACTCTCCAGCAGCCATCTTTTATCTTTCTAACCAATTATAAAGCTATGAATCCAAAATGAAAACACAATAATGTTTAGCTTGTATAATCATATAGATCTGAATGTAGTTCAGTATCTATACTTGGGTATGTGTTTTCATTGATAAAATGAATAAAAAACAAAATGAGAATATCTGACTGATTTAAATTTGAAAAGTATTCTGTTTAGATCCAAACATTAAAAACCTGGTGAAAGCTAATTAGACTTAAAAACCTTACTATAGTAAGCAATAATTAAATTTTATTTTTTTCTAAGTTAAACATTATTTATCTATAGTACACTATATTTTATAAAAAAAAGTAAATAGCAGCACAAAAGTTATATAGTACATGTGAACTCATAGGAGTAAAAAATGGTTAGTAACCCATAATCTATTGTTATTTCTTTTAGTAAAATCTCCAGTCCAATATCATTTCAGCATTTAAATTCTTTCAATCATCTCAATGATTCTTGTTGTTTTATCACACAAGTATTTTGATCCTTCTTTATTACTCCCAATAAATCTTTTCTCCATACTTTGTTGTATTGTGTGCAATCTCAATATTACTTTTTTTTAAAATTAAATATCCAAAAATCAGCAAATGTTCTCTGATGAAACTTATTTATTAAAAAAATTTCTCTTCAAACAAATAGGCATATTTCATTCTGAAATTATTTTCATCAAAAGAACTCTATTAAAGTTGCATTATTAATATAGATAGTTCATAATCTTTCCTAATTCATTAACTTCAATATTTACTTCCTTCTTTTATAAGAAATTATTTAACACTTTAAATCTTTTTTAGCATTTTGGTGGATTGATTTGGACAGTATTTTGATGTAAGAAATATAAATTCTATTTTTACTCTAAGCTAAGAATGATTAATTTATTCACTAATGCAGACATGGTGATTATAAAATGTAATTATATTCAGACATTTTCTGAAAAGACTGATTGAAACGTAGCTTACCAAACACATTTTAAATGATGAATAGGCAAAAAATATAAAAAAAAAAAAATTAGGTAATGAGTGAATTATAAAATAATAGGTAGCAAAAATATTAAACTGCTAATTCATTAATAATTAGAAATGTAAATCAATTCTTCTTTTAATGAGATACTCAAAGCTAATTTAGTGGACAAAGTATTAAGATGTGACTTGAACTGCTCAAATTGATGGGTCATAAAGAACAATGAAGAAATAATACTATTTTAAATACTTTTGTAAATATTTTCTTCAAAATAAAGCATAAAAGACTTACAGATAAATGATCTTTTTTTTATAGAAATAGTTATTCTAAATTTGTGTGTGTGTTAGTATAAAACAATTCAATATTTTTCAAGGTAAAATATTCATTATTTCTGAAGATTACCAAAACATATAATTAATAATATTTAATAAACTTACTGAGGAAACTTCTTGAAGTTTTTCTTCAAAACTCTTGTGTTCTTTTATGCAGCCAGAAAATTTTGGCATAGTTGACTGAGGATGACACAAAAAACATAAAACTCTGGGTTCCACAACTATCATATCATTACAATTAAGATGACAATCATTTATCAAATCATCAACCATTTTAGATGTTTGAAATTCAATAAGAAAAGATTCCTAATTTTAAAAAAAGAAAGTTATGCTATGTATATTTTATATGTAAATTACATTAATGTAAAATAATACAGAGTTTAAATATAAAATTTTAACAATATTTATTGTAGCAAGTATACTTTCAATGTTCTCATGTCATATTCATGGTCAGTCTGTTAGTAAATGCACTGAGAACAATTTTAAAACTTAGCACATTATGAACTATATCATGATATATAATAAGGAGTATAAGCTATCATATGACATGTTTCAACTCTAACCAAATTATTCCTATATACTAGAGTTCTAAAACATCCATCCTCTTTGAAAGTTAAATTACTAGCTTCATGCAATATATATTATTTTTAAAAGGATAAAAGATATTTTTGCATATGGTAATAACTTAGATTGGTTAAACAAACATTTTGTAAGGCAAGGACAATTACAGACCTATCACCAATTAACATTTACTATAAATACCAAATTACAAGTACTTTTAATAAATCCACTGAGATTAATTATAATTAATAAATTCTTCATTGATTACAATAAAATATATAAATGAGCATTTATAATCAATGTTAATTAATGCATGATCTTAAACTAAGCTTGTAATTGTCCTTGCATTAAACAGAAAGTATCAATATTATTTGATATTGTTTTGCATAATAAAAATTTTCATCATGTGTAAAAATATCTTTCAGCTTAAAAATAATATATATTGTATAAAGCTAATTATATATAAATCTTTGATCACTATGATAATATAGAGGACAGGTTATTAGAATTCTGACATAATTGAAAAATATGATTTTAGTTTCTCTATTTCATGTTAAAGTAGGGATTGGCATCATTTAAAATACATTAAACTTTAAAATTTGCATCACAGAAAGCAATACACACACTTTTCTGATTATATATAAAAACATCAATTTAACTTTCACCATTGAATATATTTTATGATCTTTCAAATAACAATGTTTAATAATTTTTTTTGTTAAACATTGCAGCTAAATTTCTATTGATAGTGTAAAGGAAACTAGTGTTATTCAATGTCATTACATACTTATGAAATATTTACTTAATAATTTACACATACACATGTTTAATACATATATGATGTAAAAATTCCTATTTTAAAAACAAAATAGATTTTTTTTTTTTTTAAAAAAATAAGGTTTAAATATAAACCAGAAAACATATTTATCAAGAAAAAAGGATATACAATTATATTCAGAATTTTTTATTATAAACTGTAAAAAACATAATAAATAGTCCAAGAGTTAATCTTATTAAAAAAGAAGTTACAATAAAGGCTTTATGAGTAAATAAGCAAATATTTTATCTAGCGCCGTGCTTACAATTATATTTTCATTCCAATATCAGCCTTTCAAGCTAATTGAGCACGCGCCTTTTGAGTGTTAAATAAATGAATACTCTCCTCTTCAATCCAAGATATAGTATTTATGCAGGAATAAAAAGAATCCCTCTATACTATATCTTGGATTGAAGAGGAGAGTATTCATTTATTTAACACTCAAAAGGCGCATGCTCAATTAGCTTGAAAGGCTGATATTCGAATGAAATAAAGGCTTTACTATTACCTTTAGGTCTTATTTTAAACTATTGAAAAATTCATATCTAAAGCAAAGATGTTTGTTGATATCTCGAGAATAATGAAGCATATACTTCCAAAGACTAGAAACCTACAACTATTCAAATGTAAGATTAATGTTTTTTTTGTCTCTTTCAGTTTATAATAAAATTTATGCAGCAATCTTAAAAAAATTATATCTGAATGCAATTTCATATATTCATTCATCTTGAAAGAGAAGCTTTTTGGCTTACTGTATTTGATTCTTTTATTTTTGAAAGAAAAATAATATATATTCCCTACATTTTTAAAAATTCTGTTTTCTTCTGTAGTGCAAAAGTTCTTATTTGATCATTCAACAACTAATATATCATTTAAAATTTTAAACGTGAGATAACTTAACATTTTTTTTATTCAATAAAATGCATTAGTAAAATCACTCTGAAATTACATAATTTCAGTTTTTTATTTCATTTTATAAATCAAAGTTTTTCTTATTTTCAGGTTTTTAGTTTGAATATTAAAATGAAGTTAAAGATAGTTACTGAATTCTTGACTGCATTGCTTACAGCTTTGAATCCCAAAGTTTCATTGGTAAAAATAAAATCCAGAAACTGGTCTGAGGAAGAGGACTCAAATGCAGTTAAGCATCTGATAATTATTTGATAAATTAAGTTTTACAAAAGATAATGTTAGAATGAGGAATTTCTCATGCTATTCATATCAACTTGGTAATCAAGTAATAAAAATAAAGCAATTATAAATAAAATTTGTGATTTCTTAACTTATAAAAAACGGTTGATTTCCTATGCAAAGAATCCTATTTGTATTTTCACAGATTAGCAGTAACTATAGGCTGTAAAAGCTTTAGTTATCACAATTTTTTTGAAAGACTTTCATTAATAGATCTAATCCATTAATACCTTCATCAAAAGCTCAACTAAACATTTCTATTGCTTACAATAAATTTGTATCTGAAACAAATTTTATTATGTAATATATTTATTTTTAACTCTCCCTTTATATTTCAAATTATAAGAAACTATTTGAAAATTCAATATAACAAAGATTAATAATCCAATTGCGACAATCCCATTTTTACAAATAAAATGAAAGAATAAACATGAGAATAGTGCAGTTTTTAAAATAGGAAGGGACAACTAGGAAATTTCATTAAAATTTGTTTCTTGGATTAGTCAAATTGTGTTGATTTCCTTAACAATAATAAAAACTAAAAGATATTATACATACTTAAAAACAATTCTTTAAGCTAAAATAATAATAAATTATTATAAATTAATAAATCTTGGAGTCAGAAGAAATAAAAGAAATATAAACCTATGACCTCTTGAATTTTTACACAATTTAAAATTAGCATTCTTAGAAAGACAGTTATGATGTCAATCTAGAATTTAAAACTTAAAAATTCTTTCTAATGTAAGAAGATTATTGATGAAGAACTCTTTTCACCGATAGATGTGAAAATTATAATAGTTATATGCTATTTCTGCAATTTTTTATTCAAGTTCAAACATATTTTCCAATTATGTCTGACTTGAGTTTGAAATTCATCTTTATTCTTGATTTGTCAGGGTCATCAAGCCTTATTAAGATCCTAAACTTATAATAAAGCAGTATATCATTTTATTCTGGATTTTTCTGATAATGAGATGTGGATATATACATTTTTATATTTTCATTATGAAAGTTGGTCACCTTTTTTTCATTTAAATATATTTTAGTGCTATGCTAAATTTTTACAATTATTTGATTTCTATTATTTAAATACGAGTTAAACCTATTATTTTTCTAGTTACAACTGGCTTTAGTTTGAAATTCATGCTTATTACTGCACATATTAAGGGAAATCAAACTTTATTTAAATCCCAGACTTAGAGAAATATACTATTTTAATCTCAATTTTTCTGTCAATGAAATCGATCAGCCCTCTATCATTTATATATCAACTGTAGTTTGTGATTCTCTTAATCTAATTCATTCTAGCATAAAGTTAACAAAAAAAATCTTAATAACTTACATGCAACTTTGATGATTTGTAAACAAATATTTGTATAACATTTCCATATTTCTGACAATAAGAATGCAATTCCTGAACATTATTAGGACATAAAGTGTGAACAAGCACAGTTCTTGAAGCTGCAGCTTTTTGCTTTTCTATTAAAGTTAAAAAACTTGTAAATGGTTTATCTAGTAAAAAAAAAAAAGTTAATCATATAAATTATTTTCTGATAGTAATCAAATCAAATAAATATTTAATATTACTATTTAATATTAAGTAATGATATATAATAGTAATTTGATTTCATTAAAGATGTATATAAAAATAATTTCAAAACATTAAAATTAAACATAAATCCTATGTGAGTAGCATTCTTTATTTTAAAATGAGCAGTTTCAACTTGAAATTTACCAAATGTTACCCACCATTTCTTTACATAATAAATTTTATCTGGATTTTCTCTTTCCACATAATGAAGAAAAATAAAACTAATAATTATATTTTTATTCATTATATACTAACTATAGATTTGATTGCTACATATATAAATATAATATCTGTTACAGAATAATATTTATAATAAAAATTATGAAATATTACGCTGATAATAAAACATAGGAGTACTTTCAATTAATTTCTTCGAGTGAAAATCATTTAAATATATATTTAACCGAAGTAAACATTATCATGTTATATCCAAGATTAATGAAATTTTAAATTCACACATTGTTTATTCATTAAAAATATCTTACTTCTATTTCTCAAAATTGCCTTCTCCATTTTTTATATACTATGGTTTCTATCCTCATAAAGAGTCTTAGTATTTTCCAGATCAAAATTGAAAGTAAACTATCATGTTTTTATGATCAAAGAAAACAGATACTGTTATTAAATTGTTACTATTATTATTTTTTTATATATTTATATAACAGTTGATACTCTTTTAATTTTTTGTCAAGACTACACCTCAATTCACTGATGTATCAAGTCTCGCACAGTTACATGAAATTTGATATACAATATAATTTTTCTGTTTCAAAGATATAATATTTTTTGAATTATTTACTAATCTATTAATATTAAGTGGAAAATAAAATGAAATATTATATAAATCTCTCTCTATATCTTAAAAAATATAGCTGGAGCATTTGAAATATATGGGATATTTTTTTTTTTAACTTTCTGCTCCTTTAAATTAGTATATATTTTTTTAAATTAACATAAAGTATAGGGTATAGTAAATTTGTTTATTGTTTACCCAATTTCAATAAATTCTTTTGTAAAATTTTCAATGTTTTGTGATTTATCATTTTCATAACATTATTTCTCATTGACATTGGATATAATAATAAACAAATTTACCAGACTTCGTCAATTTAAAAAATAAATATATTAAAATCTATAACATATGTTTCAAATGTTCAAGCTAAAGTTTTAAAAATATATATAGAGATTTATATGTTTCATTTTGTGTTCCATCTAATATTAATAGGTTAGTAAATAATTAAATTTTTTTTTATAGTTTTGAAAGAAAAAAAGTGATATTGTATATCAAAACTCATGTAAATGCAAGACTTCATATATTAGGGAACTGATGTGTAGTTTTGACAAAGGGTTAAAAGAGCATCAGCTGTTATATAAACATATAAAGAATAATAGTAGAAATGATTTAATAACAGTGTTTTCTTTCATCACAAAAATATGCAAGTTTTTTTTTCAATTTTGATCTGCAAAATATTAAAATTCTTCATGAGGATAAAAAACATAGTAAAATAGAAATAAAATAACTTTAATGAATAAACAATGTGTGTAGTTAAAATTCAAGAATCTTGGGATATAACGTGATAATGTTTACTTCCTTTAAATATACATTTAAATAATTTTCAGCTGAAGAAAGTTAAGAAATTAACTGAAAATACTTCTGTTTTATTATAATTATTTGTATAATATATTATCATCATTATATATATATACATTATAATAAGGAGACCTACAAGGAATGAAATTGTTTTGCTGTTTTAAATAAATTTTATTTATTTTTAAATTCTTTAATAACAATTTTGTTTAAAATTGAGTAATATTTGAAACATATATATAAAATTAATAGCAACTTGTAAATGAGCATGGCCATCCTGTCTCCAGAAAAAAAAAGAGTTAAAAAATGAATTTTGCAATGAATACGGGAACTAATCTATCAATCGTAAAAAGGCTATTATCAACATTTTCAACCATTGTTATTTATTGCAGGATGATCATTCTGATTTAATACAATATTTTTTTCTATTCATAGCTTCTCTTCATATCATTCAACACTTTTTTTAAAATCTCATTCATCTCTCTCATATATGACCTTTTCTAGTTTTGTGGATCTATTTTAGAAATTCATTTGTCCATTTACTATTATCATTACTAACAGAATGTCTAATCCAGCTTCATTTGTCCCTAATTCTTTGAATGATACTTGCTTTCTCAACAATATATTTTGTTTTTAAACATTCCTCATTAACCTCAACATACATTTCACATTTCATTGCACGGTCTGCGCTCTTATATTATTGATCTCAGATGCATATGAAGTGACATTACCAAAATATATTTATTAAAAATTTTTTCTCCCCAGCACAAAAGCATATTTCTTTTAATATTAAATTATGATTAGACACAATTTATTCAAGTTTAATTTAATGATTAATTTCATTATGTTTTCATCTACATTAATAATCTTTACAAAGTATTTATAATTATTAACTTCTAAATCATTAATATCAATCTTTATTTTTTTTTGAAAAGCCATTGAATATAATCTTAATCTTTTTTTACATTTGTTTTTAATCCTATTTTCTAACTTTCATCTGATAGTTTATTTAACATTTCTTAAAGCTACGAAATATTATTTGTAAAAATAATCTTAAAATCTGTAAAATCCATATGATTTACATAATATCTATTTAATAATGATGCTTCCTATTTTTGATCTAAAAAAATATTAACATAAACAGCTGTACAATCACTTTTGTATAAACTCTTATCAAATTTAACTTTTTAGTATCACCATGTTGACTAATCATTGATATTATATTATAATAAATATTCCTCAAAAATTTGTCAAATGGATTTATGCATGCTATTTAAAAGTCAAATTACTTTTCACAATGTACTAATTCAGTGAGGGATGATAACTCATAATTTTTTTTAATACTTGGAAATGATCTATTATATTATACAAATACAGTTAAATTTTTGATGACTTAACTTGTTTATCATCATAATCAGATATTGATGCACAGCTTTGCAAACAATTTATTTTTTCACCTGCATCTTTTAAAATACCAATATAATGATTCCATCATTTTAAAAAAACTTTTTACTCTTGAAAAGTTAATTTGCATGTTTCACCCATATATTTAATCATAACCATTTTCAACTATTATCAGTTCATAACAAGACAATCTCTCCAAGTTTAATCCAGTTCTCAATCTATACTTTTTTTTTCTTTACATCACACCACTGAACTTTTTTACTACATCTATTAATCTCAGATATTGTCTTTTATAAAGTCTTGGGATTCAATTAAAAATTTCAATTATCTAATTTCTTCTAGTCCAGACTCCATTTTAATCTCTTAATTCTTTCAATGATCACCATTTCTTATGCTTGCTTACAAGTGTTATTAAAACAGATGAAACTCTCTATACATATTGCCACTCAGTGCAAGCCAGAGCAATCAATGGATGCCAGAAGGCTTGTGCATAAAAACCCCATCTAGTGCCTACTCATCCAATATCCCCAGACTAGTTTCTGGCTTGTGGCCTTTGTCAGTGAGAAGCCTTGGATCTTAAGATCTAAGTGGTGCTCTCAGATCCTAGGTTCCTCACTGAAGAAGGCCACATGTTAGAAACTAGTTTGGGGATATTGGATGAGTAGGCACTAGATGTGGATTTTATGCACAAGCCTTCTGGCATCTATTGATTATTCTGGCTTGCACTGAGTGGCAATGCATATAGAGAGTTTCGCCTGTTTTCGTTTCTTTCAATGATGTTAATAATAGTTGTTTATTCTTTAAAATTTATGTATATATATTTTTCTTAAATTATTCTCAGGCATTATGAGTAAAAAATATTTTCTATCTTTGTCTTATTCCTTCCATATATATTGTGACGACCACGTAAAGTCGTCGACACACATATATATTTATTAATAAAATTAGAAAGTAATAAAGGTGAAATAAATTAGTTAATAAATTTTTTTAAAAAATTTAAGGAAGGAAAAGGAAAAATTGAAATTCTAATGTCAAAATTACTGTGGATTGTGTAATAGTAAGAGAAGGGGAGGGGGGGGGCTGCATAAATAAAGAAATGTGTCTCTTTCTCTCTGGTAAATCAAATGCTAGAAAGTTATTTTGTTTATTGTGGGAGAGGGGAAGTGGATGCATAAAAGAAAATGCGTTTCTTCTCTCTTTTAAAAAATATATTATAACAAATTAAAGTAAATGTAAAACATAAATGTGGAAAAAATGAATGAATTATAAACTTTAAATAAAATAAATGTAATATGTGATATATAAAAAAGAAACAATATGGCCGTAAGTGTGAAAGTCTGTTGGACAAATTAAATTCCACGGACAAAGAAATGTTATCAACGGAAGATCTTGGCCTGATCTGTTAAATTAATTGGGACTTACATTCCGGCCACTAATTAAATAAAGAAACATAATGATAAGAATTGGTTGGAAATCTAAGTCTTAATTAAAAAAAAATTTAAAAACAACGAACAAAGAAAGATATTAATAAAATTACAATTTTTGTCTGGCATTGCTAGTAGAGACTTTAGAGAAGCAACAGCTAAAAGAAAATGGAAGAAGTGCGTGGCTAGTGGCGTTAAAGGGACGTGGGTTCGGAGTCAAGCCGTCTCATCACTGACTCGCAATGTAAGATCTCTGCCTGACCTGCTAGAGGGATCACCGCTTCTGTAGCTGTCGATGAAACTCAACCTAAAGAATCAACCAGAAAACTGGATGAAATAACCCCACAAACGGAGGAAGTTAATGGAGAACCTAAGGAATTAACAAGCCAAAACTGGAACGAAATTAACCCCACAATCTGAGGAAGTTAATCAAGAGCGCTCGGGAGAAATACCCATGGGACAATTACATAAGCCTAGGTAAAAGCATGCATGCATTTTCATTTGTCTACTATTTATAACTAAATATAAAATTAATGATTTGAGAAAAATAGAACTCTATCAACAGGACTTTAAGAACTTTTATATCTGATCTATTTGCATATATTTATTATAGCCATGTATTTATAAGTGTGTGTTTTTATTATTATAATGTAATTTTTTATATAAAGTGTAAATATTATTATTAAACATATTTGTCATTAAATTTCGTATCCTTGCTTTATTCTCCTATCACCAAGCTACGACAGGGGGGAAACTGTAAGTAGTGATTAAAGGGGCATACTGATTTATTTAAGATATTCATGTGCTGCTTGTTCGTGCGAAATCCCAATTCTAAAAAATAAATAGCAAGCGCTGGACATTCGTTAAGTTTCTTTGAAATAGTTTGCGTTGTTCAGCAGCCGAGGGTATCTTGGTCGGGAAAAATAACGCCAAGATAATATGTACGTATTGCCTTGGGGTTCGATCAAGGGTATAGATATGAAATTAAGTTTGTATCTGTATTAGCTCTCTGCTTGTATTGTAACGGCGTTGGTTAAAATAATAAATAAGATAATAAAGAATCTAAGTTGTAAACAATAAATGGATAGAAATAAAAGTTATGAAAAGAATAAATGGATATAATAAATAAGTATAATATAGAATAAAATAATCGAAATAAATATAGTTGAAGGTACAAATAATTAATCAACCGTACGAACAACCATTTCCGTTATAATATATATATTGTTGCTTTAATAACAGTTTTAAATTGTTGATTGTTATTGTCTAAGTGTTGATTGGTTTTTAATATGATATATATATATGTATATCTTTTTTAGTTTAAAGTATATTTATTGTAAATCAATTCAACTAATATTTCATTCTCACTCTAATAAATGCAATCTATCTCCTTTAAATAAGTTCCTTTTTCTGATTAACACATTCTTAAGCATTAATACTATTAATCTCTCACACATATTTTTACTCAAATTAACTCTACAAATTTTGTTTAAGTTAATCTATCAAATCTTTATACAACCCAATCACTCCTACTGGCCCATTCATTTCCTTCAAATATATAATCATATCTTCAGAATTCCTTATTGTTTCTTTTGTACCCCTAACTACTACATTAATTATATCCAACAAAATGGCAGTATCAAGCCTGTAGTAAGATCAGAAAGAAAAACTATTTAATTTTCATTGTGAATTAAAATATAAAATGAATCACCTTTTAAATGAAAGCATCTAAAAAAAGACAAGCTTTAATCAAATTATTTAAATCATTAAAACTAGTTGAATTACATTTTGTTAAAAAAAGACAAAGGTATATAGCCAACAATATTTTTTTGTTTATGACGCAAACCTGCGAACCTGCAACCCGGGCAACTGCTTGTAAGGCAGTCGCGCTGACCTCTCGACCACCAATGCAAGACTGCAAGCTATTAATTAAGGTACTGAGTTATAGTAGATAATATTAAAATGCGAAAAAAAGGTATTTTGTTTTCCTGTTTTTATTAATATTTCTTTATCAACAAAATTCGAAATCCAAATAATCTTACCAACAATCAATAATGCAATATTACTGATAGAATTGCTCTTTTTAAAATTACAATAGTTTTAATTTTATATATATATATATAAAGTACACACAATACAAAGCAAAGAACAGATTGAAATATTTTTATTTTACTGATACATAACTTTAATGAAAATATTTTCAACAATAATTAAATGACAATAGAAAATTTATTGTATTGTTTAAGTTATTTGGAGCATAGGAAAAGTTGTAACAGCTGTTGCAAACAACGCTGAACTACTATCACATTATTGCCAATATAACTTTATATTATTTCATGAATTTACTTAAAAATTTGCTATGTATGAGACAAGAATATAATTTAAGCAGCTGTGCACTCATTAACTATACTTTAAATTAAATATACCCAAAAGGTTTAAACAACTTGACGTTTTATTTACTCAGAATATATATACAAATTACTAGTAAGTTAGTATGTTCAAATAGTGGTTTGCTGGTTGAACTCCATAATATAATCAATCTAAATTTCACAGGAATAGTTCTGTATAGAGTTGGACTCTATTACAACACTTTATTAATGTTTTCAGGCATCACATGATCACCATCTCTTATACTGGCACATAATTGTTTATAAACAAGACAACTCTCCATACAGTAGTGCTACCCTGTGCCAACCAGAGTAATCAATGGATGCCAGAAGGCTTGTGCATAAAATCCCTATCTAATGCCTACTCATCCAATATCCCCAAACTAGTTTCTGGCTTGTGGCTTTTGTCAGTGAGGAGCTTTGGATTTGAGAGCACTGAACCTAGATCTTAGGATCTAATGCAACCCTCCAGCAACCATCTTTTATCTCTAAAATAATCCATAAACTTTCATTTCTTTGCTAAACTTCACAGTGCTAAATTATGTGATTATATTTTATTATGTAAATGAAGATGCGCTATGTATTCAATGTTATTGGCTTGAAATACACATTTAACTTTCTCAGCAACTTCTCGTATGGGATTTCTTCTACCGGCTTCAAATCACATAAATGGTTTGCTAATTGCAGGACATCCTGTACTGACATCCATAGCAGGATGGCAACTTTCAGCTTGCCATCAGTAATATCATTTATTATCATGTATTTTTCCACATTTTCACATATATCTGATATTGTATCAGAATGCTAACATCTAAAGATTTATCCATGTTAATAGGTAATATATACAGCTTCTGGTGACTGCGGCATGAATATTCAGAGGTTTAAATCTGTTAACTGTGGCAATTGATAAGTATGGGGTCCGACTATAATCTAAGCATTTGTACATTTATTAATTATACTTTAAATTAAACACACATAAGAAGTTTAAACAAACTTAACAATGAGTTTTATTTATTCAGAATGAATTACTAGTGACTTAGTATGTTCAGACAGTGGCTTGCTAGTTGAAGTCCATAATATAATCAATCTAAATTTTACATGAACAGTTCTGTATAAAGTTAATTCTATTACAACACTTTATAATGTCATTCATTTCACATAGATATTCTAAATTATTTCCCCAATAGCATTTTATTACTATTTACAATTCACTGACATCGGGTTGAACAAGTGTTTACTCTTTTTCTCTATACATAAATAATATTAATCATGAGCACTTCATATATAAACTATTTCTATACTTTATCAAGTCTTTATTTTAAAAGCTATTCACTTTATTTATTGTTTTTTATTTTTAATTCCATAACGTTCTAGATTAGCTTTCACTAATAACCTCATTAGCATTTACTCTGCTTTTCAATCTTGGTTTTAATATGCACCTTACTGCTCAGCATCTCTGAGTCAAATGAATTGGATTTGACTATATTTCTTTTCTTTTGCACTTAGTCTGCTTTTAACTGTTCCATTAGAAGTGCTACAGGCATTTTTAACAACTCTGCTAATTTGCATATTGTGCAAATTAGAATATGAGTTACTTGCAGTTTGCTTAATTCTATTTTTCTACATATCATTATTTCTATAGTGACATAACCCTGCCTGCATTGACCAGTTTTGTACCCACAATAAATCTATTAAATAAACACATAAACCAGTTTGTATATAGCATAATTCCTTCCATAACAATAATAATATAAGCGATACCAACAATTCTGAACCATTGTGACATGATTTTGGTAAAACAACAATGTAATCTATTAACATCATATGAATTTTATAAAAACGTATCTAGTTGTGCTTACATGAGATCAAAAATGTGATAGGGTGACAAAATGTTACCAAATTGCAGCTTTAGAAAGTAGTCATGCAACATTCAATGATCAACTAAAATAAAATAAATATTTGATTTTTATAATTTTTATAAAAAAATATATATAATATATAAATGCTTGATTTTGTCACTTTTTATGAAAAAAAAAGGTGAGAAAACTTAAAAAAAAAAAATTAAATGAAAGCTATACTTCTTTTACACACATTCCAAAGGACAGTATTGACTTTATTTTTTTTAAAACATTAATAATATCCAAAATCCTATACCTGATAAACATATCCGTACACTTTTCTATCTAGTCTGTCTGATTATAGCACTTCCAAGCTGAATCACCCAATAATAAATTCTCCTTACTCTTAATTCCTAGACATCTCATCAATGTGTTACATATCTTTATTATTCTGTAAATCAACTTTTCCATTAGACAATTCACCTCAAATTCATTTGTTCCACATTAATTATTTGTACTAATATTAACGTCAAAGTCGTCGTTATCGTTAATTAAAGATACTTTTGCAATGATAGCACTCATCTTAAATAAAGAATTCTTTCTTTCAACATTACAAGTAAAAGGAGTTGATAATTTTCAATTCAAACACTTTCTGACTTTGAAAACAAAATTTTCGAGATTTCAAATGTTAAGCAGGAACTTATGACTAAACAAAACTTTTACAGCAAAGCTATATTTAAACGGCGGTTTTCCTGTGCGATCCAGTATTTTACTTCTAAATAAGATAGCTTTCTATATAAAAGGCCAAGTAAGAAATTGCAAATATATAATGAAAAATACTACCACCATTATGAGATTCCGAAATATTAATCTATTTAAAGTAAGCCTTATAAATATCATAAGCATATGATAGATCCATTTTAAACATTCATTAAAAACACAAATTTAATCATCGTATTCAAAAGAAAGTACTGTACGTTACTTTTCAGAACCAAGGCGCGAACATAAAGTTACAACAAATAACCTGGACAGATATCAGCTCCAATTATCATGCGTAAAAACATTTTACTCATCTGCTTAAAAGATCGTTTTTCTCAACATTTTTTTTTATGCTGTAAACTTTGCCATTTACGCTTTTTTTCTTTTCTTTTAACTAATGTAAACTTTGCCATCTATATTTTTTTCTCTTTTAATTAATGTAATTTTCGTGAAGTACGTTAAATATTAATATATGGAACACTAAACAATTTAGAAAATAAAATCAAACATTAAATTAAAAAAAAAACATTTATCAAATAAGTTGCATATAAAAATCATTACAGTTTAGCATGAAAATATACATTCAAAATTCGAGTTAACAAAAATTACGTACTTGAAAATTTCAATTCATTTTTCAAATTTTCATTAAATTTTAATGGAGGTGAAGAAGCACTTACTGTCGCATTTTTTATTTGTTGGTAATAAAATAGTTTGCATCTAGAAGAGAGTAACTGTTCTTTAATTTTTGCAAAAATTGCTGTAAGAACAGCCATTGCACGAAAGAAATTCCGCAGACACAAAGCTGCAGATACACTTTACACTTCCTGCAAAAAGGTTTTTTCTTTGCTGCCATAGCGCGCAAATCAAATGCTGAACAGTTATATGATTTCTTATATATTACATATAGATGTCACAACGTTAACATCTGAATTTTGTTTTGGCAATATAGGTTTATATTAAAGAATTTGTTTTTGAAGTTTAATTGCAGTCAGTGATATCAACTGTTGAACGGGCAAGCAAGTAATTGATCTAATAAAACTTTCCCGTACTTAGCTTAATTTAGTATAAATGATAAAATGAATTAACAGAAAGATTTATTTTGTTCTTGAAAGGAAATAATATAATTGAAATACATTAACATTTCTGAGTAATGGAAGATACATGACTAACAGGCAAAACTCTCCATACAGTAGTGCCAACCAGTGCAAGCCAGAGTACTCAATGGATTCAAGGTTTGTGTCTAAAATCCCTATCTCCAATATCCCCAGACTAATTTCTAACTTGTGGCTTTTATCAGTGAGGAGCTTTTAATATTTTTCACTCTTTATAGCTTCTCTTTCAAGTGCTTCATACACTTAATTTTATTTTGTTTAATGTTTTGTATACATAGTAAACTGACTTCAGATCTATATGACTACACAAGTGAATGAGCTTGAATTGGATACATCTGTTTTCATTTTGGACTCATAGAGGTTGTATTAGATCTTGGAAATCTAGGTGAGTACTCACAGGTCTAGGGCTCTTTTCTGATGGGGGCTTTAGGCTGGAGGCTAGTCTGGGGATGTTGGATTGGTAGGCACTGAATGGGGATTTTGTGCATAAGTCTTCTTGCATGCATTGATTACTATGGCTTGCACTGGTTGGCACTACTGTATGGAGAATCAAAGTTAAAAATGGGATAGGACTAAGGAAACAATGCCCTTTGTCACCTATTTGTTTTTGTTGTATTTGAGAGAAATGGAGAGAGCAATAGAAAGACTCGGAAGAAGGGTATAGCTACCATTAATAGATAGCAAGGGAGTATATACATTTTCAGGCTTTTTATTTGTGGATGATGTCTTCTTGTGCACAGAGAGTAGGGAAGATATGAAAGTTATAATGAAGATGTGTAATGATGGAGAAAGAGATGGGGATTAGATTTAGTGAAGAAAAATCAAATGTAATGATGATTAATACAGGAAGAAGAGAAGACAAATTTTTTTGTATTTGGAATATAAAGTTAAGTGTTGTGAATAGGTATGACTATATGGGAATCATCTTAAGTGGTCAGAAAAATTGCTTGAATGAATGGGAGAAAAAATTGACAAATGAAGCAAAGAAAAGAAAAGTACTGATGAAGAAATTAACAATGTTTTCATATAATAAATATAATGTAGCTAGAATTGTATGAAATGGAGTAGCAGTGGCAGGGTTAACTTATTGTAATGATGTTTGTGTTAGTAAAGGGATGTTAGCTTACTTAGAAAAAGTACAAAGAGAAATAGGAAGACATGCATTAGATGCAGATGTGTGGATGTTAAAGGAGGGGATTCAATGAGAAGTTTTTATATAAAAGATGCAAAAAGCAAAATGAAAATGTTTGGGAAATTGCAATTTATAGATAATAAGAGAGTAGCCAAAATATTTAATTGGGTTATGAATCAAGGGCAGATAACCAGTTGAGTGAGAAAGGTAATATGGTATACAGAAGATTTGGATAAAGAATTTATGTCAGTACACTGATACAAAAGGTGGGATGATTGTGTTAGGAGAATTGTTGAGTGTTTGGGAGTTGTAGAGATGGACAACTAGTTTGGAGAGGAAAAAAATATAGAAGTAAACAATTCTGGGTGTGAATTAATTTATAATGACAAGGAAAGTAGTTCATTGTTTAAGGTTCGAACAGGATGTTTAATAATATACCCATAAATGGAAAAATATGGGTGATTTAGTCTGCAAGTTGTGTAAGAAAGGCATAGAATATGTCTGCAAGCAGAAAGGGTGCAAATAGTGAAGTGGAAGAATAAATATAAACAAAGTGATTATACAGAAAGTGGGTTCTTAGATTGTATGCTGAGTTTGGGAAAAGATAAGGGGAATATAGATATAAAGGCCATGGAGTTGACAAATATGTTATGGAAATGGGATGAATCAAGATAGAGAAGGATATGGGAAAAACATAGGACAGGGAATAAAAATTAATATTTCAACTGCAAATAGGCTAGTTGAAAAGCAATAACAATATTAAATAATGCTCAGTTGATATTAAATGAACATATTAAGGTCCTAAATATAAGGGATCAGAATGACTTAAGGTCAACATGAATATGACAACAATATTGGTATCAACAAGAGCTTTGAGAATTCCATTATCAGATTTTCAATAATGTGGATGGCTGAAGTGTTGGAGAAAGCTGCTTCATTAAAGTTTGAAGATTTGCTATATTGATATAAAATTTTATGCCAATAAACATCCCATGATCATCAATTCTTATGCTTGCTTATAACTGTTATTAAAACAGGCAAAACTCTCCATAGAATATTGCCACTCAGTGCAAGCAGAGTAATCAATGGATGCCAGCAAAACTGCAAGTCTTAAATTGAAAACAATATTTTCAATCCAAGCCCATTAGCTTATATAGTCATATAGGTCTGAAATCAGTTCACTATCTATACATTTTAGTGTCTTCGGTTCTGTAACCATAGCCACCACTATCCTATTAGGCAGGATTGGTTTTAAGCCAATAAATATTACATGATCACTATTTTTTATGCTTGCTTATAACTGTTATTAAAACAGACAAAACTCTCCAGAGAATATTGCCACTCAGTGCAAGCCAGAGTAATCAATGGATGCGAGAAGGCTTGTGCATAAAATCCCCATCTAGTGCCTACTCATCCAATATCCCCAGACTAGTTTCTGGCTTGTGGCCTTCATCAGTGAGTGAGGAGCCTTAGATCTGAATGCACTGCACCTAGATCTTAGGATCTAATGCAACCCTCCAGCAGCCACCTTTTATCTCTACTTAACTACAAAACTACAAGTCTTAAATTGAAAGCACAATATTTTCAATCCAAGCCCATTAGCTTATATAGTCATATATGTCTGAACTCAGTTCAGTACCTATACATTTTGATGTCTTTGCTTTTTTAATAACCATAGCCACCACTCTCCTATTAAGCAGGATTAGTTTTAAGCCAATAAACATCACATGATCACCATTTCTTATGCTTACTTATAACTGTTATTAAAACAGGCAAAACTCTCCATACAGTATTGCAACTCACTGGATGAGTAAGCACTAGATGAGTATTTTATGCACAAGCCTCCAGGGATCAATTGATTACTCTGGCTTGCATTGAGTGGCAATACTGTACGAACAGTTTTGCCTGTTTTAATAACAGTTATAAGCATATGAGGAGGGTTAGAGTATGTTAACAGTATTGGCATTAACAAGAGGTTTGAGTATTCCATCATCAATCAGATTTTCAATAAAATTGATGACTGAAGAGTTGGAGGTTGGAGTAGATTGGAGTCTGTTCATTAAAGTGTGAAGATTTAATATCTTATTATAAACTGAACACTGATTATACATATATATATATATGGGAGACAATGATCTGGACCAACTGATAAAGGCTGGTTTAGCACAAAATAAATATATTGGAGATTATTTATCTTTTTCACATTTATGTTGTCATGTGTATTAATTATATAAGATGGACTGGATAGATGAAGAAACTTGTAAGACAGTGTTCAGTGTAAGAAGTATTAAAATTATTTTTGCAATTAACAAATAAAGCATTAAAACAAGTTTCAAATTAAAGTGGGGAATATATATTTTACGTTAATTATTGAGTAGATTTTTTTATTACCAGGTGGCAAAGGTCCATTTCTCGGTATTCCACTAATAATATTAGAAAAAGGAAAAAAAAAAAAACATAGCTGGATTTACATTTGACTTCATGACATCAGAGAGAGCAAAAAATAGTTTTAGCCCAATTCAAGATCTTAAAAAAAATTAAAGTAGGAGAAAAATAAAAAAGAAAGTTTGTTTCTGTTTGTGGTCTTGGAAAAGAAAAATAATACAAAGTGAATGGGTTGGACTTTGTCACATCAGAGGGGGCGAAAAAGTAGAATGTGGGAAAACAATGCATTCATGACTTGAAAATAAAGCTGTAAAAACAATTATCTATCTATCTATCTATCTATCTATCTATCTGTCTGTCTGTCTGTCTGTCTGTCTATCTGTCTGTCTGTCTATCTATCTATCTATCTATCTATCTATCTATCTATCTATCTATCTATCTATCTATCTATCTATCTATCTATCTATCTATCTATCTATCTATCTATCTATCTATCTGTCTGTCTGTCTGTCTGCCTGCCTACCTTCCTTCCTACCTTCCTACCTACCTACCTACCTACCCACCTACCTACCCACCTACCTATCTATCTATCTATCTATCTATCTATCTATCTATCTATCTATCTATCTATCTATCTATCTATCTATCTATCTATCTATCTATCTATCTATCTATCTATCTATCTATCTATCTATCTATCTATCTATCTATCTATCTATCTATCTATCTATCCACCCATCCATCTACCTATTTATCTATTAGAACAGTCACTTACAACTCACACAAACGCTCATGCACATGCTCATTTATAAATCAGTACACTCTAATAAACAACATATAAATGATTGAGGTCAACATAATACACACACAAAATTTAACTTACATGTATATTAGTAATGTCAATTAGAAAACATTAGCTTTAAATAAAAAAAAATTTCCTAACTAGTCATAACAATTAAAGATTTAATATTCCACATATATAGATAAAACCAAAGTAAACCTATTGTTCAGTAACCATAGAAACTAACCAAGACTTGAACTTTAGAAATTGAAAATGATCTAGGTCAAGTATATATCCAAGCAACCCATTGTTCAAAAGATGAAACTTTATGATTTAATTACTTATTTGAAAACATTCACCCAACAATCACTATATATAAAAACATCATGGAGATGATAAAAAAAAAAGGGTGCTGATAGAGTATGCGCTCAGTGACCATTTTGAATTTTAAAATACCCAAAAACACTGCTGCCACATGCAAGCAATAAATGACATTGACTAGAAGCACTCAGTTTTCAAAAAATTAAATCGCCTAAGGTGCTACAATTAAAAAAGGGAAGAAGAAAGAAAGTAAATGTGGCAATTAAATAGCCTGAGGCACTACACTTATAAAAAAGTGTGAGTGGGGGAAAGAGTAATGTGGGAAGTTAAATAGCCTAAGGTGCCACTATAGAAAAAAGTGTGGGGGAAAAAAAGAAGTGAAAAAATAAAGCATTGAAAATTAAAAAAATTACAAAATCCTTTAAAATAAATCAAAAAGGCTAATTTATATAGTGATAATCAAGCATTGTAATAGTAAATCTCAAAAAATTAACATAAGGCATTTAAAAAAAACAAATGCTATTTACAAAACCCCTTTATATAGCGACAATTAGAAAAATAATAAATGCTACTTTCAAAAGCTTATTCTGGTCTTTCAACAATATATACTAAATCTCAAAAATCAGTATTATAATTTAAAGAAATAATATTTAAAAAGTATATTGCTAAATCTCAAATGGCAGGAAAAAATGAATTGCACTACATGTAAAAAAACTTCTCTGACTTTAAACCTTATTTCGTGAGTATATTGCTAAATCTCAACTGGCAGGAAAAAATGAATTGCACTACATGTAAAAAAATTTCTCTGACTTTAAACCTTATTTCGTGGAGTATTAACAAATAAAAAAAAACAAATTAACTTATTTTTAAAAATATATATTTTACATTTGGCTTTGGGATTATCCCTCTAACTAAGAGTTATAATAATAAATCACAAACCTTAATAATAGACCTATTAATACATATTACAGTTAGCATTTAAGTAATTTTTACCAATATTTTAAGAATTTTAAAAATACTACCAACTTCCTGGATCGGTTGCTCATCTGTGCAGGCTGAATTTGGTTCTTCCTAGATCTCTCCCTTTGTGGAATACCATAAAGCCATTAACAAATTATACTTTCATGATTTAAGTTTATTACTTTAAAGAAGACACCAGTAAAATTAATTTATTCAGGTAATATCGCAGCTTGACATCATCTTTTTCAAATTTATTTTTAAAACTGTACTTGGGTCTCACACACATTAAACCAAGTATGTGTGACATAAGATAATTTCTAAGAATCTTGCTCAGGGATTGCCTTTTGTCTTACTAAGATAAAAGTGCTAAGTTAAGAAGTTTAACAATAGAAAGCTAAACTTTCAAATTTTAAAAACAGCTCTAAACAAACTAATAGACTTTTATGCCTCTAACTAGTAAGCCAATGCAATAGAGGGGTAAAATTTATTATAAAAAATATAATAAATTAATGATTTAAAAGTATAACCACACTATAACATATTACACATCATAATTTGTACCGATACATGGATTAGTTTTAAGATTTAAGTTTTAACACTTTAAAAAAGATGCAAGTAAAATTAATTGGTAAGTTATTTCGAAAATATTGCTTTTCATTAATATTTAAAAAATAAAAAAACTAAAAACCAAAGATTTTGTATCGAAACTCGTCTTTTATACCATTTTCAAATCATATGAACACATGAACACACATTCTTTATATATGTTTTTTTATTTTTTAAATATTAATGAAAAGCAGGTCAATTATGTTTTTGTTTTTGCAATATTTTCAGAATAAATTACCAATTAATTTTACTTGCGGTCTTCTTTAAAGTGTTAAAATTTAAATCTTAAAACTAATACATGTATCAGTACACACACACACACACATATATATATATATATATGAGTACAAATTATGATGTGTAATATGTTACAGTGTGATTATATTTTTAAATCATTAATTTATTATAATTTTTTTATAATAAATTTTACCACTATTGTATTAGGTTTCAAGTTAGGCTTGAGGCATAAAAGTCCATTAGCTTGTTTACAGCTGTTTTTTAAAATTTGAAAGTTTATCTTTCTATTGTTAAATTTCTTAACTTAGCTATCTTATTAAGAAAAAACCTGATCTCAAAGTCTGATTCTTGGAAATTATATTACGTCACACATACCTGGATTAATTTGTTGGGATGCAAGCACAGAGTTATAAAAATAAATTTGGAAGAGATGATGTCAAGCTGCGATATTCCCTGAATAAATTAATTTTACTGGCATCTTCTTTAAAGTAATAAACTTAAATCTTAAAAGTATAATTTGTTGATGGCTTTATGGTTTTGCACTAATGCAGAGATCTAGGAAGAACCAAATTCAGCCTGTGCGGATGACCATCTGACCTAGAAAGTTGGTCATTTTTTAAAAATTCTCAAAATATTGGTAAAAAATTATTAAATAAATGCTAACTGTAATATGTCTATTATTAAGATTTGTGATTTATTATTATAACTTTTAGAGGGATAATCCCAAAGCCAAATGTAAAATATTATATATTTTTAAAAATAAGTTAATTAGGTTTTTTATTTGTTGATACTCCATGAAATAGTGTTGAAAGTCATGTTCATGCCATTTGAGATTTAGCAATATACTTTTTAAATATTATTTTTTTAAATTATAATACTGATTTTTGAGATTTAGTATATACTGTTGAAAGACCGGAATATGCTTTTGAAAGTAGCATTTATTTTTCTAATTATCGCTATATAAAGGCTTTCTTGTAAATGCCTTAACATACGTTAATTTTTTGAGATTTACTATTGCAATGTTTGATTATCACTACATAAATGAACATTTTTGATTTATTTTAAAGGATTATAATACTTATTTAGTATATACTGTTGAAAGACCGGAATAAGCTTTTGAAAGTAGCATTTATTATTTTTCTAATTATTGCTATGTAAAGGGTTTTTGTAAATAGCATTTATGATTTTTTTTTAAATGCCTTAACATACATTAATTTTTTGAGATTTACTATTACAATGTTTCATTATCACTATATAAATTAACGTTTTTGATTTATTTTAAAGGATTTTGTAATTTTTAAAATTTTCAATGTTACTTTATTTTTTCACTTTTTTTCCCCCCGCACTTTTTTCGATAGTGGCACCTTAGGCTATTTAACTTCCTATGTTAATCTTTTCCCCCCACTTGCAATTTTTATAAGTGTAGTGCTTCAGGCTATTTAATTTCCATGTTCCTTTGTTCCTCTGCCTTTTTTAAATTGTAGCACCTTAGGCGATTTAATGTTTTGAAAACTGAGTGCTTCTAGTCGATGTAATTTATTGCTTGCATGTGCCAGCAGTGTTTTTGGGTGTTTTAAAATTCAAAATGGCCACCAAGTGCATACTATATCAGCACCAAAAAATGTATACAAAAAGATTTTTTTTTTTGAGATTCAAATATGAGAATAATGGCAAAGATTGTTTACTAAGCCCAAGGAATTATTTGCTTACATAGCCTTTGACAGCAAGAAACTCTTTCACAGTATTGCAAACCTGTTTCCAAGATAGTTTCCTATTAGACAGCAACCATTCAGATGAATAGAAATATTATCAATTGTGAAAAGTATAAAGGAATAGTAGCACATCATTTGAATATTATCTGAAAAGTAATTTTCATCTGCTAATATATATATTGCAGAATCACATTTTAAAGCTTTTAATATTAAATAATTTAGAAGCAATAATATTCAAGTTATTTAAAATTTACTCCAATGTTTTTCAGCTAAACAACTTGCCATGGAAGTCTTGTGTAAATGCTTATAAGAAGATGTAAACATTAATTTATCCATCAAATGTTTAATTGAGATGACAAAATTCTATAGAATGAACTTCTACCTTAGTTTCACTATATCAGTTTGTAGAGGATGGAATGGACAGGGAGTTAGAGATATGGAGAACTAATATGGAGAGTTAAAAGAGTTTAAATATATAAAAATAAACAGAAAATTAGGTGCGAGTTAATATATGATAATACTAAGGAAAGTAGTTTATTGCTTAAGGCTCGAATAGGATCTTTAGCAACAAAAGAATATACATGTAAGTCAAAAAATTTGTGGGGCATTTAGTCTGTAAATTATGTAAGGAAGAAATAGAAAATATTAGGCATCTGTTAATTGAATGTCAATGCTTGAAAACAGAAAGGGCACATATAATGAAGTTATGGGAGAATAAATATAAAAAAAGTGATTATACAGAAAGTGGATTATTGGTTTTTATGCTGGGTTTGGGAAAACATAAGAGGGATTCAGATATAAAGGCCATAGAGTTGACAAAGATTATGTTGTGGAAATGGGATGGAGCAGAATATGGGAAAACATAGACTGGGGAATGAAAAATACAGTGGCTAACAGGTTCCTCTGGGCATAATTGTTGAGAGATTCTTGACTCCATTTAAGTAGAAGCTACAGTACATCACATCACAACAGTGCTTATCCTACTAAGATTGAAAGACTTTTCTGTGAGATTTACAAACATTTTATAGGACATTTTTAAAACAAATATTCAAATCATTTAAATCATCTGAACTTTAAACTTTATCTATGAGCAATGGGGAAGCATATGCTTAGCTGGGATCATTTTATTTCTCAAATCACAAAAGGAAAAGGGGGTATTACAGTTTGTAGGATGAACAAATATTTTTGTTTTGTAGTAAATAAAATTTAGGTTTCCATCCCCAAACCAGGTTGACAGATCATCTAATTTAATATGGAAGGTAAGATTTACTTTGCCCACATTAAGAACACTCACTATGTATATGACAGAATTGCTTGTAAACTTGTTATACTAATGAACTCTTGTTTATTATTTTTATTTTTCTTTGATATGAAAAACTAACCTTTTTGAATAGTTTACTGTCAACAGTAGATTATTAATATACAAGGGGTTTCTTTTCCAAGGAAGATGGACTTTGTCAGTTGGAACAAGCCACAAGGACACCACCCATTATACTACTGTTTGAGTTTAAATATAAACTTGTTAGGATTCTTA
Source organism: Epiperipatus broadwayi (assembly GCA_028023455.1). Lineage (NCBI taxonomy): Eukaryota > Metazoa > Onychophora > Udeonychophora > Euonychophora > Peripatidae > Epiperipatus > Epiperipatus broadwayi. The sequence continues at coordinate 6,493,984 of JAQFVV010000069.1, forward strand.
TTTTAAATTGTAATAAATTTGTAATGTGGGTAGAAAGGGAATGTTTTGAATAATCAATTGTCTTATTAAATATTAAGGATGCATGCCAGGCACTCAAAAAGTTATTGTTAGTTTCCTGTTTGAATAGTTCTTATTTTTTTTTTTTTTGTTAAAATAAAACATGTTAAACTATTTTGAAACTTTGAGAAGTCTCCAATTTATCAAAATCATTCTATTTTAGCATGATTACATATTATTTAAATTATATGCACACACATACTTTTTTCTTATCTCATAATATTTTAGCAAGGTTGGTTGGAAAGTCATTAATTCATTCCACTTATATAGAAATGAGGATATTGTTATCTATGTAAATTCATCCCTGAAGAGTAAACCACAATCTTCCAATGTTTAAAATCTGTGGCATAGTGGAACCTAAAAGAGGCGTAGGAAGTGGATGAACTGATATAAATTGTGTTCAGATTATCATTTGAGCTAGCCATTGGAGATGAACACAACCATGATCAGGCTCTTTTTATTGCATCATTCACTGCATCCAACAAAAAGATCCTAGGTTCAACCATAGTTTGGTGTGATTACCCTCTCCCATCTGGCAACTGGACCATTATATTTTGGCACCTGAACTGTAGTAACATAAAACAGGAGTTTTCCATGAACTCCAACCATAGTGTAAAAAAATTTTTTTTTTTTTGAAAATTTAATTTTTTAAATTTTTATATGGATTAATATCCAAATGGATCCAGTAGGATAACAACAATGAATATGACCAAATGGAGGAGACTTCAAATTACCAATACCTAATTATAAAGGGCTAAGAAGAAATCAAGGAAGCCTCACCTTAAACAAAAAAAAAAGCATTAACTGCTAGGGAATATAGGGTAATCAGGAGACTTCAAATTAGTAAATAATCATGTAAATAAAATTTATAAAGTAGAGGAGTCAGATGAATTAAACACACTTCAACACACTTAAAGTAACTTAGGCATTAAATGACAACATTAATAATAAAAGTTGTTAATGAGATGAATTAAAATTGAAGCATTAATGGTAAAGCTAAACACATGGTCCCACAACAACCATTTATTATTATACTCAGAGAAACAAGGAACAGTTATAACAAAAAGCAAATAAATTAAGGATTAATGTTAACTAGAAGCAAAAAGTGCTTGGAGAAAATAGAAATGGAGCATTTTGAATAAACAATATTAAGCACTAATATTTATCAAAAAGTGGATCAGAGTAGAGATATGGGGGAAGAGTCAATACTGGCCCAGGTACTGGGGGATCACTAGCTGAAATCAACTACTCATTGCAAGTTCATATCACAGACCTCATGATACCCCAAACCTGAGGAGCACTCAAGGAGGAAATTACTCCACCGCCTAATAATGAAATACCTCAGAGAATAGATATGAGAGCCATGGAACAAATATGCCAAACCTGATGACCCAGCTAAGCAACATTGAAATTCAGATCAATCAACTGAAAGCATAGATGGGAAATAAGATGGACCCCAAGTTGGATCAAACGAAAGAAGTCAAATTTAGAAAGTGTAAAATTGGAATTGAAGACATAAGTTAAAACACTTGAGTATTGATTGTCACATGATCTAGAACAGCTGCCCACAGGTTGAACAACATGCAACAAGACAATCAAGAAATGAGACAAACAATTGAGGAAATTAGAAAGGATGTTGAGGAGAAAGATGTCAGATGCCAGCAGAGATTTAGGAAATTTCAGGTTAGCATCACTGATCAACTTAACACCAAATATGATGAAACCTATTGTAATGGTATGAAAAATAGAGCTGCTTTAACCTAACCTAGAGATGCAGGTAGAGGCAATTTGAACCTCACCTACTCCTCCAGATTACTATTAAGCAACTTATTTCCCAAACATCACTAGAATTTCTTCTTCATGTATGCCAGTGGTCAGGGAGAGATGAGATCCATAAGGGAAATTTTAACAAAGAAAAATCAGATTTAGACTATATATTGACACAGACAAAATATTGATGAGATTGGTGAATGAAAGTTTATTGTTCAATTAAAGGAAATGACAATTTGAAGAAATAATTAATAAAACAAATGCTGCAAGTTATTTTCTTGCATTTGCAGACATGGATATGTATCTATATACATTAGAAAGATCCACTTAATATAATTAAACAATAGTACGATAATTACAGAACAATATTGGACTTAGTCAATAACTGGGTGCTTTACTTTAAAGGATGGATATAGGAAAACATAACTCTAGAGTAAAATTACAAAAAAAAAGATAATTGATTTAAAAAAAACTAGTCAAATACATTAAGGCCATGTTCAAATATAGCCTGCATTTAAACAACAAAGTAAAGAAAATCCCCCCCAGTGGACACTTCTCAGACTTACTCAGCAATATTCTGAACATATTACAAAGTTAAGGTTTTATCTATAATGAAATTAAACATTACTGTGGTCCTTGGTGATTTAATTGTATGAGATTAGAAGCAAGTCTCGAAGGCACAAAGTTTTTTATACATATGGCTAACTTGAGGTCTGGATAGCACCCCTGGTTCTAACACAAGAGTTAGAGAGATGGAGCTTGTTTGCCTACAGCATGATCCAAGCTCAGGATGGAGTATATGTGCTTGTGTCCAGTAGTAATATTTGAAAAAGAGTAGAGATCCACTGCATCATCAATGGCAATCTCAAAGCGGTGTTAGCATGTGAATCAAAAATGACAGGAGCTATGGATATGTGCCGAGACGCCCACACAAATCACTGAGTAGCACAAGATAAGAGAAAAGGTGGTCAACTGACTGTTAAACTTTAAAACCTTAGATAAAATATACATATATGAAATAATATGACTTCAAAATCTTTCTGAGACTGAGAGAATATCTAGTATTAGAAATAATTCTGCTGCACTTTTTCTAACATTAAAATATATAAAAAATAGGTATATTAATTAAACACTATTTAACTAGTTCACCCTTAGAGTTAAAGAAGATTTAATATTTTTAATTTACACATATATAACTATTGTACCCTCTCTTATATTTAATTAACTTATAAATGTTTATGCTATATCTGTTTTAGACAAATAGATATATATTGGTAAAACCCAGATTGACTTTAAGAAAGTATAAAAAATACAAGACAGGATTGGATCTTTCTTACAAAATGTTCAAAATTGAACATTTTAATATATATACTCGCATGTCATTTTCTTTTTATATTTCCAAGTATAATTAAAAAAAGAAACATTGAATTATTTTTTTTAAAAAAATGACCATTGCTTGTTCTGCCTTCTCTCTCTTTCTAATATATATTTAAAAAAATTAGTGATACCCATATGGCAGGAAAGAATTGGATGGAGAAATTTTATTCAAAGAGATTTCACTGAAATATTCCTGTATTTAGTAGCGGGTCGATGAGATAGAAATAAATGAAATTAGATTATTTCTCACTTCCAGATCCTCCAGTATATATATGTTTATGCCAGGCTATAAGAAATAAATCGTGTTTCTTTCTTTAAAAAAAAAGTATTGTACAAGTCAAATAATGGATAATGGCAATCCATTAACCAAAAAAAAAAGATTTACATATATATTGATAGAATTAAGAATTGTCATTATACTGGTCAAATAAAAAAAATAACAATGAAAATGTTAAAAATTCTCAGGCTATATATACATTACCATATTATAATTATAACATAAATGACTTAAGTTTGTAGTTTAAGCCAACAAAAATACAAGTGAAAAATTAAAGTTACCGGTAATGATTTAAGATTGCATACGTCTTATTTAAATGGCCATGAAGACATTTTGATCAGCAGTCAGTACTGATAGCTTACGGTGATTTATCCATTTATAGCAGCAGGAAATTGTCAGGCAAAATTATTCTGGCACACTACATTTCTTAGGTTACCTCTTTTCAAGCTCCAACAGACAGTTAAACAACTGGTGGATAGAAGAAAAAGTCTACTCCACCATTCTTCTTAGAGCACCCATTTTAAGTTCTTCTTTCCTTGTCTATAGAATGCTGGTGGTTTGAGAATTTATTCAGCAAGAGGCTAAGATATTTTCTTGGTTGCAGAGAGTTTTTTCCAAAAAAGTTAATTTTATTTCTTTCCCAATAAAATATCTTTGTGGCTGATTTCAGTCCAAGCTATAGAGCTGAGCCAGGTAAAAGAGAGCAAACAATAAACAAGTTCTCAATTTATACTTAGCTTGTTAGCCATGTTACATTCCAATTGCATTGTTCTGCTATCTTATTTTTAATTGCAGTGTTTTTTAATTAATTATTCTTATCTAACTAATCTTTTTCTCTAATGAGTTCTAGAAATTTTATTTTATTATCTAAAATAAAATCTTTTCATTTTATTTTTTAAAATTAAAAAACTTTCCGTAAATTTTACTTACTTTAAATTTAGTCTATATTCATTGTGGTTGGACTCAGGGTCTTTAGTTAAACCACACTAAATGGTGAAGCAAACATATATTTGTATATATATATTCATATTCCATGTGTATATATGTATAGCTTCACTATAAAACCAGAAAAGCATTTAGGCATGAAATATGTCTTAAACAGGACCAGCTGTAGACAAAGGTACAGAAGGAAATACAAGAGATGAACAATAAAATGGATCAATTGTATGTGAAGCAAATCACCAATTTAGAGATTCAGGATAGATCATTAGAGAATATTGATGCCAAGCTTAAAAAGCTAGATATCAGAGTGACCTACACAGAGAACACCAGAGCTACCAAAAAGGCCACAGCCAAAAAACTAGTAGAAAGAAGCTCAACTGAGGTGCATGATCAAATGGACCACTTAGATGAGGTTGTTGACCATAAACTTAAGGCCATGGAAGCCCATTTTCTTATAGGATCCCAACCCTAGTGAATCAATAAGCCAATCCCCAGCCAAAAACCTGATCTAATATAGAAGAGAATGACAGGAAAGGATACTTCAAGTTTTCTGTAAAGGATCCACAGAGGCTAGCAGATTCAAGCATGGACATATCTATAAGTCAAACGATCCAATGCAGAGAGTTATCTTTTTGACTTTAGCATTGAAAGAATAATTCTAGGCACATACCATGTCAATCAGTTTTACCAGATAGCCCATACACCAATGAACTGGCAAAAACATATTAGACAACCCCACATCATCCAGTATCATTAATCAGTTTGTTCGACTGAAGGTGTTCAAAGATGCTACAAATGAGCCCTCAATGGGAGAAAATCATCATCACATATAGTCACATACAAGGAGATGTGCTCACGTGGTAGCAGTCATTATTTCAGACTCCAGTACATTTGAGAATTACTAGACCCTCCTAGTCATAACTTTTTGGAACAGAGATACATAGAAATCATTGTTATACCAAATGTTCAAAGAAAAATACAGACCCATTCTAGGGGATACTCTCACCAAATTCTTTCATCACCAGGCCTATGTATTAATGCAAGCAACATTGAGCAAGTAGCAGAGTTGATTGCTAATATAGACAAAAACAATTCAATTTATCCACTAGAACATCAGAAAAAAGGAAAAAAGTAACCATAAATGCCATGTTTAAAAAAAGTAAAAAAAACACTACCAGCCCAAATCACTGGACCAGTAAGGCCAAACTCTACAGACCACCCCATTTTAAATGAACAATGAGATTGAAATGACCTAGCCCTCCTAACAGATGAGGAAAAACCACAAAGCCAGGATGCAGTACTTATGTACTCAAAACCCTACCCAATTCCAAATAAAAGGTACTTGAGGGTAAGTTCCTCACCTCAAGAGTGCTATTGGGAAGATAAGATTTTTAATTTGGACAAATAACACTCTATCATGTATTCCTAATTCTGAATGGCCTGATACTAGACATTATTCTCAGAACATATTTTCTACATATGAACACATGCATTGTTAATTTCTCAAACAATTAGGGTAAACGATGAGTTTTTAAGGATGAGATTGCTTCCATACCTGTATTATTCTAAAAATACCAACCACCAATTAAGCTTGAACAATATAATAGAGAAATTGACATTTTGCACTCAACAATTAAGAGAGAAAGCAGAGCAGAGAAGCAGAAATAAAAGAACTACTTACCAATTTACATTAGGAGACAAGGTTTTTAGTAAAACCTTTAACCCCAATAAACATATAGAGGGTACATAGCAAAAGTTTAACAACCCCTATCAGGGACCATTCACTATCATGAAATAGTCAGGCCTTAATGCCTTTTACATAAATATAATGGAGAAGTGAAATGAACCCATATGGCAAAAATTTTAAAGCCATATTTTGGTTAGCCATAAGCAGCAGATCCTAATGCTTGCAGTGTTTAAAAACAAAAGAAAAATGAGGATATTAATCAGAGCAAAGGGTCACTTTTTTCAGTATTAAGAGCTACCTTGGTTGACATGAAAAGCCACTTAGGGGATACTCATGAGCCAACCAATTAGGAACTAATTCATACATAGAAATAGATTCTCCATGATTCATATACCCTTCAAGAAAATCCAAGAAGACTCCAAATGAGAGCAGGATGAAGATGTAACAAAGAATAGCATGTGTCCTCTAAAATAGAGGTACACTATCAATTCAGTTGAAGCCCTTCCATCATCTAAAAAGACCACCTTTATACCAACCTTATTCATAAATGAGTAACAAAAAAAGAAAAAGAATGAATAGATTATGAATAGGTCAAATAACCCTCCATAAGCCTTGAATAGAGCAATGCATATTGAGCATTAAACAGATCGATACACACTTGGAGAATTGAAATTTTCCAATCATGTCAGAAAATTTTAATCCTGTAAGAATAGGGGTGTTGTAAGGGTCCTTAACAAATCACACAAACACTCATGTACATTCTCATTTGCAAGTCTGCACACTCTATTCAACAACTTAACATATAAATAATTGAGGTCAACATACTAGATAATTTTTTTAAAACTTACATGTAATTAGTAATGTCAATCAAAAAACATTAGCTTTCAATAAAAAAAATAAAAAATTTCTTAACTAGACATAACAATTAAAGACTAAATATTCTACATTTATAGATAAAACAAAAGTAAACCTATTGTTCAGTAACCATGGAAACTAACCAAGATTTGAACTTTAGAATCGGGAGATAATCTAAGTCAAGCATAACCAAGCAATCCATTGTTCAAATGATAAAAGTTTATGATCCAAGTACTTAATTGAAAACATTAACTAACCCTATGATAACTATATATGAAAACCTCATAGAGATAATAAAAAATATACACAAAAAGATTTTTTTTGAGATTTGAATATGAAACTAACCACAAAGATGGTTTACTAAGCCCAAGGAATTATTTGCTTACATAGCTTTTGACAGCAAGAAACTTTTTTACAATATTGCATACTTGCTTCCAAGGGAGTTTTCTATTAGACAGCAACCATTCAGAAGAATAGAAATATTATCAATTGTAAAAACTATGAAGGAATAGTAGCATATCATTTGAATATTATCAGAAGAATAATTTTGTGTCTGCTAATATATATATATATATATATATATATTATATTAATAATATATTTATATATATATATATATATATATATATATATATATATTGTAACCTAGTGTTATTGACACTTGGTTTATTTGGCATTGTTTCCACAGGAAAACAATGCTATCCTTTTTTAGAAAATAAAAAGATAAAATAATAATAATATTAAGTGATTAATAAAGTATGCTATTTACTCACTTTAATGTGTTTTAAGCAAATAACTAAAAAATTTAGTAATTTGATGTCATTTTGAAGAAGAGCATGAATAATTTAATTAAAATTTTAACAATAAGAGCAATTTAATATAGTATAAAAGCACATATTATAAATAGTAATTGATTTTGGATGGGTAGAGGGAGAGTAGATGAATATCTTGTCATAAAGCACAATAACTTCTGGTAAATTTTAAATTAATTTAGATAATAGTGTATATAGAATTATACATCACTAATAAGAATTGTTAATTAAATATACTTATTATTTTTCATTATTTGTCAATTTACTTGGTAATCCATTTAAATTATATGGAAAAATATAATTGTAATAAGTTTTTTTTTTTCCTTTTCTTTTGTTTATGTTAGAATTAAATGATTATTTTTCTGTAAGAGGTCACTAAAACAAGACCGCCAAATTTTGAAGAAAGTTTAGTCTGACTCTAGTTTTACAAGGAGGAAGCAGTACTGAAATTCGGTAACAAATTTTTATTATTTTTTTATTGCAGAAATAAATATAAGTCCAGTAAAATTTTAATAATATCATGTGTGGCTAATCCTATTTGATAAGATATTCTGTTTTCTGTGGCCATCTACCTATTTTAAAGCTATTTATACGCAAAAATATACTATCATATGCTAAAGTTCAAAATGACCGTATTAACTACAGTAATCACGGAAAGCGTCATTATATTTAAATTAAGCAATATAAGTAATTTCCAGGAAATAAACAATTATTTGTTAACTTTACCTTATTTAATAATCTTTTCATGGTATAAAAGGAAGTTAACGAGAAACATTTCACGCTCTTTCTAAAAGAAATTGTCTGCATTTGAAAATAATGTAAGCTCCCCACGTTAAAATATGTTTTATTCACTGAAAATTATCTAAAAATAATATTAATGATCAAGGATATTTACTTATGCACCTGTATATTTTTTAAAAAGAAAATATAAATTTTCTCAAGGCAAATATCAGAAAATTTGTATGTGTGCATTTTACGGAGAATTCCTTATTAAAGACAAATTACAATTCCTAGAGTAGGAATAAAAACTACAAACATTAGTGACTTAATTATAACCATAATATAATATGTTATATTATATATCAATTTGAGTCGTTAAAACTTCATATCCACGTAAGTCAGCTGCAGTCCTTATAATAATAGTATTTTGGAAAATTCGTGCATTATTTTATTCATAAGCCAGCTAGCTAAAAATGATACGTATCGCCAATAGTAAAAAAGAAAAGAATTGTATATGTGATCGTCTATCGTCAAATATTCGTCATGTTAAAATATGTATTGTTTTCTTGGATCCCAAAATTATAGCAGTTAATTCAAAGAAGAATTAACATCCAACGCTGCTATGTTTTCTTTGCCTAATTTATTAATTGCACCAGAATGGAGGCAACTTTTATATAAATGAAATAATAAAATGTGTTTCTTGTTTTAAAATTGCTTCGTGAACTACGAATGGATCAAGTTCTTCATCTAGATAAATTGCCCAACGGAAAAACATTTTTCTAGTGAGATAATAAGCACTTGTTAAGTAATGATTTTTTTTACTAATTTGTAAAATTACGTGTATTTTTTTTTATATCAACAGGTTAAAGGCTGTATAGTCAAGTAATATTTAAATGACCTTGTAATCATAAAGGTATGTTTTCCTGTAATTATTCTAGGTTAAATTTATATTTGACATGGAAATTTTTTTTATAAAATGTGTTTACTTATGATATGCAATTATGGGTATAAATTTATATGTTAGATGCGTAAAAGAAGAAAAATTTAGATACTTAATAGGTAAAATATCTAGTTAAAATTATCAGAAGTAATTAAAGAGAAGTGCTATACAGGATATTACTTATTTAAAGTTTGAAACAAATTTATACTATGTTAATTGCGGAACTTATTCCCAATTATTCTTTATTAACGCATTCACTTAATTTAGTTCAAGATACTATACTACCAATTACTTGTTGAATGTTTCTTTGGCAAAGGCGAAAATTATTATGGTTTATTCTGTGTTATCCATTGATTTCAGACGTTGATTTAAGTATACCCCGGAACATAAATTTAGTGTAATTAGTGTATTTGCTTGTCTTGCCCTGATATAGCATCAGTATATGATTAATATTTGCATTAGTAATAATTGTAATGTATCTATTTTGTGGGATGGAAAATGTTCTCCCCAAAAGCTTTATTTTCCATGAGGGGAATAGATACATCTAGTATTCGGGTATGTTTATAACCCAAGTGATCGCTTCTCAGAGTTAGGACGATCAGTAATTTATATTGTATTTAGTGTATTTCATTCGTTAAAATCCCAGGAGAGGATTATATTTGGTGTGGGTTCCTATTATGCCCAAGTAAGAGGCAAGGACCCACCAAACTATTTTAATGTAGTAGTTAATTCTACAGACCTTCAGTGTTATTCCATATTCCTCATGAGAAAATAGAGATAATTCCATCACGGAAGGTGTTGAATATTGTGTTTTGTTTAGAAAGTTATGGCAAGATAACGGGTATATTAGAGGTTAATTCCTCAAGATCCATTTAGTAAAAATAGCATGCTAGTATATATGATCAATGTCTGGATTGTGCGGTGGAATAGTGCTGGTAATCCACACGTAAGTCAATGGAGAGAGTAAGTTTAAAATTGCATGATTTAGAAATTTTTATTTGCCAATGGAGGGTTCAAATACTAGGTTTAATTCGGGTTAATGATTAAGTAGTACTCACAATATAACTTATACTGAGAAAAGCAGTGTGTATAACAACTTCAGTTGTTATTAAGGTAAACATTAAAATAATAAGTGTAACTTCTGATAAATAACCCATAAATTATAATAAGTTATCTAAATAAAAAAAACTATCATTTAATTAAAGATATGATAATAAAAATCGTTTGTACGTATTGCCTAGAATCAAATTGTTTTTGTTTTAAAACAGATCTATAGTCAATAAATTTAAGTAACCGTTCATATAAGATACACTAAATGGATGAGTTGATGTATCGATAATAATATTTATTTTGTTATATTCAATTTGCATAAATGTAAAAAGAAGATGAAGAAGTAGTTCGAATCCAATTCTAAGAGTATAGACGAATTAATGTTAGATATATTTTGTTTTATCCATATGGGATCGAATAAATTGTATATGTTTGTTTATTATGTTAATCATAAAGGATAGTTTTGTTAAACTGTAATAATAAATTATAATCTTGTTAAAATTTAATAATAAATTATAGTCTTGTCACAAGTTGTTTTGAGTCATTTTTCTTGTGTGCTAAATAAAAGTGTATTTGCATAATACTTGCAATATTTTTCTTGAGTCCAAAATCATTTATGAAATCTTAAATTCAATACACCAGATAGACAATTGTAAGCAGATCAGAATATTTCAGTATATTTTAATTTAATAAGAATTATTTGTGGAATTGAAACTTCAGACCAAAACATTTTAATTTATGTGTGTGTAAAATCACTTTATTCCCAAACTAGTAGGTTTTGGTTGCACATTGTTCCATACACATTTAAGTGAAGTGTCTAAGTAATAAATCTTAGTTAAATTATTGTGTTGTCATGGATGATGGAAGGACACAAAAGCATGTTTGTCTTTTCATCATTCCGACTGAGATTCTGGATTAAAAAGGGCTGTATTATTCAAAATTATGCGTCGTTATTGAATATGGTTATCATCTCGTTAAATATTATAATAGTTGATATGTGGATGAAGACACCTGGAATTTAAATAAGGTAAATGTTTCCTATAGCCGACCAGAATGTCAGTCATATGCGACAACACAATACTGCCGAGCATTTTTCTTTAAAAATAACAGAGAACCCTGAGATTAGTGTCATTATTATAAGTGCTCTTAAATTAAGAATTGATCAAATATGATCAACATTACAAGCGTGGCATGGCTTAAGAGATTGAAACTTCTAATTGTATAATAATAAAATATTGAGAGCATATTGGCAAATTAATGAATGTTTTATTTTAGTCAGTAATATTAACAATGACATGAAATCATCATCATCATTGTCGAATAGTGCAAGTACTTACAACACAGAGAATGTGTTTTGGATAGAGAAAGAATGTTAGTTTATTCTAAATTTTCTTTTTAAATTTATTTTATTAATGATAATTTTTTTTTTAGTTTATCTCTGTCTGAACTGCATATCGCTGTAGCTGAATTATTATAACTAACCAAACGTCGAGCTATATTAGATAAAAATATAGGGTTTGCTACCCGTCATAGACGGAAGAGTTTAGGCTGTCCGAATTCTCTTTAATAGAATTAGGCTTCCGAAGGGATTTCATAGAAGTGAAGTTCCTCTTTTATTGGGTTATAATATAT